>CM076579.1:1568216778-1568867598 GCA_034641835.2 Pinus albicaulis | reverse complement strand
TCTCCCCATTGAGTTCCAAGTCAAGACCTTCAAGATAGCAGTTCAGTTGGGGATGGACTTATCAGAAGCCCAAAAGCATAGAATGGAGCAATTGAATGAGCTAGATGAGATCAGACAAGAAGAAATTTTAAGAACTGATCTAGTTCAATATCAAAGAGCTAAATGGCATGACAAGTACATCAAAGAAAAGAAGTTTCAAGAAGGAGATTGGGCATTGTTATTTGATTCCAAGTTTAAAGATTTTCAAGGAAAATTTTAGACTCATTGGCTTGGGCCATATGAGATTGACAAGATCTTTAGCAATGGAGTGGTAAGAATCAAGACCATTGATGAGTTTCAAACTCCTCTTATTGTGAATGGCCACAGATTGAAAGTTTATCATAAGCCACTCTCAAAGGAGGAATTTGTCAAAATGTTTCAAGAGAATTCTGCAATCAGGCTGGTACAGAAGAATTCTTCTTCTCCACCAGCCTAGCTTTTGTTCTTTTTAGTTAAAAAAAAAAAAAAAAAAAAAATTGTATAAGCCTGAAAACCAATCACTGATTGGCAGTCTTATACAGAAAATATAGGGTGAAAATCAGGAACACCTGACACTATATTTTTCAAAAAAAAAAAAAAATTCTCTTTCATTTCACAAGTTTTTAAAAAAAAATGTATAAGCCTGAAAACCAATCACTGATTGGCAGTCTTATACAGAAAATATTGGGTGAAAATCAGGAACACCTGACACCCTATATTTTCCAAAAAAAAAAAAAAAAAATCTCTCTCTTTCATTTCACAAGTCTTGTGACCACCCACTCCATTCCATTCCACTTCATTCCATTTAATTTCACTTCATTTCACTCCATTCCACTTCATTTTATCTATTTCATTCCATTTCATCAATAAAATTCTTTTTCATGACCATTTCCATCTAGTCATTTGTCATCCGTTCATGTTAATTCATCCAAATAATAGCTGTGTCAGTTTCCGCAGCTGACATCTGTTTCCGCAGCTGACACCAGTTTCCGCAGCCAGAAGCAGATTCCGTAGCTACAACTCTGTTTTCAAAAGAATGTACAGCCAGATGTTATTTCCATAATCATGAAATTAAATGCAGGTGAGAGGACCAAAAATGAAGACATGGAGCATTCAAGATACCAATGAAGAGCAACTAATTGAAGATCAAGGAAAAAGGAAAAGATTCCAAGGTATGAGTAAAATTCATTTCAAATAGCATTGAAAACACATTTTTATATAGTTCTAAACCATAAGCTCCATCCATTATGTGCAATGATTATATTGACAAATTCCGTAACCCTTTCACGATCTCCATATGATCCTCCCGCATTCATTCTCAAACGGTTCCATAATTAAACCCCCGATCTTCACTCATACTCCGATATTCCACCGGTGACAATGAGACGTAGTTGATTTGACCACGGACACTTACAGTCGCATAAATCCATAGCCGTTGTTTAAACGTGCTCACATTTATTGTGCAGCCACCAAATTTCAAAACACTACCGAATGTGTTATACTTTGTTAATCTCATAGCCGTATCTCTGCCGTGCTCACGAAACCCCTCTCTGTTCTGTTCACTCCATTTCGTTCTCTATTACGCTATAGTCTGTATACCCACTCTCTGATATCTACCCACAGTCATTGTGCTCATTTCCGTGCATTCAACCGTTCTACTTCCATTGAACCCTCCTCCACGCAGGCAAGTCTTTGAAGAGCAGAAAGAAGAATGGGTAAATTACTAAGAGCAGAACCAGAAGGACCTAAGTTCATGGAAGGATATCAACAAGTAAGGGATATATTGAAGAAAGCAAAGTGGCTGCGGTTTATCCAAAAGTTCAGAGGTTATCATAAAGAAGTGACAAAAGCATTTGCAAGGTCGTTCAATGGCCTAGAAGTAGAAATTGGAGACCTTAAGTTTGCAGTGAACGAGGCATCTATAGCAACTGCCACGGAACTTCTTCAAGAGGGTGAGCGTTGGTTTAAGAATAAAAGCATTAGTGATGAAGCCTGGAGAATAATCTTACGAAACCAAGGTATGGACATAACTATTTTTAAAAGAGGAATTCCTGTTCATGCATTGAAAGAGGAATGGGCTACTTTGCTGCTAGTTGTTCAAAAATTCATTACCTGTGAAGGCCGTTTTGGGTCCATGTATATGTACCATACCAAGTTGCTGATGAATTTTCTAGATAATCAAACTCTCAATCTCCCATATTTTCTATTAAATAGCTTGAAGAAGATGTCTGTGACTGTTCAGAAACATTTAGGAGATGTAGAACCACATCTATATCACCACGGTCTTGTAATAAATTTTATTGAAAAAGAGTTAAAGGAGTAGAAAGACACATGGTAACAATTTTTGATTAGAAATTTCTTTGAGGAACCTCAGGAAATTCCTGAAGGTAGCACAACAAAAAGGAGTAGGAGAAAAAGAATAAATGATGAAACTCAAATTACTCCTACTCAAGAAATTCCTGAAGGTAGCACATCAAAGAGGAGTAGGAGAAAGAAAAAAAATGATGAAATTCAAAATACTCCTACTACTACAATTGAAAGAACTGATAGGGAAGAGAGACTATCAAAGAGGAAGAAGAAAGAAACTAAGGGTAAAAAGCCAATAACACCAAAAGAGAGAAAAAGTATTGAGGCTATACATCAAACCCCTTCTTCCGAAGAAGATCATCAAGTGTTATCTGAAAGACTGATTCACCTTCAAGCACAGTCATCTATGGCTAAGAAGAAAGAGAAAGGAAAACAAAAGAAAAAAGATAGTGGACCACAGCGTGTGAGAAGAAGCAGCAGACTTAAGGGAAAATTGAGGAAAACGCAAATAAAAGGACCTCATTTCATCGATTTGGGAGAAGAAACATCTGAACAATCCCCAGCTGACCATAGTCCATCTCACTCGCAGTCGGTTAGTGAACCTGGTTCATTTCATTCTCAGTCAGATATTGAACATAGTCCATCCCATTCACAGCCAGATGTTGATGTGAGCCCTTCTCAGCCAGATTTTGAGGACAACTCTCCTTCACGGCATTTTGGGGACAACCCAATAAAAATGACACCTGATATAGACCCCAAGCAGCAGGAAGTATATGATTATATAGAATCTTTAGAAAAAGCAGCTACAGGTCCCAGTACTTCGTCCATTCAGCCTCACACAGTACAAGATGATTTAGTCCAATCACTAAAACAAGAAGTCTTTGAGCTAGAGCTTTTAAATAGACACATCAAAAATGAAAATGAGACATTGAAGGAACAAAGTAAATTGGACAAAATCATTCATGATAATACCATGCTACATTTGGGAATATGGCAGAAGAAGAACAAGAAATTGAAAAGGAAATGCCAGAAGTTAAGCAGAGCACTAGTTAACATCAAATTTAGATGCTTAATGAAGAAGCCCAGAATGTTAGCAGCACCAAGGAAGAAGAGGAGAGGACTGGATGTACTGGCTGAAGTGTCAAGGCACATGAACTGAAGAAGGATTATCAAAATTTTGGTTGCATGAGGACATGCAACACCTTCACAGTGGGGGTATGTTGAGTCTCAAATCTGCATCTTTTCCATACATATTTCTAGACCTTTTTCATCCACCTGAACCTTCCAAGTTGTCAATATCATTGTATATTAATTTCAAAAGAGCATATAACATGGTTTTTAATTATATTTTTGTGTCTGCTGTTTGATTTATATTTTTCTCATTTAGCTGCGGAATCTTGTCACTTTCCGCAGCTGCTGCAACTTTCCGCAGCCATTTTGTGAAACTCCATGTTACAGGTGTCTACAGGAAAAACGAGCCACATGGGCAAGTTTGAAATGATGTGGACATGGATCGTGTCCTATTGGCTCGAGCAAATCCATCTAAAGAGGCTGCGGTCAAAGGTGTCCAAATGGAAGTCAACCGTAGAGTCCCACGGTGACAGGACTCTGTTTTGTGTCACGTGAAGGTTCATATGGCCGTTTCTGAATTGCGGGAGACAAATCAACATCTGTACACGGCTCCATATCCGAATTAAAACATCCAATCCTCATAGATTTACTCTTCAATATGGCCATGATCCTAGATCTGTGGACGTAATGGTCTACGTGTTCTCCATCAGCATAAACTTTAGGGAATCAGTTGTATTTCCTTTGTTATAAATAACGCGTTTGTATATGCATATTAGATTAGTCTGTGTTATTTTTTATTAGTCTGCTCTGTAATGTAATTACGTTGCCACTGTGCCGTAATATCACCTTTCTGTTATGACTGCATTTTAATATAAGAATACTCTGTTTCCAAACGTAATTCGTACTTGAAGATTGTTGCCAAGGCTGGTGTAGAGGGCCCCTGCACTCGCCAAGGTTCTGTGCATTATTGTATAGTTTTTGTTTTATTTCTTTAAATCTCATTGTGCCATAATCCATTCACATGTTTATACATTGCATCTTTCATGGTATATATGCTTCATTTTTGTTATAATCTTTCATGCTTTCCATTTTACTTCTGTATTTCATGTTTTATGTTATTGATCACTGATCAGTGTTCTTGTTTCAGGTTATAAATAGGCAGCCCGGGCATTTGCATAACTTTTTGACTAATGACATGGAATTAATATTGTTCTGCTGCTAATTTGCTTTTCTTAGTTTCTGTTTAATTTCAGTATTGCTTTGTTTATTTCAGTTTTTCTCATTTGCTTCAGTAGTTAGATTTAGATATATTGAATTGCTCATAACATCTTCAGTTGCCTCCGAAAGCCACAACTGGACTGATGGTGAGGGATTGAATTATGAATGTGTAGTTTGATATTAGTTTACTTTCTGCAAGTTAGATATATTAAATTTCTCATGACATTTTCGCTGTTCGAAAGCCACAGCTGGACTGATGGTGAGGGATTGAATTATGAATGTGTAGTTTGATATTAGTTTATTTTCTGCAAGTTAGATATCAGGTTACTCAAAGTTGTTTATGGTTACCTCCGAAAATCATAGCTGGACTAATGATGAGGGATCAGAAGATAAGTTGATGTAATTTGATTTAGATTTACTTTGTTGCAATTTTTGGATTTCTTTTAGCATAGTTTCTTTTGTGTTTAAACAGCAGCAAGGATAGTTTGGTTTTCATGCTCAATAGTTCACTGTTTGATTTATTAGACTAGCAACACATTTTCATTTCAGCAGCACATTTTCATTCCCTTTCAAGTTTTGTCATAGTATGTTTCAAATTCCTTTTTAAGTTTCAAGTTGGTAAATCATTATAGAGGATATCATTTCCTTGAACAATCATAACCATACTTGTTTTTATTTTAGCATTTCCATCTCACATTAGAAAACCAAAAACGACAAAAAGTTAAGAAATAGGTTATCTTGCACATATAGTGCGCCGCACTTCATCAGCTTACGAATCCCGGATTGAAAAATTAAATGCAGCAATTTAGGACACACTAAATTGACCAAACACCCTCCAACAAATATAATAAAATATTCCTAAAGGGTGGTTCTAGAATTTGATTAATAATATTTTATTCATGCGCCAAGTTCTAGAAAACCCTAATATTTTGTTATAAATAGAAGGGTTTTCCCCATTCATTAGTCACCTCCATTGCATTAGATCACTCTGGATCTACTCTTGGTCACCATTTTCCATTTTTGCCTTGTGATCTCCCATTGAGTTCTATGTTTGTCTGGGTTTTCTACCACAATAAGAGAGAGGAATTTTAGATCTGAAACGTTGAGGACTTTCAAGAACCCATCCCATTGAGGAGAACTGGAAAACACCTTTCTTGTTTTCCTCTCATGTGCCTCCTTTTTATATAATACAAAAATTATTTCAAATACACTGTTCTTGTCTTGTCTATTGGATGCATGGAACCATATTTTACTTTATTTGCTTAATGTCTTTCATGCTTAGATTTGGATTTGTGCAACATTATTTGGATCATCTAATTGCAAATTTAAAGATGTTTTGCAGCCATAATTGATGTTAGGGCTATTTTTTATGCGTAGCTAAAGTGATATTTTATGACGAAAGATTCATACTAACAATTGGCGATTCCACATAGGTTTTCTTTTGCGACCGCTGTCGTTTTATATATTCGTGCATATCCAGCTGTTTCAGACCCTAGGGTTTCTCTTCCACTTTCTAGTTTTCCTATTTTTATGGTGCTTTCCCCCTCTAAAACCCTAAAAAAATCAACTTTTTAACTTCCGTTTGTTTCTGGCCTTATTGCGCAGGTGACAGACATCAGCCACAGCTGAGACGACATTTTTTTCTGAAATCTGCCGCCGAGAGACCCAGATCTGCAGGTCGCACTTATCGACCCAAAAACTGTGACCTAGCCTTGAGGTTGCACTTTTCTGCCCCAAATCTGTGACTTGGACTGAAAACAGGTCAGAACCTGCGACCTGCACTTTTTTCTACAATTTTCCAGCACTTTTTCCGGGTTTGTCTGAAGCTTCTGTCTGGGTTTTACAGCCTCTGTCTCCACCCGTTTAGACCTGTTTCTGATCTGTTTCACTCTACTAAGTGGGAATCTTGCCCCTTAGGGCTCTAGTACCCTCCACTTTTGTTGGGAGAGTTTTTGTTGTTTCAGAAGTCTGAATTTACAGAGTTTCAGCCTTATTCCTTTCAGATCTGATACCTCATTTTCAGATCCCTTTAGATCAACTCTTATCCCTTCAAATCACCTCATCTAGTTTTTTTTGGGTTCATTTCTAGGGCTGCCTCCTTGTCCCTTCTGTTTTTAGTTGATCTCCTCCTTTTTAACAACAACCTTACCCCTGCCTCTTTACTGTTCTTTGCACCTCTTTTCAACAGATTTCTCCTTTAGATCCCCGTCCCTCCCGACCTTAGATCTATTGGCCTCTTTTTCGCATGCTTTGCTTAGTTTTTTCCCTCTTATAGACTAGTTTTGAGAGACCCGCCTTCTTGGGTTAGATTGATGCATTGTTAGCTGTTAATTTTTTGTTCTTTCAGTCTTATTTACTGCAGATTTATTTTCAGTTATGCAGCACACTTTTTATTTTCCTCTCAAAATTTCTAGGTTTAAACAAATTAAAATTAACGCATGCCACACACTGACCCTAAGTGAAGAAGAGCCTGGTTAACACTGCTTGGCAAAGCCTTTAAAATAAATTTACACTGCACCTCTCTACCCTTGTTTCGACATTGACCTCACTTGATTTTTCCTCTCCCTGCCCTTGTCAGTTTTTCTTCTTCCCGTCATCATTGCGCCCCCAAGGCATTTGTCTTGGAGACTTCTTGGCTTTCACCCTCAGTTTCTGGTTGGTCGACTTCCTCCTTCCCGTCGTCATCGAGTAAGTCCTCCCCCGAGTCCGCACTCCGACTCTTCTTCTGATTGTTCAGGTTCTCCCCCTACTCCTAGTTCTCCCCCTGTTACAGGTCAAAATACCTCCTCATCAGCTCAGAGGAGAAGACAAATATGGAAGGAATACAAAGACCTAAATTAAACCTATTTCTGCCAGGGTAATTCCTATCTAGAACAGTACAAGAGCATTATAACGCAGTCAATCAGTGAATGGGCCACGTTAGTGGCTAGGGCAACGCTCTGCTTACACTAAAGGGCAGCGTTACCCGTGTTTTAAGTTTGAATCGGGAAAATCCCGTGGAGAATGATTTGAAATCTCCGACTTTCCCTCACAAGAGGATCAGTTCGTAAAAGAAACTGCAACACACCAGTTCATTATTGGTCATTTCCATAAGAAGACTGAACTCCAAAGGAGGCAAAAGCATAAAGATCAAGGAAACATCCAAGTTTTTTCCATCCCAAACTAGTGGAAAGAGAAAGGCAACAATGGCTTTCTCCCTCTCCTATAAGAAGGAGATGAAGGCTCTTAAATGAAGGTCGAAGGATTGCTGAAGGTTTTGCATACTTGTGGAATAGAGAATAGTGTGAAGTCCAAGAGTCAAAGAGGCCCCTAGATAGCTTGTTGACTTAGACTTCTTCACTTGAGAGATAAGAGAGATTGGGAGACTAAGGAGGGCTTGGTGCAACTGATGTTTGTAATCCTCCTTCTTTCAAATTAATAGAACTGTGTTCGTTTTGTCCATTCAATGCTTAATGTTGTCATTATTGTTGGAACATTTACATAGGATGATATGAATGGCTCAGATGTGTATAATTTAGAAGTTAATTATATATTGGCTTGATTGATAGAATATATGTTATGTTAGGAGTTACACGGGTGCTTTGGCTAATTGTAGGACTAAGATTTGGAGCTGGTGAAGAAGGACTCTTGCTTCGTTGCCTAGTGCTATCCAAGGGACTCCAAGACTATCGAAGAGGTAATTCTATATCGTATTCTATCAATTTATTTCAAGTTAATATGAACATGCTCGTGCCATCTTTGTGAACAGCATAGCTAATCTTACTGTCTGCCTTGGGCACCAGAAATCCCTGAGAGGGATATTCGAAAACCAAACACCCAAGCAGTTTACCCTATAGCAGAATTGGCGACTCCACTGGGGAGTTTCCCCATAGTTTCCAGAATATTTCTTCCCTTCTTTCTTCTCTCCTCTGTTCACCGATCCTTCCGACTGTTTTTATGCCCAGAAGACATACCAAACGCTTGCAGAGTTCAATCCTGTTTCTGTTGACCATCTGAAGTACTTTACCCTGGCTAACGCTACCTTTGTAGGTTCTCCAGCGCGTTATAACGCTGTCTCTGCTTAAATACAGTGCGTTATAACGCTGTATTTACTCACAAACAGAGCGTTACTCAGCCTAAACCTTGCTATTCACTAATGTGATTGTGTTTTAGCTGCAGAGTTTTTGATCACCAGTATCTTTCCTCGACTGAATCCCTGTGCTTGTCTACTGAGCTGAAATTTTTGTTTGTTCTTGTTTGAAAAGTTAGTAATTAAAAGCATTTACTTTTTAAAGAAGAATTTTTTTTATTATTATTTTTCTGCATTTAGTTGAGTTTATTCTGAAAGTTTCAGTTCATAGACTGTTAAGAAAAGGTAGACAGAAGTCTGAATCTTGAAAGATGAACTGTGTTATTTGAATGTTAGTGCATGGATGTTGAAAAAGAAACCTCTCCTTGTAGAAATACTCTTCATCGAATTGAATATCTAGAGCATTTTTTGCATGGTTTCTTGAGTCAGAGTCTCATCACATTTCATACGTCCACTCCCCCTCCGCAAGACTAATAATCAAGTACACTAAGAATAAATCGATAATAAAATCAATCAACTCTTTTTTGAGCTCACACAAACAGTAGTTTAGGCTAGGATCTTGGGATAGAAACAATGAGAAAATTACCCAAGATCTCAAAACTTGAAACTAGAGTCATTAACGAGTGAAATCCTACTGCACTCATATTATCGGGACCGTTCCTTTACTGGAGCTTAGCGCGAGACAACACTTGGGTGCACAAGAAGGTAGCCCGCCTTCGACTACATCCTATGGGTGTGTTATATATTGGGGTTCCCTTTGGGGATGTCGAAACTAGATCGGGGATCTAGGTATTCTACCCATATAGCACATTGTCCTTGACTGTGGACCCCCCTGATGATGTCTGTGATTTGAGGTATCCTTAGTGGCCATACTTTTTAGGGACTTGCACAAGGTGACTGGGACGGGCTGTCCTGGTACCTGAAACAGACGGACCCACTCTGTCTTCGGTCTTTAGGAGGGTACTCGTCTTCACGAGAGTGCTTACACCTATCGTCTGAGGTTCGAGCGAAGCTCTAGAGTGACCGTAACTGTACTTTCGACCAACCCTCTATGTATACTATTGTGATACTAGATTTCATCACCAGCGAACAGTAGTACTCAGACATGGCACCCTACTCTGGCTGCTTGCTGATTGATTTTAGAGAGTCATTTTTTTCTTTTTTTAGGTGTGTGGTTACTGTCATTGAGACTTTATAATACATCACAATTTAATAAAATTTGTTAAAATTAAACCGGTCACCGTGGCGTCCCCTGACCCATGCTTTCTGTCTCGACGACAGCAAGGTCTACCTCCTCTCACTATTGAGGAATAACTGAACCTTGGTAAACCTGGGCCTTCTATGGAAGAGCAGTCTCCTCTGACTAATCTTGATTATCACATAGACCCTTATCATCCGGAATTTCCGGAGGACCCTTTCACTGAAGGGGTAGTACCTCATTACAACCCTCCGCTCACTGATCCGTTGGGGCCTGTGATGATTCAGATTCCACCATGCCAAGATATGTCTTCGGCAGCACAAACATCCATTTCACCACCGACATCCACAGGGTCGATGCCAATGGCGACCATCCCAAGTTCGCCACCATCCTCCCCGCCAGTGGCCAGTTCTATGCCATCACTGGGTAACCCTAGTAGTCAACATATACCTAACCCCAACCCTATGGTCATCACAACTGCCAGTAGCTTACCGAACCCTTTGGCATCTACTCCTACCGTGACCACATTGGGAACCACGGTAGCTCCTCCCATGAGTACGACTACTTCGATACCTTTCAGCAACCCTTTCGGCTGGAACCCTATGTTGAGTTCAAACCCCTTGGTTACTATACCAGGGGGCAGTGTCACCAGCACGCAGGTAGCAGGGAACATTTCCCTTCCCTTGCATTCCTTAGGACAAATGGGACAACCCATTGTAAATACTATCCCCTTAAGTGGTTCAAACATAGGTGTAGGATCTATACTGTTTCCAAACTATGCAAGTAGTAGCATGCCTCCGGGAAACTCTATTGCATCCATTTGGACTAACCAACCCCAACCTCCATCTGGAATGAGAGGGCATTTTTATAATGGGGGCAACCAACTGTTTGCCCCACAATATAGTACGCCCTATGGGCAGCAACCGTATGTTCCTACTCCTCCACCTATGGGAGGTTTTTATCAAAGTCCCACTTACCCTCCTGGTAACACGTGGATGGGGGGACCCTATGGTCTAAGTAGTCATCCCATACTGCCTTGGTTATATTCAGGGGAAAATCCACAATTTCCATTCTTGGCAGCTTTGGACATACCCGATATCCATAAAATAACAAACGACCCCATCAACCACAACCCGCTTTGGCCTCCAGTACCGCATAAGATTCCTTCTGACATCCCGAAGTTCGACGGGAAACATGGGGACGACCCAGCCGCACACATCACTACCTTTCATTTATGGTCCATATCCAATTCCATGTTAGATGATAGTGTCCGGCTTCGTCTGTTTCCTCGCACCCTTATAGGCAATGCCGCCAAGTGGTACATTGAATTTCCACGCGCCGCCATCAATACTTTTGGCGCTTTAGCGACAGAGTTCTTAAAGAACTTCCAATTACCAATTAGAATGGAAACCGGAACGGAATTGTTAACATCGCTGTGCCAAGACACCGCCACCCACATCTCCGATCATATTCATGAATGGAGACGTAGGAGGAGGCTCGTCAAAGCGCCAATACCGGACCATCTCTTGGCCAATTGGTTTTGCAAGTCTCTTTTACCCCATATCTCTAAAGACATTGGCGTTTCTGGTGCGGTGATAGAAGATCAATGTATTCATCGTGCCCAACACCTGGATTTAATCTATTCACAATCCAGCACGCTTTACGATCTGCTCCCCCATGCCCTTGGTAGCCCAAATCCCCCGGCCACTCAGAGAACCGGAGCACATGCCGATGGTCTCGTTGGCACAATCTCCGGGGTGGCCACAAAGCAGTCTCGGGGACAAACCTCCTAGCCATCTTCGGCTGCCACCGCCCCCACCAAACGACTCCTCTTCCTCCCGCTGAGGTAAACTTTGTGCAAACCTCACAAAAACCTGGCGGGAAAAATAAGAAGAACAAGAAGAATACGTCTTCTTCGGAAGAGCAGTCAGATAATAAGAATAACCCTAATAAGAAAAATGCTGCCAGAAATGACAAAGGAAAGAATAAACCCATGAAATTTCCTTGCAAGATCTGTGCGGAGGACCACTTGACATATAAATGTCCTCGGCTGCAGGAATGCACCGATTTTATTGCCAACAAGGATTCTGGGCGAACACCTGCCGTTCTTCATAATCCTTTCCCTAATCAATAGCAGCAACATCAACACATGGTTGACAACCCGCCACAACCCCATCAACGGGGCAATGGTGGTTCACATCCTTCCGGCGAAGGACCATCTGCCATTTATGTCATTGAGAGTGTTGACCTTCAAACTCGAGCAAAGCTTTATGGAAATCCTACAATAGATGCTCAAGAACCTGGAACCAGTTCGGATCCATCGCCGCCCAACGATTTACATATCGAACGGCCTATTGATGAACCTGTAATTCGTCCCCCCAAAGGGACACTTCGATGCACGACTCATAACACCTCTACATGTGTAGCCCAAAACTACAATATTGTAGAAGATTTGGCGTAGGCACCATCAGCCATGCAGCAAAGTTTTACAAACACACTTGACCTGAAAAGCCCAAAAGCCTTGCTTTCGGCCATTGGTGGAATAGACCCCCAGGATTCTATGCTAGCCATCTTTGATATGGAAAAGGCTAAACCTCTCCTCTCACACCAACTTTCATTCCAGGTGCAAGTGGTGTCGAAAGGGAGGCCAATCCATCGCACTATCATAGACGAAGGTGCTTTGACCTGCGTTATGTCACAAGCTTGCTGGCTCAATTTAGGTTCTCCTACTCTAACCCCGCCATCGAATTCCCTCAAAGCTTTCGATGGCCACACTTTCCTCCCAAAAGGATACCTTGCTAGCTTTCCCGTCACCCTTGGTGGGAAAACGGTAAACGTGGACGTTGAAGTCGTCGAGCGCCATCTCAACTATAATCTATTGCTTGGTCACAGTTGGTCTTATGCTATGACCGCCATCGTGTCTTCGGTCTTCCGACTCATCCTATTTCCATTGGATGGGAAAATAGTCACGGTCAATCAAATATCCTTCTGCACCCCTGATTATGCCACTTTACCAAGTAGCACTGTACCCCTAATAGGAGGTGTCCCTGACTCTTACGTCAGTATCGATACCAGTCTTCTGAAGGCATCTTCCCTACTGGGTTGTTTTCCTCTACTGCCACCGCAGATCCCAAACACAGTTACAATGATATCCACCTTTTCGGATGGCTCTATCGACCCATGGATCATCCCGGCACCTTCGAATGTTGATTCTCTAGAGATCGAATCTTTGCTTCCTTCGTGAATTCAACTTATAAAGCCATCCAAACCACATCTGAACCCTCCACTGATATGGTTTTGACCACAGGTAAAAACCTCCCCCCCATCACAGTTCTCTCTAAGGATCTCCTCAATGAAGTCTGTCCTATAGACAAAGCTATTTGAGAGATCATGTCATTAGAAGAACGACCTTGGGGAGAGTTTCACCACCGCGCTTCGATGATTGACTCAGACACGATGAAAACTGAAATCCCGTCTTTCGACCAACCGGAGATAGTTCCCTCCTCTTATACGACTGTTCACACTATCGATTCAAAGGGGAACATGGGTAATATTTCTAAGACAATGCTCATTGATATCTCGGTCAAAACGGGTATCGTGGAAATTATTCAGATTGGAGCCGATTGAAATCCAGAGGAAATTGCACGCTTCACATCTCTTTTTAAGGAATTCTGCGACGTGTTTGCTTGGTCTTATGACGAAATGCCTGGCATGGACCCTTCTATTGTCGAGCATTATTTTCTGATGCTTTCTTGCTCGCTAATGCGGAAAACCTCGAGTTTTCTCCTTCGGACTTGTTAAACTTACAGAAGTTGATATCGAGCGTTCTTTTTATGGTCTTTTCTTGCTCGTTGTCAGAAAAACCGAGTTCTCTTCTCCGGACTCGTTAAAGCTATGGAGAAGCAACGAGCTTTCTTTTGAGAATCATTTCTCGCTCTAAAGGCGAAAAATTCAAGGTCACCTTTTTGAGACTCGTTAAAACAACCGACGAGAGAACAAGGAGCCATTCTTTTCCTCTTTTTCAAATCTCTTTAAACGAGAAAAATAGCAAGGTTTTCTATAAACGTGACTTTTTAAATTTCACGGAAGTGCTAGAGTTTTTCTTTGTTGGACTCGTTAAAATTTCACAAAGAATGTTGAGTTTACTTCGTCTCCTCGTACTCATAACAAAATGAGGTAGACGTCCATTGAACATAGATTTCTCACTTTTCCGAATTCGATGGACTAACTTACGGAAAATGAACTGTTTCGGGCTTACTTTTATCCCTTTTCCGTGCCTGGTTATCAAGAAATGACAAAGGTACCCCCATGGAGTCGTCTTTTACGACATTTTTCAGAGTCTCTAAGCATGAAAAATTCACCGAGTTTGCTCATCTGGACTCGTTAAACCTAATCAGATGGGGCACAGAGTTGTCTTTCCTGACATTTTTCAGACTCTCTAAGCATGAAAAATTCACCGAGTTTGCTCATCTGGACTCGTTAAACCTAATCAGATGGGGCACAGAGTTGTCTTTCCTGACATTTTTCAGACTCTCTAAACATGAAAAATTCACCGAGTTTACTCATCTGGACTCGCTAAACTTAATCAGACGGGGAAAAATTTGGACAAAATGGATACTACCTCTGTTACATTTTCAAAAAGGTCGATTTGGCAGCAAAATTCTTGAACATGGCACTTCCCAGAAAACTCTTTCGCAGTTAGCCGAACCCTACCATCTATGAGTATTAGCCTTCATTTCCCAGTGTCCCTGCACCGGTAAAATCCTAACACACTCTTTGGTGTTCATCAAGCTTCAGCTGCCTAGTACCCTGCTAGAGTGCCTTCTATTGTTCAAGCAGATCTCGCTATCTACTGCTCCTGTTACCAACCAAACCGCTCATTATGCCAGAAATTATTTGTCATCCGACGTTCCCATTTACTCTTCATTATCTCAATCATAAACAAAATCAATTGGTTTCTGTTTCGTGTTGACTGATGTAGGACACCTCGGTGCCTACCTTTCAACAGATCACTTCCTATCGACTTCAACATCTTATCTAGGAAGTTGATCCAGAAACCCATCAGTACCCAGATACTTGTAGACATCAGTGGCAGGTAGTCTTGTGTTTGATCAGGAGTCTTCATCATTGGCTCCTGGTCGAATGATTCTACGAGTGTTCGACTTCAACTCATTTTATTCACACTCGCTAGATTGTACTGTGCATCTTAGGGACCATCATCATTATCGGTGGCCACCTTCGCGTCTGTTAACAGTTTTCATTATTGACTGGTAATCAGACGATTTCTCACATGTTCAACGACAACTCCTTCATTCACATGTTGAGAAATATGCAGTTTAAGTGAATTGGCGGTCAAGACCTTGGGGCAAAGGCTACATCATTAAAGTTGTGTTTCCTTCCCCAAGTTGCGATATTGTTTATAGAGACAGCTTCTTCAGCCTGGTCCTATTATGATAGACACTTCCACATTGTGCCTATTGGTGGACAGATTCTTCATATCTCTACTCTATAGAAATCATTTTTTTTAAGCTATTGAGCATGGGATATGCCCGACTCTAGGCAATTACTGTATTTTCTGATGTATGTTGTTGTTTCAGGTTTTCCTCAGTCTTTCAATCTCTCTATCTCTACACAAATTGTAAATTATTTCGGCCATCATCTTCATCTCTGACCTCACACTTTAGGGGGCATCTGTTACAGGTCAAAATACCTCCTCATCAGCTCAGAGGAGAAGAAAAATATGGAAGGAATACAAATACCTAAATTAAACCTATTTCTTCTAGGGTAAGGCCTATCTGGAACAGTACAAGAGCGTTATAACGCAGTCAATCAGTGAATGGGCCGCGTTAGTGGCTAGGGAAACGCTCTGCTTACACTAAAGGGCAGCGTTACCCGTGTTTTAAGTTTGAATCGGGAAAAGCCTGCGGAGAATGATTTGAAATCTACGACTTTCCCTCACAAGAGGATCAGTTCATAAAAGAAACTGCAACACACCAGTTCATTATTGGTCATTGCCATAAGAATACTGAACTCCAAAGGAGGCAAAAGCATAAAGATCAAGGAAACATCCAAGTTTTTTCCATCCCAAACTAGTGGAAAGAGAAAGGCAACAATGGCTTTCTCCCTCTCCTATAAGAAGGAGCTGAAGGCTCTTAATTGAAGGTCGAAGGATTGTTGAAGGTTTTGCATACTTGTGGAATAGAGAATAGTGTGAAGGCCAAGAGTCAAAGAGGGTCCTAGAGAGCTTGTTGACTTAGACTTCTTCACTTGAGAGATAAGAGAGATTGGGAGACTGAGGAGGGCTTGGTGCAACCGACGGTTGTAATCCTCCTTCTTTCAAATTAATAGAACTGTGTTCGTTTTGTCCATTCAATGCTTAATGTTGTCATTATTGTTGGAACATTTACATAGTATGATATGAATGGCTCAAATGTGTATAGTTTAGAAGTTCATTATATATTGGCTTGATTGATAGAATATATGTTATGTTAGGAGTTACACGGGTGCTTTGACTGATTGCAGGACTAAGATTTGGAGTTGGTGAAGAAGGACTCTTGCTTCGCTTCCTAGTGCTCTCCAAGGGACTCCAAGACTCTCAAGGAGGTAATTCTATATCATATTCTATCAAGTTATTTCAAGTTAATATGAACATGCTCATGCCATCTTTGTGAACAGCATAGCTAATATTACTGTCTGCCTCGGGCACCGGAAAGCCCTGAGAGGGATATTCGAAAACCAACCACCCAAGCAGTTTACCCTATAGCACCCCCTGTTACTTTCGCCATGTCTACTTCAGGGCCTACTACCAACAGCAACCCCAATTCTACTACTGGGTCTGTTTCCAGTGGAACCACTACGTGACCTACCTTGACTACCCCTTTGCTCCCTTATATGGTCGACCTCAGTCTCCCCGACTTCAATCAGCTGATTAATGATCCTACCCACCACGATGTCAGTTCGCCTGCTATGCCAACCAAGCTGCCCTCCAACATTCCCAAGTTCAAAGGCCTTGCTAGTGAATATCCCTCTAACCATATTCGATCTTTCCACATGTGGTGTTCCTCCAATTCCATCACCGATGACTCCATCCGTCTTTGATTGTTCCAACGCACGCTTACTGGAAAAGCTTATAAATGGTATGTTGATCAAGCCACCTCTTCCCATACCACCTTTGCGACCATTTCCCAAGCCTTTTTATCTTATTTCTAGCTCCCTCTTCGATACGACACTGGTACTGAAATCTTAACTTCTTTTCATTAATCCTCTTCGACCCACCAGGAATGGCGATGAAGACGGAGCCTATGTTGTGCTCCCCACTTTTAAGATTGGGTTTACATGGACTGGTTCCCTCGCTCTCTCTTACCTCGCATTGGAAAATATGTCGCATCTCATTTTCCCCAAACCAAAGGAGATGCCCTCCAAATAGCCTTGAAATATGACCTTATATATGCTCAATCTGGTTATGTTTATATCGTCCTTCTTGACCTCCCCAAGCCCGGTGGCCCTAATGCCTCGAGGGCATCTCACTCTACCGATGGTATCGTTGGAGCCCTATCACATACCTCTGCTCAACCTCTTATGGGCTATGGTTTCCCTCCAAGTGGGGCCAGCCCCTCCGACACTTTCCCCCCTCCAAGTAGCATGTATCTAGGATACGACATGCCTTCTCCTTTTGCCCACACTCCTGCTTACCTCAATTTTTCCCATCCTACCCCTTATCCGTACCCATAACCTGGTGTCCCATCTCCTCCAGTATTTTTACCTCCCACTCCCTTACCTTTTCCACCCCCGCAACCACACTTACTACCCCCTCCAGGGCAAGTATTTGTGCAGCAGGGGGAAAATAATCTTCTTCCTTCTCAAAGAAAGAGGAAAGGAAATCAATCCGCTTCTGGTAATCATGGATCCAATCCTTCCAGTATTGACTCTACCATTTCCAACCAGCCACAAGGCTCTCAGCCCAAACTAGACAGGCCGTTTCACACCAATAAGCCCTATTCGTGTTGCGGTGTTTATGGTCATTACACTCACGATTGTCCATTATTAACACAGATGCAGAAGATGTGGGAGTCTCAGGCCATCGTGTGGGGATAACACTCCTCCCCTACTGTCCCTCCCAATCTAGCTACTTCTCAACCCACTGTGTTTACCGATCCTTTCCCTCAACAAGGATTCATAACCACTCAACCACCTCATGCCCCGGTAACCACTCAACCTTCCCCTTCTGGTTCCTTCGATTACCAGATTCTCATGATGGCCTTTGACCAACCTCTCACCTTCGACCTCAACCTTCAAACTCGGTCCCGTCAGTATTCCACGCCTCCCGTTCCGTCTGTCTCTGAGTCCCCATCTTCAGGTCCTACCGAGCCTCTGTCGACACCCAATGGTCCCTTGCAAATCCCTCCACCCAAAGCTGAGGGTCATCCCAAGACTCCTAGAGGCCCATTACGTTGCCATGTTGCCTCTGGTCGGGCTGCCCATTCATACAACATAGTAGATGATCTGGCACAATCTCCTGCTTCCATTTCAACACTGGAACTCCTCTAGTCATTTCCTTCTCAAAAGAAGGCTCTACTATCTGCCGTGGGTGTTGTAGATCCCGCTGATGACCAATTTATTATTTTCGACACCCACCAGTCAGACCATCCCCCTCTTCCTGCTTCTATTTCTTTCCAAATCCCAGTCAAAATCCGAAATGCCAATGTCGCTCGGTGTATTATTGATGAGGGGGCATCTACCTATGTGATGTCCGCTTCGGTTTGGAAAAAAATCGGATCTCCTGAGTTGGCCCCTTCCACAATCACCCTTCGTGCATGGGATGGCCATGCCTCCCAGCCCATTGGCCTATTCCGTAACTGTCCTATCACCCTTGCAGGCAAGACTATTTGTGTCGACGTTGAAGTTATTGACGCCCCTCTTGACTACAATATTCTTTTGGGGCGTAGTTACACCTATGCCATGTCTGCCATCCCATCCGCAGTCCACCGCAAGATGTTCTTCCCTCATAATGGCAAGATTGTCACCATCGACCAGTTGACGTACCATGAACCAAAATCTCAGACCTCCTCTAAGTCCACCATCTCTACTGTCACCAATAAGCAAACTGTTGATTCTTTGACCACTGTTTCCCTTGGCGTCTACAAAGACTCCTCTTTGCTTGGAACTTTCCCAGGTCCTCCCCCTCCTCCTGTCTCTGATCCCAGCTTAGCGAATTTTTGCATGATGCAATCATCTCAGGCTAGCCTTCCACAACCTGCTTTGGCTAGTCAGAAACCTCCATCTTGCCCACTCCAACCTACTCCTAGCCCTTCGCTTCAGTTGACCAAACCATCTTCGCCTAGACCTTCCCATCCACCTCACACTCAGGAACCTCCCTACCCTCCTGAGTCAGTTCCCTCAGGTCTCTACCACATGGGAATCGTCCCTCCTGGTCATTACCCCGCTGGTCAGATACCTTTCCTTGGTCCCCCCCCCCGGCGTCTATTCGGTTCCCGTCATGGCCACCCTTTCCCTCCCTAATTTAACCTTGGGAATACCAGTATGGTATCTTACTCCTCCATTCGAGACCCCACCGGGCCACCCAAAACCATACATTGTTGTGACACCAGTGCAATTGATTCCCTTCGCTCCTTCCATTGCTACAATGCCCCTAGCTCCTCTGCAGGACCCTCCTCATGCTGCGACAGCTTCAGGCAAGAAAATAAAAACTCGCAAGGGGGCATCCAAAGACAAGGCCACCACACCCGACCCTACCCCTCCCCCACCCGCCAAGCCTTGTGCCTTGTGTGATGGTATCGGTCATCCCACCCATACCTGTCCTGAGTTACCCCATATCCAACCCATGGTTAAAGTCGTGTTCCCTGAATCTACGGTCCCTGAAACCTCTGTTTCTTCCTCCTCCGCAGCCAAAAACCCAAAGACTCTTCGCACCAACAAACCCTGTGCTCTGTGTGGTGTCCATGGCCATTATTCTCACCATTTTCCTCACCTCACGCATTACCAAGCCTCTTTAGAGGTCATTTACGAGTATGAAGTTGAACAAAATCAATCCGCCTCTCCCATCCTTGCTCAATATGCATCAGGACTACTCGAGGATCCCCCTACTACCATTGACATTCCTCCCCTTGATGTTAAGATGTTGGAACCTGCTGCCCCCCTCCTATACCTATCATCATCTGCACGACCCTCAAAGTACATTCCCTCTGAATCCACTCCATCTGTTTTGCTTGATTCTCCTTCAGCCACATTCTTGGGCTCTTCATGCTTTGACCATATTTTTACCTGTTCTTCTGTCATTCCCCGTGATGACCCGTATCTACACCTCTCTTCCCATACTGATTATTTAGGTAGCTTTTTAGCGTCATGTGGTTTCCTTAACCTTTCCATTTCCTCCCATAATCACGATCATCCCATCCGTATCTATGATGTTCTTCGCAGCCTGAGCTCCCGCTCTTCATCCCATAGTTCTCATTCATCTCCCTCTCGTCGATCTATGAGTCCTAGACTTCCTACCTGAACTGCTCCCTCCCATAGTCGTCAGTGGATATCTACCCTCTACTCACGCTGCCATCCTTCTTCTCATCCCTCCCATTTCTTGTCTTGTGACACTATTCCACCGGCCCTCTCGTCCACACATTATCTTGGCTATGCCGATAGGGCAAGTCGCTATTCCCGGAATCTCACTTCGGCCGCATGGGCCATATTTACCCCCTTGCATACCCTGGTTCTTGCAAATGGGGTCCGCATTGGTAATGCCACCAATAATCAGGCCGAATATGATGCAGTACGTGGTCTCTTAGCCGATGCCCTCTCTCATCACATCCTCCATCTGCTCGTTCATTTAGATTCCCTGCTTCTTGTCTTACAACTTAATGGTGTCTATTGTGTGCATAACCCTATCTTGTTTAGACAATATTTACGAGTGAAACTTTTGATACGTGAATTTAGATTCATTACTTTCAACCGTATCCCTAGAAGTCAAAATCACTATGTAGATCAAATCACAAATCATGTTCTAGACTGGAATTTATCACACACAAGAAAATAAAATTTAACATCATCAACAAAATGTATATAAATCATATATATCATATAACATGTGTTTTTAGAGTCCATCTACTCTGAAACATATGACATGCCCATAGCATGTTACACAAACCAAAACTACAAAAATGGGGGGCACCACTTGCCCCTACATAGATGTTGGGGGGCACCACCTGCCCTACATCTAATCACTCTCTAGAGGATCCCAAGCCAACGGCTCTGCTCCCGCAACTCGTACATCACGCACAGTCTAACTGGCCATCGCCATGCGTCGCATGATACCTCGCCATTCTGAGGGTAGCCCAATACATAACTCTATGTACTGGTCATCTAAATACTGCCAACCACGCTTTGACACACCGGTCAGTAGCCCCTCACATCTATGACGGATGTACTCCAACAGAGTGGCCATATCCTCGTTCTATGCCATCCTTGATCCACTTGCACCTGTAGCTCCTGCTGCTATAGGTCGTCCCATATATCTGGCCGGTTTTACCAGAGCTATATCTGCATTCCAAAAAATATAAGGATTAGTACAATGAATACTAGTCACAAACTCTACAATGCACATAACAAATTAGTTTCTTGTCACTTACCATCGGGCCCCCACACCCAACCAGGCGGAAGCGGCAAGTCTGGATCTCCCCAATAACTCATCCTGCTATAGGGATAATCGTCAATGTATAATGGCATCTAATCCCAATGGGCGAAGAAATCTGGTCGGAACACCCGTCCGACCACCCCTCCCCCTCCTCTACATAGTATTTATCCCCACCGATGTATCCGGGGCTCTCTCGGACCTCCATTAGGCAACTGTATATGAGGTCGTAAGGTCGGGATCTTCTCAAATAGGACAGAGCACAATACCGTCCCATAGGCACAATCATGATTCACTTGCCGCTTGCATAGCGACAACTGTCATTTCATCAACACCAACATCATCTGGGCCAACCCATCGTAGGTCCCACCGAACGCACTCTCTACAATCATCATCTTCCCTCTAGTGATGTGATGGAACGCCTGGCTGCCCAAAATCCGCAACACTGCTGCTGCCACTGCCCGGGTATCCAACCTCTCTAGATCCCCAATCAATATCCGAGTCCCTTTGACTTGGATACCTAGTCCACAATGTCGCTCAAAAAACTCCATGATGTTACACCCTTGTGGTAACACTGGCTGTGTATTTCCCACCATCCCTAATGGTGGGAGACTAGTTAGGAAATACAGATCTTGGACTGTCCGCTCAATCCTGTGACCCTGCACTATAAACACTTGATGGTCTGGATCCTAGGAACTGATAATCCGAGCCAACAAAGGCTCACCAGCCCTCATCAAAGGGTTCTCCAAAAATTTCAGAACCCCAAATCTAGCCAATGCGCGACGGACACCCTGATTCACTTGGATTTCCATCCGTAGTGTACCTAGGTCTCTCTCCCTGTATTTGATCTATATATCTGCCATATCTGCACAAAATCATCATCTTTGTCAGTCTACAGATAAACAAAAATGCATTTCCTTTCACCAAAACTGAATCTCAGCCCATAACAGCACTGAAACCACACCCATCTAACAGGTCGCACTTTCTGGCCAAATCCTGGGCCAGGTCGCACTTTTCAGGTCAAAGCCTACGTCCCAGGGCATAGCTTTTGCCCCAAAAAGTGCGACCCGACCGTAATGATGAATTAGGAGTAGTTACTAAGATTTAAAACCCTAATCTGATCTTTGAATCCATCAAAAACAAAGAGTAGTATTAGGCCCCTTACCAGCAACTGACGGATCGCGATTCCAACGGTCGGTTTGTCCGCTATGATCGCCGCAAGATTTAGGGCCTTCTCTCCTCTCCATATTCACCACAACTACACAAGTAAATGAATGATTTTGGAGGGAAAATGCCTTATTAGAAGAAAAACCCCTGTTTTTTCTTTTTCCCACTGCGACCAAACCGTAGCCCCATTTGACACACTGTCTACACCGTTGGAAAGCTCTCACCGAGCACTGGGTATTTGTTAGCTTTTCATGTTTGGATACTTCACCAGGACACATTTTGTCCACTAAGGGTCCCCTCATCTCTCATTCCAATCGGAATTCTTCACTTACAATGCTTTTACTTGGGGCACCATGTTACCTCTTTACTTGGCTTTTTTCGTGTAGATTTTTCGTCATGAGATACCATCTTATACTCATGTTTTTATGGTCCCCCATTGGACCTTCTCTGTGTGGCAGCACCATCGAGTCGCCCTTGTTTAGAGCATCCGAGTTGAGTCATCATCCATCATGGAATCTATATCGAGCCCTTTTATTTCCCACCATAGCCCTTCATTCTTCATCGCTTTGTCCCTCTCTCGTGTTGCACATTATGGCCTTCCATATCATTATCACTTATCTGCCCTGATATTGTGTCAGTTGCTGCCAAGCCATTCATGACCCTTATGCTCTAACAAGGGAAGTCATCCATCCGCTACTTAGTACCCGTCATCTCATTATCATCATCAGTGTCCATCTGTTCATCACTCTACTATTTTCTCTTGTTCCTTAGTTGAGATTCCCTTACTATCTCACCTATGGCGGACCTACTTTTGTCGACATCAGCTCATTTACTCCAGAAGCTCGGTCTAGGGGGCAATGTACCTTGGTTCAAGCTCTTTTTCAGCATGATCATGATCTATACACTTGATAGTCCAATGATGCAGCAACAACTCTTGGTGATTCCCAGGTGTGTGTGAGATGTCTCAACCCTCATGAGGGGGTGGCCCTGCAGGTAGCCCCCCACATGCCCGGATGACTTCTTCATTTCAGCCCTTGATGCAACTCCTCCCATTTGATGATATTTGCCTCAACCACTTGCAGCGCCTCTTTGATTTTCTTGTATCAATCAAATTTTGTGAGCCCTTCCCCGTGTGTAGGGGGCATTTGGGAGTATTTGTATCTCATTTACTAAAATCTTATTGTATAAGTCCTGACGGTTATTCCAGGCATAACATGTCTGTGGGATCTATCATTCTATTTTTCTAGCTCTTATTTACGCCAGCATACTCTTCATGGTTCGGTCCCTTGTTTACTGGACTTCCTATTCTTTGTACTTTGTCTCGACGGGCATAGGTATGCCTCCCCTGCCGCATTTAGCATAGGTAACACTTCATAAACTAGAGACTTGTTGCATCTGTAAGTCTCGTCTCCTCAGGGTCTAGTCCTTTAGCACGTTAGACTACCTTACATTCCTCTCTCTCACTTTCTTCTTGATGTCTAGTGATTGAGTTCTTACAACGTACTTTGGTCATACGATTTTCTCCTAACACTCGTACGTTGGGGGGAAATCTGTTACACCATTTTTTTGGTCATCTAACCTATTATCATTAGATGAACCCAAGTACACCATGTAAGACCAATTTTACCATAAGTAAAATTTCTTTCACCATGTGAAATAACATTTGTTTATATTTCCTGGTCTTATTTAACCCAAAACAAGGAAATTAATTAAATAAATCATTATTTATTTGATTATTTCCCAGGAATAAGTTATTTAAATCATTATTTAAATAATATTCCTAGTTAAATTTGACTAAATCATTTTTAAATAATTAAATAAATCATTATTTATTTAATTTTATTCCCACCATCTCCCGAAAATAATAAATAAATCATTTATTTATTTATTGTTTATAAATAAAGGAATTGACCCAAGTCAAAAGAACTTTTCCCTCCAACAAATATAATAAAATATTCCTAAAGGGTGGTTCTACAATTTGATTAATAATATTTTATTCATGCGCCAAGTTCTAGACAACACTAATATTTTGTTATAAATATAAGGGTTTTCCCCATTCATTAGTCACCTCCATTGCATTAGATCACTCTGGATCTACTCTTGGTCACCATTTTCCATTTTTGCCTTGTGAGATCCCATTGAGTTCTATGTTTGTCTCGGTTTTCTACCACAATAAGAGAGAGGAATTTTAGATCTGAAATGCTGAGGACTTTCAAGAACCCATCCCATTGAGGAGAACCGAAAAACACCTTTCTTGTTTTCCTCTCAGGTGCCCCCTTTTTATATAATACAAAAATTCTTTCAAATACACTGTTCTTGTCTTGTCTATTGGATGCATGGAGCCATATTTTACTTTATCTGCTTAATGTCTTTCATGCTTAGATTTGGATTTGTGCAACATTATTTGGATCATCTAATTGCAGATTTAAAGATGTTTTTCTACCATAATAGATGTTAGGGCTATTTGTTATGCGTAGCTAAAGTGATCTTTTACGACGACAGATTCATACTAACATTCATTATTATCATAATTATCACATAATGAGAAAGATAGATCAAACTTAGCCAAAGGATCAAAGGAATTGTAAGTTTTTATTTGTCGTTGCTCTTTAGGACCACGTAGTTGGTTTGTTTGATCATTAAATCTTGGTGCTTCATTCTTATGAGCCTTGCAATTGTTAGCTTGATGCCCAAAGTTTTTACAATTGTAACAATGCCCAAGAAAAATAGTTTGATACTTGTTTTATTATCCATAGCTTGAACCAACATTCTTCCTTTGAGTTTCTCTTTATTCAATTCTTTGTTTTGATATGGGACTCTGTTCCTGATGAGATGAATTTTCTTCTTTTGAATGGCAAGAGAGTATGTCAACATAACTTCTATAATTATTATTTGTACTTGATGAGAATCCTTTGAAACCAATTCCAGACTTGTCATGTTATTAAGATTGTTGTCAAGAGCTAGAGAGCTTTCCAACTCCTTTTAACTTGCTCTAATTCCTTTATTAGAGATATTATTTCAGCTTCACATTTTTCACAGATATCATCCTTCTCTTTTAGCTTAATGTTCAAGAAGTCTTCCCTTCTTTTTTCTTCCTCTCTTTCTATTTTGAGAGAAATTATCTTCTTTTGTAGTTTCTCATTTTCTTCAATGGCACTCATTATCAAACTATCCATGTTTCTTTCATATTCTAATTCTGAGTCATCATCATTTGTAAATGCCATGAATAACCTTTCTTTGCTTCCAACATAATTACGTTCCTCATCTGATTCATCATCACTTTCTTTGTATTGACACACATTTCTAGTTGATTTCTTTTTTATGACTACAAATTCATCTTCATCAAACTCATCTTGTTTAGAGAAGAAGTTCTTCTTATTAAACCCTTTCTATTTGTACATCATTCTTTTAGAGTCCTTTTCATCATCACTATCATGTTTATGAGGACATTTTGTAGCATAATGACCTATTCTTCCATAATTGAAACAAATAAGAGGGTACTTACCTTTTAGCGCAGATCCCTTTTTTAGTCTTCGTACAAATTGAGCTAACTCATGTTCAGTATTAGATTCATCGTTGTTGCAATTCCATCCTTTTCCTTATTTTGTAGATCTTGAGGCTTTGAAAGTTGATTCTTTGAAATTTTGGCTCCCTTTCCTCATTTCATAGGCAATAAGAATTCCATGAAGTTCATCCAGCTTGAGAGTATCTAGATCCTTCATTTATTCTATGGAACTTACTTTGGAGTCAAATCTGTCAGGAAGCGATCTCAGGATTTTTTGAACAATGGTGCTTTCTTCAATATTTTCTCCTAGTCCTTTAAGAGAGTTAACCACTTCAGCTACTCAGAGGAAGTATGATGCAATATATTCTTCATCATCCATTTTCAGACTCTCGAATTGTCTTCTATAGGTTTGAAGCTTTTCCTTCTTAACTTTAGAGTCCCCATCATATAAAGAAACCAACTTATTCCATACTTCTTTGGCTGAGTCACAATCCATGAATTTCATAAATTTGGAATCGGTAATTCCACTAGTGATGGAATTTAAAGCTTTGGCATTAGCAATGTAAGCTCTTCTTTCATCTTGATCAGTTGGAAGACTGGTGGGAGATTTTTACCCATCCAAAATAGAGTGCCATACTTCAGAACCAAGAGACATTAGATAGTAGGACATCCTCTTTTTCCAAAAACTAAAGTTTGTTCCATCAAAGATAGGCAGTTTCCCTTTTTCTTCCATGTTCTTAATTATGCCTATGTATCCTTCTTCCAGCTGTTAGGCTGATAATGAAAAAGCTGGCTCTGAAACCAATTGTTGGAAATACTGAGAGGGGAGTGAATCAATATTTCTTTTCAATTTTTAACTATTGCCAGTTAGATATTTCACAATTAAAGACAGAGAGGTGTATATTGATAATATTAAGGATTAATAAGAATTTCAATTCCCCTTCTAATAACAGTATACAATAGATGAGTGAGGGCACCAACCCTTTTAATGAAACAATAACCAACATTTTGCCAAGCACCAACTTGGACTTTGATGAGGCTCCGACCTCTAGGGCTTCGACCCTATCTTCTTAAAGCACCAAACTTATGTTTAGGAGCTCCTACTCTAAGGACACCAATCCTTCAGTCACCTTTAATAGAATATGTGTGATATACTTACTTGACTGTCATCTACAAAATATTCTTCACTGTTCAATACTTCTTGATTTTGACTTCATTATATCTTCACTGTACTTGTCCACCATTTGACTACGCTACTAATGCTTCACTACTGACTGATTTTCATTCACTGTTCTTGGTTCCAAAAACTCAAATCTTCATGCTTAGGACAAGTGATCAAGAAGGATTCTTTTGTTCTATTCCACAATGCTGCTATTATGCAATCCTTGTCATAATAAAAATTCTATTGTGACTTCCTATTATTGCTTACGATTTTTCAACTCCACAACAAGGTTACTTTGGAATATTATGAAGGTCTGGCACAAGGGATCACTGCTAAATTTAGGTTACTACAATTCTACGCCAAGAGATCATTGTACCAAGCTATAGAAGCGTGAAACTCCTTGTAATGATGACCAAGCTCCTCCAAATGGTGACTGTCTTGCAAAACTAAGCTACCAAGGCAAGATTGTCTTCTAGATTTATCACCAAGCTTCCACTAGTTAACTAAACCTCCACAGGACTACAAAATAAAACTGAGGTGTTAAGGAAGGAGGAATCAGGAGTTAGCTATCTCCAAATGTGAGTAGTTCTGTCTGGATGAAAGCCACCGCAGGTACTTAGTACAGTCCCTCCACAGATGCAATCACAGGTCACTGTAATCCGAAATTTATACCCACAAAAAATTTCTCTTCTGAGCTCTCAATACTGTACCTTCAAAGTGACTGTTTGAGCTACCTCCTACAATGTCTGAGCTCCAAAAAGGGTCATTGTACTACTGCCCACAGGTGTATTGTTTCCAATCCAACGTATCACAGGTCCGAGGTTATCCAGGCTCTTTGCACTGTGGTTAGTTCTGAGACTCCTTTATATATTGAGTTCACGAGATGTGAACTAAATCTCTATTGTGTGTGCTTGATAACCGAAATTCTGTGCTGAAGAAATGAGTTAAGGATTGTATATATATATATATATAGCCTTCTTTTCAACAACAAACGAAAAGACATGTCCCTGTTTGGAGGCTGACTTGTGTCCCTGAGCATAGGTCGGCTCAATATCAGAAATATAATTTTTTGGCTTGAAAATTTGATATCTCAAAAACTACTAGGATTTTTTGGACAAATAAGGGCTCGTTGGAAAGGAAAAATTATGCTATAAAAGATGGTATAGGAGTCACTTTGGAAGGATGCCTCTAAGGAGGTAAATTTTTTTTTTCTTTGTGACTGTCCTTAATTTTTTATGTGCAGAAAATGCATAGGACAGAATGCCTTCTCCATTGCTTGGCTTCTCCTTCATTTGTCTTCTCCATTGTTTGGATTATCAATCATGGGGTCATAGCGTCATCAACCTGTTTCCATCAATGAAAACTTGGATTAACATGAAATACAATTACATACACACAACTACTTTAATCACTGCAATCCCTGCTAAGAAGGAGGGCCCTTCCTCCCTAGCAGGGCGCAGGTAGAGAAGGAAATTTAACAGAAAATAAATAGAATCACACATGTAACAACAATAACAGGATAATATATATTAATGTTAACACAATTACTGATCCAAAACAACGCTCTTCTTCGCTAACCTCTCAACCTCTAGGGTCGAGAGCTATATAGTGGTTACATAAAAAAATCTAGGGATAGATCAGTCATTTGAATCTTATGATTCTCATGATGATCGAAATAGAACTCATATAGTTATAACCACTTCCTAGTAAATTTATGACTAGAAAATAAAATATTACAATCGGAACTGCCCTTAGGGTATTATCCCAAAAATATAACGCTAACAACTCCTACAACTATCATAATGGAAACACAGCTATAGTGCAACCACCAGAGGATAGATCAGCATTAATATAGACAAGATCAGTCAATGGTACAACCATATCAGCAGTTCGCCAATGAGTCTGTAACAACAGAGTGTAACAATAGTTTGCCGGCAGGTCTGTAACAGCAAGGTGTAAAAGCATCGCCATTAGGGGAATTTTGAGGTCTAAAATGGGCCTCCTAAGAAAAATCTACAACAAAAATAAACTTTATAACAGCCAATAGGATTCAAGATGATGATGTCAACCATGGGGGATGATTTACCATTTTTTAAATAAAAGAGTAAAAATATTAAAAAATAATAAAATAATAAAACTACCTTTTCAACTCGTATTTTCAACTTATCTCCCACAATTTTTACTCAAATTTTGAGTGGGAGTACTCGTTGGATGCAAAATTTAATTCCTCATCCAAGGAGTACCCATGTTGCATACTTTCAATGAACCCTGCTACATGAAAATGGGAAATACATTAAAAAATGTGATTACAATCACGTTTTTTATGTATTTCTCATTTTTCGTGT
Source organism: Pinus albicaulis (assembly GCA_034641835.2). Classification (NCBI taxonomy): domain Eukaryota; kingdom Viridiplantae; phylum Streptophyta; class Pinopsida; order Pinales; family Pinaceae; genus Pinus; species Pinus albicaulis. The sequence goes on along the minus strand of CM076579.1, from coordinate 1,568,837,897 downwards.
AGTAGGACCCATCGAAAGTATGCAACATGGGTACTCCTTGGATGATGAATTAAATTTCACATCGAACAAGTACTCTCGCTCGAAATTTGAGTAAAAACTTTGGGAGATAAGTTGAAAATATGAGTTGAAATTGTAGTTTTTTCATTTTTCCCTCTAAAATTTGATGATGTCATCAAATCTTATTTGATTTTTTCCACTATTATTTTATAATTTCCTTATGAGGCCCATTTTAGACCTCAAAATTCCCCTAATGTTTGCTGTAACATCACTATCTGAACTACTCCTGTGAACTCTGTGTCCAGGATCTTTGGTGCTACAAATGACTTTTGAAAAGACAACACAATGACCATTGACCTTCTCCAAACATTCACCATCAATTAGTCATAAAAAGTTATAATAGATCATAATAATTAGTGAATTGGAAAAGTAACGAAATCAAGGTGAAACAACACAAGTTAGGGTAGAAATGTAGGAAAAAGAGGTAAATATACTCCCATTGGTTATGGTTAAGAGGCAAAATAAGGAAGATAAGTGTTGGAAAAATGTACAAAACCAGCACCCAACATCTTCCCCCAACTGAAATACTTGCATGTCATAATGTAAACTCATCTCTCATGGGAATATCTTTGGTGCAGGTTGGTGAGATCATAAGCACCAGCTGTGTCCTCATTTGCAGACTTGTATCCTTGATTGGCCATCAACTGCCATACCTAGGATTCTAACTTATACTTACTTAATTTGTAATTGGTTTGGTAATCCGCAATGGGCAACTAGATCAAAGGAAACTTGAACTTAAATCCCAACCTCAAAGCACCAAGAGATTTTAAAATCTGTGCGTAGGCTGGTACATGTGTAATGGCCACCACGAAATTTTGAAATGAGAATGGATCTCCCTTCAATAGCTCAACACTACTGGCTTCCGTGCATTTTAAACACTCTGTCAAAGCCTGAATCTTCATTATTGCGAACTGATTGAGGTAGGAATCCATAGTTCTTCTTCTATAAGTGGCAGTTGGTTCTTTAATCCGAGGGGTACTTAGCATTCTCCTGAATTCTCGTCTCAACTCATCAGCCCATCTCGGTTCTGCCCAAACCCACAATGTTGTCTTCTCCTCATTAGTCTCCATAGATTTAATGGCCAGATGCCATTCAATTTGATTCCTCATGAAGGATACAAAAGCCCTTAATTGATGATCTCCCATATAAGATAATATTGTCACAATCATCTGCATACTCACATGTTCACAAATAATGTTGTGTAAAAATAATTCACACAACAAACTTTGCTCATCAAAATCTAACACATGAAAAACATCTAGAAACGTACGAGTGGAGGAACATAAATAAGGTCTGTCCTCCATAATGGATTTCAATTGAAACAAGAAGTAATTTTCCCACAAAAAAATAGGATAGGATGGAGAAGGCCGCCTACAACCCAGCAAGTTGAGGATGAGGTCATGAAGTCTCTGCTTATCTACGATGAGGTCTCAGATCTGCTCCTATAACATCAACAATTGTTCTTATTGTTTCTTCAGAGCTTCTTTCTTATTGTAATTCTCCCACCTTTTCTTCAAATATGCTTCCATCCATATTTCATGTAAAGTGTCTATTTCTCTCTGATGTTCCTTTGGAAAAATCATCCCATCTTGAAGGGAGATTGCTTCTTGTTTCCATTTTTGTAACTCAGAAATTAACATGAGTTTCTCAGAGTTCCATCCGGAGATGGGAATCATCGTTCTCCTAAATTCAATACCTTCATCAACAATAGGTGTACCAGCCTCTGCTTCATGAGGTTTTTCCACCTCTGCTACTGGTTCTTGTGTAATAGCAGCCTCTTCGGTGGGTTCATGTGTGTCAGCCCATTTTTTTTTACCTAGAGTCGCCTCTGTGCCCATTGTTGTTTCTTCTACAATAGGAGTGGCCTCCATAGGTTTTTGTGGGTTAGATTCTAGGTTGATTATTATAGGAGGCTCTGCTTTAACTGCTGGTTCTTGTGTATCATAAGTATCATCAACATGTTCTTATATAACAACGTCCTGCTGTTATGTTTCTACTTCCATTGGGCTTATAATTTCTCTATGGGAATTATATCTCACTGTTGTTAATTTTTGAAAACATGTCATGCATACTAACACTGGGATTTCCTTTCCCTCAGATAATTTTCGCTTCAATTCCTCGTTTTCCTTTCTTAATTTTTCAATTTCTAAACACAAGGCATTGGTTTCATCCTTACCTGATGAGGAAGGTTTCCTTTCTTATTCTAAAACTTCTGCTTCTACCTGCTTCTCGGTCGTAGGAAAGGGTTCTGCAGGTATGTTGACATTCACTCTTTTTTTGGTCTTCTGTCCCCAATTGGTTCATTAATAAGCTTCTTTCGAATCCTAAATCCAGCAGGCCAAGTTTGGGTGTCCACCTCTGCTTGACTTCCTCCTGAAGTCGTGGTCTGTTTCCCTCAGCTCGTCCTTGGTATTTTTCTCTTGAATTCTTCCCAAGTTTTTCCTTGCTGGCCTAGGGCATCCAACACAATTAGCTTAATGAGTCTGTGATTAGTCATGCATGCCTCCAGGTGTGCTGATTTTTTTACTACTACCACCATGTGCTTGTTGTTTCCTAGCAAATAGAATGGAAGATTGATTCTCTGCTGGTGCCAAAGGTGGTTAAGCAGAGGAAAGTGATAGTTGAACACTATAGTGGATCTCCCTTCACAAGTGATATATTTGATCAAGCCCAAGGAAAATTCTTCCCAAGGATGAGGAAGTGACAATCTGTTAATTCCTCTTCCTTTCTTCTTCAGTTTCTCTTCTCCTACTAGGAAATCCTCTTTCAAGGAGGGATCATTTATTTTTCTGTTAAACCACCACTGCCCCTATACTGGTAATGAAGTTACCCAGGAAATTACCTCTTCAGTCGCCTCCATGACTTGCATGCCCATTACTCAGGTTTGATTATTGTTCAAGTTATGAGAAAATTCAATTGCCACTGCCTCGTCTAAGCCTTCAAGCTTCTGGAAAAAATCAACCCATCCAACATCTCTGAATATATGGTAAGCTTCTGGGAAATTCTGCAGAGCATCAATGGAATCTGGTTCATGTCTGACTGTTGATCTACCCATATTTTCTATTTGTTTCTAAATTTTCTTCTTAATGTTCAGCAACACTGTAATATCACAAAGTTTCTGAGTTCACTTCTTTGTTGTTCAGTCCTACTGTAACATCATTGTGTCTCTGAACTAGCTACTTCTCGGCACCTCTACTTATCCCAATCGATGAGTTTACAATGATAATGCAATGTTTCAGTGAAGGAGGTTGATGGAAGGTGACGAATTTCATGGATTTACCAAATCGTACCCTACACTAATATTCATAAATGGTTTATTATGGAAAGTAATGGGATTTTGTACACAAGCTCTTTTCCAATTGGATTTGGTCATCATTAGAAATTCTGTTATTGATTAGGTGTAAGCGAATTTAATAGATATTTATGATTACAACCTTTTTGCAATGATTTTAAGTCATATCCCCTCCACCACTTTAATGGTGATGGCCGCCCACGACCGTCATAGGAGCGTCATTACTTTGCCAATTAATCACTGAATCATCAATGACAATCATTTACCTTTTTGATGACATACTTGAGGTGACGTGGAGGAAGAATTGAATTTACGGCGTCCCTGCTTGCAATGATCATGTTGTTGTATTTAGTCGGCATGTTTATTGTTGTTTATGGAATGAATTACAAAGAACAGTATTTGTGCCTGTCGTGTAAAAACCAAGACAACTTTTAAATTATTCTAAAAAAAAACATAATAATCAGAAGAAATTGGCACATAAAAGGAAATTACATAAATACTATCATCCTATGACATAGATAAAAAAGGGAAGATGATATTACAGGGAGAAAAACATGGGTGTAACAACCTCCACAAGAGTGCTTTTCAAATATTACTGCCTGTCTGACTGCGCCCCGAAAAGGGGTTTTCATAGTTAGATTTTTTTTTTTTTTTTTTTTATTTGTTTTATTTTTTATTTTTTATTTTTAAAAGATGTAATAGTTGCCGCAAAGGTGGTTTTAAACTGCTGCACTAATTGGAATTTCGACTTTTAAGGCTGCAGAGGAGAATGTTCCCCTGTTGTTGTAACATGAAGATCAGAGTCCGTGACAATGTTGACAAATGATTCCTTTGAAGCAGGTTGATGATATAACCTTAGACGTTGCCCATTAACTAGTGACAACGTCTTAGCACTGTCAATGGTGACCAATTATACAGTCCCATTGTCAAAGACCGTATCCACTTCGTAAGGACCTAGCCATCTAGTGTAGAGCTTGCCTTTGAAATCTTTGAACCTTGAATCATACAAAAGAGCCCAATCTCCTTTCTGGAAATTTTTCTTCTTAATAAAACCATCATACCATTTGGCTCTTTACTGCTGGATGATTTCTGTCTGTTGAATGGCAGCCAACCATTTCTCTTCCAACTCATTGAGCTAGTTAAATCTTTGAGTCTGTGCTGTACTCAAATCCAGATCAACCTGTAATGTTGTTCTTAATGTCTTTATTTAAAATTATATGGGGAATAAGGGATTCTTACCATAAACCAGTTCATATGGTGAGAAGCCTATAGTATTCCTCCATGTTTTCCTGTAAGCCCACGGTACCTCTGGAAGTTTCTCAGCCCAGTTTCTTAGGTGGCTAGATACTTTCTTTGTCAATATTCCCTTAATGACTTTATTAGTTCTTTCTACTTGACCATTTTCTTGTGGATGATAGGGTGTGGTGATTCTATGAGGGATTCCATACTTTTCAACCAACTTCTTGATCAAATGAGATGTGAATTGAGGACCCCCATCTGTCACTATCTCTCTGGGTATCCCAAATCGAACAAAAATATCTTGAAATAGGAATTCTGAAACAACCTACTCTGTTGCTCTAGTTAGTGCCCTTGCTTCGATCCATTTTGTGACAGAATCAGTGCATACCAATATGTATGATTTTTGTTGTGATGAAGGATTAATTGGCCCCACAAAGTCTAGGGCCCATTTTTCGAATGGTTTTATTACTATCTTAGCTTTTAATGACATCTCATCTGATTTTAGAGGCTGGCCCATCATTTGGCAACTATCACATCCTTTCACAAACTTCTTGGCATCCTGGAATATAGTTGGCCAGTAGTACCCCGTTGAGAGTACTTTATGTCCTGTCCTTCTGTCAACAAAGTTTCCTCCACAAAGTTCCTCATGACAAGCCTTTAGGATCTCAAATACCTCATCTTCTCTAAAAAATTGCCTAATCTGGAAATCTAGCCCAGTGTGATAGAGATTACCTTCTGTCCAGGAGTAGGTAGCACTTTGTTGTGTAATCCTCCTTCTTTCCTTGGAAGACAATTGGTGTTGGAATTTTCCTGCAGCAAGGTAATTGGTTATATCTACATACCATGGTGAGTGAGTAGAAATAGAAAAAAGATACTCATCTGGAAAATAATCCTCAATAGTAGTGCAATCATCACTTATAGTTAATCTAGAAAGGAAATCAACAACTACATTATCTTTTCTGGGTTGATCTAAAATAGTAATGTAAAATTCTTGTAACAAAAATAACCATCGTGTAACTCTACCATTAGTAACAGGCTTGTTCATTAAAAATCAAATTGTAGAATGGTCAGTGTGTACAAATACTTGGTACCCAGTGATGTAGTGCTGGAATTTGTTGATAGCATGCACTACTGCTAGGAATTCTTTCTCAGTAACAGTGTAGTTAAGTTCTACTAGAGTTAAGTTCTTTCTGATGTAATAAATGGCATAAGGCTTCTTATCCTCCAGCTGCCCCAAAACAACACCCACAACCATGTCAGATGCGTATATAGCAATATGAAATGGAAATTCCCAGTTTGGTCCTCGTAAAACAGGTGTTTTTGTTACACAGTTATTCAACTTTAAAAAGGCTTGCTCACACTTTTCTGTCCACACAAATTCTGCATCTTTCATTAGTAATGAAAATAAAGGAGATGAAATCTTTGAAAAAATATCTATAAACCTCCTATAGTATCCTGCATGTCCCAAAAAATTACGTACCTCTTTCGGAGTCTTAGGGGTCGAGATTTTTGAGATTACCTCAATTTTTGCAGGATCTACCTTGATTCCATCCATTGAAATGAAATGTCCCAGCACAATTCCCTCAGTTATCATCATGTGGCATTTTTCCGTGCTTAGAGCAACATTAGTTTGTTCACAACGTTCCAACACTTTCTCCAAGTTAGATAATGCTGTCTCAAAGGCATCCCCGTAGGGTGTAAAATCATCCATAAATATGTTGTGTAACTAGCTCCAAAAATAGAAGAAAAGAGATATCAACGCCTTAGAAATAAGCCACTTCAAGGGGGCAGCCTCCAATACATTACATAAATGAACAATTCTTGGATGATACAAATGAAAAAACCTCATTTCTATATATAGGAGTCCATGGGGCAAACATGTAATCCTAACCGACCTAACAATAATAATGTAAGGGAACAATAATAGCAATATGGGGGTTAGACTAACGTAATAAGGGACTACACTATTAATATAGGGGCTTAAAAAAATATTTCAAGACAATCATTCAAAAGATCAGAAAAAATGCCTGATATTTCCCTTTGAAAGGTTGCTAGTGCATTGTAGAGACCAAAGGGAAGGATTTTGTATGCAAAAGTACCCTATGGAGAAGTAAAGGTTGTCTTGTCTTGATCTTCTAGAGAAATTTGTATTTGATTATAGCCACTAAAACCATCTAGAAATGAAATTTTTTTCCAGAAAGAGTGTCTAAGACCTGATCAATAAATGGTCAGGGAAACTGATATTTTTGAGTGGCCTTGTTAAGTTCTCTATAGTTGAAATAGACCCTCCATTTTCCATTCTTATTCGGAACTATGATAAGTGGAGATGCCTACTGACTCTCAGAAATAGGGTAGATGAAATTAGAATTAAGGAGTTTCTGCAATTCTTCTTTTACTATCTCCTTAAGTGCGGGGTTCATTCAGCGCTAAGGTTGTCTAATAGGTTTACAATATTCTTTAAGGTGAATTCGGTGAGTGCATAGGGTAGCATGGATTCCTTTCATATCGGTATAGTCCCATGCAAATTCCTTTTTGTATTTCTGTAATATCTATATTAGTAATTTGTTTTGTTCAGCAGTCAGGTTAGGATTTCCAGGTTCGATTTCAATGGGACTGCTGATACTAAGTGGAGTTGTTTTCAAATGTTCAATAATTACATCATCTTCCTCACCTTCTTCTCCAAAATCTCTAATGGAGGTAACGGGGAGTGGATTACTGATAAAACCATTAATAATATCATCCTCTGTTTCATCCTTAAATTATTGTGCTTTTCCAAGCGTGAGAAGATGTAGGGAAAGATTAGATTCAGGCGCAAATTCATCCCACCAGGGACTATTCGAATCTGTGATCACTATAATTTTTGTTTTTTCCAAACTTGGATAGTTTGCTTGCTTCCTAGTCATGCTTTTTAGATAGGTGTGAAGTCATGCTAAGTTTTAGGGGCTAAGTGATAGGGTTAGAGTCTCATTTCCATTCACAAATAAAGTCTAGCAACCTTATTTCATACATTGACAGTCTTATACCATGTTTGGAAAGTCAAATTTTAAACCATTTTGAAAAAAAATTGATTAAGCCACGAAACCACGTTTTCGTAGTGCAGATAGTGTAAAAAACTTCTTTTGCGCTATGAAAATGCTGGTCATTTCATAGCGCAAACCCCTAAATTTGCATTGAGCACACTACAAAATCGAGGATTCGTAGCATGTCTTGTCAGTTATCAAATCCACTAGAATTCCGTTAATCATTCATGATTAGGTGTCAGCCACGAGTCTTTTCTCACACATGCAACCATTCATAGCCATCATAACATTTATTTGAGCTCATTTGTCTTATGTCATTTTCAAATTTGAAAGGGGTTAGTTTTGGTTTTATTGTCTCATACAAGAAACATATGCTGCATATCCTTCCTGAATGGTAAGCTCATGGTAAGAGGAAACCAAAGCTTCTCTTTCATTCACCAAGCGAGGCAGTTTATTAAGTGAGGCAGTTAGTTGCAGGTTTTCAAAAGCATTTAGGAAATTCAAGGAAAGGATGACAGAGGAAAGGAAGAATCACCAATCAGGCCACTTTTTAAGGACGAAACTTGAAAGCATAGAGGCTCTTACAAAAGACAAATCAGTTGAGGAGGCCTTCAAGAAGGCAGGATATTGGAAGTTCTGCGAAAAATTGTAGGGAGGTCATAATCAAGTGACAAAATAATTTTCTCTTCATTTCACAGGTTCGAATACAAAGGTTGGTCTTTTAAACTTGAAAATTTGTCCTGAAATTATATCATCAGTGAAAGAGATTCCAAGGGGAGAAGAAATATGGTTCAAAAACTTCAGGTTTGATATGGAACCTTGTAAAATTTTTCTAAAACCAGGGTTTGAAGAAACAGATTTGACTAAAGTAGTACCAAGAAGCTACATCAAGGACACATATGCCAATCTTCTCTACAACATTCAAAGGGACTTCACCTGTGAGGGAAGATACCATAAGGTGTACCGTTATCATTTCAAACTCCTGTTGCATTTTACTAGAATGATTCTTTGGATTTTCCTTTATTCTTGTTTCGAAGTTTAGCTAAGATGGCAAATAAAGTGCAGATGAAAGCTCAATACTGTGAAACTTCACTTTTCCATCATGGTCTAGTTAAATTGATTATTTTATATGAAATTCAGAGGATAAAAAGAGAATGGTCTACATTTTTGTTTTTGTGTGGATTTGGGGTGGAAACACAAGGAGCAGGTGTAAGCCCTAGGGCCAAAGAAAAATCATCATCAGAAACCAGTGATCCTGTAGAGACAAGATCAAAAAGATTTTTCAAGTTAAAGCCTAGAAATCAAGTCAAAGAGCCAGAGATTAAAACACCAGTGATTATTCAAAAAACCCCTCAACCTGCACAAAAGAGGGCAACCAAAGGTATGGAAAAATTATATGAACAATCAACTAGAAAATCAGCCCAAAATAGATTGACTAGAAGTCAAATAGCAAGGGAAAAAGGAAAAAAAGTTGTTTTAGAAGAAGATCCAGGTTTAAAGGGTAGTTTGAATGATATTTTACAAGCTATTGATATTGAGGAATATCCTTTAGTTTAGGCAGATTTTATAAGTTTGGGTGAAGGGAAATATAAGAAGATAAAGTCTTCCAAAAAGCTGGATTTTAATGATTAAATTTCAGAGTTTGTGTTCAAGCCCATAAGGCCTCTAACTAGGAATTCAAAAAAGTTGCAAGGGTTGGATGTGGAGTTAGATAAATCTGGAGAAGTTTCAAATGTTTATGAGGAACCCATAGAACTTTCATCACCTATGCCTGAAGATGACAAAAACAGAGTTTCAATACTCAAAGAGAAAAGATCAGTTATGAAGGAATTAAAGAAAAATTCAGACTAGCTAATCTTGAAATTTCTAAGCTTAAGAAGAAAGCAAGAAAACATGTTGTTGAGAAGATAAACTTTGACAGAATTAAGGCTCCGTGGGAGCTCGAAAGAGTCTCAAAACTTGAAACAGTCAGCAGTGAAGCTCAATATTTTACCTGGACTCTTCGTGTAATAAAAGAGGCTAAATTTGTGAGAAGGATAAATGTAAATTTAAGGGCTACTAATAGAAGTTTGAAGAGGCATATTGAAGATCTTGAAATTCAATTTAAAAACTCTGAAGGTCAGCTACAACAAAAGTAAGGCAGTAAGTGACAAATCCCTAGTATAGTTTTGTTTTGGGAAGAACGCCACTTTTTAAAAACATTGCAAAGTTGACTTATGTTGATTATTAAGGTATATTAGCATCAAGGAAATCATTGAAGGGCTATAAATATTCTTAAGATCTGAATAAGATGAAAAAATTGTGTAATAAGGAGATACATAGCAGTTTCGTAGCGCGCTACGAAACTGTTCTAGGTGCATTTTTGAACATTTTATAAGGGTTTTGAAGGGTAAACAAGCTTCATTTCCAAATTTGGTTGCTGGTGGTGGTTGGAAAGGGTTCGTAAATGAAACTACAAGTCTCAAGGCAAAGGAAATTGGATCATTGAGAGAGGTTTACAAAGGTATAAATTCTGCGCTACGAAAACGTTGCTCATTTCGTAGCGCACCCATATCATCTCTCCTTTTACTTTTTCAAAGGCTTGTTTTCTGTACAGGTGGAAAGGTATGGTTCCATGAAGGTGATAACACATGTCACTTATCTAAAAAGGTCAACATTTCCAGTAAAAAGGGTTCGAATATCATCGAGAAGGAAAAGGCTGAATTATAGGAAAAATGTTCCCTGTTTTGTAGGGCAAGTAAGGCATGAACCAGTATGATAACATAACAAGATTGCAGGCATCATCAAGGTCGAAGAAATGGAGGAAATTTTTTTAGAGATATCATTTAAGTTCTATATAAGGTTGTTTAGATATAATAAGGAGTTATACTTCTATTTGTATTAGGACTTCTAGAAGACACAATTAACTGTCAGATGTAATTAATAGTCAGTTTTAGAGCAAATAGGTGTCAATTTAAGATAGAATTAAAATTCCTTTGAATATGGATCATAGAATCCAAGGTTGTAATGACTCTATAAGAGACATGAGGTTGAATTGCACTAAGGTTGGAAAATTTCATTAACAAGAAAACTATGTCACTATAGCAAACTGTGTGTTTTTATCTTAATATAGATATTGGTTTACTACTCAGGATTTAGAAAGAGTTTTTGATGGTGGATCTTTCTATGGATTTCTTTATCTACCTAATTGAAGTGGTATGAACATATGTTACTTAGAATTCATTGGAAAATTCTCTAACTTCCTACATATGTTTGTAAACTGTGTTTTGTTCACTCTATTACTGTTTTGCTAATACATCTAAAAAACTTTGAAATGCCCTGACTTCCATGATAAGCTAATTTTGATGTTTTTTGGAAACATACCTTGACTCCATATCCCAATAGATGTTTTTTGATCATTAATTCAACCAGTCATACACTTTATATCAAATTTATTCCTATATTTAGCCATCTAATCCTTTATTCAAAATCTTAAACCAAATGAGAGAGCCCTCTTAGGTTGAGGAGGCTAAGCCTCAACTAAAATTCTGGTTTGAAATAGTTACACTGAGGTAGCCTGAATAACAGCCTATCAGGTCCTATTTTGGTGATAATATTTTGGTGCGTCTGCTGAGAGCCTGAAGATTACTCATTCCTGAAATAAAGAAGCTGAAATTATGAAGGTAGCAGGAGCTTAGAAAGTTTTTCGAGGCTGAAATCTACCTTGGTGACTCCATACATTTTCAACGTTTAAAGGTGGCTTCAAGAAGGATATATACATGGAGAAATCATGATCCCAATCCACCTACCACTGTGGACAATCCAAACACTATTTCAAGAGGCAGTCAAAGAATTTCAGAAATATTAGGTACTCCATCTAATTCGAAATATTTCTCCTCTAAAATATTAAGAAGTCCTGAAGACAAAAGAGTTGATGATAAAATTCATGAAGTGTTGTTTGGGTCAGAAAGTGAAAAGGAATTCATTGATATTATCTTAGACTTGCAAAAGAGGGGAATTGACACTTCAGCCCTAGTAACCCAAGAGAACAAAGAATAATTTTGGGAAGCTGTTACCTCTGAGCTATTGTTAGAAAAAGAGTCTCTAGATAAACTTAAAGAACTTGACCCTTTTGAAGTCCTACTAAAATCAAAACTTGGGTTGCCCCTTCAAAATTGGAGCTCAATTGTTAGTGGCTTGCAGAAACCAAGGAGCCCTCCTCATATCAGTTCTTCATCTTATGTTTCTGTCATTCCTAAAACTACTTTTCATCCCTCAAGCATGGCTGCTCCTACTAGGTATGCACCACTTGTACTCCCTGTTGTTTTGCATGACCTTCCTAGTAAATATGCTTCTAGGATTCCTACTTAGGGTAGTGATGAAGAAATTACAACAGAGGAATTTGTAGACAGATTTAATGATTTTATAGACAGGGAAGAAGTTAATGACGAAGATGTGAAACTAAGGTTATTTGCACAGAGTTTTATTGGTGAAGTTAGCAAATGGTTTAAAGCCCTTGCACCAGGAAGCATTAGAAATTGGGATAAGTTTGAAGATAAATTTTAAAGAAATGGGGAAATAGAACCAATCCAGTTCAAGCACTTACTGAATATAACAGCCTTAGAAGGATAGTTGATGAGTCTGTCCAAAAATTTTCAAAGAGATTTAATAAATGTTTTGACTCAATTCTAGCTCATTTGAAACCTCCGGAAGCCTTAGCAAAAATTAGATATGCTGAAGCATTTGATTATGAATTTTCTATATTGTTGAGAGAAAGAGAATCACCTTCACTTGTTGAAATGCAAAGTGATGCAGTTAAGGTGGAGGTAAACATGATAGCTGCTAAAAAGTCAAAAATGGAAAAAACTAAATTGAAAGAAGAGGAGAAACCTTCCACTTCAACTTCTGAAGACAAATTTGATTCAATGATGAAAACCATGGAGAAGTTGATGGATAGGTTAGCTCTTGGAAACACTTCAGCTCCTCTTGTGCAACATGAACCTCAGTTTAGAAATCCTCAATTCAAGAGACCTCAGAACCAACAAAGGCCAAGAGAAAATAGAAATCAACAACCCGATCCTCCAGTGAGACCTCCTTTTCAGCAAAATTTGGTAGATGAAGAAGATGAGCCTGAAATTCCTGAAGAATCCATCCATTTTCTATATGAAGAGATGTCAGGATTTTTCTTGACTAAGGAAGAGCATGATGAGTCAGATTTGGCTAACCAAGAGGGAGAATCGTCAAATGATTTTAAGGGATATCAACATGCCATTTTCGAGATGCAAAAGAAATATAGTCTCAGAAAAAAAAAAAATGAACCTACCACTGCAAGAAAAACACAGCCTAAGAAATATGCTCTGAAGGTTGTTGAAGCTAGAAATGATACCTCAAAGGTGGTTGAAGGTAAAAAGGACACTCCACTTGGTAAGAAAGACACTCAACTTCCTCCTCCTATCAAAGAAGCTGAAAAATCTGTTTCTGTTTTCAACCTTGAGAATGAAATTTCAAAAATTAAAATATCAGTCCCGTTTAGCGAGATTCTCAAGGTAAATGAATATAGAAGCAAGATTGTTAAGTTGTTAAACTCACAACCAGGAGCTGCTGATATTTTGAATGTTCAAGAAAATAATCCTACTATATATTTGGGTCCAAGGATCGAAGATGAATAAAATGAAGAGTTTCCTCCTTTTTATGTAAGCATTAGTATTCATGATATGACTTTACATAATGCTATGTTGGATTCTAGGGCTTCACATAACCTTATGCCCAAAGTAAGAATGGAAAGGATGGGATTAAAAATCACAAGACCATATAAGGATTTATTTTCCTTTGATTCAAAAAGAGTTCAATGTATTGGTCTAATCAAGGATGTTGTTGTTGGTCTAACGCAAATCCCAGAAAAGACGGTTGTTATGGACATTGTTGTGGCTGATGTTCCTCCAAATTTTGGTATGCTATTGTCAAGATCATGGGCAGCGAAAATCAAAGGCACAATGCAAATGGACCTTACCTACGCCACTATTCCAGTTTTTGGTGAACAAAGGAGATTGTATCGGGAGACTAGAATGGATTACATGGTAAGTAGCAAAGATAAGCCTCAGAATTTTCCTATTTATGCCTGTGATACTAAGCTTGGATCTGCCATTCTTTTTAATGAGTCAACTGATAGTGTTGATGAAGAAATAAGAGCAGAAAATCAGCAAACAGAACATCAACAAGTAAATGAAAAACGGATGGAAGAATGGTGGTCACTGTACTTTGATGGATTAGCAGGAAAAGAGGGGGTAGGAGAAGGTATTTGGATTACAAGTCAAATTGATGAGAGTAAGTTTTACTCTTACAAACTAAATTTTGATTGCACAAACAACATGGCTGAATATGAGTCTTTAATTTTGGGTCTTGATCTTCTTAAAAAAATGAAGGCCCGAAATATTTCTATTTTTGGAGATTCTAAATTGGTTATTAGACAAGTGGAAGGTGTTTATCAAACAAAGGATGTAAGCATGAGAGCTTACATAAATTTAGTTTTAGACATGTTGAAGAATTTTCAAGCTTTTTCATTCATAGTCAAATCTAGAGATCAAAATTCCATTGCTGATTCTCTTCTGTCTCTGCAAGTCTCTTCATCATTCCTGTGCATTCAACTAAAAAATATGATATTGAAGTTCGTCATAGAATAGCCATACCGGACAATATAAGAAACTGGAAAGTTTTTGAAGATGATAAACAGGTAAAGAATTTTATTGAGTTGAAAGAAGAGTTTGAAAGTACTCATGTAGATTAGCAAAATATGTTTGTTTAGTCTAAAGGAAATTCTGAAGTTTTGAAATTGAAGAATAATTCAATACCAAAAGGTCTTATTCCTCTTGAGAAGATTTTTGATCAAAATGATGTTTTTAAATCACCAAAATTACAAGCTGATGAAGAGGAAGTAGAGAGTTGTAATCTTGGTACATTAGCTTTTCCTAAAATGATAAAAATTTCAAGGTTTCTTTCAACTGATATGAAATTCAAATATATTGAGATAATGAGGAGCTTTATGGATGTTTTTCTTAGATTTATGCTGATTTAAAGGAGTATGATCCTTCCATTATTCAGCATACTATTCCTATCAAAGAAAATGAGAAACCATTCAAACAGAAGTTGAGGAGAATTAACCCCCTTCTCATGCCATTGATTGAAAGGGAGATCAAGAAACTCTTTGATGCAAAAATCATTGTCCCAATCAGATTCTCTAATTGGCTTGTAAATTTGGTACTAGTTAAAAAGAAGAATGGAGAAATCAGAATTTGTATTGACTTTAGAAATTTGAACAAAGCATCATTAAAGGACAACTATCCTCTTCCCAAGATGGATACAATTCTGCAAAATATTGTTGGTTCTCAAAGAATGTCAATGCTTGATGGTTTTTTAGGTTACAACCAGATTCTTGTACATTCGGATGATCAGGAGAAAACAACCTTCACAATACCATGGGGCACATTCATGTATGCCAAGATTCTTTTTGGCCTCATGAATGTGGGAGCTACTTTCCAAAGAGAAATGGACATTGATTTTTCTGAAGAAAAGGATAAGTGGGTGGTTTTTTATCTTGATGATATAACAGTATTTTCAAAGAAAGAAGAAGATCATTTGAAACACTTAGAAAAGGTTCTATTGAAATGTAGAAGGTTTGGTATTTCCCTTAATCCCACTAAAAGAAATTTTGCTTCAACTTCAGGAAAATTAATTGGTCATATCATTTCTGAAGATGGAATTAGGATTGATCCTAATAGAGTTAATGAAATTAAAAAGGTAGATTTGTCAAGAAGTAGGAAAGAGATTCAATCATTTCTTGGAAAAGTGAACTTTGTTAGATGCCTCATTCCTAACTTTGTTGAGATTGTCAAAGATATTACAAGAATGTTAAAGAAAGGATTTGATATCAAATGGAAAATTGAAGCTAAAAAATATTTTGAGAAAATCAAGAAGGCACTCACACAAGCACCGATACTCATCAGCCCAGATTTTTCCAAAGAATTTTTGGTTTTTACATTTGCTTCCGAAAACACAATTTCTGGAGTTTTGCTACAAAAAGGAAAGCAAGGTATTGAATAGCCTATTTCTTTCTTTAGTAAAACATTAGCAAATTCTCAGCTAAAGTATAATATTCTAGAAAATAGGCCTATGATTTGGTGAAAGCTATAAAATATTTTAGAATTTATATTCTGCATTCTCACATCATGGCATATGTTCCAAGTGCTATGGTAAAGGACATTCTAACTCAGGTGGATCCCGATGGTAAGAGGGGAAAATGGATCACCAAATTGCTGGAATATTATATAGACATCAAACCAACCAAGTTGGTGAAAGGACAAGGCTTGGAAAAACTAATGACTCAATCAAATCTGGACTGTCTGGACATAAATCTGAATGCAGAAATATCAGAAATTTTTGATGATGAAGAGGAAATGGTTGAAATTGAAGAGAAATACATCACTTTTGAGTGGTATAAGGATGTGGTTTTTGTCCTAAAAAATCACAAAGCTTTTGCTGATTTAACAAAGTCCAAAGAAAGGTTTGTAAAGTTGAAATCTTTAAGATATTTTTTGTATGACAGAAATCTGTTTTGGAAAGATACAGGAGGAATTTTGCTAAATTTTTTAATTGAAGAAGAGGTTGATAAATTCATTGAAGAATTTCATAAAGGTGATTGCGGAGGAAACCATTATTGGAAGGCTACAACAAATAAGATTCTCAGAGCGGGATATTTTTGGCCAACAATGTTTAAAGATATTTATAAAAGAATTGTTGCATGTCACAAATGCCAAATTTTTGAAGGAAGAAGAAAGATTGTACCTCTACCTTTGGTTCCTATATATGTGGAAGCTCCTTTTCAGCAGTGGGGTTTAAAATTTATTGGAGAGATACATCCACCATCATCAGGGAAGCATTGCTAGATTCTCACAACAAGCGACTACTTCACCAAATGGATAGAGGTGATACCAATAAGGCAAGCTAATGACTCTGTAATTATTTCTTTTCTAGAGAATAACATATTGTCTATATTTGGCTATCCCATGAAGATTATAAAAGATAATTCTCAAGCATTTAAGTCCAATAAAATGATAAATTTATGCAATCAATACCACATTACTCTTGGACACTCTACTACATACTATCTGCAAGGGAATGGTCTTGCTGAATCATCAAATAAGAGCATTGTAAGAATCATAAAAAAAGATATTGCAGGAGAACAAAAAATCTTGGCACTTAAAGCTGGAGTACACCTTATGGGCTGATAGGATTTGTACAAAGAGGTCAATTGGGACTTCTCCATATGAAATTGTCTATGGTGCTGAAGTTTTTTTTCCAACATCACTTGGGGTGCTAGTCATGAAGTTAATTCAAGGACTTCAAGAGGAACCAAATGCCATTTAGAGGAGGATCAACCAGCTAATAGCTTTGCAGGAAAAGAGAAATGAAGTCTATGACAGTTATCAACAAGTTCAAAACAGAATCAAGAAAACATTTGATAAGAAGATCAAAGAAGATAGTTTCCAGCTACAAGATAAAGTGCTGAAATGGGAGGCCAAATTGAAGAAAAGGGCAAGCACGGTAAGTTTGATAATTTATGGAAGGGTCCTTTTAAGATTGCTAGTTTTCATGGGAAAAACACTTATATATTGCAGGAAATTGATGGAGGATCATATGCTGGAGGGCTTGTTAATGGTAGGTTCCTAAAGCATTATGTTTGTTGAAATTTTATCAGCCACTCATGATATTGTACATATTCCATCTTTGTCAGTTTTATTGCTAATAATGACAAGCTGAAACAGAGATCTTAAGCCCGAAGTAAAGGCCCAAACAGTTTGAAGAAGATGTTTGTCAACAAAAATTTCTGTTTTTATCAAAAATGGATAGCACTAGAGCTACGAGTTCTTAGTGTACCACAGGGGCACACTATCCCAAGTGGAGCCATTGTTATCACTATAAATTTTTTTTCCAAACTTGGATAGTTTTCTTGGTTCCTAGTCATGGTTTTTAGATAGGTGTGAAGTCATGCGAAGTTTTAGGGGCTAAGTGATAGGTTTAAGTCCCATTTCCATTCACAAATAAAGTATAGCAACCTTATTTCATACATTGACAGTCTTATACCATGTTTGGAAAGTCAAATTTTAAACCATTTTGAATTTTTTTTTATTAATCCAAGAAACCACATTTTCGTAGCGCAGACAGTGTAAAAAACTGCTTTTGCACTACAAAAACGTTGGTCATTTCGTAGTGAAAAAACCTGAATTTGCATTGAGCGCGCTACGAAATCGGGGATTCGTAGCATGCCTTTTTAGTTATGAAATCCACCAGAATTTCGTTAATCATTCATGATTAGGTGTCGGCCATGAGTCTTTTCTCACACATGCAACCATTCATAGCCATCATAACATTCATTTGAGCTCATTTGTCTTATGTCATTTTCAAATTTGAAAGGGGTTAGTTTTGGTTTTATTGTCTCATACAAGAAACATATGCTGCATATAATTCTCGAATGGTAAGCTCATGGTAAGAGGAAGCCAAATATTCTCTTTCATTCACCAAGTGAGGCAATTTATCAAGTGAGGTAGTTAGTTGCAGGTTTTCAAAAGCATTTAGGAAATTCAAGGAAAGGATGACAGAGGAAAGGAAGAATCACCGATCAGGCCACTATTTAAGGATGGAACCTGAAAGCATAGAGGTTCTTACAAAAGAAAAATTAGTTGAGGAGGCCTTCAAGAAGGCAGGATGTTGGAAGTTCTGCGAAAAATTGTAGGGAGGTCATAATCAAGTGACAAAATAATTTTCTCTTCATTTCACAGGTTCGAATACAAAGGTTGGTATTTTAAACTTGAAAATTTGTCCTGAAATTATATCATCAGTGACAAATATTCCAAGGGGAGAAGAAAGATGGTTCAAAAGCTTCAGGTTTGATATGGAACCTTGCAAAATATTTCTGAAACCAGGGTTTGAAGAAACAGATTTAACTAAAGCAGTACCAAGAAGCTACATCAAGGACACATATGCCAATTTGCTCTACAACATTCAAAGGTACTTCACTTGTGAGGGAAGATACCATAAGGTGTACTCTTATCATTTCAAACTCCTGTTGCATTTTATTGGAATGATTTCTTTGGATTTGCCTTTCTTCTTGTTTCGAAGTTTAGCTAAGATGGCAGATAAAGTGCAGATGAAAGCTCAATAATGTGAAACTTCACTTTTCCATCATGGTCTAGTTAAATTGATTGTTTTATATGAACTTTAGAGGATAAAAAGAGAATGGTATACATTTTTGTTTTTGTGTGGATTTGGGGTGGAAACACAAGGAGAAGGTGTTAGCTCTAGGGCCAAAGAAAAATCATCATCAGAAACAAGTGACCCTACAGAGACAAGATCAAAAATATTTGTCAAGTTAAAGCCTAGAAAGCAAGTGAAAGAGCCAGAGATTAAAACACCAGTGATTCTTCAAGAAACCCCTCAACTTTCACAAAAGAGGATAACCAAAGGTAAGGAAACAGTACAGGAACAGTCAACCAGCAAATCAGCTGAGAAAATATTGACTAGAAGTCAAATAGCAAGGGAAAAAGGAAAAATAGTGGTTTCAGAAGAAGATCCAGGTTTAAAGGGTAGTTTGAATGATATTTTACAAGCTATTGATATTTAGGAATCTCCTTTAGTTCAGGTAGATTTTATCAATTTGGATGAAGGGGAATCTAAGAAGATCAAGTCTTCCAAAAAACTAGATTTTAATGATGTAATTTCAAAGCTTTTGTTCAAGCCCAGAAGGCCTTTAACTAGGAATTCAAAAAATTTGCAGGGGCTGGATGTGGAGTTAGATAAAGCTGGAGAAGTTTCAAATGTTTATGAGGAACCCATAGACCTTTTATCACCTATGCCTGAAGATGATAGAAACAGAGTTTTCCATACTTAGAGAAAAGAGCAGTTATGAAGGAATTAAAGAAAAATTAAGACTAGCTAATCTTGAAATTTCTAAGCTTAAGAAGAAAGCAAGAAAACATGTTATTGAGAAGATAAACTTTGACAAAATTAAATCTCTATGGGAGATCGAAAGAGTCTCAAAACCTGAAACAGTCAGTAGTGAAGCTCAGTATTTTACCTGGACTCTTCCTGCAATCAAAAAGGCTAAATTTTTGTGAAGGATAAATGTTAATTTAAGGGCTACTAATAGAAGGTTGAAGAGGCAGATTGAAGATCTTGAAATTCAATTGACAAAATCTGAAGGTCAACTACAACAGAAGTAAGGCAGTAAGTGACAAATCCCTAATACAGTTTTGTTTTGGGAAGAACACCACTTTCTGAAAACATCACAAAGTTGACTTATGTTGATTATTAAGGTCTATTAGCATCAAGGAAATCATTAAAGGGCTGTAAATATTCTTAAGATCTGAAGATGATGAAAAAATATGTAATAATGAGATCCACAGCAGTTTCGTAGCGCACTACGAAACTGCTGTAGGTGCATTTTTGAACATTTTATAAGGGTTTCGAAGGGTAAAAAAGCTTCATTTCCAAGTTTAGTTGTTGGTGGTGGTTGGAAAGGGTTCACAAATGAAACTCCAAGTCTCAAGGAAAAGGAAATTTGATCATTGAGAGAGGTTTACAAAGGTATAAATTCTGCGCTACGAAAACGTTGTTCCTTTCATAGCGCAGCCATATCATCTCTCCTTTTACTTTTTCAAAGCCTTGTTTTCTGTACAGTTGGAAAGCTATGGTTCCATTAAGGTGACAACACATTTCACTTATCTCAAAAGGTCAAAATTTCCAGTAAAAAGGGTTTGAAGACCATCAAGAAGGAAAAGGTTGAATTATAGGAAACATGTTCCCTGTTTTGTAGGGAAAGTAAGGCATGAACTAGTATGAAAACATAAAAAGATTGTAGGCATCATCAAGGTCGAAGAAATGGAGGAAAAATTGTTAGATATATCATTTAAGTTCTAGGTAAGTTTGTTTAGATATAATAAGGAGTTATACTCCTATTTTTATTAGGACTTCTAGAAGACACAGTTAACTGTCAGATGTAATTAATAGTCAGTTTTATAGAAAATCGGTGTCAATTTAAGATAGAATTCGAATTCCTCTGAAGATGGATCATAGAATCCAAGGTTTTAATGACTCTATAAGAGACATGAGGTCGAATTTCACTAAGGTTGGCAAATTTCATTAACAAGAAAACTATGTCACTATAGCAGACTGTGTGTTTTTATCTTAATACAGATATTGGCTTACTACTTAGGATTCAGAAAGAGTTTTTGATGGTGGATCTTTCTATGGCTTTCTTTATCTACCTAATTGAAGTGGTATGAAAATATGTTGTTGAGATTGCAACAAGATGATGAGCTTAGTGGAAAGGACTCCCCTTCACTAAGTGGGCCCGCAGGCTATTTTTGGCGCAAAGTCTATTTTTAGACTATGTCTATTTTTAGACATATGGATCATGTTCTATGAGTTACAGGATGCTATTTGTGGATGGTTGGTCAAGTCGGGAAAAATATATGGACTTCTATTTTTAGACATACTGGGCGGAATCTATTTTTAGATTGCCAGTCTAAAAATAGATATGTCGAATATTATTAGCTCTTAATAATATTTGGACTATAAACATTATCTTATTCTCTTGGAGCACTTCAGTTAAGTGCACAGATGTGGCACAGGAGCTGACAGAAGGAATTACGCTATTCCTAAGGGTTATGTGGAGCTATTGCATGGATACTTCAGTTAGAACTCATGTGACAGAGTTTGGTGGAGTTGATTGAGGAAGTTAGTGGAGTTGTATTCGGTTTAACTAATCTAAACATAGTTGAGCTATTTTTATTAAGTTTAACTAATTGATACAATTAGTGAGAGTGGTGTGAATTAATTATTAATTAATTCACTAATTATAAACTCATTAATCAACTAAAGAATGCATCAGTTAACTTCAGTGCATGGACAGTTTCAGTGGAGACCAGTGCGGAAATAGGTGAAAGAGCAGGTTAACTATCAGTTGTGACTATACAGTTGCTATTTGCAACACACAGATAGGTGGAGAAGCCCATGAGGATTGCGCAGTACAATCCAAGTGGTTTATCTATTTAATGAATCCATCCCATAGCATTGAAAACGCAATAGAGGCTGGCTATCAAGTGGCAAAATATTGGAGCATGTGTTTTGCTAGATCTAGCTTGATAGTGTGTAGCAATTGAGGGTGTGCATGAGAGCTTGTGAGGAGCTTTTGTACTATTATTGTTACATGATCTCCATGAAATATAATATACAGATAGTTGGGGTTTTCAGCTTTAAGCTTTCCCATTAAATACTGTATTCATATGTGTGATTGTTTGTGGTTTTAATGTATGCATGCAATTGATTTTATTTCCGCATGTGATGATCAATGGTAGAAGAGATTATGTATTATGCATGAAGCTAAAATAGTGTGTGATCAGGAGAATATCGATGAATAATATATCAGTTATTCAAAATTATACATGGTATCAGACCAATATTGATCATTGGAGCAATTGCAAAACATTAAAGCGGTTGAGTTTTGTGTTGGTGGAATTCGAATTTGCAGCAGTGTTTTCTTGGTGTCGAAGTTGATGTTGAGCCCCAAGATTGTGCTTTCTTTCATCTTAATTTACCTCATTTTCCTTTTTCCATTGTTATCCCAGACCCAAATGATCAATGAAATTAGTTAAAATTACTTTTAGAATGATTAACATGGCTAACTTGCTAAGTTTTGTGATTTTGTCATTGTAATGCATTTTGACTGAAACTAGCTGCAGAATGCAGACATTCCATAGCTAACCGGAAATTCTGCAGTTGTCTTCACATTCAAGCATGTTCCAGGTGTCCTCTCAGGAAAAGCCACACATGGGTATATTCCACATTATTTCCTCATTGTTTGTTGCTCACCATGAAGAATGAACCGAATTCTGGACGTGGTTTTGGTACGTGGGAACTCATTCAAGGAGGCAGACTTCTAATAGGATTGTCCTAGTCCAAATGTCCTTTGTCCCTTTACGCTGCCATCTTTAGAGTCCTAGTATGATTTTGAAGGAAAGACAATGATCCCCGTATTGTTGCAAGTTCTGTTATGTAGATTTGTTATAAAAGCACTCGGGAAACCGAGAGACAAGCTCTAGATTTTTCTTAGATTTCATGTATTGACTGCTATATTTCTGAAGACCGAGACTACTCTATTTCAAGTTATTTTCCTTTAATGAAGAAGATAGAATTGCTTTGAACGTGTTGAGTTGATTTGGAGTTAGATTCCGTCTGGTGGTAGAGGGCCCCTGCCTCCTGCACGGCTTTACTTTCGTAATTTAGATAAGTATCCTAGTTGTTTTCACGTTTTTGAAGTTTGAGTTCATAGTTAATTTCATTAGCCACTATAGTTATACTTTTTCTAAGAAACTCTTCCAAAAGAAGAAACTATTCCAAAAGATCATGATAATGAATGGGAAATGGCTGTAGTGTTGTAGGATTTATTTGTAGTTTCTTTTGTTATTTATCACAATTGAACTTATACTAAGCAAACTCTTCCAAAAAATCCTTATGATGTCTAAGGCATGACTGTGATACTGAATGTTTCAGTTGTTTGTTTGCACTAAGTAGCATAGCTAATCTTACTCTTAAAACGCTCTTCCAAAATACCATAATGATGGGTAGGAGATAGCTGTGATGTCTTAGTTTTTAAATTGCTTTCAGTCTTTATGTTTGCATTTGCACTGAATTGTACAGCCAGGATTTTTCTAGCAAGCTCTTCCAAAATATCATTCATGATGGACAAAACAGGCTGTAGAATCCCATAGATTAATGCATGATAACTTAGTTAGGGTACTCCGGAGTCAAATTGCATTCAATTCATGCTCTGTTATTTTGTTTTAAGTTTGATAATGGCTTGTTAGTTCAGCACTGTTTATTGTAGACTAGTGACAATTTAGTTCAGTTTTAGCTTAGCTCATTTTATTTACATTCCACATTTAGTTGTCATCCATTGCATATTAGATTACATTAGTTGTTAAACTTAAACAATACGGCCTTCATTATTTACAAATTCTCTTTTGTTCCAAATCTATAATTGACTCATAACCATTTGAACAGAAGACAGTATCATTCCAAGGCTTGAAGTACTTTTGCAACTTCTTTACCACTTCATAAGCAAAGCCTTTCCTCAAAAGACTACTTTAAAAAGAAATCTATCACTTTTGAGTAAGTTTTAGTGATGTTAAACTAAGTTGCAGGATAGAATTAGGAGCTAGTCTTAGAGTAGAGATCTTATGATGTTACCAATATTTTTCTCCAAATATGTTTCATCAAATATTTAATCATGGATAAAATGTTGTATCATTATAAGCTGATTGTTTAATTGTTTAGTTAGGAGAATTTGTATACTTAGCTGACCATTTCTCAAGCTCTTCCAAAATACCTTTAATGAAAGAATTGGACAAGTTAAGATTATGTTTTGATTCATTTTCTTGAAGTCATTATCAAGCTTTGTATTCTGCTTAGTCATAGTTTAGGTTTGATTCTGTTTCAGTATTGGCATTTGCATTTTTCATTTGTTATCATCCAATTAGGCTTCACTCTGTTTTTAACCAGTATCTTCTTTCCACTAGATTTTCAGTTCTTTTCCTTGTGAACATAAAACCATCAAAAGGCCAAAAACATCATAAATCATCATAAAACACTAAACACAACGCATTAGGAAACAAACACCTAGGCACATACAGTGCACTTCACTTCAGCAGTTTACCAACCCTGGTTGACAATTAAATGAACTCAATTTAGGAGACTAGGTTGAGCACAAACAGTTGAGATGTCTTTCAACAGATTGCGATTGGAGTATGCCCTTGAGGGAAGCTAAAATTATATTTTATGGAAGGACAGGATGGAGGTAGTGCTAGATGAAAATGGGTTGAAGGAGTTCATAGATGCAGAAATTTCAAAGCCTAATTATAGTGATGATGCCGTACTAGACACATGGAAAAAGAAGACATCAAAGTGTCGAAGGATTCTGTTGGAGGGCGTGAAGGATCACATAGTATCCAGCCTTCATGGTAAGGCTTCTCCATTCTTGATGTGGAAAGCCTTGAAAGATTTATTCCAAAGCAAGAGCAACTAGAGGAAGTTGGCGCTCAAGGATAGACTCAGAAACATAAATATGGAGAAAGGCGACAGTATGCCCAAGTACCTCACGAAGTTCATCCAATGCAGGGATGAGCTGGGAAGTGTGGGGGTTACTGTTGATGATGAGGAATTGGTGAGCTTGGCTCTCCTTGGGCTTCCAAAGAGTTGGCACTCCTATCAGGACTCTGTCAATGGTCGGGAGAAATTGCCAGGATGGGAGCGACTTTGGTCAGATCTTGTGCAAGAGGAGATAAGGTGGAGTACCAGGGATGGATCTTCATCAAAGAACTCTGATGAAGAGAATTTCACTTTGGCTTCCAAAGAAAAGAAGGGGAAGAGCAAGAAAGATTCTCATTTCGGTGCAAAAGGCAAGAAGCAGGACATGTCCAAGGTGAACTGCTTTCACTGTCACCAACATGGACATTACGCCACTAATTGTCCACAGAAGAAGAAAAATAAACGAGCATTGAGACGCGGTGAGCCTTAGCCTCCACGATTTGAAACTAG
This sequence comes from Pinus albicaulis, assembly GCA_034641835.2. NCBI lineage: Eukaryota > Viridiplantae > Streptophyta > Pinopsida > Pinales > Pinaceae > Pinus > Pinus albicaulis. The sequence goes on along the minus strand of CM076579.1, from coordinate 1,568,812,664 downwards.
ATTTCAGCGTCGCATTCTTGGTCTCAAGTATGACGGGATCAGTGTGGTTTCTTGATAGTGGTGCGTATTTTCACATGACAGGAGATCAAGATTTGTTTACTGATCTGGATGAGAAAGATCTTGGAGTGCACATCGAGATGGGCGATGATGGTAGATACAGTGCGACCGGTATTGGTACCATTTCCTTTGACAGGGAGTCTGGTAAACCCTTCAGATTGAAGCAAGTGATGCATGTTCTAGGATTGAAGAAGAATCCTATCTCTGTGGCGATGTTAGAAGACAAGAGATATGATGTTGTCTTTAGCGAGGGAAAGGCTTTCCTGCACAGTAAGGCAACTGGTGAGACCTGGAGGATAAGGGTTTGAGTTAAGAACCTTTATCAATTGCAGGTAGATGGTTGCGCAGCAATGGCCGGCAAGGGAGAAGGAGTGGTGAGCAGAGATGATGGCGAGTTTTGGCACCAGAGATTGGGCCACCTTCACCATGGAGCTTTGAAGATACTGCAGTAGATTTCTACTGGGCTTCCTAAAGGCACTCTTGCACAGTCAGATCAGTGCAAGGGATGTACCTTGGGAAAATTTGTGAAAGCCACCTTTCACGAGAAGGATAGTCGTGCCACGATTATCCTTGAGAGAATTCACACAGATGTGTGTGGACCTTTCTCAGCATCTTCGACAGCAAAGAACATGTATTATGTGATATTTGTTGATGATTTTTCTCGTAAGTGCTGGATCTTCTTCATGTAGAAGAAGAGCGAGACATACTCAAAGTTCTGTGAGTTCAAGGCACTAGTTGAGAAAGAATCAGGGAAGACGGTGAAGGCTCTTAGGAGCAACAATGGTGGTGAATTCATCTCTAGCAAATTCAAGGACTTTTGCAGTGCAGAAGGAATTCGAAGAGAGCTCATAGCACCTCATAACCCACAGCAGAATGGGGTTGCTGAGCGGAAGAACAGAACGATCGTGGGTGCTGCACGGGCGATGTTGCATGATCAGGGCCTACGCATTCACTTGTGGGTGGAGGCATGCAATACTACAGTATATGTGCAGAATTGTTGTCCTCACAGGATACTTGGCATGAGTACACCCGAGGAGGCATTTTCTGGTAAGAGGCCTGATATTTCCCATTTGAGGATTTTTGGTTCACCTGTTTACATTCATGTGACGAAGGATGCCAGAAAGAAGCATTTGGAGCCGGCTAACAGAGGTTGGGATCTTGTGGGGTACACTGTACGCCCCACAACTATCGTGTAACAATGCCTTTCTAGACGATTCCCGCAAGATTGTTGTGCGGCAGGACTCCATCAAATTTCGGGGGAGGAGAAAGCCATGAAGTGTTCGACGAGAGGGGCCACTTGCATGCGAGGGAGGCTATTAGTTCCTAAGGATGGAGTCTCGGGATGTGGATCAGCCACAAGATGAGGTTCATGGAGTGGAAGAAACCACTCAAGCGGCGCCAGCCATGGAAGGCGGAAGCGCATTACAAAGGCGAGCGACTAGCTCAAGATGCGAAGAAGAAAGGTTGTAGGAGCACCCTACATCACGAGACAAAGACGATCACACAGTCGGTACCCAGATACATGGCTCTTATGAGCAAGTGTATCGTGATAAATCCATCCTCTTTCGAGGAAGCTGTGGAGGACCCCGCATGGGTAGATGCCAGGGTGGAAGAGTATGATTCGATTGTCAGAAACAATGCATGGGAGATTGTCCCGAGACCGGAGGGAAAATCAGTGGTGGGTTCGAGATGGATCTACAAAGTGAAGTAGGCAGCTGACGGGAGTGTGGAGAAGTATAAGGCAAGATTTGTTGCCCGAGGCTTTTCACAAATAGAGGGGATCGATTATGAGGATACCTTTGCACCTGTCGCAAGGTATTCTTCCATACGAACGATTCTTGCACTCTCAGCGTAGATGGGGTGGCACATTCATCAGATGGTTGTGAAGACTGCATTCCTCAACGGAGTCATTGAGGAGGAGGTGTACATAGAGTAGCCCGAAGGTTTTGAGATCTTAAACGGCCGATGCACATCAATGCTGAGCTCAGAAGACGGCATGTAAGGTTTGAACGAAGCACCTCGTGCTTGGTACACATGGATAGACAGTTATTTCATCGGTCTTAGATTCACCAAGAGTGAGGCACATTCAAACCTATACTAGATTGTGGTGGAGGGTAAGTTGCTGATCATTGTACTTTATGTAGATGATTTAATACTAACGAGTGATGAACTATTGATACACTCATGCAAGGCAGATCTTGCAAAAGAGTTTGAGATGAAGGACTTGGGCCTCCTTCATTATTTCCTAGGATTGGAAATTTGGTAGCGCAGTGATGGATTGTGTGTCTCTCAAGGAAATTATGCCTAGGAGATACTGGAGAAGTTCAACATGAAAGGCTGCAAGCCTATTGACACTCCTCTTCCTGGTGGTTGGAGGAAAGAGGATGCTACATCGGCAGAGTTAGTGGATGCCACCGTTTACTGACAGTTGGTGGGGTCACTTATGTATCTAGTCAATACACAACCTGACATATGCTACCCTGTTAACCAGCTTTCACAAGCTATGGTTAAGCCTACCAAGCTCTTTTGGAAGGCGGGGAAGCATGTATTGAGATATCTCAAAGGCACATATCTCGGGAGGCACATCGAGATATGGATTGTGGTACGGACATTTGAATGAGTTGAAGCTATGTGGCTTCTGAGGATGCAGATTAGACGAGGCCAACGGATAGAAAGAGCATACGGAGGGATTTTCGGTATCGGGTCGACAACGGTTTCTTGGTACAACGGGGAAGCGAGATCCGTGGCCGCAAGTTAGTGAGGCCGAGTATATGGCAGCAAGTTTGGATGCATGCGAGGCTATATGGATGAGGAAGATCCTGGTCGAGTTGTTCGGTTCACACTTAGATCCTACTGTGATTTATTGTGATAATCAGAGTTGCATCAAACTCTCGGTTAATCCAGTATTTCATGATATATCTAAACACATTGACATCCGGTATCATCATATCAGAGATTGGTTGCAGCGGAGAATCATGTTACTTTCATACATTCCTACGGAGGATGAGGATGTTGATATCTTGACGAAGGCGCTCACCAGGAGAAAATTCGAATACCACAGGGGCAGGATAAGGGTTGCAGATAATCCTTATCTTGTTGAGAGGGAGTGTTGAGATTGCAACAAGATGAGGAGCTTAGTGGAAAGAAGTCGCCTTCACTAAGTGGGCCCGCAGGCTATTTTTGGTGCAAAGTCTATTTTTAGACTATGTCTATTTTTAGGCATATGGATCATGTTCTATGAGTTGCAGGATGCTATTTGTGGATGGTTGGTCAAGTCGGGAAAAATAGATGGACTTCTATTTTTAGACATACTGGGCGGAATCTATTTTTAGATTGCCAGTCTAAAAATAGATATGTCAAATATTATTAGCTATTAATAATATTTAGACTCTAAACATTATCTTATTCTCTTGGAGCACTTCAGTTAAGTGCACAGATGTGGCACATGCAGCTGACAGAAGGAATTACGCTATTCCTGAGGGTTATGTGGAGCTATTGCATGAAGACTTCAGTTAGAACTCATGTGACAGAGTTTGGTGGAGTTGATTGAGGAAGTTAGTGGAGTTGTATTTAGTTTAACTAATCTAAACATAGTTGAGCTATTTGTATTCAGTTTAACTAATTGATACAATTAGTGAGAGTGGTGTGAATTAATTATTAATTAATTAACTAATTATAAACTCATAAATAAACTAAATAATGCATCAGTTAACTTCAGTGCATGGACAGTTTCAGTGGAGACCAATGCAGAAATAGGTGAAAGAGCAGGTTAACTATCAGTTGTGACTATACCATTGCTATTTGCAACACACAGATAGGTGGAGTAGCCCATGAGGATTGCGCGGTTCAAGCCAGGTGTTTTATCTATCTAATGAAGCCATCCCATAGCATTGAAACGCATTAGAGTCTGGCTATCAAGTGGCAAAATATTGCAGCATGTGTTTTGCTAGATCTAGCTTGATAGTGTGTAGTAATTGAGAGTGTGCATGAGAGCTTGTGTGGAGCTTTTGTACTATGATTGTTACATGATCTCCATGACATATAATATAAAGATAGTTGGGGTTTTCAACTTTAAGCTTTCCCATTAAATACTGTGTTCATATGTGTGATTGTTTGTGGTTTTAATGTATTCATGCAATTGATTTTATTTCCACATGTGATGATCAATGGTAGAAGAGATTCTCTATTATGCATGAAGCTAAAATAGTGTGTGATCAGGAGAATCTCGGTGAATAATATATCAGTTATTCAAACTTCTACATATGTTACTCAGAATTCATTGGAAAATTCTCTAACTTCCTACATATGTTTGTAAACTGTGTTTTGTTCACTCTGTTATTATTTTGCTAATACATCTAAAAAACTCTGAAATGCCCTGACTTCCATGATAAGATAATTTTTATGTTTTGTGGAAACATACCTTGACTCCATATCCCAATAGATTTTTGTTGATCAGTAATTAAACCAGTCATACACTTTATATCCAATTTATTCCTAGAGTTAGCCATCTAATCCTTTATTCAAAATCTTAAACCTAGTGAGAGAGCCCTCTTAGGTTGAGGAGGCTAAGCCTCAACTAAGAGTATGGTTTGAAATGGTTACAATGAGGTAGCCTGGCCAACAGCCTATTAGTTCCTATTTTGGTGATAACAGAATCCATATGAGGTTTTGCTGGGGGATAAAGATTCAGTTTCTGAGTGGCTTGTCCATCTAATATCACCATGGATATGGACCTACATTCGATATATGCATATGTAGTGGCTAGCCACGGTATTCCCAATTTTAAAGGATGACCCCCCAGATTGGATTTGGTTTGTAAAATGAGAAAGTCATCCGGATAGTTCCAGGAGGCCAAAGTGATAACCACATCTTCAATCATTCCTTCGGGCTTAACACGAGACCTATCTGCTAGTTCATGCACTGTAGCTATAGGTATAAGTCCTTGAAGTCCTAGAGAGATGAAGAGGTATTTAGTCATAACGTTAATAACTACCCCTAGATCAATCAAGGTATTGGTAATAGGATGCTTGTCAATATGGAAAGTCACTGTGGGGTTCCCTGGGTCATTATATTTAGTCAACAAAGGTTGATCAATCATAAGATCAGAAAATTTTCCAAAGACATGGATATTAGGGTTTTTAGGTTTCCTCCCAGGTCTTTTGACGCATAGATCCCTCACTGTTTTAGCATATATAGGAACTTCCTTGAGAGATTGTAACAATAGAATCCATACATATAAATTTTGCAGCTCCTTAAGGAATTTCGATTTAGGTTGTAAGACCAGTGCAGTTTTAGTTAATCGTTGAGGGTATGGGGGATTCTAAATGCTAACAACTGAGTCAGCTACCACAGATGTACCATCCTTACTCAGATTCGTTGTTGTAGGAACATCATACTTTCTTGAGCTGGCTGTTATACATGTAACAACGGGTGTTGTATCAGCTGTTACATGTGTAACAACTACCTCAGAATCATCCATATCCTTCCTGGGTGATTCACTTTCTTCGTTAATAATGGGAGTTTGTTCAGATATGATTACTTTCCCTGACCAAATTTGAACCTCATTAAGTCCAATAGGAGTAATAAGATAAGTCTGGAGGGTAACCAGAGCATCCATGCTCTAGGTTGCCTTATTATTTGGATTGGGGTTAGGTTGTACAGGTAATTGGGGTCAGACAAAAGGTGTAGGATTTTGAATAGATGACAGTTGTAACTACTACTGTTGCATTGGTATTGGAGGGTGTACTGGACCTTGGCCATTGCCTCTCCAGTTCTAACCCCAAGGATTGGGTTGTGATGGAGGATTTTGCATTGGTGGAGGAGATGGCCACTGGTTCCATGGTGAAGGAAATTGTGCTAAGGAAGGATTAGGATACTGCCATAAGTATTGCTGACTGTTATAAATATTATTCCAAGGATAAAAAGAAGAAAAATATGAAGGCATACCTGTAGGCCATGGGTGCGATGGTCTCTTTGATACGATAAGGTAAGAATATTGAACATCCTTGCTTGATTCTTGGAGTACCGCCTTAAGTCTGGGAACCTCAGGACACAGATTTGTAGAGTTCGCCAACTCATAGGATGACACTATTCAGTCTGAATTCTCTTTCCAAATGTTTCTTTTTGCATCGGGGACATAATATTGCTAAGGCTGCTTCAGCTTTTTCTTGTGCCTTCTTAACCTGTACCATAGTGATCTGGGCAGAGAGAATGCTAAGGAGATCGGTTTTAAAATCTTTGAATAAGTTCTTGATCTCTGCTCTGGTTACTCCTCCACTTATGGACTTCTGTATCTGAAGTGAATGGTCCCGAACTGAAACTTTCCCCTTGACTGATCCTCTTGAGCTACGTAGGGAAAGCTTCATTATATCATCAAACTTTTCTTGCGATATGTCTCATTTTCCTATTATGTTCAGATGTTCCAGACAATCATCTCTTAAACCTATTAAGAATATTGGCTTTAGAATCTCTGGATCTAAGTTACTGAACTTAGACCTCTATAAATTGTAGTGGAATCACTCCAGATAGTCTTCCAGGATTTCCTCCTCCTTCTGTGAAATTATGAAAATTTCATCCTTCAAATCCCTAGTTCGTCTGTAGTCCTAATACTTAAAGAGGAAGGCTTCTCTCATATCATTCCATATTTGAATTGTGATAGCACCCAATTTCATGAACCATATTAATGTTGCCCCTTTCAGAGTAGCAGGTAATGATTTCAGCTTTTGGTAGTCTAAAGTATAGTCATAACCTCTACACAGCACATCGAATTCAAACAAAAAGGTATTAGGATCCTCAACAGCCATCCTGTGAAAGGATGGTAGGGATGATAAAGGGATGTTCTTCATAGGAGCCTCGTCTTGTGTTACTACTATTGGGAATTCAAAAGTAATAGGGCTATTTTTTTTAATATTCTTGTCCCCCATGGTTGATTCTTCCTAATAGGATGAACTAGCCTTGGAGTGCACTGGAGATTAACAAATAGAAGGATTAGGCTACTCCAGAATCAATTTTTTAACAACACTACCAACATCCAATTTTTGATCAAATGACTGATGTTCCTCGGGTTCCTAATGATCCCCACTAGTCTCTCCATGTCCTTCAATTCTCAGATCATGATCAATAATTCTCCACTGTTGTTTTGAATCTGGAGTTTTGATATCAGGAGTGGATATGTTGTTTGAAGGATGGTGAGGTCCAGCCACTGAAGACACCGATGGTCCAGGCCTTGATATGGTAGTTGATTTCTGTGGTCTTGTCTTTATATTATCTTTGTATGACATGGAATGTTCCTTTTCTTCCCTTGAAATCAGATCTCCAAAGAATGTTTTCCTTCCCAAATCTATGCTCTTATTTTCCTTTTTATGACCCGTCTTTCCTGTAGTTAGTATAGTGGGGGGGTGTTTGTATATGTTGATGTTGTCCTACCAGCACACATGGACCCTATGAGTATCAATTCATCTTATAAGTGCTTCAGTTTCTACAATAGTGAGCTCGCTCAATCTTGTTAGAGCAATGTGCAGGTTCTTACCTCTCATCTTACCACCCAACGACTGTATAGCTGAAGGCACCCTAAAAAAAACACCAAAAATTCAATTCCTAAGTGTCCCAACAAGACATTGGCGAGCTCGCTCAAGCCTGTTAGAGAATTGCGTAGGTTCTTACCTCTCATCTTACTGCCCGAAAATTGTGTTGTTGGAGACACTCTATGAAAACACACGGAAATTGCACTTCTTAGAAACAACTCTGATTGATTGGATCGTCACTACCATCCTTGGAAACAGTGCCAAAATGTTGGACTATATAAATCACTTATTAAATGACTGAACAACACACATTTAATTATCAATCCAGGGATATTTTTTTATGCCAATGACAGTTGCACTATCTGTGTTGATACACCAACCGGAAGTAATTTCAAAGAAAAGAAATCGTTGTTGAAGTAAATTCTGGAAATAAATCACTCATGCAGAAATAAAAGAATCTAAAAGATTGAAATCACACTTCAATTGATCTGTCTAGTTCGCCACACAATAAGTATCCAGTTGGTATCTCTATTATCACATGTGTAACAACATATAAATCATTGAAATCGAGGTAGCTATATTCTCAGCTGAACAACAGTTTGTCGGTGGGTCTGTAAAAGCAAGGTGTAACAACATCGCTTTACTATAACAATACTATCCGAACTACTCCTGTGAACTCCGTGTCTGGGATATTTGGTGCTAAAAATGACATCTGAAAAGACAACCCAAAGACCATTGACCTTCTCCAAACATTCACCATCAATTATTCATAAAAAGGTATAATAGATCATAATAATTGGTGAATTGGAAAAGTAACGAAAGCAAGGTGAAACAACACAAGTTAGGGTAAAAAGGTAGGAAAAAGGAGTAAAGATACTCCCATTGGTTATGGTTATGAGGCAAAATAAGGAAGATAAGTGCAGGAAAATTGTACAAAACCAACACCCAACACATGCGAAGAGAAAAATATGAGACATTGTTATGTTGGCCAAATTTCTACCATAACAACACCACATTTTACTATTGAAGCAAGGGAAGTGAGAGCAATAACATGTCAGCCATATTTCTTCTAAGAAATCCAACATCTTAGTGAGAGAAGAGGATTTCACCATGGGAGAGTCTTCACACTTATTTTGAGAGAGAGGAAAAGCTTGAAAGAGACCAAGGAAAGGGACCTCCTTGCTAAGGATACTTGAGCTCCATAGCTCAAAGGATTATCTTCAAGTGTTTTAGAATTCTATTGTATTCTTCTACCAACAGCAGTCAATAAAGGGAGTCTTTCTTCGTTGATATATTAACATGTTTTATCCACTGAGTATTTTTTTTTGTCTCTTTTGTTTAGGCTTATTTTTCTACATGCATTACGTCCAATACTAATCATGATTTTATTTGTTAAATTACGTCAGTAACAACACCAACTATCTCTGTGATCCTTTGCAGGGAACAACAAAATTTTAAGGAGGTGTTATTTGGTATTCCATTGCCACAAAAAAATTAACATAGAATTGGTCACTCCACTAGTTTATTTTCTTTGTTCTAACAATTTTTTTGCATGACCTCTTGTTACATAGAAATTTGTCACTATCCCTGTACTCGCCATTCCTTGATCCTAGAGGACCCATACAGTGACCCTTGTGTACTTTCCAAGCATGGAATACATACCCATGAACCACACTTTGTCTACCAATTCATCTTCCTTTACAAATTTTCTGGAAGATATCTATATAAACCTTCTTTTCAAGTTCGGCGCTTTGTCTTAGTGTCTGACCCGTGCCGATAGAAGAGATTTGCACTAGGACCCATGCCGATCCTCTTTTGGAATTTTTTTAAAATAGAAACAAAGTTTCCAATACTAGAAGCTTCACGAGGTGGGCAGTTGGAAGTTTATTTTGAGTATATGGCCGAGGAATTCCCCTTTGGTCTTCTTGTTCCCAAGAAATAAGAACTACTCCAAAGGATAAGCTCTTTTCCCATTATTTGAGGGCCCATAACCTCCTCCTCCATTATTATATAAGGAGACCTCCTTCACCTCTACTGCCTTAGTTAGCTAGAGAGGAGAAGCAATTTTAGCTTCGGCAGAATAATGCAGAGTGTGATTGTTTTTGTGTGTTAAGAACATAGTGAGATATTAGGCCTTTGTGTATGAGGGTGTCACAAACATGCTTGGATACGGACCTATCGAAGGAGAGCCTCAACATCAAGGCTTGGTTGTAAAATCCCATTGTCTTTATCATAATAAAATGCAACTAATGTTTATCTTCCACTCTTATTTATATTTATAATGAGATTTCTAGCATTCCTTGATCAATCAGACAGGTTGTAATTTTTTTATGTTTGTCGTGATTTTACGCTCGTCGTGGTGTCTTGATTGTCTGTATAGGTAATCGGACTTTGGTGGCAGCGTGTATAGAGCTTGAGGAGAGCGAAGCATCAAGAAGCTTCGATGAAATATGAAAACATAGCATCAGAACAAGGTAGGGTCATCTTCCTTGCTTTGAATTTCATTTACAATCTAGGAAGATAGATGTTAGTATGTTCCTGTAGTTTCTAGATCCACCCTAAGGCTAGAGGGATCGCCTCTGTCTGCAGAGGGGATTTACCTAGACAACAAATTGGCGACTCCACTAGGAAGTTTCCTTTGAGTTTTTCACCCTTTGAGATCTTAGTCATTCGATGAGTTTAGTCGAATGACCATTTCCCCATTTGTTTCTATGTTTTTCATCAATTACAATCTTTTAGTTTTTTCTTGAAATGGTGAGTCTAGTCTTGGTTAGGAGAAATTATTTGTTTTTTGTTTTTCAGGAATTGTCGCTTTTATTTGTCTGAAAGTCGCCCTGATTGGCACTAGTTTTCATTTATAAAGCTGCACCATTAGGTTGTTGGTGATAGTTTTAGCCCCTAAAATCATGCCAATTCCAGTGTGTGTGAAAAATTAAGTTTTTTCCCTAAGTCTTTGACTAGTGTTTCTTGCCCTTCCGGTCCTTTTCTCTACATGATTTACATGTTCTCCCCTTCACTCAAGTTGTTTTGATTGGCTCATTGGCTTGGTTTTTGGTTGTTTTCTTTGTCCTTTCTGTCGGGACATGCATCTGAACACCATATGTTTTCTAGGATTTTGCATCAATTGCCTGGTTGCATGCTTAGCGAGACATTGCCCTACTGATTGAGTCAGTCTCCTTGCTTGGTGAGCCATTTCTAGTTGATTGTCTTTTTCTTTTTGGTTTTTTGAGTGTTCAAGTCTCAAGTGTCCATCTGAGTTCATTTGCTCCGCTTGTTTTCTTGTGAGCATAGATTACATTGCTCATTGTTCAACTGAAAAGTATTCTTTTGATTTCTTGATGTAAAAGGGAATGCATGCCTTGTTTTGAGCCCACGCTTTGGAAGTCCTCTTTGTTCTTGAACTCATATGTCTTGTAGCTTTTTAAGGGATTTCATTACAAAGTGTTCAAAACAAATTGTATTCTTAATGTTTGTTGCATCCTTTTTGCATTAATGAAATTTGCGTTCATTTAGTTTTTGTCTCAGAGTTTGCTTTTCGTTAAAGTGCATTAGATCACATTGCATTGAAAATTAATTTTTGATATTTATCATTGAACTTAGATTACATTGTTTAATGATTGAAAACTAAAAGTTCATTTGAGTTCATTCTCTTCCATTAGAAGCACGCATTAAGTAGATTCTCATTTCATCGAAAAATGCATTGAGTGCATTCTTATTCATTCAGAAGGAAAAGGAAATTGTGAATAGATTACAATTGCATAGTTTTCAAAAAGAGAATTTTGCATATATTACATTGCATAATTCACATCTTTGAATGTTTTATATTACTTTTGGATAGTGAAAGTCATCTAGTTGGGAAAAATTTTCATTTGCAGTATTACTGTTTGTTACATCATTGTTTGAGACTCTCCCCTTAACTAGATAGCATTCATCGAATCGAAATGAATGGTTATTTTCTCATTTAGCTGCATTTTAAAATATTTAGATAACATTTGGTAGGGCCTTGAAACCGAGACATAATTCAAGATAAACCGTTACAATTTATTCAATCAATCTAAGAAAGAATTGAAACTTAACGCACACCCTTTGAGGTATAGGCTAGTGACGTTTTCCGAAATCATTAAACCTAGTAGCTATCACTCTCCATGTGGCATTAGACAGCGCTTGTATGGACTTGTGCTCCCCGTACCGTCGAGTATATAAAGGGAGACCCTCATAGGTTGCAATCATTTATCCATAGGAAGCCGAGTCTGCCGCCCTGTAACTGTGATACACCGAACACAGCATTTAGGGAGACTCCCTGCACGTACGTTAAGTCCTTGGTGATTTCTATTTCATTTTATCACCAAGGTGTATATTTCAATTCACGGGAGCTAGTACACCCTCTTGCTTATATTTCTTGAGTAGTCATTTTGATATTTTCGTAACTCTCTAAAATTTCAAAAGAGCATCAAGCACTTGTACTTTCAAGCTCGTCCAAACTGAAAGCAACTAGAGTCACCTTCTGTCATTTTCTGGACTCTTAAAACATGAAAAGGAAATGTTTTGTTTTAGTGTCTTAAAATTGACTACCCAGGAAATATTCCTGGTTAAAGTTATATTCCTTAGTGATTCTTTAGGGTTGATTCCAATGGTGACGTTTCCAGAGTTCACTAACTAAGGAATCACCTCAGATGGGAATCCTGGTCCTTTTCCTTCACTCAAGAATGTTGGTGCCCTGTATATGGCAATGTTTTCCCTCCTGGGATTAACCATTGGTTTGCTGATTTTTTTTTTTTCAACCCCTGTGGTTTCAAATATACCGCTTTTCTCTCAACCAAGTTCTCCTCCGCCTGAACCATGTCAACCCCATGTTGATCCTAAGGTTGACCCCTCACCTTCTTCACCTATTTCTTCATCTCATTCTTCCTCTTCTCCTGGTGAAAGTCTAGATTCTAGTAACTGGGTGGCTAAGAAGAAGAATAATAAGTTGAAGAAGAAGAAGAGAAATAAGCTAGGGGAAAATCAGCAACTATTTCTACCCATGCAACTAATATCGAGAAACCTCCCACTCCATCTCGCAGAGTCAAATTCCCTTGCAAGCTATGTGAGGGTGACCACCTTCTTCCTTATTTCCCTGGTATTCCCAAGATGCTAGAATTGTGGTCCGTTGGCCTTATTCATCCTTCATCATCAACCTCTGGACATCATGTTGATGATGAGCCTTCAACTAAAGATAATGAGACTCGTAAGAAATAGGGTAAGATTAAACTCCCTTGTAGGTTGTGTGAAGGGAACCATCCCATTCACCTTTGTCCTTATATGGATGAATATTCCTAAGTATTGGTTACCATTTCGGCTTCTGAGTCTTGTCTTCCCATCGGTTGTTGGAAGTTTTCTTCAAGACCTCCCATAGTTGATCAACCCATTGATTGGGATTCATCTCTGGTCGATTCCACTCTCTCTGAATGTTAGTATCTCGAGTCCATTTCCGATCAATCATTAGTTGAGAAAAATATTGACTTGATTCCATATACAGTTCATCAGGTCTTTTCCGTTGAGAGTGGGTCTCATCCCAGTTAGGTTCTTTTTGTTTCCTCTGATTCCTTGACACCGGAGGGTGATCCTCACGTCTCCATGATCCAGGAGGGCGATCCTCCGACTCCCGTTTCCATAGTTCCAGAAAGTGATCCTCCTTCTCTCATTTCTGGAGTTCAGAAGGATGGTCTTCCCACTCCCATAATGCAAGGGGATAATCCTCTTATTCCTATGGCACCCCTTCCATGTAGTTTGGTCTCTTCCTTTGATTGGAGTCGATTCACGAGATATCGTCTTCCTTCTTACGTGCCCTTTGAGATCATTATGCAGGCCTGCAATATGGTCATACCAGGCTCAATTATAGATGAAGGCACCTTGGTTAGTAATTTTTTCTTCAACTACCTAGCAAGCTTTGGGTTCTCTACAGGTTTTGCTTGTTACTTAGAATCTATTGGATTTTAACATAGGAAAAAGTCAACCATTAGGGATCCTTCTGAAGTTTCCTATTACTTTGGGAGGGAAAACCATATATATAGACGTGATGGTTGTCCAAGGTCCCTTGGATTTTAATTTACTCCTGGGGTGTGACTATGCTTATGCCATGGGCATGCTTGTCTCTTCCCTATTTCATGTGATTTGTTTTCCACATGAAGGTTGGATCGTGACCATTGATCAACTTTCATTCTTTGGTCCTGATGTGACATCTGGTCTACCATCGTCCTTTACTAGTCCTTACCTTCTGGTGATATATTCCCCACCATAGGTCAATTATGTGGCCACCTGTCCCTTGACCCCATCCAGTGACAGTATCTTTTGTGATGTTGTGAATTATGTACTGGGGGCATTGGATTTTGATTTCAAGAGTGTTCTTCTCCCATAAAATGAGAACCTCTTGCAAGCCATGACCTCTTAAAATTCATTGGAGGTCTTTGGAGCATAGTTATTTTTCTTGTGTCAAGCTCCTTAAAAAATGAAACAAGCTCTTATGAGGACAGTTCATTTACTATGTCAACCTCATTAAAAAATGAATTTGTTCATGAGGATAGTTCTTTTACTGTGTCAACCTCGTTAAAAAATGAACCGATTTCCCTTTTCAATTCGAGTCTTTGGATTAGATCTCGTAAAATCCCAGTCGAGTCTTTCACCTAATCTCGCAATTGAACCTTCATTCCATCCACCTATTGGTAACTAGTAGTCTACTCAAGTGAATTCCATGAAGCTGGGGGGGGCATGTACCTTGATTTGAGTCATCATGCCGGGGGCATGCAAACTAATTTCAAGCATAGTTTGTTTCCGTTTCAAGCTTGTGTAAAAAATGAAACTGGTTTCAAGCATAGTTTTCTAAAAAGTTTCAAGCTTGTGTAAAAATGAAACCAAATTCAAGTAGATTTTCCTGATTTCAAGCTTGTGTAAAAATGAAACCATTCTTATTTTACCTCTCGTGATTGCCATTTTATCAGCTTGTTTTTCTAGATGAGCCTTGTTTTTCCCATTCCATCGTCACCATCTTCTTGGCCGATCATACGCCTTCATGTGGTTGTTTTACCCATTTCTATAGAACTGTTGCAATGAGTGGTCTTGTTAGCCAACCCTGACTTATATCTTGTTCTGAGCAGTTCCACCATAACCAGAATCAGTTTCTATCCTTTATACCACTTGTTTCTCTAGGAGGAGTCAACTTTCAACTCTTTTCTGACTCTCAAAACATGAAAATATTGTCGAGTTCTTGTCATTTTGAACTCATTAAAGGCTGTGAAATGTCGTTTACCCAATATAAGTTTACCCCTTTTTTGGACTGGGATAAAATATTTATGAAAAAGGAATACCTTAGTCAAACATGGCTAAGAGGTTCTCTCAAATATTTTTTTCTACCTATTCGGATCTGTGAGACGACCTATGAAAAGGGACCTATTGGATTTTTCTTTTATGCTTCTTTTAAAACTCTCTAAACATGAAAATATGCCAAGTTCTTCCTTTGTCAGACTCATTAAAACTTACATGACATTGGAATTCGTCACCATGATGTCACCGAGTTCCTCCTTCCTAGGGCTCATAAAATGTACTAGGATGGATTTTTCTGAAGGAAAAACTTATATGACAAGCATATGGTATCGTCTTCAATCTTGTGTAAAAATAAAGAGATACCCGCTATAAATGGTGGGGGAAAATGGAAGTTATTTGTCAGTTGTGTCAGCAATATGTCACTCTTGAACATGACACTTGTCTACAGTTCATGTCGGCTTGGGATATCTTCACTCTATCACTTTGCCCCCATGGGTTTGGGAAATCCGTTTGCCTCTCATTCAATTACCAATTTTTTCAACATGACCTCTAATCCTATTTGAGTCAAATGCTACCAAATTCTACAGTCATGTCGTTGATATGTTCAAGAGAAAATCCTTCTGCAATTTGTACATTCCCTGATCCTATGTTTCAGTCTTGATTAACACTCATATTAAATTCTTTGTTTCGTGTTGATGATGTGGGATTCATTATGACCCTCCTTCAACAGATCGCTTCTTGTCGACTTTAGGTCATTATCTAGGAAGTTGATCTAGAGACTTCTTTCTAGTACCTTAGAGCTTGCATGCCCTAATGGCAATTTCTTCGCATTCGACGACAGGTTCTCATCATTAGCCTTCGATTGGGTGATTTCACGGATGTTCGACTCTAGCTCATTGTTCACATTCTGTGGATTGTATTGGAAGTACCTTGAGGACCATTTTCATCATTGGTGCTTTCTCTTGCACCTGTTAACAGTTTACATCATTGAATGGTAATCAGGCGATTTTCCTACATGTTCGACTTCAGCTCATTTATTCGCATGCTTGAAATTGTACTTGATTAGGTTGTGACGGAGCACAAGAGCCTGGATTTTATTCTCTAGAGTTTAGGTTGTGAGGCGATATGATTTTTCCATGATTGGATACATGTTTCTTTCAGATGGATGGCTATGACCATACCATGAGTCTATATGTGATCCTTCTCATATGGATGGCTGCAACCATGCCATAGTCTCTTTTACGGATGGTTGCATCCATACCTTGATTCATGTATTTTCAGTAGAGATTCTAGTTATGTATATTTATATATATGCTTGATTTGTAGGTCTCCCGATGACAACGTTGGTTCCTTACACATAATTGTAAAGCATTTCACTCCTCACTCGACACAACAATTTTTCACTGTCCCTATACTCCCCATTCCTTGATCCTAGAGGACCCATACAGTGACCCTTGTATACTTTCCAAGCATGGAATACATACCCCTGAACCACACTTTTTCTACCAATTCATCTCCCTATACAACTTTTCTAGAAGATCTTTATATAAACCTAGTTTTCAAGGTCGGAGATTTGTCTCGATGTTTGACCCGTGCCGATAACAGATATTTTCACTGGGAACTGTGTCGATTGACACTCTGTCTTAATGTCAAACCCATGCCAATCCTCTTTTGGAATGTTTTTAAAATAGAAACAAAGTTTCCACGACTAGAAGCTTCACGAGGCGACGAGCTGGAAGTTTGTTTTGAGGATATGGTCAAGGAATTCCCCTTTGGGCTTCTTGCTCCAAAGAAATAGGAACTACTCTAAAGTATAAGCTCTTTTCCCATTATTTGAGGGCCCATAACCTCCTCCTCCATTTTTATATAAGGAGACCTCCTTCACCTCTTGTTATGGGAAATGTTACCTTAAGGTCTTAGGTTGATAAACCTTCACAGATAAGGGGCATGTCATCACAAGAAGGACTCAATTAACCAAATTCTATGCTTTAAACTATAAACTAAAGGTTGCAGACCTTACCCATTTATCCTTCGGTTGTAGTAGATCCCGCGGGGTTCAAACCCCTTGCAACTCTTTGTGCTCCAAAGCTTGCAAACCAACAAAGAACAAGCACAAAAACCTAGTTGTACAACATATATATGTTCTATATGTTAGTGAAAAGCATGCATGATCTCATAAAAACAATAATAAATGAACTATTTAAGATCATTATGCACGTATAAGATATAAATGACATGTGAACATCAGGAACAAGATGGCACTTCCTCTATTGATAACATGTATAGTAGAAAAATGTGGAGAGATCACCTGAAATTTTCCATGGCCTTGAGCATATCCTCCTTTGGATCTGTCTAGACCTAGCCTCACAAAACTTCTTCCAAGAATAGTGCACAATGGATGTCACATACGATGGGTGAGCATATCAAGGAAACAAGGGTTTCCTGAAAATCTGGGAAGGGCAGGAGGCACAGGGAAAATATTAGACTTGGATAGAGCTCCAACATAGTATAATATCTATAATTCTCTCTCTTCCTCCCTTAGGCCATTCCCTTGAGGGGTTTTTATACTCCCTCAAATTATTTTTTCAGTTGGGGAACAGTTAGGCCATGGGCTGGGGTAGTTAAGTTACAGGAACAACCGTAAACCCCGCCTCAACATTAGGGAAATTATATATTTTTTATTTTTTAAAATAACATACGGGGTTCTCTATGTATGGACTCGCGTGTATATGCAGAAAAGTCTGGGCAGAGTCACGTATGGGTTTTGAGAAACATGAGCAAGTCTGAATGGAAAGGTTTCCTAAGGCCAATGCATAAGTCATCAAGTATATAATGGTGATAAACGATGCTATAACAGATGCCCCCTAATATATGAGGTCAGAAGGGGTACATGATGGCCAAAATGTATTATGTGCATAGAAAGAACCTTGCGAGGACTAGAGAGGAATTCACCAAATTTCAGCCTGCCAAAAAACCAGTGATAGAGATCAGAAAGATAGCTCATGTCTAAGGCAGGCATACCCATGCTCACTGAAAGAAAAGCATGTCCGCATATGAAGTATGAAGCAGATCCAATATGTATACAAGTATATCTGAAAATGTAAAGTACATAGTGAATAATCTGATCACTGCCCGAAAGTATAAGTCAAAATCATGTCCAAGTATCACATATAAAAGACTGATCTATGATGTTGCAAAGATATCTAATCACTGAAGTCAGAACTGAATCTCCAAGTACCAAATCATAAGTGGTGGAAAAAATGGTACAACACACAACTCAGGAGCCAACATATAGGATGCTATTGTGATGAAATTGCAACATATAAATGTAATATTCCCAAATTTTCACATCCTATTTGGAATATTAGAGTCCTTGATTTTCTTAATGAATAAAGTAAATAAAAGGGTGGAGGGACCCACAATCCTCAGTAAGAATAAATATCCACCTTTTGTGTGTGAATTTGGATTAATTTAGACCATATCTACAAAAAGAGGTAGTTGAGCAACTACTAATGTGAATGAGATTGGAGATCATGTCTCATTTAATGAGAGAGATCATGGAGGGTTGATTCAGTCAACTAAGATATGGAAGATGTTAAAAAAATGGCCATTGAGTGTTAATGATCAAGTGGTGGAGGATCATGTGCAAATGAAGCACATATGATGGAGGAGGTGTACATTGCACCTAGACTGTTTGGTTGATTTGGTCAAACAACTTAGTCCCACTTGGAGGATCTTGTCCACATGAGACTGCGCAGTTGAGATTAGGGCCAAGGCTTGGGATGCCTCAATCATTATAAAGGAGATGAAGGAAAAGGTGAAAGGCATCTTAGATTATTTTGATGTATGATCTTCTAGATCTGGAATTGTCAAGTGACATTCCACTACATTCTTTGGCTGTTTAGCAGAGATTTCAGGTGTTTTTTAGCACAAGGTGTTCCTGGGTGGGAATCCCTCCTTTTTCTTTGAGTGATATCTAAGGAAGAGGTTTTTACTTTATTATACATCAAGCTTTAAGTGCAATTTACTTTTTCTACTTTCTGCAGAACATTCATATTCAGAAAACTGTAGTTTTCTGAAGATCAGTTTGGAAGGAGGAAGTTGTCTTCAGTACTTCAGCTGGAGAACAAGGTGAGGGATTATTCCCATCACTTGGGCTTATAGATCAGCACTCACAGAGCCACATTTCAGATCTGGCATCAGGCCAAATTTTATTGACCTCCTAGCAGCAGTATTCTCTCCAAGAATAATGTTGTCCATATTACAGATCTAAAAGGAGGAAGGAAGTTGCTAGTACTTCAGCTAGAAATATAGTGGAGGATCATTCCTCCACATTGCCATCAGTCTTACCATTATCCTGGAGTTTTTTGTAGCATATTTCAGTAGTCATAAGGCCTCTCTTTCCCTCACAACACAGTTTTTGGAGGCAGTTGTGTTGTAGCAGCTGCAACATATTTTGGAGGATTGAAAAGCTAGATCTAGAGCTTCCAACTCATAGATCTGAGGAAGGGATCAACCCTTCAATCATAGATCTGATCTGAGCACACATTTCAGCCATATATTGTTAAGTCCCTATACTAATATTGTAGCCCCTTATTATGTTAGTGTAGCCCCCCTTATTATTATTATTGTACCCTTGTAACCCCCATATTGTTATTATTGTGCCCTTACATTATTATAGTTAGGTCGGCTAGGATTACATTATGGCCCCACTAGGATTATATTATGGCCCCATGGACTCCTATATATAGAAGGAGGTTTTGTTCATTTGTATCATCGGAGAATTGTTCATTTATGTAATGTATTGGAGGTTTCCCCCTCGAAGTGGCTCATTTCTAAGGCGTTTATATCTCTTTTCTTCTATTTTTGGAGCTGGTTACACAACATTTGGTATCAGAGCTTTGGATTCTAGGGTTTCGCTGCTCCAAACAGGTCACCGTGGCATTTGCGCTATAACTTTTTTTCTACGACGGTTCAGAAGCTGAAATATTTAGGGTGCGAAGCCAAAATCTCGAGGAAGATTGTATAAAAATTTCAGAGTTTGGTTCTCAATAATTTCGGAGATATGATCTGTGGAAGTCAGGTATTTTTTCAGGCTCCTAAACAGGTCATCGTGGCATTTGCGCTATAAATGTTTTTCTACGAAGGTTCAGAATCTGAAATTCATATGGTGCGAAGCTAAAATCCTGAGGAAATTCATCAAAAAAATTCAGAGCTTTTTTCGCAACATTTTTGGAGATATGATCTGTGGAAGGTAGTACTTTTTCAGGCTCCTGAATTTCATCTCAAAGAGGTGATCGTGGGAAAAGTTGAATAACTCTCTCTCTGGGAAGTGGATTTGAGTGCCGTAAAAATTGATCACAAGTACACAGAATTTAGTTTCTTGGCTATCAATTTCAGATACAAAGGATGAAACAGTGACACGTGGCAAGTCCTACAAGTTTACTCTACTGAACCAGTCCAGAATTAGGTCATTGTGGGAGATTGAACACAAATTTGTCTTGGGGAATCAAAATTAGATCAGACCTGTGGAATTTGAAAGAAGCTTTAGAGGGCTACTACAGGGCTGAATTTCAGATATTGAATATTTTCAATTACAGAGATAATTCAATTTCAATATCGAGCTCCTCAAAGCAAGTAAAAGGAGTGTATTTTTTTTCCGAATTGCATAAGTCTTGTTTGAAGAATCAGTTTGAAGTGATTCCAAGGGCCTAATGAGCATATATTTCAGTATTGCAATGCCCCCTAAAAATAATTCAACACCCATTAAGAACTCAGAAATATATACTATGACGCATGAAGACGAAGAGTTGCAGTATGAGATATCAAAATTATGGTACCAAGTGCAACAAGTTTCGATCTTACGAAGAGAAATTGAAGATGAAATAGATAGTTTAAAAGCAGAAATGGAGGCTAAGTTGGATGGTTTGAAGGATCAAATAATAGCAAATATGGATGATAAATTAGTGGAAGATCACATCGAGCATCAACAACAAGTTCTCCAACTCTCAAAGGATAACCCAACTTTGGTGCAGAATCTAATGAAACAACAGGAAGATCAACATGACATCGAAAGATGTTATGAAGCAGTCATAGCAACAAGAACTCGACAAGTACGATCAATTTCAGAGTATCTCAGCAAGTGGAAGAACTTTCCTATAGAAGATTTCACATGGGAGGATGAGAATTTTATACAGAAGCATCAAGAAATAATCAAGCGTTGAGGACAACACTTGTTTGAAGGAGAGGGGAATGTTAAGTCCCTATATTAATAGTGTAGCCCCTTATTATGTTAGTGTAGCCCCCCTTATTGTTATTATTGTACCCCTGTAACCCCCATATTGTTATTATTGTGCACTTACATTATTATTGTTAGGTCGGCTAGGATTACATTGTGGCCCACTAGGATTACATTATGGCCCCATGGACTCCTATATATAGAAGGAGGTTTTGTTCATTTGTATCATCGAAGAATTGTTCATTTATGTAATGTATTGGAGGTTTCCCCCTCGAAGTGGCTCATTTCTAAGGCGTTTATATCTCTTTTCTTCTATTTTTGGAGCTGGTTACACAACATATATTCTTTAGATCTAGCTTCAGATCTGTATTTCCCAGTAGATCAAGGATCAAACCCTAAGGGGGTGATTTTTCCAAAGTTGCAGATTTGGAAAATCCTTTCTGGGTTATCTTGGGAATCCATCACATTGGCAAGATCTTGAATCTTGGCATCATCCGAGCTCAAGTTTTGATTAGATCTGCATTTCTCTTTTCATCTTGCAACCACATGTTTATGTTCTACTGAAGAGACAATGCAATATTTGTTGCAGAGCCTCAACAGTTACGCTGTATCTGATTTATGCATGTTTTCATGGTGATCCTAGCTCATCTTCTTGGCTAGATCTACCAATATCTTGTACTGTTGTAACTGAATAATCTCCAATATAATAAAATGGCTCAGCTCTTTCTGCATATTTTGATTTGCACTTAGATTTATTGTTTATCTTGCTGTAAGTTCTTATATTGTGTGAAGTATTGCTGCATTCTCCCTTTTGGGATATTATAGTGGTATCAGAGCATGATCTTCGGCTCAGATTGTGGACACTTCATCTTTTTACATTGAAAGAAGAACAGACATATGATATCTATCATGGAGGAAGTGAGATCTGTCACTCATTTCTTCAATTCCATGCAAGATATCTCCAAGGAGGTCAATCAAATGAAGGAGTAAGAAGAGAGAGAAGATCCAAGAATAAGATCTGATGAGGAAAGCACTTCCTATCAGTAGCAAAGAATACCGGAGAATCCTAGATCTCCTCATAGATCCACTATGCCCACTTTCTTTGAAGAAGGTGAGAGGTATAGAAGTGAAGAAAGGCATGAACCTGAGACTCATGAGACTCTCAGTCTATATCTTGGAGAGTACAAAGCACAGTCTAGAGCTTTCAAGGAGAAGCTAACTCTCCAAAAATTCTTCCATATTAGAGAAGAAAGAGGATCCTATAGTAATAATAGAAGGAAGAGGCATAATAGATTATATTTTCCTACATTTGATGGATCTTCCTCAAGTAATGTCAAGGCTTGGAGGAGGGAGGTAGATTCATTTTTCAAGCAACATCCTGTTGCTGAAGAGGATATTTTTCAAATTGTAGCACTTCATCTCTTAGATGAAGAAGAATATTGGTGGTTTGGGCACCTAGAGCATGCAAAGGTGACCAAGTATTCATATTTCTTTCACAAGTTGAGGAATAGGTTTGATGTGGAGAGGTCACTACTTTCACCACCTGCTGCAAAAGTACTTGTATCTAGAGAAGAGGCATTTGCATCTTTGCAAGGTAGTCTTGAGCTCTTGACATATGGAGTCCCATGCATGGATCAGGAGATTCATGAGGAGGAGGAGGAAAATACCAGCGTTGGTACACTTGAAGAAAAGAGGCAATCACTTTTACCAGTAGTTGGAGATACTATTATCTTAGTTGGAGGAACTCTTTTGTTCTGTCAAGAGGTTTCCACATATCAGTTGATCTAAGGTATGCATAAAATTTCAGCTCATATTTTTTCAAGATCAATGCATAACCAAGGATTAGAACAAAGTCCTGATTTGAAGCAGAGACATATCACAGAGCAGAGGACCCTTGATCTAATCAAGGAGGAGACTGGAAAATATCCCTGTTCATCATTGTTGGGCTACATTCAACCCCTTGAGTTGAGATGTAGAGTTTTAGAAAATGGGATTAGCATTATCCTATGTACAATGGCTGATCATGAGATCAGTATTGTGCCTTACTTTGAGACAGTATATGTGTTACCCTTCAGATCTATAGTGCTATCACTTAGTAGCTATGAAAAAGAAAGGGCTTCATAATTCTTGGAGCATTCTAGAGGTAGCTTCACTCATGAAGCAATAGAATAAAAGATGATAAATGGTAGACATCTTGAAATGAGAAACATTTTTGCCCTTCTAGATGACCCTTTCTCAATGAGCCTCTCACTACTCAAAGAGAAAATTCTACTTGCATTAAATCCAAAACTTATTTGGTTTTGGAGGGCCTTTGATGGAGAGATAATATCATTAAGAGATCTCATTAGAGATGCATTTCAACATTTCATGAAATGCAAAAGTCTTCAGTAGTTTGGTAAGGATGGCATTCTACAAAGGGAGGATGCCATGATTATGCAGTATCTCATTCATCATCCCTATGGGAGTGAGTGGGTAAGGATGATAAGAAAGGGGTTGAAAAGCCACTTACAGATTTGTATGGGCCAGCATGCTTAGTTACACTGGTTGCCATTGGGATATTTCTGTCAATCTCCAAAGGCACCTATTTTTCTGATCCATGCCTTGAAAAACATGTATGAAATGAAGAACGAGGCATGGTTGCGCTGGCTGCTCTTGGGTGAGTATGGATACCACCCCATAGCTCATCATTTTTTGAATAATGCCTTTTTTTTTAATGATAGATTGCAGCAAGGGGAAGGCATGTTCATTTTTGTTTCACTTGAGAGAGTTTGGCCACCACATGACATCTCCTATGTCTATGTGTTTTGTATTGTGTAAAACTTGGCATAATGATCTCATGATGTGCATTGATGATTTTTCTTTGTATGGGGCTGATGTGACATCTCATATGTCCATTAGTATGCTTTTACTTCATGATGCACATGAGGAGGAGAGAAATTAACAATATTTCTTGTTGCTTTGATTGCTTTTGGGGGATTTTGGCTTGTCCATCTTACATGGAGGAGATGGAGGATGGCAGAAAAGGGCCTTACTTCGGTGGTTATTGTTAGGAGAATATGGTTTGAAATATTTTTCTACCCATATTACTTATTCCCTTCTTCTTTTGCATAGCATTGGAATGATGAAGTTTGGATCCAACAAGGCCAATAGGGCTAAGTATGAGAGCATCTCAATGCTCAATCTAATTCATGAAACATGGGATGAAGAGATGTATTGTGTGATGGAGCTTTTAATTTATGAAGAGAACCACCTTATTGTATGCACCTCATGTATTAATGATGATGTTGGACATCATATGGTTGTCACTTGGTACTTCATGATGGAGGGAGGACATCTAACCAAACAGTTGGAGGTCATTCTTTATGTTTTTAAAATACAACTTTGGAACCAAACATGCATAACCTATTGCAGAAAATGGAGGAAACCTTCCTTATATGGATGCCATTTGGAGGGGAATAGATGGCTTTGCATCTACTTTTGGAGTTGCTTGAGGACAAGCAACATTTTTCCAGGGGGGACTGTAATATTCCCAAATTTTCACATCCTATTTGGAATATTAGAGTCCTTGATTTTATTAATGAATTAAGTAAATAAAAGGGTGGAGGAACCCACAATCCTAAATAATAATAAATATCCACTTTGTGTGTGTGAATGTGGATTAATTTATACCAGATCTGCAAAAAGAGGTAGTTGAGAAAATACTAATGTGAATGAGATTGGAGATCATGTCTCATTTAATGAGAGAGATCATGGAGGGTTGATTCAGTCAGCTAAGATCTTGAAGATGTCAAACAAAGGGTCATTGAACATTAATGATCAAGTGGTGGAAGATCATGTGCAAATGAAGCACATATGATGGAGGAGGTGTACATTGCACCTAGACTGTTTGGTTGATTTGGTCAAACAACGCAATCCCACTAGGAGGATCTTGTCCACATGAGACTGCACAGTTGAGATTAGGGCCAAGGCTTGGGATGAATCAATCATTATAAAGGAGATGAAGGCAAAGGTGAAAGGCATCTTAGATTATTTTGATCTATGATCTTCTAGATCTGGAATTGTCAAGTGACATTCCACTACATTCTTGGGTTGTTTAGCAGAGATTGCAGGTGTTTTTTAGCACAAGGTGTTCCCGGGCGGGAATCTCTCCTCTTTATTTGAGTGATATCTAAGGAAGAGGTTTGTACTTCATTATACATCAAGCTTTAAGTGAAATTTCTTTTTTCTACTTTCTGCAGAACATTCTTATTCAGAAAGCTGTAGTTTTCTGAAGATCAGTTTGGAAGGTGGAAGTTGTCTTCAGTACTTCAGCTGGAGAACAAGTTGAGGGATTATTCCCATCACTTGGGCTTATAGATCAACACTTCCAGAGCCACATTGCAGATCTGGCATCAGGCCAAATGTTATTGACCTCCTAGCAGCAGTATTCTCTCCAAGAATAACGATGTTGATATTACAGATCTGAAAGGAGGAAGGAAGTTGCCATTACTTCAGCTAGCAATCTAGTGGAGGATCATTGTTCCACATTTCCATCAGTCTTACCATCAGCCTGGAGTTTATTGCATCATATTTCAGTAGGAATAAGGCCTCTCTTTCCCTCACAGCGCAGTTTTTGGAGGCAGTTGTGTTGTAGCAGCTGCAACATCTTTTGAAGGATTGAGAAGCTAGATCTAGAGCTTCCAGCCCATAGATCTGAGGAAGGGATCAACCCTTCAAGCATAGATATGATCTGAGCACACATTTCAGCCATCTATTCTTTAGATCTAGCTTCAGATCTTTATTTCCTAGCAGATCAAGGATCAAATGCTGGGGAGGTGATTTTTCCAAAGTTTCAGATCTGGAAAATCCTTTCTAGGTTATCTTGGGAATCCATCACATTGGCTAGATCTTGAATCTTGGCATCATCCAAGCTCCAAATTTGAGTAGCTCTGCATTTCTCTTTTTAGCCTACAACCACATGTTTATGGTCTACTAAAGAGACAATGCAGTATTTTCTATAGAGCCTCAACAATTACGTTGTATTTGCTTTAAGCATGTTTTCATGGTGATCCTAGCTCATCTGCTTGGCTAGATATACCTATATATTGTACTGTTGTAACTGAATCCTCTCCAATATAATAAAATGGCTCAACTCTTTCTGCATTTTCTGATTTGTACTTAGATTTATTGTTTATCTTGCTGTGAGTTCTTATATTGTGTGAAGTATTGCTGCATTCTCCCTTTTGGGATATTACAGTCAAGGTGGATGGTGTCACAGGCAGAAAACTGAAGGAGTTTTCAAAGTGAACCAAAGCATGTTGATGCAAACCCGAGGTCTTCACCGATCACCTTGGAAAAATTCTACACAATGGGAATAAATGAGCTAAGGTCGACCATGTGAGAAATCGTTTGATTACTAGTAATTGATGTATACTGTTAACAAATGCGAGACAACCCACCAATAATGATAATGAGTGTCAAGGTGCCCTAGTACAATCTAGCAAGTGAGAATGAATGAGTTGAAGTCAAACACTTGAAATAATTTATCAATCAAGAGGCAATGATGTATCCTCACTGTCAATAGCGAAGAGTCTGCCATTGATGACTGCAAACCCTAAGGTACTGAAAAAATGACTCTAAACCTTATTCCCAGAGAAATGAGTTAGAGTCGATGGGAAAAGATCTGCTGTAAGGAAGGAATTAAGGCATCTTACATTATTCCAACGTGAGTGTAACCCGCAGGCCAGGATTTGGAAGGAATCAGACGAATTAAAGTGAAGTAACCAACCCGAAGTATGTTCCAAACATGCACGAGATGAAGCTAGCGCACGACAGAAACCCTATGAACCAACCAATAATGAAAGTTGACAAAGAGGCGAGATATCCACCGATAGGGTCAAATGGAAATCAAGGTACTACACAAATCCCATGTGTGATAATGTAAGCGGAAGTCGAATACAAGGGAAACCACTTAGTCAAAGACCCATGATGTTGATCAAGTGTTGAGCACAAGGTCACTTATCAATGATGTAAATAGGGCCAGGGTGCGACTCTAGGTTTACTCTCAGAGCAATATGTCGTAGTTGATAATAGACAAACCTGCCAGCAAGAAGTCAGTGGAGACCTTCTCAAACTGGCATGAGTAAAGGACCAAATATCTAATGTGATAGAACAAGATACTAGCAAGACCAGGAAGGCCAACTAAAAAATGAGTCAAGAGACACTGTAGAAAGGCTGACTCATGTTAACTTCGCTTGAACAAAAGCATGACTCATGTTGACTATGGCAGCAAATGATAACTTTGTATAAGTGTGTCATGCAGGAGGCATAAGCAAATCCTCCATATGTTTGGAAGAGATAACCAACTAGGGGAGTACTGACTCAAAAACAAGGTTATGGCTTCTCCTAAGTCAAAAACTAAAACCATACCAAATGGAGAAAAGGCTTTGCTTTTTTTTGCTTTGTTCAAGGGTGACACAACTGATACTGTAGCTGCCATCAAGTATGGAAGTAATATCCTGTTCCCACTCTTTTTCAAAATATATAAGCTATTTTGTATTTTTCATATTTCAAAGCCTAAAAAGGAATAAAATAATGCCTATAGTACAATGGATAGAATGAGTGTAGAAAAACAGATGCACTAGTTCCTGGGATAGGAACAATCCTATGCTCAATGAAATGTGGTGAAAACTGGTAAGTGACACTCAAAGGAACGTTCTATCCATGGGAAAAGGTGTCAAGTCACAAAAAATGCTAAGTGATTGCATGGTTAACTTGTACAGAAAGTCATGGTCAAAATAAGGCTTAAACATGAGTCCAAATGAAGCCAGCTAAAGGCCAAGCTAAAAAAGTATTCAATATGCAATGCAGTGACAAATCGAAAACATATGGGAGTCTGTAGGGTAAATGGCCAGAATAAAAAGAGTGAGGAAGTAGAAGAATGAAGCTTCAACGCATAAGTCATGGCGGGACTAAAGAGGACTCCCGAGCCTACATAAATTGCAGCATGGGTGACAATTTCTAGCGAGTAACTAACTAGGAAGCCCATGTAAAGGATGGCTCTACCACCAAGTCATGATTAAAAATCGATGAGTGAAATGGGTTAAGTACTCATGACATGATGGGATCGACCTTATGGCAAGTGATTAGAATGGAGGCTAGTATGAAAAAATGCAGTGGAAGGTGAATTCCCTAACCTATATGCCAGTTCGAAATCAAATAATTGCTATGACAGGTCAGCGATCATGGATCCGAAGGAAAACTAGGAATAACTCAAATTCAACAAAATGTAACTAAAAAATACTTTTCCCAACGCTTAAGAGCCAAAAGGTTAAACAGCCTTAATCAAATTCAAAAAATAAGCACAAATTAAATTTGTGAAAAAATTTCAAATTCTAGGCATAAATAGACAGTTTGACTCACATTTTGATCATTTCTACATTGTAGAAGTGGAGAAAAAGCTATGGGGAAAAAAATCTGCTTCTCAAATACAAAGCAACAGGCCAACAAATCACTTCAAATCAATCATGTAAACCTTAGACTCATCCTGTTCATCACTTTTGTTCCTATTTTAAGCAAAGTTTTGGATTGTTGACCGTAGGAAATAGATTTTATTTGAAACCCTTTGCGCATATGCGGGTTCATAAGGAGGAACCTGCGTATGATACGTGACTATGTACAAGTGAGGTCGCGTATGCACAAAGCGAAAAATAAAAACTTATATCTAATCACTCAATTGATGATTTTTTCCAGGATGTTGATCAGTTGGAGAGAACGTGAGCATAGTGCAATTGATAATGAGGTGATGGAGGACCAAACATCCTTAGATATTCTTCAGAATTGCATTTTGCTCAAATTTTTCAAAAAGCCGAATATGAAAAGCAATGTTTGTTTGCTTCAAATGCTGGTTGGTCATTGGGAAACGAAAGAAGATTGCTTCATAATTGATCAGATGCCACTATGAATAGAGGTGGAAGACAGATGCTTTATTACTGGACTCTCCTAGAGGGGAGACCCAGTAGAATTGCATGGAAAGCATGTTGGAGGGCTTAACATGGAAGATTATGTCCAAGTCTATTGCGTAGATGATGCAAAGAAAGTTGGAACATAGATTCCCATCAGAGATATGAAGGATTTATATATGAATATACTTCTCTTTAAAATTGGCAGAGTAGAAGGATCAGCTTCTCTACATCATGCTTCATGTACACACATGAGTATAGCAGTGGAATGCTTGATTCATCTTTTTGATTGGTGCACAACCTTGCAGAGAAATATGAAAAAACAATTGACTTAAATCTAGAAGACAAAGACTAAACACTTTGGATACGGTATAATCTTGCTGACATTCTTCTTCAAGAGGGTCCTAGGTCTTTGGCCCAAATTCATCTCTACTATTAGCAGCCCGAGAGATCCAAGAATAGCCCAATGGGCAGATCTAATGAAGAGATTGGGGGCAAGTGAGGTTCCCTAAACCACCTGGGATGATGAGTTATTCCAATGGTGGGAAGAACAAGTCATCACAGCGGAGGATTATCCCTATGCTAGGATGGAATTTTGCGCTGATCCTAATCTAGTCCTTCCACCCATAGCAGCATGGGGGGCAATTGGTAAGATTGCACTTTTTTTTATTTTTGATTATATGATTTTTTTGATTTTTTCAAATTATATGGAAAAATGAAAAAATGTTTTTGATAAGATAAAAATGACTTACAAAATTTGAATGATCATGATGCAGGCATGGGACTAGTTAGGCCATAGGGGTATCCAAGGCATAAACGCTGCAGAGGTGAGGCGGATGCTGAAGACCCTGGAAGGAACGTCCACGAAGTACAGAGAAACTTGGAGAGTTTGACTCGCCAAGTGCCTATGGCTGCTATAAAGGACCTACCGGAGGCTATCCAGAGGTAGGTGGTAGGGGTACCACGAGAATGGGTGCAGTTATTCCGTTGTGTAGTGACTTCCATTGTGTTCTATAGGAACAAAAATGTTAGGTAGGGACCTCAAAAGTAGATTATAGATGTGGTTGGATGACTGTAATATTTTATTATGATAGACATGATTGCGCATAAGCCCTAATTTTGTAGGACATGATGGTCCAGATTTTTTATATTTTTGAATGCTCTGATATATATATATATATATATATATATATATGTTAGTATGAATCCTTTGTCGAAGTGTACGAAAAAATACCACTTTAGCTACGCATAACTAATAGCCCTAACATCAAATGTGGCTGCCAATATCTTCAGATCTGCAGTTAGTTGATCAGGACAAGAGCTTCAAAAAACCAGATCTATGCTTAGAAATAAATTAAGCAGTAAAAAGAAGGGTTTGCTCCATATATCCAATAGACAAGACAAGAACAATTTTTGAAAGAATTTTTTGTATTAAGGGCACCTGGGAGGAAAACAAGAAGATGTTTCCAATTCTCCTCAATGGGATCGGTTCTTGGAAGTCCTCAGCACTTCAGATCTAGCATTTCTCTCTCCTGTTGGTGTAGAAAACCCAGACAAAGATAGAACTCAAAGGGAGCTCACACAACAAATAATGGAAAATATGACAATGATAATGGCTCAAAGTCAGACCAAGAGTTTAGATCCGGAGTGATCTAATAGGCAACAAAAGGTGAAGAATGGTAGGAAAAACCCTCCTATTTATAACAAAATATTGGGTCATTCTAGATCTTGGTGCATGATTAAAATAATGTTAACCAAATCTAGATCCACCTTTTATGAAATATTTTATTATATTTGTTGGAGGGAAAAAGTATTTGACTTGGGTCAAATCCCTTTATTTGTCAATAATAAATAAATAATTTATTTATTTATCATTTTAAGGAAGTGGTTGAAGGATAATCAAATAAATAATGATTTATTTAATTATTTGTGGATGATTTGGTCATATTTAACAAGGAGTATTATCTAAATAAGATTTAAATAGTTATTCCTAGAAAATAATAAGATAAATAAAGGTTTATCTAATTAATTTCTTTGTTTTGGGTTAAACATGACTAGGAATAATAATTAAATTATGGTTTAATTAATTATTCCATGAGGAAAATCAAACAAATATAGGTTTGTTTAATATTTCCTTTTGGGGTTTCCTGTTAAGAGCATAAACAACCTAATAAATGTGGTTTATTAAGTTATTTAACATAGTGAAAGAAATTTTACTTAGGGTAAAATTGGTCTTACATGGTGTACTTGGGTCCCTCTAATGATAATAGGTTAGATGACCAAAAAATGGTGTAACAGATTGCCCCCCAGCGTGCGAGTGTGAGGAGCAAATCGTATGACCAAAGTATGTTGTAAGAACTCAATCACCAGACATCAAAAGGGAAGTCAGAGAGAGAGATGTAAGGTAGACTAATGTGCTGAAGAACTAGACCCTGAGGAGACGAGACTTACAGGTGCAACAAGTCTCTTTTATGAGAGGGTACCTGTGCTAAAGGCGGCGGGGGAGGCATACCTATGCCCGCCGAGAAAATGTACAAAAGAATAGAGTGTCCAGTAAACAAGGGACCGAACCATAAAGTACAACCGGCATAAACATGAGCCAGATAAAAATACAATGAGGTATCCCACATACATGTTATGCCTGGGATAACAGCCAGGACTTATATAATAATATCTGAGTACATGAGATACAAATACAACCCAAATGCCCCCTATAAGCGGGGAAGGGCTCACAAAATCTGACTGATACGTGCAAATCAAAGAGGCGCTGCAAGCGGCTAAGGCTGACATCATCAAATATATGGAGTTGCATCGAGGGCTGCAATGAAGAGGTCATCTAGGCATGTGGGGGGCTACCTGCAGGGCCACCCCCTCATGAGGGCTAAGACATCTTACACACACCCAGGAATCACCAAGAGCTGCTGCTGTATCACTGAACCATCAAGTATATGGATCTCGATCATGTTGAAAGGAGCTGGAGTGGAGAAACAATCAAGTCAAAGGTAAATGAGAGATCCCTTTGCCTGATCTGAGGCACCGAACAAGAGTGGATGCTGGAACCAAGGTACACCGCCCTCTAGACCTATCTTCTGGAATGAAGGAGCTGATGTCGACAGAAGGAGGTCCGCCATAGGTGAGGCAATGAGAGATCCTCAACTAATGCACGAGAGAAAATAGTAGAGTGACGGACAGACTAATACCAATGATGATGGTGGAATGGAGGGGACTGAGTAGCGAATGGACGACTGCCCTTGCTAGAGCATAAAGGGCATGAATGACATGGCAGCGACTGACACAATATCATCAGGGATAAGGGACAGTGGGACTGAAGGCCATAATGTGCGACACAAGAGAGAAACCAAGCAATGAGGGATGGAGGACTATAACAGGGTACAAAGGGACTCGGGATAGACTCCATGAATGTGATGATGACTCCATGTGGATGTTGTAAACAAGGGCGACTCGATGGTGCTACCACACAGTCAAGGTCTAATGGGGGACCATGAAAACATGAGTACAAGATGGTAACTCACGACGAAAATCAACACGAATAAAGACAAGTAAGGAGGCAAATTGGTGCCCCAAGTACAAGTGTTGTAAGTGAAGAAATGCAATTTTAAGGAGAGGTGAAGTGACCCATCTGGGAAAAAATGTGTCCTGGTGAAGTATCAAATCACAAAAAACTAACAGATACCTATTTGAGGGCTCGGTGAGATTTTTGCAACGGTGCAGACGGTTTGTCAAACGGAGCTACGGTGTGGTCGCAGCAGGCGAAAGAAGAAACAAGAGTTCTCTTTTAATAAGGCAGTTTTCCCTCCAAATCCATTCATTTTCTAGTGTTGCTGTGGTGAATGTAGAGAGGAGAGAAGGCCCTAAATCTTGCGATGAGCGTAGCAGACAAACTGACCGTTGGAATCGAGATCCGTCAGTTGCAGGTAAGAGGCCTAACCTTACTCTTTCATTTTGATGGATTGAAAGTTCAAATTAGGGCCCAGAATCTCAGGAACAGCCCCCCTTGCATATTTTCAGCCGGGTCGCACTTTTTGGGCCAAAATATGTGACCTGGGATGTAGGTTTTGAGCCAAAAGGTGCGACCTATCCTAGGATTTGGAAAAAAAGTGCGACCTGGAAGATGAGGGGGTTTTAGTGCTGTTTGATGGCTGAGAGTTGGGTTTTTTGTGTTTGGTTACAGTATTCCCTATCTGTAGGCTGACAAAGATGATGTTTTTGTGCATATATGGCAGATATAAGGGCGAACTGGAGAGAGAGAGACCTGGGTACATTGCGGGCAGAGATCCAGGCAGATCAGGGTGTCCGTCGTGTGTTGGCTAGGTTTGGGGTTCTGAATTTTTTGGAGAACCTTTTGATGAGAGCTGGAGAGCCCTTGTTGGCTCGGGTTATCAGTTATTGGGATCCAGAGCATGAGGTCTTTGTAGTGCAGGGGCACAGGATCGAACTGGCGGTCCAGGATGTGTATTTCCTGACAGGTCTCCCGCCACTTGGGATGGTGGGAAAAATGCAACCAGTGTTACCGCGGGGGCGGAACATCATGGAGTATGTGGGAGAGGCATTGCCGACCAGGTCTCCAAGTCAAAGGGACGTGGTTACCGATCGGGGACCTAGAGAGACTGGAGACCCGGGGAGTGGTCGCAGCGGTGCTGCGGATCCTATGCAGCCAGGCATTCCATCACATCACCGGGGGGCAAATGATGATCGTAGAGAGTGTGTTGAGTGGGACCTACTATGGGTGGGCCCAAATGATGTTGGTGTCATTAAAACGACAGCTGTCACTTTGCAAGCGGCAAGTGAACCATGATTACTCGTATGGGACTTTATTGTGTTCCTTCTTTTTTGAGAAGATCCCGACCCTACGACCTCGTATACAGCTCCCAGATGGGGGCCCGAGGGAGCCCAGGATGCGCCGATGGGGGCGTTTACTATGCAGAGGAGGAGGAGGGGTGGTCAGACGGGTGTTTCGTCCTGAGTTTTTTTTCCATTGGGATCAGATGCCGCTATACATAGACGACTATCCCTATAGTGGGATGAGTTATTGTGGAGATCCGGACCTGCTACTTCCGCCTGGTCGAGTATGGGGGCCCGATGGTAAGTGACAAATTACTATTCTTGTATGGGCATGTTAAATTTATTGAATAGTAGATAGGGTACTGATTCATGTACTTTTGGTATGCAGATATAGCTCCGGTAAAACCGGCCAGATATATGGGACGACCGGCAGCATCTGGAGCTGCAGGGCCGAGTGGGTCGATAGCAGCGCGCAATGAGGATGCGGTCGCCCTTCTGGAGGACATCCGCCGTAGATGCGAGAGGTTGTTGACCGGAGTTTCAGAGCGCGGGTGGCAATACTTAGACGACCAGTACGTGGAGCCATGTATTGGTCTACCCTCGGAATGGCGAGGTGTCATGCAGCACATGGCGATGGCCGGTCAAGGCATACGTGATATACGAGCTGCAGGAGCAGAGCCATTGGCTCGGGATCCGCCAGATAGTGAGTAGGTGTGGGGCATTTGGTGCCCCCTAGTGTGTATGTAGTGGCAGGTGGTGCCCCCAGTTTTGAGTTTTTGTAACATGTGATGGGCATGTCATATGTATTAGAGTAGATGGACTCTAAACACATGTTTTGCGACACATATTATGGATATGCATCTTTGTTAATGATTATGAATGTTATTGTATTGCATGAAATGCATGTGATAAATGCCAATCTAGAACATGGTTTGCAATACTATCTACAAAGTGATTCTGTGCGCGAGGTACATGGTTGAAAGTTATGGTTTCAAATTCACGTATCAAGAGTTTCACTCGTAAATATCGTCTAAACAGCACAGGGTTATGCACACGATAAACACCATTTAGTTGCATGAAAAGAAGTAGGGAATCCAAACGAACATGCAGATGGAGGATGCAATGAAAGAGGGCATCGTCTAAGAGACCACGCACTGCATCATATTCGGCCTGATTTTTGGTGGCAGTACCAATGCAGACCCCATTTGAGAGCACAAGGGCATGCAAGGGGGTGAAAATGGCCCAACATACTGAGGCTAGATTCTGGGAGTAACGACTTGCACCATCGGCGTAACCGATATAGGGTGGGGACAGGAGGTCCCGCGGAATAGTGTTACAAGACAACAAATGGGGGGAGGAGGGACAATGAGGGCAGCGTGAGCGTACATAAGACATCGAGCGGCAACTGCGGGAGGGAGTGTGATGAGAAGGATGGCTATGACTCATATACAAACTAGAGGGTGGTATATGAGGGCTATAGGAGGTATGGTGGGGACTCGGGCTGCGGAGGTCAACAGAGATATGGGTGGAGTTATCTCGCGTAGGGGCGGAAAAGAGGGGGTCAAAGGTGGAAAAGACACCACATGACATGGAAAAGCTCCCTAAAGCATCCGTAGGGGAAGAAAGGCTCGCATACGAATCGTCACGGGGAATGAAAGAAGAATAGGGAAAGGAATGGGGAAAAGATGTTGAGCCCAGGGTGGTCGCTGAAGGGGGATCGAGCGAAACAAGAGGGGAGGATTCAAGGGGAATGCTCTCCAAGGGTATTATAGAGTATGATAGGTAGAGGATGGTGGTAGTAGACTCCATCATCAGGACATCAAGGGGGGGGATGTCAATGGGAGCAGGGGGATCCTCAAGCTGTCCTGAAGCATACTGCGCAAGTATGGGAGAGGCGGACTGATTTTTTTCAACCTCGTACTCTAGAACTACTTCTAAAGAGGTGCGGTAATGTGTCAGGTGAGGAAAATGGTGGGAATAATGGCCATGGACACCGCACAAAGCACAGGGTTTGCTGGTGCGGATAGTTTTTGGGTTCTTGGTTACGGACGAGGACGGGAGAGAGGGGTCAGGGACCGTAGACTCAGGGAACGCGACTTTAACCATGGGTTGAATGCGGGGCAATTTAGGATAGGTATGGGTGGCATGACCGACGACATCACACAAGGCGCAAGGCTTTGCGGGTGGAGGAGGGACCGGGTCAGTCGGGGTGACCTTGTCTTTAGATGCCCCCTTGCGAGCTTCGCCTTTCTTTCCTGGAGCTGTCACCACAGGGGTAGGGTCCTGGGGAGGTGTAGGGGGCATGGTAGCAATGGAAGAAGTGAAGGGGACCGGTTGAACCGGTGTCAAAGCAAGATAGGGTTTGGGGTGACCAGGAGGGGTAGCGGCTGGAGGGTCAAGGTACCAGACGGGTATACCCAGGGTCAGGTTAGGGAGAGAGAGGTGGCCATGACGGGGACTGAATAGACTCCGGGAGGGGGAGCCAGGAAAGGTATCTGACCAACAGGGTAATGACCGGGAGGGACGGCTCCGAGATGGTTAAGGCCTGGGGGAACCGATCTAGGGGGATAAAGGGGTTCAGGGATGCCAGCTGTAGGAGAAGGGCTAGAAGGAGGAGGTCCGGCTAGCGGAGATGAAGGGCTAGCAGCAGGTTGCGGTGGGCGAGGTTGAGTCTGAGGTTACTGGCTAGCCGAAGCGGGTCGCTTAAGGGCAACCCGAGACGATTGCATCATGCAAACATTCGATAAGCTGGGATCATAGATATGAGGAGGGGGGAGACCAGGAAAAGTTCCAAGCATGGAGGAATCTCTGTAGACACCGGGGGATACACTGGTCAAGGAATCGACGATTTGCTTATTGGCTACAGAAGAGATGGTCGTCTTCGGGGAGGTCTGAGACGGCGGCTCATGGTAAGTCAACTGGTCAATGGTGACTATCTTTCCATTGTGAGGAAAAGACATCTTGCAAATAACCGCGGATGGGACAGTAGACATGGAATAGGTGTAGCTTCGCCCCAATAGAATGTTGTAGTCTAGCAGGGCGTCGATGAATTCGACGTCAATGCAAACGGTCTTACCGGCAAGGGTGATAGGATAATTGCGAAAAAGGCCAATGGGCTGGGAGGCGTGGCCGTCCCATGCTCGAAGGGTGATCATGGAAGGGGCCAACTCAGGAGATTCGAGTTGCTTCCAAACCGAAGCGGACATCACACAGGTGGATGCCCCCTCATCAATTATACACCGAGAAACGTTGGCATTCCAGATTTTGACTGGGATTTGGAAGGCGACGGAAGCAGGAAGAGGAGGATGTTCTGATTGATGGGCGTCGAAAACAATCATTTGGTCATCAGCAGGATCTACAGCGCCCACGGCAGATAGCAGAGCCTTCTTTTGGGAAGGGCACGATTGGAGGAGTTCCAATGTGGAAATGGCAGCAGGAGACTGCGCCAAATCATCTACTATGCTATACGAATGAGCAGCTCGACCAGGAGCAGCATTTCGGCGTAATGGTCCTTTAGGAATCTTGGTATGAACCTCAAATTTGGGTTGAGGGATATGTAAGGGACCATTGGATGTCGAAAGAGGCTCGGTAGAACCTGAAGAAGGGGACTCAGAGGCAGACTGAGCGGGAGGCTTGGGGTACTGGCGAGACCGAGTTTGAAGGTGAAGGTCGACGGTTGGGGATGGATCAGAGTTCATCATGAGGATCTGGTAATCGGAGGAACCAGAAAGGGAAGGTGGAGTGGCGACCTGTCCGTCAGGTGGTTGGGTAGCCACGAATCCTTGCTGAGGGAAAGGATCAGTAAACACAGCTGGTTGAGTAGTGGCCACATTAGGGGGAGCATGAGGGGAGGCATGTTTTCCGCGCAATGTGGCTTGATACTCCCACATCTATCGCATCTATGGTAAGAGGGGACAATCGTGGGTGTAATGACCATAAACACCGCAACACGAACAAGGCTTATTTGTGCGAAGAGGCCTGTCTGGCTTGGGCTGAGTGCCCTGTTGCTGGTTAGCAGTGTTAGGGTCAATACCTTGAGGATTGGGTCCACGAGTACCAAGGGAAGATTGGTTTGGATTG
The DNA here is from genome assembly GCA_034641835.2 of Pinus albicaulis. Classification (NCBI taxonomy): domain Eukaryota; kingdom Viridiplantae; phylum Streptophyta; class Pinopsida; order Pinales; family Pinaceae; genus Pinus; species Pinus albicaulis. The sequence continues at coordinate 1,568,774,724 of CM076579.1, read as the reverse complement.
CCTCTCTGCCTTCTTTGAGAAGAAGGGGGATTAGTCGCGCCCTGCTGTGCAAATACTTGCCCTGGAGGGGGCTGTAGGTGCTGTTGCGAGGTTGGAGGAGGCAAGGGAGGTGGAAGCACATATGCTAGAAGAGCTGGTGCACCAGGCTGCGGATAAGGGTAATGGTTAGGTTGGGCAACATTGAGGTAAGCAGGAGGTTGGGCAAAAGGATGAGGCATGCCGTATCCTGGATACATGCTACCTGGAGGGGGAAAAGTGCTAGAGGTGCTGGCCCCTCCCTAAGGGAGACCATAGCTCATAGGAGGTTGAGAATACGGATGAGAAAGGGATCCAACGATACCGTCAATGGAATGAGATGCCCCTGGGGTGTTAGCGCCTCCGGGCCTGGGGAGGTCAGGAAGGACGGTATAAACATAACCAGACTGAGCGTAGATCAGGTCATATTTCAAGGCTATTTGGAGGGCGGCTTCTTCGGTTTGAGGGAAATGGGAGGTGACATCTTTGCCAATGGGAGCTAAGAGAGTGCGAAGGAACCAGTCCATATAAACCCGATCTTCGAAGGGGGGAGCTTGACATAAGCTTCGTCTTCGTCGCCATTCCTGGACATGAGTGGAAAGGCGGGTCGAAGAGGTTTGCTTAAAAGAGGTCAAAAGCTCCGTACCAGTATCGTATCGGAGAGGGAGCTGGAAATAAGATAAAAAGGCTTGGGAAATGGTTGCAAAGGTGGTATGGGAAGAGGTGGCTTGGTCAACATACCATTTAGAAGCTTCGCCGGTAAGCGTGCGTTGGAACAACCGAAGACGGATGGAATCATCGGTAATGGAATTGGAAGAACACCACATGTGGAAAGATCAGACATGATTGGTTGGATCTTCTCCAGCAAGGCCTTCGAACTTAGGGATGTTGGAGGGGAGCTTGGTTGGCATAGCAGGCCAACCAACATCGTGGCAGATAGGGTCATTGATCAACTGATTGAAATCGGGGAGGCTGAGGCCTGCGATGTACGGTAGCAAGGGTGCGGCCGAGGTAGTTCCTGTGGCGGTTCCGCTAGTAGTAGTTCCGGCATTAGGGCCGGGAGCTCCGCTAGCGTTAGGCCCTGGACCAGACATAGTGAAGGTGACAGGGGGAGAACCAGAAATAAAAGGAGAACCCAATGAATCAGAAGAGGAGTCGGAATGCGGACTCGGAGGAGGACTGGCTCGACGACGGCGGGATGGAGCAGGTCGATCGACCGGAAACTGAGGGTGAAGGCCAAGAAGTCTCCGGGAAGCACGCCTTGGGGGCGCAATGATGGCAACACAAACATGGCACGAGGGGAAGAAGAACGACTGACAGAGGCAGGGAGGTGCAGAATCAAGTGATTACAATGTCGAAACAAGGGAAAAAAGGTGCAGTGTCAATTGATTTTAAAGTCTTTGCCTGGCGGTGTAAACTAGGCTCTTCTTCGCTTAGGGTGAGTGTGTGGCGTGCGTTAATTTTAATTTTTAAACCCTTTTCATTTTGAGAGCAAGAGAAAAAGTGTGCTGCGTAACTGAAAATAAATCTGCAGAGAACAGTATATAATGCTGAAATAACAGAAAATTAACAGCTACTAGTGCATCGATTCAACCCAAAAAGGCGGGTCTCTCAAAACTAATCTAAAAGAGGGAAAAAATCTAGTCAAAACACACTAAAAAGAGGCCAATATATCTAGGGTCGAAAGGGACAGGGATCTAAAGGAGAAAGCTGCTGAAAAGAGGTGCAGATCACAGCCAAGAGGCAGAGGCAAGGTGGCTGGAAAAAAGGAGGAAATCAGCAAAAAGCGGAAAGGACAGGGAGGAGGTCCTAAAGGGAGGTCCAAACAAAACTACAAGAGGTGATTTGAAAGGAAGAAGAGCTGATTTAAAGGGATCTGAGAATGAGGTATCAGATCTGAAAAAGGGAAGGCTGAAACTCTGAAAAAACAGACAGCTAAAACAGCTAAAAAATCTTCCACCAAAAGTGGAGGGTACTGAAGCCCTAGGGGGCTAGGTTCCCACTTAGATGAGAAAAACAGATCGGAAACAAGTCTGAATGGGCGGAGACAGAGGCTGGAAAACCCTGACAGAAGCTTCAGCAAAACCCAGAAAAATTGCAGAAAAATAGCAGAAAAAAGCACAGGTCGCAGGTTCTGACCTGCTTTCCTGTTCAGGTCGCAAAAAAGAGGCTGAAAAGTGCGACCTGGAGTCCAGGTCGTAGTTTTTGGGCTGAAAAGTGCGACCTCCAACTCCGGTTGTCCCGGCGGCAGATTTTCGGAAAAGTTGTCGTCTCAGTTGCGGCTGATGTCTGTCACCTGCGCAATAGGGCCAGAAACACGCGGAAGTTAGAAATTTTAATGTTTTAGGGTTTTATAGGTGAAAAACAACATGAAAATAGGAAAAACAAAAAGTTGAAAAGAAACCCTAGGGTCTGAAGTAGCTGGATATGCAGGAATATGAAAAACGACAGCGGTCGTAATTTAAAACCCGTGTGGAGTCGCCATTTGTTAGTATGAATCCTTTGTCAAAGTGTACGAAAAAAGACCACTTTAGCTACGCATAACTAATAGCCCTAACATCAAAAGTGGCTGCCAATATCTTCAGATCTGCAGTTAGTTGATCAAGACAAGAGCCGCAAAAAACCAGATCTATACATAGAAAGACATTAAGCAGTAAAAAGAAGGGTTTGCTCCATATATCCAATAGACAAGACAAGAACAATTTTTGAAAGAATTTTTTGTATTAAGGGCACCTGGGAAGAAAACAAGAAGATGTTTCCAATTCTCCTCAATGGGATGGGTTCTTGGAAGTCCTCAGCACTTCAGATCTAGCATTTCTCTCTCTTGTTGGTGTAGAAAACCCAGACAAAGATAGAACTCAAAGGGAGCTCACACAAAAAATAATGGAAAATATGACAATGATAATGGCTCAAAGTCAGACCAAGAGTTTAGATCCAGAGTGATCTAATAGGCAACAAAAGGTGAAGAATGGTAGAAAAAACCCTCCTATTTATAACAAAATATTGGGTCATTCTAGATCTTGGTGCATGATTAAAATAATGTTAACCAAATCTAGATCCACCTTTTATGGAATATTTTATTATATTAGTTGGAGGGAAAAAGTATTTGACTTGGGTCAAATCCCTTTATTTGTCAATAATAAATAAATAAATGATTTATTTATCATTTTAAGGAAGTGGTTGAAGGATAATCAAATAAATAATGATTTATTTAATTATTTGTGGATGATTTGGTCATATTTAACAAGGAGTATTATCTAAATAAGATTTAAATAATTATTCCTAGAAAATAATAGGATAAATAAAGGTTTATCTAATTAATTTCTTTGTTTTGGGTTAAACATGACTAGGAATAATAATTAAATTATGGTTTAATTAATTATTCCATGAGGAAAATCAAACAAATATAGGTTTGTTTAATATTTCCTTTTGGGGTTTCCTGTTTAGAGCATAAACAACCTAATAAATGTGGTTTATTAAGTTATTTAACATAGTGAAAGCAATTTTACTTAGGGTAAAATTGGTCTTACATGGTGTACTTGGGTCCATCTAATGATAATAGGTTAGATGACCAAAAAATGGTGTAACAATATATATACATATATATATATATATATATATACACACATAGCGATTTATATGATGTGATGCCTCAAATGTGTAATAATGAAATATGTTTTTGATATATTTTTTAAAGTATTGAATGATTAATATGCAAATCAAGTTCTTGATTAGCTAACAAGTCTGCCAACCAATTATCAGATCGAGGAATATGAATGAACGTAATAAATTGAAATGATCGTTGTAACAATCATACCCTAAAAAGCAATCAATGCAAAAATGGGTCTCTGACACGATAGGTGTTGTTCAACTGCGAAACCACCAACTGTTAATCAAAGTAAACTACTAACGAATCAACATCCAAATATATTGCCTTCGAGAGTAGGTTTACCACTGCAGTGTATTCTGCTAGATTGTTCGAAGCAGGACCAATGCAAACACCTCTTGAAACTAAAACCTTACTGGATGGATAATGGATTACCCAAGGCACAGAAGCCAGGTTCTGGTTATGTCTAATAGCACCATTGGAGAAACCAAAGTGACTCATTTCATTCAATATTACCTGCCAAAGTAGATTAAATTCATCAAAACCACACCAAAAATTGAAACACAAATATGTAAAAAAATACAATATTCACAACAAAGTAAGTGCTAGGCCTAAGCCTAAGCATAATACTTTTTCAAATAGAGCCCATTTCTAGGCTTTGCCAACTCGTTCCCATCAAAGTCAATCCGAGCATAAGCTCCTTTCTTCAAGACATTTTTGATGATAAAGGGGCCATACTACATAGATTTGAACTTTCCTGCCCCCAAGGCATCCTTCTCTTGGGCATAAACCAAGACAAGGTCACCTTCAGAAAAAACCCTAGGTTTGACCGCCTTATCGTACTAAACCTTTACCTATTTCTTATGTGTCTCATTCATTATAGCTGCATCTCGGCGCTGCTCATCGAGATGTTCTAGATGGAGAAGGCGTTCTTTGAGACTAGAAGTGTCAGAAATAATTTCAACAACTAACTTAAGGGAAGGAATTTCACATTCAATAGGAAATATAGATTCCAACCCATAAGCCAGTTGAAACGGAGTGAAACCGGTTGTAGTTTTCACCGACATCTGGTATGCCCAAAGTGTAGGGTACATCATGATATGCCAATTGGATCTAGCTTTATCAATTGTTCATTGAAGAATTGTCTTCAAGGATTTCTTAACGACTTCAACTTTCCCATTGGCTTGAGGATAATAGGAGATGAATGATCCTGCCGAAAACTTAATTTTAGAGACAATTCAACAATCATGCAGTTCTAAAAATTACTGCCATGGTCAGTGACAATCTCTTTGGGGATACCAAAGCGAGAAATGACTTTATTGAAGAGGAACAGGGCTGATGTCTCATCGTCATTCCCAAAAGTAGCCATAGCCTCAACCCACTTCGTGAAGTAGTCTAAAACTACAATAATGTACTTGTGACCTTTAGCCGAAGGCAGGTTACGAGTAGTATAATCAATACCCCACTTTGTGAAGGGACCAAGAGTGACAATAGGAAAGATCAGAGCTTTATGAGTGCACATATTTTGAGTATAAACCCGACACAAATGACACTTTTTGATCGATTCAATACAATCTTTGAAAATCGAAGGCCAAAAGTATCATGCACGCAAGATTTTTTGGGCTGTAGCAAGCCCGGATAAATTACCACCACAAGCTCCACGATGGCAATCATTCAGCACAACCTTAGCTTATTCAAGAGTTAAGCAGTTTTTGAGGATCAAATCAACCCCGCGATGATATAAAGTGTCACCAATAATCAAATAAAATTTGGCTAAGTGACATAACTTTAGGTGCTGATATTTTAAAAAAGCTAAGGGAAACTTCGCAGTCTAGAGATAAACTATGAGATCCCCATACTAAGGATCCTATGAAGAAATGAGAAAAATATGTTCATCAGGAAATGATTCGTCATAAAAAATCTCTTCTCCATAGGGCAACTCAGAAATCAACTCTGTAAATACTAACTATTTCTTGGACTTGGCAGACAAAAATTCAAGGTCAAATTCCTGCAAAATAACAATCCATCGATTGTATTTTCCCCTAATCACTCACCTACTAAGAAAAAATTGAAATGGATTGACTGTTGCCAAAACATATGTTTTGCGAAGGAGAATATAATGTCTGAGCCGCTGAAAAACATGGATAGTTGCTAAAGAAAGTTTCTCTATCAGAGAATACTGGAGTTCAGGACCTACCAAGCCTCGACTAAGGTAGTAATAACATGCTCGGAAAGAGCATCATCCTCTTGAACCAGAACCATACTAATAATAGATTCTGTTGTAGCGAGATACAAGAGGTAATCCCTGCTATAATTGAGTGGACCGAGTAAAGGAGCAGAGGTCAATGATTTTTTCAAAGCATCAAATGAGTGTTGAGAAAATTCATCCCAAAATAATTAAAATCCTTTCTTTAATAATGTTATAAATCCCTTTGTAATCTAGGCATAATGTACGATGAATATCCATAGGAAATTAGCTTTTCCTTGCAGAATTTGAAGTTGACGAATTGAAGACGGGAGAGGCAACTGATGTATTGCCTCAACCTTGAAGGGATCTACCTAAATCCATTCTGTAGACATGATTAATCCCGACAACTGACCGTATGTGATATAGAAAGCACACTTATTAGGTTTTAATTGTGTTGGAACAGGGTCTCCTACGAGCTGCAAAACTGGTCTGATTTTGTATATTTTTTATTATATTTAGTCTAGCGCAGGGGTTTTGGGGTGGGTCCAAGCCCCAAAAGCATTGTAATGGGGAAAAGGGTAAACCTGGAGTCCAAAAACCACATTTTTTAGACCATAGGAAAGTTTAAGCTAGATTGTTATAAATAGAGGAACATTTTGAATTGTAAGGCAGAGAAATGGGGAGATATTGATGCGAATTGTGGTTTAGGAAATCTGTTTGGGTGGCTGGGGAAGGACTCCTGTTGGCTATGTGCGCGGAGATCCAGAGTCCTGCTGTGTGCACAGTCTGGGACGGGTATTGTAAGAGGGAATTGATGAATTGATGAATAAGAAAGGATGTTGAGAACTAAATCTATGTGTACTGTTTATGAAAATCATTGGTAATTGTTGTATTATGTGTATGCTGTATTTAGCTGGGAAAGTTATGTGTAAGTGTTTTACTACATCTAGATCTATTTTTTTCTATTTTATGCAATATTTAACTACTATATTGGAAGTATATGATTGTTGAGCACCATAGCATAATTGATCATGCGCACGTGGATGCGAAAAGAGACCTATTAGCCCTGCTCAGGAAGATCTGGACATCTCGAGGTAGGGCACAACTCTGCTTGCATTACCTATCCTTTCTTAGGGTGTGGAAACTTGGTTCCAGCACCCACCCATACTACTTCAGGTGATACTTTGACCTGTGTATGTAGATCACTACTCAAAAGGGCCAGTAGTATAGGGGTTTGTTGGCAAACCTTGAAATCCGAACCTAGGTCAGGACCCCTCGAGCCAAAAAATGTTTCCATTGCCGGGACCCGAAGCATTTTGAGAAATGGATCAGGTAATGAAAAGAGAGTACTGGAAGCCTGAAAGGAAGGAAATTGAGGAGTGGTTCAAAAATCAGATTCAGGAATTTGCGGTAAAACAAAATCGCAGCACGAAGTTAATGGCGGAAAAGTGGAAAAATAGGTACATTCTTACAGAAAGCTACGAAATATTCTTTGCGACATTTGCAATCAAGCTTTAGGAGTGGCTAGCTAGGCTCATAGAATTCCAGAAGTGTTGGAAGGATGAATGAGTCACTCACTGGACCCCAGAGCTGATCTAGCAGCTGGAAAGGACTGAAAATACTATCATGCGCACGGTAGATCACTGGGTGGACAATGTGCTAGGAGGATTTGTGACAGAATTTTCCATTAATTGGTTTGTCTCCTACTCTGAGGCTGATCGAAGATTCTTTAAAGGGTTCCGGGGCAAGTTTCTGAAGACATTACCTTTGTTGATTAAGATATTACTGTGCGAGAAGAGTATTTTGTGTAGTCATACTGACTGAATGACCTCAGATCTAGACGGGAGTGTGACGTGCAGTGGTATATACTATCGAACCAACCTTGATAGGGAAATATCTGCCTATAACCCTCTGTTAGAGATGGCTACACAAAGCCCCCCAGCTACACCGCCGTCCAAGCTGCATAAAGGTAAGAACTCACCCATACCCTCACCTCTGCCAGACAGTGATATGGCTGCTCACCTGAAGCTACCTACCTTCAAGGGGGTGGGAGATGAGGATATGGACTGATTTTGGTTTGTTACAGATTCCATATGGACTACGCAAAATGTGCCAAACGATACGATGAAGAGAACGCAATTGTCCCTGGCGTTCGAAGATAAAGAATTAGACTAGTATATGCGATACGTCTCTCAGAACAGGAGTGCGTCTATTCAAGATATTAAGGGCGCTCTGAAGAAACAATTCCGAAAGCCAAAATCTTACTCTCAGTTGGTAGCAGAAGTGAAGGACTTCAAGCAAGGTGCGTCTAAGTCTGTATGGGAGGATGATCAGCGATTGGAGAAAGAAATCACGGAAGGAGGATTTGAGTATGACGATAGACAACATACGAAATGGTTCATCGCTATGTTGTTGCCCCACTTGCGTACGCCAATGAGCCGCCAAACCTTTGAGTCGTAGGAAAATTTTTTGGAAGTCGCTATGAAACTAGAAGCTGCGCCTCGAGAAGATACTTCGATAAGAGTATAAAAAATTCAGGAGCAACTTGGAGCTATGCACATGGAAATTCAGAGCCTGCGAAAGGAACAAGGAAAAGGATCCAGTATAGATCTGTGGTGCATACGATGTCGGGTATCTGGTCATACGAAGGATCAGTGCTTGTTATTGGAAGATTACATGTAGGTAGGGGGACCTAGTCCAATCCACCGAGGAGCAAGTGGGGGACTCATCTTATCATGACCAGGCTCGAGCGGACCTGCGCTATGGTGCGATGATTGCCATGTAGCAGGGCTGCATGATATGGACCATTGACCTCGGCTAGGTGTGTATGTACCAGAACTGAAGCAGCAGTGGTGCAGTTTCTGCTGGTCGGTAGGACATGATGAGCAGAACTGTCGCACTTAAGTCTTAATGATAGATCGAGGAAACTTATATAGGGTACAAGAAGACCCTGCGTCACTAATATCTCTCATGGGCTTTGGTGGCTCTCTAGCAAGGGGCAGAGGAGGTCGGGGAGGAAGCACAGGTCGAGGGCGCGAACAGCTAATCTGTTATAACAGCAGGGAAGTAGGACACTTCGCAAGGGACTGCTCAAATCCCACTAGGCAATCCTACAAATATTGCATAAAACTAGACCATGCGGTCGAAGATTGCCCAATCTTGATAGCAATAATGCAAGAAAGGCAGCCCACCCATACACAGAATATGCAGAGAGTTAAATCCAAGCTAAGAAACATAGACCCAAGTGTGAAAGTCATAACACGCAGTGGGATGGTCACCTAGGGATCGAAGGAGGAGGCTGCCAGGGATCCTCTCACCTGTCAAGGAGGATTGAACATAAAGAGGGGAAAAGAGACCATGGCCATAGCTGACCAGGACCTCGCTCAGAGGGTAGCAGCTACTGCGCAGGTACCGACACACCCTACGACAGATGAGTGGGTTGAGACCTTTCTGCAGGCATGTTTGAAGCTGCTACGTAACCCAAAGGCTATAGAGAACCTTTAGGAATTAATGAATATTTGCGTAGTGTGACCCAATCCGACCTCCAGGACCAAGGATATACACAAACTATATAGGTATAAAAAGCACACTGGTAGAGAAATGCGGTTGACTACGCAAATTGGTGACTACGAGATGGATCAAGTTATTTTGGACCTCAGATCAGATGCAAACGTGTTACCTAAGCAAACCTGGAAGTGAATGGGAGAACCTAAATTGGAATGGTCCACCATCCAGCTGCACATGGAAAATCAAAAAAGGATCATCCCTCTGGGAAGGCTGCCAAAAGTCATGGTAGATATCATAGGAGTAAAGGTCCAAGCTGAATTTGAGGTAATAGAAATCACGGAAAATGCGGATCCCTACCCTGCACTCCTAGGAATGGACTGGGCTATAGATATGGGGGGTGTCATCAACCTCAAAAAGCACAGCATGGTATTTGAAAATAGTGGTACACGAGTAATAGTACCACTAGATCCTGCAGAAGGTGCACGGTATAAAGAGCCAGTGCACGATGAGGAGGAAATAGATCAGATTTACAAGTTGACTACACAGCACGAGGATTAGATTAACCCCACGGCAGAAGGAGTGCTCTGTTGGGAAAAATACATTGAATGCTTTTTCGACTATGATGGGGAACTGGAGAATTGGCAAGGCCAATTGGATGAGGTTTCAGCGCTACGATGTCCTCGGGTCACAAGGAACTTCCGATGCTCCGCTGAGGTAAGAGACCTGCCCTACTTTGGGGACTCGGGTGACATTAAGGAATTTGTATGCGCATTCGAAGCAGAAGTTCCCAAGGGATGCAGGCTAGGGGCCCTTCAGCTAGCCCTGCGCGAAGCACCTGTGCGTTGGTGGGATACGCATGGGAAGGTATTTCGCAATTGGGAGGAATGTCGGGATAAGATGATCCTATGATTTGGAGCCCTAGCTGGGAGATGGATCCATAAGTTCCTTGGTTCAGAAGACCCATGCAGATATTTGCTGGCATTCATAACGAATGGGTTCACCTGTTTATTCATGACCTAGGACTGTGTCCAGCTACATGGTATCTAGATTCAGAGCAGCATTAGCGCATGCACCATTGGGAGAATTTGCGGGATGAGTTTCTGCAAACCTTTAGGGTGGAAGATGGCACAGGGGCACTCGACACAGCTCTGCAGAACATGAATGCCTTAACTGAGGGAAGATCACACCTGTACATCACACCCAGATCAAAGGGAACGCCGGTACCACACAAGGTTGAATACTGGAGACTTGGCCCGACAGAAGGAAAGACTGATCCCTAAACTGTCCCAATAGCGACACTGAATGGGATGCGTATAGTGGCCGAGTTGCTTGAGTAGTACCTAAATCGCATTACAACATACTTGACGTCGGCTTTAATTTGAAATACACGAGAAACACGGAGGCGTCATCCAAAGTCAGTAAATCTGTGGGAAAGACCTCAGGTGTGAATAATGGCCATAAGAACACTGAACTCTGATAAAAAGGGAATCTTACCGCTACTAAAAATAGGCAGCTGGCAATCAATGAGGCAATTTATGGTGAGTTGTTATCGGTTACTTGATGGTAAGTTTCGAGTTAGATTTACTCTGTCATTGGATAGCCTCGGACATTATAAGGAAAACAGGATAACTCTGCTCAAGGCGTCCCAAGCTGAATTACAAACCCTCAAGACCCAAATGGCCCGCCAATTTACTGCGTGTCAGGCCCAAGCACAACCTACCATACCCTCGGAGGTACAGGCACAACGGGTTTCATTGATAACAGAAGCAATGGATATTATTAGAGGACAAATTACTCTAGGTACTCAGTTTCTCGAGGAAGCCATGAAGCTCTGGATAGCAGTCCAGTTCAACTCGATGCTTCAATGTGTCAAGGAGGACTTGTGACAGAAGGAAGCTCCTTTCGATTAGATCAAAGCTACCTTGCCCTCCCTCGTCCCTGCGCAGCATTTGGCACTCTTGAAAACTAGCAATGCCTTCATAGATATGATTGCGGATCTCCGACGCGCTAAGCATGTCATCAGAAAGCGCTTGAAGCCATGGGGTGATGCTACCTTCCAGATATCTCAGGGTTCTCATGACACCATCGCGCGACTCAGCCAGATATCAAAGCAGGTTACCACAGCTCCTGAAGGACCTACCTCCCTGAAGCTTGTTGATATTGCACAAAGTGTTGCTACCCAAAGTCAGGAAGTGTTTCCTCCACTAATCGTCGCCTTTAATACCTTACGTGCATAGATAGAGACCGCACCACCACAGTGACTCGAGATGAGTCACAAGATTATGTTGGGGGACTGTTGGAATAGGGTCTCCTACGAGCTGCGAAATTGGTCCGATTTTGTATATTTTTTATTATATTTAGTCTAGCGCAGGGGTTTTGGGGTGGGTCAAAGCCTCGAAATCATTGTAATGGGCAAAAGGGTAAACTTGGGGTCTGTAAACCATGGTTTTCAGACCATAGGAAATTTTAAGCTAGATTTTTATAAATAGAGGAACATTTTGAATTGTAAGGTAGAGAAATGAGGAGATATTGATGTGAATTATGGTCTAGGAAATCTATTTGGGTGTTTTGGGAAGGACTCTTGTTGGCTGTGTGCGTGAAGATCTAGAATCCTGCTATGTGCAGACCCTGCTGCTGTGTGCGCAGGCTGGGATGGGATTGTAAGAGGGAATTGATGAATTGATGAATAAGAAAGGCTGTTGAGAACTGAGTCTATGTGTACTATTTATGCAAATCATTGGTAATTGTTTTATTATGCGTATTCTATATTTAGATGTGAAATTTATGTGTAAGTGTTTTACTACATCTAGATATGTTTTGCTCTGTTTTATGCAATATTGAGCTACTTTATTGGAATTATATGATTGTTGAGCACCATAGCATAATTGACCGTGCGCAAATGGATGCGAAAAGAGACCTATTAGCCCTGCTCGAGAAGATCTGGACATCTTGAGGCAGGGCGCAACTCTGCTTGCATTACCAATCCTTTCTCAAGGTGTGGAAACCTGGTTCCAAGGCCCACCCATACTACTTTGGGTGAGACTTTGACCTACACAAGTAGGTCACTGCCGAAAGGGCCAGTAGTATAGGGGTTTGTTGGCAAACCTTGAACTCCGAACCTAGGTTAGGACCCGCAAGCCAACAAATTGAATTTTTTAATACCGACATCATTCAAAAAAATTATGGAGTTGAGAAGGATGATCAATTGTCATGTGAGAACGAGTAGCTAAATCATCCAAATATGGCTCGATAATATGTTTGATGTCATAGAAGGCATAAGACATGGCCCGCTGAAAGGTAGCTCCAAATTTTTTAAGGCTAAAAGGCATTTTCTTGTAAGTAAAGGTACCCTAGGGACAAATAAATGTAGTCTTATGTTGATCTTCAAGACGGATAGTGATTTGATTATATCCAGAGAAACCGTCCATGAAGGAGAAAATCTCATTTCCCACATACTCATCGATGATGTGATCTATCAATATTGTGGGGTAATTATCTTTAGGACATGCCTTATTTAGGTCCCTGAAATCGATGCAAACTCGAATTTTTCCTTGTTTCTTGTCAACGGGAACTAGATTTGAAACCCACTCAGTTAATGGAATGGGGTAAATGAAACCCTCCTTAAGCAGCTTCTCCACCTCATCTTTGATATATGCTGCCTTCCTAGGGTTGACCGGATGAAGCTTCTACCTGATAGGCTTAGAATTTTCGTATATTTTGATCTCATTTTGGACAATAGATGGATCTATACATGGCATTTTCTCATAAGACCAAGCAAACACATCCCAAAAATCTCGAAGGAGATCGATGTAAGTTTGGATTTCTTCAGGGGAACACTGAGTCCCAATGAATAAATTCTCTATAATGTTTAGATCTCTGGAGATGTTCACCGGGGTAGTAGCAGAAATAAAAACCATCTTCCCTTCAGCAAAAACCTATGCTGGTGCTAAAGGGTTAAGGACCAGGTGAACAGGACCAGAAGACTGAAGGCTAGGGAAACTTGATTCAACTTCTCGCAAGTTTGGTAGAAAGTAAGACCGATGATGCAAATCATCCCACGGTCTCTCTACACTAGTCATTTCTTCAAGGATGGCCTCTTCAGATGGAAGAGTGGTATCAAGGAAATCCTCAGCAAAAGATGAACTAAGGGTCCAAGCTAGAGCCACATCTCCATCCAATTCCTCTGGTGAAAGAGAAACTGGAATGGAATCTGCAGATTCAACGATAGATCTATAAGAAATCTTAACTACAGACATAGGAAATTCCATTCCACCCACTTGACCTTATTCTAATGTGGAGGTAGGAGAAGTTAAGGTCCAAGGGTTCAAAAAGTAATGAGTTCTAAAGAAACCTCTCCGAGTAGGAACCCTGAAGGATGAAATAGCATTGATATGAACCAAAGTAGGCAGAATATCAAAAGTACCCATCAAGGATGTATACATTCCAACCCCCAGATTCTTAACAGGTTTCTTGGTATCCTTCACCAAAGGAATGGTTGAGTCAGAAGATGCATTCGTATCTACAGGAGAACAATCAAGTTGATCAACTGTCACAATTCTCCCTTCATGAGGGAAACATACAATACAAAATAAAGAGGATGCAATAGCATCCATCTCATAGATCTAGTTTCACCCAAATAGAAGGTTATAGTCTAAGCTTGCATCGAATATCTCAACTTCGATAATAACATTTTTACCCCAAACACAGATGGGTAAAGATGGAACAATACCATGTGGCCTATGAGAATGAAAATCAAACACAATCAGAAGAGTGGATGAAGGGAAAAATGAGGGAGATCTAATAGCCTTCCAGCATGCAAGAGACATTATAGATGTGGAAGTGCCCTCATCAACAACCATTTGAAAAATATTAAATTTCTGATATGTTGACCTGATATGGAAAGACATATTATGAGGAAGTCTCTTTTTAAAAGTCAACATTTCAAAAGTGATAATCAGAGAATTCTTCGAATCAACAGCCCCAATGGAAGCGAGAAATGCACTCCTTTGTGTAGCACACGACTGGAGCACCTCTAACGCAGACATGGCACAGGGACTTTGAGCCAAATATTCTACAATAGAGTAGTTCTAGGAAGCCTTGGCATTAGGATTTATCATCATACGCTTTGTAGAACCTTTTGGCATCTGAGGTATAGGCTCAACTGCAGGCCTGTCTATATGGAGTGGCACAACACTATTAGGAGTACCCTTAGCTTTTGAAGACTCAGCTTCACCATAATAACAAGATCTCATAGTTATATCTGTGTGTGCACTCATCATGTAAATGTTTGATGGACTTTCCCCTTCCTAGTTGCCCCCATAGGGAGCCCCAATATTTGCATTCGTTCCAGCAAGTAATTGCTACCCTTGGGGAAAAGGGTTTGTCATCACAGCCTAGGAACTAGAATAACCTTGCTAAGCTAACAAGCCCTAAGAATATTTAATTTTAGGGAAGAGGTGCGTAAAATGGTCTCCAGTGAAAACTTGCATGGAAACTTAACTTTATTTTTATCCTTCTTACCCTCACCAATATGATCGTTGGATTTGTTTGCATTCTCCTTCCCATCCTTTTCCCTTTTCTTGTTATTTCATCCCTTCTTCTTCCCATTAGATTGTTTATTTCCTTTGGTATTGGAATTTTGAACAACATTAATCGCCAAGGGTTGAGAAGGAGTTGACACTGAAGGCATAGCCTGACTAGAAGGAGAAGTTGTATAGAAAACTACTGCAATTGACTTAGCAAGTTAGCCGTACCGCTATCAATCGAACCAATAATCCCGTCACCATGAGGACCAGGTTTATTTTTGAATAAATCTAACTTGGAGTGAGGAGAATTTGGAAATTTTTTATTAAGGAATCCAAACTGAGAATAAATAAATTCTAGCTATTGAGCCCTAAAAATAGCTTGCTCTTCCGAAAATACCCCTGAAAGGGATACATCCTTTGAATTTATAGCTATAAAGATTTCAAAAACCATTCAATAAGGAATTAATTTGGGATTTTGGCTTTGATGAGCCTCTTCCTTCTTCACCATTCCCTGAATATGATCAGAAATGTGAGTTTCCTTGTTCTGTTGAAAATTGGCCAGGAGTTCAGTCCCGACGTCATAACGAACATGAAAATGAAAATGGTTTAAGAACATGGTAGCCAACTCTCCAAAAGTATAAAAAATATCCCCAATCAGCTCGATGTACCATTTGGCTGCATTTCCAGTTAATTTTTGTTGAAATAATCTCAACCTAATCAAATCGTTGATAAGGGAGTTTGACGAACACCATAAATGGAAAGTGGTGACATGATCCATCGGATCCTCAACAGTCTTCCCTTCAAACTTTAGAATGTCTGAGGGGAGTTTGGTGGGAACCAGAGGCAGCCAACACGGACTATATCGAATGGGATCATTAGTCAATTTCGATAGATCTGGCAAGTTTAACGTAGCCAAAAATGGTAAGCATGGAGGAGCCTAGAAATTCCATCCTCTGTAGGAAGGATTCCCCACATTCTGAAAAGAATAACCTAGATTTTTTGAGGCACCAGGTTTCCAGATGTTGTTCATAGAAAATGTTGGGCCATAATAAAATCCTTGTGACCCAGCATTCGGAGAAGGACCCCCTCCCAACATGGAGTTACTATATATAGGAACATCCCCTCAAATCGAGGTATTGAATGAAGAAGAAACCCCTTGGTAAGGGTTCCAAGCATTTGATAATGGAGAAAAAACCTGAGAAGGTCCCTATATTACTAGTATAGTCCCTTATTGTTGTTATTGTAACCCGCTTATTGTTATTATTTTACCCCTGTAACCCCCATATTGTTATTATTGTGCCCTTAAATTATTATTTTTAGGCCAGCTAGGATTACATTATGGCCCCACTAGGATTACATTGTGGCCCCATGGACTCCTATATATAGAAAGGAGGTTTTGTAATTTGTATCATCCAAGAATTGTTCATTGATGTAATGTATTGGAGGTTTCCCCCTCGAAGTGGCTTATTTCTAAGGCGTTGATATCTCTATTCTTATAATTTTGGAGCTGGTTTCACAACATTTGGTATCAGAGCTTTGAATTCTAGGGTTTCGCTGCTCCAAAAAGGTCATCATGGAATTTTAGCTATAAATTTTTTTCTACGAAGGTTCAGAATCTGAAATTTTTAGAGTGAAAAGCCGAAAGCCTAAGAAACATCATTGCAAAATTTCAGAGCTTGGTTCAAAATATTTTCTGAGATATAATCTATGGATGTTAGGTCTTTTTTCAGGCTCCTGAATTTCACTTAAAAAGGTCATAAGTGTGCTGAGAAGAAATTATTTTACACAGATTGTGAAGAGGAATAAGAAAATGAACAAGAAGAGGATATACACCAGGAACCAACCCTAGAAGAGGAAGTAATAAGTCCGACCATATTGTGTAATGCATTGGCAGTAATTACCACTCCTCAAACTCTCAAGATAGAAGGACATATCAAGAAGAAAAAGGTAATAGTGTTGATTGATTCAGGTAACACCCATAATTTTATTCATTTTAAGGTAGCCAAGGAATTGAATTGTTTCCTATACCCAGCACCAAAATGTCAAGTGATGGTTGCAAATGGAGGAACTATAAATTTCTCTAGAAAATGCCATAATATCAAGCTAACCATGGGAGAATATGTATTGAATATTCCAATTCTTTCCATTCCTATGGGAGGTTCTAATGTTGTACTAGGAGTAGAATGGATGGTAGCTTTTAATTTTCAAGAACTTTTCTTGAATTTTTTTTCAGAAGGAAAGGAAGTCGAATTACGGGGTATTGCAGGGAAGCTGGGAAAGATAATAAGCTCTAATATCATGACAAAGCTTCTAAATAAATAACAATGAGGCGTAATTGTACAATTATGCTCACTAGAAGTCCCAACATCAAAATCATCTATTTTTGTAGATCTCCAAAAATTCTTGGACAATCATTCCAAGGTGTTTAAAACTCCCTAAGGGCTCCCACCTATTCGTGATCATGATCATGCTATTCATTTGATTCCAGGAAGTGTTCCTCCAAACATCAAGCCTTATAGATATCCTTATCTCCAAAAGAGCGAAATTGAACGTATGATTGTAGAAATGTTAGAGGCGGATATAATTCAACCAAGTCAAAGTTCTTTCTCTGCTCCTGTAGTATTGGTACACAAGAATGATGGATCATGGTGCATGTTTTTGGATTATAGGGAGCTCAAAAAGCTCACCATTAAAGATAAATTTCCCATTCCTGTGATTGATGAATTATTGGATGAATTATATGGAGCAATTTATTTTACCAAGTTGGATGTTCGTTCAGGATATCATCAAATTAGAATGAAGACTGAAGATATTCTGAAAACAACATTTCAAACTCATGAGGGTCATTATGAATTTTTGGTCATGCCTTTTGGCCTTACCAATGCACCTTCTACATTTCAAGGGTTGATGAATTCCATTTTCAAACCCTTCCTTAGAAAATTTGTGCTAGTATTTTTTGATGATATACTAATCTACAACGGGTCTTGGAAGGATCATGTTCAACATGTTGACAGGGTGCTCAAACTATTGGAGGAGAAACAATTATATGCAAAAACATCCAAATGTTTCTTTGGAGTACAAGAGGTGGAATATCTGGGTCATATTGTATCTCATGAGGGTGTTAAGGTAGACCATAACAAAATTAAAGCCATTAAGGAATGGAAAGTCCCCACAACCATAAAGCAGTTGCGAGGATTTCTCGGGTTAACAGGGTATTATCGCAAGTTTGTTAAGAATTATGGGAGAATAGCAACACCTCTAACAACATTATTGAAGAAAGATACATTTTCATGGACTCCTGAAGCAACTAAGGCCTTTGAACATCTTAAAGAGGCAATGTGCCTAGCACCGGTCTTAGCTATGCCAGACTTCACAAAAACCTTTATTGTGGAATGTGATGCCTCAGGAAATGGAATTGGTGTTGTTTAATGCAAGAAGGAAGACCCATTGCTTTTGAAAGTCGTCCAATCAAAGGAAAGTATTTACAGAAACCTATTTATGAGAAGGAAATGTTAGCAATACTGCATGCACTAAATAAATGACAAACTTACCTAATGGGAAGACACTTCAAGGTAAAAACTGATCATGATAGTCTTAAACACTTTTTGGAACAAAGACTATCTTCAGAAGAGCAGCAAAAATGGGTCACAAAGATGTTGGGTTATGACTTTGAAATAATCTACAAAAAAGGAAAGCTTAATGTTGTTGCAGATGCACTCTCAAGAAACAATGAAGAGGTAGAAAAATTGCTTTGTGCCATTTCTATTATCCAACTAGATTGGATAACCGAAGCAAGAGATGAATGGAAGAAGGAAAAAGATGTATGGACACTCATTCAAAAGTTGCAGCAAGATCCTAGTACATCTGATACATTTAGTTGGAAAAATGATTTCTTATGGTACAAAGATCGCTTATATCTTTGTAAGAATTCCCAACTAAAACAAAAGATTCTTTTGGAATTTCACACTTCTCCTTTAGGAGGACACTCAGGATTTTTAAAAACTTACCACACGGTGAAGAAAGAATTTTTTTGGGATGGCCTTAAATCTGATATTCGAAAGTTTGTGGCGGAATGTTTGGTTTGCCAGCAGAATAAAGTGGAAACAATTAAGACCCCAGGACTTCTACAACCTTTATCTATTCCAAGTCAACGTTGGGAGGAGATTTCAATGGATTTTATCACAGGTTTACCTAAGTCCGAAGGAAAGAGTGTCATCATGGTGGTAGTTGATAGACTTACCAAGTATGCACACTTTTTTGCATTATCTCATCCATTTAAAGCAAGTAAAATTGCTACTACATTTATGGACAGAATTCAAAAGCTACATGGAAGCCCAAGGGTTATTGTGAGCGACAGAGATCCCATTTTTACTGGAAATTTTTGGACGAATTTATTTTCTTGTTTGGGTACTCAATTAGCTCATAGCTCATCTTATCATCCTCAATCTGATGGTCAAACTGAGATAGTAAATAAATGTTTGGAAGGATATCTTCGTTGTTTTGTATCTGATAAACAAACACAATGGGTCAAGTGGTTGCCTCTTGCTGAATGGTGGTATAACACTTCCTTCCATACTGCAGCAAAAATGACCCCATTTATGGCACTTTATGGATATCATCCACCATCCATCACATCATCTTTAAGGGAAAATTCAAAGGTTCAAGCAGTGGAAGATCACATCGAGCATCAGCAAGAAGTTCTCCAACTCTTAAAAGATAACCTGAATTTGGCACAAAATCGAATGAAACAACAGGCAGATCAACATCGCAGTGAGAGAAGTTTTGATGTAGGAGATTGGGTATTTTTATAGCTACAACCATACAAACAAATGTCCCTCAAGCAAGCTAAGAAGGATAATAAATTATCACCAAAGTACTATGGTCCTTACAAGGTGTTGCAAAGGATTGGTACTATGGCATACAAATTGGAGCTTCCTGCTTCTTCACGAGTGCATCCAGTTTTCCATGTTTCATGCTTAAAGAAGGTTATAGGTGAAAATCTTCCAGTTCAAACAATATTGCCAGAACTTGGTGAGGAAGGAAAAATCATATTGGAACCTGAAGCGGTCATGGAAACAAGAACTCGACAGCTATGGAATCGATCAATTTCAGAGTATCTCATCAAGTGGAAGAACTTACCCACTGAAGATTCTACATGGGAGGATGAGAATTTTATACAAAAGCACCTAGAGCTACTCAAGCGTTGAGGACAACACTTTTTTGAGGGAGAGGGGCATGTTAGGTCCCTATATTACTAGTATAGTCCCTTATTGTTGTTATTGTAACCCCCTTATTGTTATTATTGTACCCTTGTAACCCCCATATTGTTATTATTGTGCCTTTAAATTATTATTTTTAGGTTAGCTAGGATTACATTGTGGCCCCATGGACTCTTATATATAGAAAGGAGGTTTTGTAATTTGTATCATCCAAGAATTTTTCATTCATGTAATGTATTGGAGGCTGCCCCCTCGAAGTGGCTTATTTCTAAGGTGTTGATATCTCTTTTCTTCTATTTTTGGAGCTGGTTTCACAATAGACCCTCTGCCAACATAGAGTTACTATATACAGGAACATTCCCTCAAATTGTGGTATTGAATGAAGCACTTGAAAATATACAGGAACATTCCCTCAAAGGATTCTAAGCATTTGAAAATGGATAAAAAGCCTGAGAAACACCCAATGAAGGGAAAGGAACTTTCCCTTGTTGACCAGCGAAAAACTGACTCCCTACTCCCAATGTTGTAAAAGAAGGGTTCCATCCCAAAAAAGCATTAGAGCCTTGACCTCTAGAAAAGGGATTGAAACCTTGATTCTGAGAGGTGAAGGGCATGCATCCTAAGGAAGGGTTTGAATGAGGGATATGTACACATCCAAAGGGGAAACCTTGAAAAGAAGTTTACCCACTAGCCATAGAAGGTATGGGTACAGAGACAGCTGAAACAACAGAAAAGGAGAAAGAAGGAAGTCCACTAGAGGGCATTCCATAAGATAAGGGACCAGATTGAGAAGCATGTGCCTGGGTATTTCCACTTGAATATGGAATAGAAGCAGAGCCAAGCTCATAACAGCACTAGAAGTGATTGTCGATATGGAAATAGTTCCTCCCCCCTCAAATGAAAGAGTATTATGAATACTTGCATTGCTCAAAGCCGAAACTATGTTCCTAGTCATGGCCATCGAAAGAAAGGGATATGATAGGAAAGGACTACTTGGTCTCTGAGACTCAGGCCCAATGTACAAAAGGACGTCAGGAAAGTTAGCAGGAAGAGGAGATGGAAGAGACTCATGAGGTTGAGGGACTTCCTTTACATTGACTTCTTCTGCTGGAAATAAAAATCTAGAGATGAGTGGAGCACTTCTCTCTAAACTAACATTAACACCAGGACCACCCACAGAAAAAACAAGCCCAGACGGAGGATCACTCTCCATTGCATTCGAAACCACCAGGTAAAAATCACCCTTTGAATTACTCTTAAGCCTTCTTGAAGAAGGCTTGACACTCGCAGGAGAGCGCCAACGAAGCCTCCTCGATCGATGAGGTGATCAGTCAACCACTTTAAGAGATTAATTTTAGACTCCAAAAAATATAAGAAGCTAAGCAATCTAGGAGCAAAGAGCACACTCTAAAAAGTTCCCAAGATACAACCAAACAAGCAGCTTTTAGGTATTTCTACTCTGGGTGATGAGGACCGAACACCAAAATACAAGAAAGTGAAATAATAAGATGTTTCGAAAATAGTCTATGGTAATTACGCCCCAGGCCTACTAGCGAAGGTAACAGAAACAATTACGCTAACCTCCTAACAAAATCCTTTGGTGGTGCAAGTCCCCAAGATTTGCGAGGCACCCTCTAGAAGTAATGATGGAAGTGATGCAACGTCTGTCTCAGGTACCATGGGTATTCCCCCCCGCAGTCACCTGTGTGATCCCTAGGAGAGGAAACTGAGGGCACCAATCTGTATCGGCAGCCGGGAAAAATGGTCTTGGGTCAAGATTTAGCAAATAGGGGAGGGGGTATCTCTCTTCTCTGCCTGCACTCTCCCTCGCGCTTGACTCTCTGGAGGAGAGCTTTCCCGATCCACTTAACAGAGTTGGATTTCGCTCTTTAATAAAATTTCTATGTTTAATAGTTTGAGCGGCATTGGAGAGTTAAATCTCCACTCACCTATTCCAAGGCCCTACAGCCTAGCTAGTTGGTGTATGATTAATGACAATGATACAAAAATTCTGGTTGATTTTAATTATAGCGCTTGATTTTAAATTGGTTGTTACTTAAGTCAAGGGTATACGGAAGTGAAACGGATGGTGTTTTTCAATGCAAAAGAAATCAATGAAAACCTTACTACATGCAAATGCAATAATTTCCTCTCAATGAAAAGGGATCTCTACATGGGTCCTACGAGACTAAGTAAGCGAGAACTTTGTTTTTATTTTCAGTTACTCACACTTCACACAATTTGGAAAACTATGAAAAAGACTAAAATACTTTAATAAACTTAATGCAAACTACCAATGACATGCAAATTCTAAGATCACTAACTTTGAAGAAGCAACAAGAGTCTCTGGAAAGAAAATGGCTCAATCACTTTTGACAGAAAAGTAGGGCTAGTTCCAAACAAAACACCTATGTATAAAAATGCCAAAATTTACTTTATGCAAAAGAGAGAAATCAAGAAAAGACTTCCTTCAAAACCAAGCCAAGAACCAAAGACTAGAAACCAACAAAAAGCTTCAAAAGGCATGAAGAAACCGTAAAAATGAACTCAAAGTAAAATCTATGGAAAATAAAAATGTTTTTTTGGATTTTCACTTATAATGGAAGAAAAATATTTCAAGAAGACAAGCATAAAACTACCCAAGGAACCAGAATCAAGAAAAATGAGTCTCAACAAGGCTTCAAAGTGCTCAATCCAACTATGCTACATTCGTAGCAGGACCCAAACAAGAAATAAGAAGCAAAAAACTCAAATAAGTGATTCAGTACAGTAGCACAATATTTGAGTGAACAAAACTCAAAAAACCAAGAAAGGATTCTTCAAGATTCGCTACAAAGCTAGTCCAAGAAATCAAGAAAACCAAGATAGTCAAAAAGGGAAAATACGAAAAGCAAAGAAATGAATAAGGCCAAGAAGAGAAAAAAAGTAGAGGCTCACTATTCTGAACGGCCAGTGTTAGCCCCCTATAAATTTTTTGACAAGCAAATAGGGGGCTAAAATGTTTTTGAGCCTTCAAGGAATGCATTTCCTCCGAAAACACATCATCCTTGAAGCCTCCTTGTGCCTTCTGATGTCCCTGCCTTTGGAGAAGTTTTCCGTAGCATGTTCAGTGCCAAATCATCTTCCAAGTAGACCCATTAGAAAGAGCCTGAAAAGAACTTTCCAACGGTATGCTACACTCTCAAAACTGACTTTTGGATTGGATTTTATGCCTAAGTGAAGTAAAAGCCCTTATTCCCCTTATCTCCCCACTTTAACCCTTGAAATTTGTTTTATTAAAGTCTTCCCCCCTTTTTCCCCCCTTTCTGATTATAAATCACTTTGTGAATCATGTTAAAACAAAAATATGTGATTTATATAACCACTTCCCCTCCACGACCTGTAGCACTTTATAATAAAACTTTATATTATAAAGTCCCTGTTGTATAAACCACTTCCCCGACCATACCCCTTGGAACCTTATAATAAACAAATGTTAACGTTTATTATTAAGTCCCACCCTTCAAACCACTTCCCCTTTCCATACCCCACCGTGCATTGCAATAAACTTTATTATAAATTTTATTATATATATAAACCTCGCCGCATGTTAATCGCAATCGCAAATCCGTTCCAATCGCATGTTTTATGGCGAACATTCCGATCACTCCAATCGCAAGTGTTTGCAACGCGATTAATCGCATCGCAAGTATTTGCGACACGATTAATCACATCACAATACACTACGATTGCGTTTATCGTGCCATCCCTCCGATCCCCCGATCGCGCCTCTCCTCTGATTGACCCAATCACACCATTTCCCTCTGATTGATCGCAAGTCCCGATCGCCCGATCATACTAGCCCCCGATCTGATCCTGACATCCATCTCCCCACCGATCCGATGGTCATCTCTTTCTCCACCCAATCACAATCGCAAGTTTTGATATGTGTCACCCCTATCCCCCCTTCGATTGCAATTTCACGACTCAATCATAGCCGTTCATCCATTTTTGAAACCAACGGCCCAGATCTTCTCACTTCGCTCCCGTCACTCTTCCCCTTCTGCCCCCCGAGAAGATCTCCACCGTTGATCCCTTTGTTGATCCAACGACTATCGCTCGTCTCCGCCAATCGCAATTGTAATTTTTGTTCGAGTCATCCTTTGTGTCCCCTCCGATTGCGATCTCCCGATCCATGTCTCCACCGTCGATCTCCATGTAAATCCGATGGTCATCGCTTCCCTTCCTTAATCGCAATCAGAAACTTGTGAATGTGTCACTCATACCCTTCCCCGATTGCGATGCTCCGAAGTAATCTCCACCGTCCATTGGATCTAAGATCTAACGGTCAAGAATGAATCACTCTCCGCCTCCACTGGGTCCCACTCGTACATTCATCTCTGCGCATTTCATAGCATTTTCGCCCATTTCCTGTGCATTTTGGATTTTAACCAAAGTTTCACATTTGCATTAAAGTCAACGTTTCATGTTTGTTTTGTCTATTTTCATAAGGCCATCGCTCCGTGTTGATCTCCGTCATTGATTTTCATCTCCAGGTTATGATCGAATGGTCTATGTTGAGCCTCAAATTTGTGCTTTCCTTCACCTCATTTTACCTCATTTTTCCCTTGTCCATTTCCATTTTAAACCCAATTGATCAATAAAAATAGTTAAAATTACTTCTAGAATGGTTTATATGACTGACTTGTTGAATTTTGTGATTGTTGCCATTGTTAAGCATTTTGACCGGAATTAGCTGCAGAATGCAGGCATTCTGTAGCTAACCGGCGATTCTGCAGCTACCTTTATGTTTGAGCATGTTCCAAGTGGCCTCTTGAGGAAAAAAGCATATGGGCATGATCCACGTCGTGCCTACATGGTGTGTTGCTCGTCATAGCAGAGGAAATGAATTCTGGATACGGTTATGCACGTGGGAACACATTTGTGAAAGAAGACTCCTACTAGGACTGTTACAGTCCAGGTGTCTTTTCTCTTTTACGCAGCCACCTCAAAGACTCCTAAAATGATTTGGATTAGGAAGACATCATTCCTAAATTTTTGTAAATATTGTTACTTGCATTTACTTTATAAAATCTTGAGTAGGCCGAGAGCTTAGTTAGAAATTTTGTGTAGATTTGCTGCTAGATTTTGGTGTAAACTCTGTGTTACGTCTTTTAAGACACACAGCATTATGTTCAAACTATTGCATCATTAATGGAGCAGACAAAATTATCTTGAAGGCGTGATTTAATTGTGAAGTCGAATGCCGTCAAGTGGTAGAGGGCCCCTGCCCCTTGAACGGATTTCCTTAGCGTAAACTAGATAAGTTTTTCCTAGTTGTCTTTACGTTCTGCATATTAAATTAGTAGTTGTTGTGTTTTATATATTGTGGTCGTACTCATTCCAGTTCTTCCATAAGAAGACATTCTTCCAACAGACCAAAACGATGAATGATTGATGACTATGGTATTGTAGGATATCAGTTAGATTTGTATTTGTTTTAACTAGCTACTGTAGCCATAATTCGTTCCAGTTCTTCCACAAGAAGACACTTTGCCAATAAATCAAAACGATGAATGTTTAATGACTATGGTACTGTAGGATAGGATTTGTATTTGTTCTTAACCAGCTACTGTAGCCATAATTCGTTCCAGTTCTTCCACAAGAAGACACTTTGCCAATAAATCAAAACGATGAATGTTTAATGACTATGGTACTGTAGGATAGGAGTTGTATTTGTTTTTAACTAGAAACTGTAGTTATATTCATCATAGTTCTTTCACAAGAAGACATTCTTCCAATAAATCTTAACAATGAATGATGAATAGCTATAGTGTCATAGGAATTAGTTGCAGTTTTTAGTCTTCACTATCATAGTTGCACTTGTCCTAACCACTCTTCCACAAGAAGAAATTCTTCCAAGACATCCTTAAGAAGTTCAAGATATGACTGTGATGTGACAACTTAGTTTTATTTGCTTTCAGTTCATTTGCTTTCAATTGCATACAAGTCCACAGTCAAAATTGTTCTACCCTTCCACAAGAAGGAACTCTTCCAAAATATCCCTCATGATGAACAAATCGATTGTGTAACTTCCTAGAATAGTGCATGTTAATTAGAATGCTCCGGAGTTTCATTTTGCATTTAATTCATGTCCATCTACTTCATTTCAAAGTTTGATGATGGCTTATGGTTTGACATTGTTCTAGTTTAGAAGCATCTTAAGCTCATGTTTAAATCAATTCATTGCACTCATATCTCATAGTCACATTGTCACCCTTTGCACAGTAGATCACTTTAGTTGATAGGATTCCTAAGACAGCCTTCATTATTTACAAATATCTTTTTTTTCTGAAAACCATCAGTGATCCATAACTTTAGGAACAGAAGATAACATCATTACAAGGTCTGAAATATCTTTGCAAATTCCTCACTACAAACAGAGCTCTTCCTCAACAGAACTACCCTGAAAAGAAACCAATAACTCTTGGAGAATAGACTCTGACCTTTAATTGAAATTGCAGAATAGAACTAAGAATTAGTCATGGAATAGATGAGTTTAGAATAGAATGTTGCATCATGATTAGTGTCTAATTGTCTAGTTAGAAACTTGCATATTTAAGTGATCATTTCTCAAAGTCTAGTTTGTGTCATTTGTTTAAGAAGTCATCATTAAGCTCTTGTTTCTATTCAGTCATAGTTTAGATGTTGCTTCAGTATTTTTGATTACATTTGCCATTCCATACATTAGGCTCAACTGTGTTCTTGACCACCAATTTCTTTTCATTAGTTTTCTAGACATTTCCATTGTAAACAAAAAACTTCAAAAGACCAAAAACATCATAAATCAACATAAAAGACCAAAACATCACAAAACACTACATACAACGCACTAGGAAACAAGCACCTAGGTACATATGGTACATTTCACTTCAGCAGTTTACAAATCCTGGTTGACAATTAAATGAACTCAGTTTAGGAGACTAGATTGAGGCACAACAGTCTATATGAAGTTTCTCCATCAAACCTTATTTTCTCACTATGATACCATTTCAATGCATTTTCGCCACTATTTTGACCAAAAGCCACCATTCCACCACCGCCGCACTGTCACTCCGCCTATCCTCCGTAACCATCCACCTCCTCCATGCATGTTTTTCTTCACACAGTTGTGGGTTTTTTATAGTATATGAGTTGAAACGCCGCCATGTTTGCACAGTGTTGATACAACGATAAGAGTTTTCACTGACAGAGGTATAAATGAAGCGGCAGAGAGCTCAATGCATAGAAAACTAAGCCAACAGGTTTTCACATCAGCAGATTGTTCGAAAGGACAAAGCGTCCATATCAATTCCATATTAGTTGTTGTTAGAGGCATTCATTTGGACTGTTAGAACAGTCTTGGGAGGGAGTAGTAGAGTATTTTGTATTGTAATAGGCTGGGAGGAGAAGTTGGGATTGTAACAGCCATTGAGCTCAGTGTATATGACTGGTTTTGCTTCATTAATCAAGCACATTTCACAGAATCCTGGTCTATTACTATTGGTGATGTTTTTCTTACTGTATTTATTAAATTTCATGCAGTTCATTGTTCTCCTGGCTTGCATCAGAAATCTGGCATAGGATTTTCCCTTGTTAGGCACCCTATGCTTCTGCTCTCCTTGCCTTAGATGTTTTCTACTTAATGTGTTATCTAAGGGTTGATTTCAGTTAATTTAACCAATGTAGTGGATGTCATTGCTTGCTGGATGATGTATGGATTAAATTAATCTGTCCTTAGATGTTCTTGTTGGGTTTAAGCTGGAAGATTTGGGAACACTGGGGATTAGAGTTAGCCTTGTCCACTGGGATCCTTGTGCGACCAACTGGCCTTTCTAAGATCTCTTTGTTAAACTTATCTCTGTTTTTCCTTTGGAGCATGCTAAAGCTGACCTAGAGTTGGT
Organism: Pinus albicaulis; assembly: GCA_034641835.2. NCBI lineage: Eukaryota > Viridiplantae > Streptophyta > Pinopsida > Pinales > Pinaceae > Pinus > Pinus albicaulis. The sequence continues at coordinate 1,568,746,741 of CM076579.1, read as the reverse complement.
CTGATCTATAAGCTTCCCCTTTGTCCCTCTTTGAGAGCTGCCTTTGAGTATGTCCAAGCAGGTCTGGAGTTAAATGATCTCTGGTCTGATCTATAGATAGAAATTGGGTTGCTTTCCTTCTTTCACCTTCTTCCCATAATGTTCTATTCCATCATCTATTTAAAAATATCCTTTAGTATAGATGACTTGCCCTCTGAAAGCCTTGGCTAGTTGTTGCGAGTAATTCTCCTTTCATGACTCCATAGCCCAATGGATGGCACTTTCTTGACCTACCCTCTTTGCTGAAGCATCCTGCTGTTTTTTTCTTTTCCTTCCATCACTTTCTATGTCTATGATCTCATGACCAACCCAGCAACCAACCAACCAAATCACTTTAAAACCCCCCTTTTTGCTTCATAACTAGCCTAACATCTCATTTTGAGCTTTCAAAGATATATCATTCTTTTTTTTTATTGGAGAGATCCCTCTCCGGGTCCAGGAGGGCTAGATCCTAGGACCCCAAAGAGGTTCTGATGTTGTCTCATCTTTTGGTCTTGCCAATCTGGCCAAAACATGGGAACCCCAACATAATGGCGACTCCGCTGGGGACGAGACCACTTTTCTTTTAGATTGGCTTTTAATTGCTAATGGTGGACATCATCCTGCTTCAAGCATTCATATACATCCACCTGGCGACTCCACACTCCATAACTCTCAAAGACTCCACTGGAGGAAGAAACTAAAATATGGCCAGACCTCATAGAGGGTAGAACATACAGGTTGGATTTGGTTTAAAGAATTCATTGTTTTTGTCTATCACTATGTTCTATCCTGCTTCAAGCCTAATCAAGTGTACAAATATGAGACACACAATGAGTATGGGAAAGATCTCAAGCCTCAATCTTCAGACCACAAGAAGATTTGTACTCCTATGAAGAACCTGGTGGAACAAGAGCCTCATGTTATATCTCCTACTCCTAAAGAAGCTTCAAGCAGCCATGAGCCCATTGTTACACCACCTACACCTACAAAGGTCATAGAAAGATATAAGCCTCTGGTTTTACCTCTTATCTTCCAACCCCTTCCTTCAGAGATTATAAACCAACTGCCTCATTTTGATGGAGAAAATAAAGGGGCCACTGCCGAAGAACATGTTCAAAGCCTTGAGGATTTAATTGAATTGTATGAAATAGAAGAAGATGATGTGTGCATTAGAATGTTTACCTTGTCATAACAAAGAAATGTTAAGAGTTGGTTCAAAGGCCTTCTAGTGGCAAGCATTTTCAGCTTTCATCAATTTTATCAAGTTTTCCTTGATAGGTGGGCAGCCCAAAAGAATGCTCTCCTCATCCTAGGAGATTATCAAAATTTGAAAAGGCAGCCAGGAGAGACAGTACAATAATTTTCAGCCAGGTTTAATAAGGTATATGATGCAATACCTTCTGATATAAAACCACCTCTAGGATGGGCCCTAGTGGATTATCCGAGTTCTTTCGATCCCGAGGTGGAATTCCATATAAGAGAAAGAGAACCTTCAAGCCTGGAGGAAATGCAAGAGGTAGCAATTACTGTGGAATATAACATAAAGTGTACGGAGGAAATATTAAAAGCAGCAAAGAAATATCGGGCAGAGCAAATAGCGCAGATCTCTTTAGAAAACAAGCTGGAAAGATTGATAGAGACTGCCAATGCCCTGCTGGACATAGAAGAGGAAGAATATGAGGCCGAAACCAGAAATGATGATTGGGATAGACCTACTCCTTGTCCTCAAGAAAGAAAAAATAGATCACTGCAAGACAAAATCCACATGCCAAACATGCATGATGAACCAGAGCTTGAATTAGAAAATGAACTTGCAGACTATTTTGAAGAAAGAGTCGCTGAGAGTCCTGAAGACTTGATGGGTGAAAATGGTTGTAATTATGATTTCTCTGATGTTGATCTGTCTGATGATAATTTTTTCCAAGGGGAAATTGAGCTTGCTGGGCCATCATCAGTAGATTCATGGGAGGAATATTACGACCATCAACTTCAAGAAAATGACGAGTTAATGCAGGCTATCTATGATACTGATGGAGAAAGCGTTGAAAACATGATAGTAGATGAAGATTCATTGAATCTTCTCTCTGTTTTATATCCAAACATCAGTTATAATTTCCAAGAGGATGAAAGCCAGCAACTCTTCAGCACAGAGGGCAAGGAGGAAAGAGATGAAGAAAATCTTGAGAGGAATGAATATCCGGAACCTTCTCCCAAAGGGATTGAGGTAATCAAAGAAGCCCCCGCTCAATAATATTTTGATTTTTTCATAGATTTTAGTCCATTTCAGCAGAACCAGCCTGCATTACTAGAGGGCAGCACTGTAGAATATAATGAGCCCTCTAGCTCAGGCTGCATTGAAGATGAGCGAGACTTGCTTTCCCAAAGACATCTTCGTCTGGATCCAGCGGAAGAAGAGATATTCCTGGTTGAAGCCCATATGCCAAATACTCCCAACCAGGAAGAGGAGGAGTGTGATTACAAAGGTCTCATTGCAGATGCAGTGATCGAAGCTTCCCGGGACACAGACAACCTGCCAGTCATGGAAGGCCTTAAAAAGGAAAGTATATACCATATTTTTGTTGATCCTGTGGTAGAATACATGGAGGCCCTGATTGGCTCATCTCCTCAAGCATAAATCCTATGCAAGAGCCAGATTCATCAAGAGAGGGCACCACTAATGGTGACCGCAATTTTGAAGAACCACATGCAGAGCACCTTGTGGTTATCTCTGACAGGCAGTCAGTGCTCATATCCTTTTTTGTTACTGATTAACTTGCTGCACTGGCATTATTGTATCACCTAGAGCATCAGAGATTTCCAGTTGGAGTAGGGTAGGTAGTAAGTCTGAAATAAAGCTCAGCCTGTGAGCATGTAGTTAGTTGTTTTAATTTCTGCAAAGTCCAGCAAGTCAGACAGTCTAATCCTGGCTTGACTATTTTCAATTTCTGTCTTAGAATGTAGAGAAGAAGTCTGCTAGAAATTTTAATCCTATCAGATATTAGATTAGGTAGAGAAACTATGAGGCCAATAGTCTAATCTGGTCTCATGGAGTAATAAGGGTAGAAGTAGAATTGGTTTATTTTCCTGTTTGTAAAAATTGATGATGTAAAGGGTCTACAAGTCCAAATGCACCCACAAGAAAAATGTTAGGACTATAGTTTGGGTAGGTAGTTGTTTGGGAGAATTTTACTGCTGATATGATGTCTTCATGGTTGGTGGCAGCTGATCAAAGATAGATAAGAATGATTCAAGTAACATGCATCTGGCCTACACCAAAGATTATCCTCTGAATTCTTGACTTCTTCAAGAAGAAGCCATCCCCATGTGGAGCCACTGTTAGGCCCCTATAGATTTTTTGACAAGCAAACAGGGGGCTAAAATGTTTCTAAGCCTTCAAGGAATGAATTTCCTCTGAAAACACATCATCCTTGAAGCCTTCTTATGCCTTTTGATGTCCCTGCCTTCGGAGAATTTTTCCGCAGCATGTTTAGTGCCAAATCATTTTCCAAGTAGACCAATCAGAAATAGCCTGAAAAGAGCTTTCCAACGGTATGATACACTCTCAAAACTGACTTCTGGATTGGATTTTATGCCTAAGTGAAGTAAAAGCCCTTATACCCCTTATCTCCCCACCTTAACCCTTGAAATTTGTTTTATTAAAGTCTTCCCCCCCTTTTCCCCCCTTTCCGATTATAAATCACATTGTGAATCATGTTAAAACAAAAATATGCAATTTATATAACCACTTCCCCTCCATGACCCGTAGCACTTTATAATAAAACTTTATATTATAAAGTCCCCGTTGTATAAACCACTTCCCTGACCATACCCCTTGGAACCTTATAATAAACAAATGTTAACATTTATTATTAAGTCCCGCCCTTCAAACCACTTCCCCTTTCCATACCCTGCCATGCATTGCAATAAACTTTATTATAAATTTTATTATATATATAAACCCCGCCGCATGTTAATCGCAATCACAAATCCGTTCCAATCACATGTTTTATGGTGAACGTTCCGATCACTCCAATCGCAAGTGTTTGCGACGCGATTAATTGCATCGCAAGTATTTGCGACACGATTAATCGCATCACAATACACTGCGATTGTGTTGATCGTGCCATCCCTCTGATCCCCCGATCGCGCCTCTCCTCCGATTTACCCAATCGCACCATTTCCCTCCGATTGATCACAAGTCCCGATCGCCCGATCATACTAGCTCCCAATCTGATCCGGACCGTCCATCTCGCCACCGATCCGATGGTCATTGCTTTCTCCACCCAATCGCAATCGGAAGTTTTGATATGTGTCACCCCTGTCCCCCCTCCAATTTCAATTGCCTGACTCAATCGCAGCCGTTCATCCATTTTTGAAACCAACGGCCCAGATCTTCTCGCTTCGCTCTCTTCGCTCTTCCCCTTCTGCCCCCCTAGAAGATCTCCACCATTGATCCCTTTGTTGATCCAATGGCTATCGCTTGTCTCTGCCAATCGCAATCGGAATGTTTTTTCGTGTCATCCTTTGTGTCCCCTCCGATTGCGATCTCTCGATCTGTGTCTCCACCGTCGATCTCCATGTAAATCCGACGGTCATCGCTTCCCTTCCTTAATCGCAATTAGAAACTTGTGAATGTATCATTCCTGCCCTTCCCCGATTGCGATGCTTTGAAGTAATATCCACCGTCCATTAGATCTAAGATCTAACGGTCAAGAATGAATCGCTCTCCGCCTCCGTTGGGTCCCACTCGTACATTCATCTCTGCGCATTTCATAACATTTTCGCCCATTTCCTATGCATTTCGGATTTTAACCAAAGTTTCACATTTTCATTAAAGTCAACGTTTCATGTTTGTTTCATCTGTTTTCATAAGGCCATCGCTCCATGTTGATCTCCGCCATTGATTTTCATCTCTAGGCTATGATCGAACGGTCTATATGAAGTTTCTCCATCAAACCCTATTTGCTCACTGTGATACCATTTCAATGCATTTTCACCACTGTTTTGACCAAAAGCCACCATTCCGCCACCACCACGCTATCACTCTGCCTGTCCTCCATAACCATCCACCTCCTCGATGCATGTTTTTCTTCACACAGTTGTGGGTTTTGCAGAGTATATGAGTCAAAACGCCGCCATGTTTGCATAGTGTTGATACAACAGCAAGAGTTTTCACTGACAAAGGTATAAATGAAGCGGCAGAGAGCTCAATGCACAGAAAACTAAGTCAGCAGGTTTCCACATCAGCAGATTGTTCAAAAGGACAAAGCGCTCGTATCAGTTCCATTATTTACCGTGTTCCTGAAGATTTCCGCCTTGACCACAGTCCCAAGCTACCAGAGTGGTTGGTAATGCGATATGGCAGACAATTTAGTCATTCACTTCACTCCTTTGTTTATTCACCAAAGTACCACAGAGTTCTGCAGCCAGAGCGCAATAGAACCATACTGGAGTAAATGAAGCAGAAGAAGACCACCTTTCTGTACCAGAAATGAATGCACCGAGTTTAAAATAGAATGGGCTTCAACCCTCTTTATTTTCTAAGGTTTAATTCTTCATTTAGTTCTTCACCTACCTCTTCTGCCCTCTTTTAGCTATAAGATTCACACAGAAACTTATTGTAAAGGGGGTTGTTCGGTTGTTGCTATTGCTGTTAGAGGGATTCATTTGGACTGTTAGAATAGTATTGGGAGGGAGTAGCAGAGTAGTTTGTATTGTAATAGGCTGGGAGGAGAATTTGGGATTGTAACAGCCATTGAGCTCAGTGTATATGACTGGTTTTGCATCATTAATCAAGCACATTTCACAGGATCCTGGTCTATTACTATTGGTGATGTTTTTCTGACTTTTTTTATTACATTTCATGCTGTTCTGTTCTCCTGGTTTGCATCAGAAATCTGGCATAGGATTTGCCCTTGTTAGGCACCCTATGCTTCTACTCTCCTTGCCTTAGATGTTTTCTGCTTAATGTGTTATCTAAGGGTTGATTTTAGTTAATTTAACCAGTCTAGTGGATGCCATTGCCTACTGGTTGATGTATGGATTAAATGAATCTGTCCTTAGATGTTCTTGTTGGGTTTAAGCTGGAAGATTTGGGAACGCTGGGGATTAGAGTTAGCCCTGTCCACTGGGATCCTTGTGCGACTAGCTGGCCTTTATAAGATCTCTTTGTTAAACTTATCTCTGTTTTTCCTTTGGAGCATGTTAAAGCTGACCTGGAGTTAAATGACCTCTGGTCCAATCTATAAGCTGCCCGTTTGTCCCTCTTTGAGAGCTTCCTTTGAGTATGTCCAAGCAGGTCTAGAGTTAAATGACCTCTGGTCTGATCTATAGACAGAAATTGGGTTTCTTTCCTTCTTTCACCTTCTTCCCATAATGTTCCATTCCATCATCTATCTAAAAAGATCATTTAGTATAGATGACTTGCCCTCTGAAAGCCTTGGCTAGTTGTTGCGAGTAATTCTCCTTTCATGACTCCATAGCCCAATGGATGGCACTTTCTTGACCTACCCTCTTTGCTGAAGCATCCTGCTGTTTTGTTCTTTTCCTTCCATCACTTTCTCAGTCTATGATCTCATGACCAAACTAGCAACCAACCAACCAAATAACTTTAAAACCCCCCTTTGTGCTTCATAACTAGCCTAACATCTCATTTTGAGCTTTCAAAGATATATCATTCTTTGTTTTATTGGAGAGATCCCTCTCCAGGTCCAGGAGGGCTAGATCCTAGGACCCAAAAGTGGTTCTGATGTTGTCTCATCTTTTGGTCTGGCCAATCTGGCCAAAACATGGGAACCCCAACAGTCAGAACAACCAAGAACTCTAGAAAAAGATCTTGGTGCTACAACTACAATTTTAATCACACAAAATAGGAAATTTACCAAATGGCTAGGTTTTCACAAGAACAAGAGAGAAATGGATATACAACCACAGTAAACACAGTACAAATACCTTAAAGAGACCACATGAATGGTTCCCCATAGAAAGAAAATAAAAAAGAGGCTAAAAACACAAATTTTCAAATTTTCCCAGGCATACGCATTTTTGCAGTATGCAACAAGCGTGTATACGTGACTATATCCAAAGAAAATAGCGTCTACGTGGGTTATTTTGGAACATATAGGAGGTATACGGGATTGTGAAAAGACTAAGTAGCTTATGTAAATAGAGATAAGGAAAAAAAGAAAAATTCAAGCCTGATCAAGAGACCAAGTCTTCTGTCTGATTGAAAAAAGACCTACTAGACTGTAAAAAGTGATAAACTTGTCAGGAAACCTACAAGATAGATAAAACAAGCCAAAATAGGAATTACACGAATGTAATCCCCAGTGGAGTCACCAGTTTTGTTATGGGCAATGTTACCCTAAGGTCTTCGGTTGATAAACCTTCACACATCAGGGGCACGCCATCACAAGAAGGACTCAATTAACCAAATTCTATGCTTTAAACTAGAAAATAAAGTTTGCAGACCTTACCCATTTATCCTTCGGTTGTAGTATATCCCATGGGGTTCAAACCCCCTGAAAATATTTGTGCTCCAAAACTTGCAAAACAGAAAAAAACAAGCACAAGATCCTAGTTGTACATCATATATATGTTATAGATGTTCGTAAAAATCATGCATGATCTCACAAAAACAATAATAAATGAACTATTTAAGATCATTACACATGTATAAGAGATAAATGACATGTGAACATCAAGAACAAGATGGAACTTATTTTTTTGATAACATGTATAGTAGAAAAATGTAAATAGATCACCTAAAATATTCCACATCCTCGAGCATACCGTCCTCTGGATCCATCTAGCCCTAGCCTCACAAAACTTCTGCCAAGAATAGTGCACAATGGATGTCACATAGGATGAGTGAGCATCTCAAGGAAACAAGGGTTTCCTGAAAATATGGGAAGTGCAAGAGGCACATGGAAAATATCAGACTTGGATAGGGCTCTAACAGAGTATAATATCTATAATTCTCTCTCTTCCTCCCTTAGGCCATTCCCTTGAGGGGTTTTTATACTCCCTCAAATTAGTTTTTTTAGTTGGGGAATAGTTAGGCCACAGGCTGGGGTAGTTAATTTATAGGAAAAACCGTAAACCCCACCTCAAAATTATGGAAATTATATATTCTCTAATGTTTAAAGTAGCAAATAGGGTTCTCTATGTATGGAATTGTGTGTATACATGGAAAATTCTGGGCAGAGTCACGTATGGGTTTTGAGAAACTGCTTTTTGAAAAGCATGACCAAGTCTGAATGGAAGGGTTGCCCAAGGCTAATACATAAGTCATAAAGTATATAAAGGTGATAAATGATGCTATAACACCTCTAATTCCTTAGTTAGCTAGAGAGGAGAAGAAATTTTAGCTTTAGGAGAATAGTGCAGAGTGTGATTGTTTTTGTGTGTTAAGAACATAGTGAGATCTTAGACCTTTATGTATGAGGGTGTCGTAAACGTGCTTGGATAGGTACCTGTCGAAGGAGAGACTCAACATCAAGGATTTTTTGTAAACTCCCCTTGTCTTTATCATAATAAAATTCAACTGATGTTTATCTTCCACACTTGTTTACATTTATAATGAGATGTCTAGTATTCCTTGATCAGTTAGATAGGTTGTGATTGTTTTATGTTTGTTGTGATTTTACGCTTGTCGTGGTGTCTTGATTGTATCTATAGGTAATCGTATGTTGGTAGCAATGTGTATTGAGCTTGAGGAGAGTGACTCATCCATAAGCTTCGAAGGAAGATGCCAACATAACATCAGAACAAGGTAGGTCATCTTCCTTTCTCTGAATTTCATTTACAATTTAGGAAGGTAGGTGTTAGTATGTTCTTGTAGTTTCTAGATCCACCCTAGGGCTAGAGGGATCGCCTCTATCCACAGAGGGGATTTTCCTGGACAACACCTCCTCTCTAAATAATTAGCTACAAGGCACTCAAGGCCTCTCTGGGAAATTTTTGAAGACCTCTTGGAAAAATTTTGAGCTTCAGAAAGAAAAATTTACTCTCTGTTCTCCACCACACGCTTTTTTCTCTGACAGATGTGTCTCTTCGCGTCTGTATTGGGAAAATATGCGTGGTGTTCTAGAAAGAAAGAAAAAATCCTTGAAATTTCTATTTTTATAGTGATTGGCATCCTTTAGTGAATTTTCCTCACCACTAAACTATGTTATTATGTTTTTTAGTTTGCCTAGTTGTTGTACTAAACATAAGTAGTAGAGAAATTACAGCGTTGTTTATTTTTTATATTTGCAAAAACCACACATAGCTTAATTAGGGAGAAGAGTAAGTGGCCAAATTACAAACATATTTTTCAAACTATTTTTTTGAATTTTATGCACGTCACATAGTTTAATTAGTAAAGGAGTAAGTGGCCCATCACCATAAATATTACTACTAAACAAGTTATTTTTCATTTTTTTGTTTTCATTAGTTTTTGGACTAGGGTCAAATGTTAGTAAAGAAAGAAAGTCATCTATGCTTCCCTTGCACCTTTAGGTTAACCTAGGCTTGCATATGAACACTTTCTCAAAGAATTTGAATTCCCCATCTCCATTTATGTAATATTCATAATTATCTTTCAGCTAGTTGGAATATTAATTTTTTCTTTTGTCATTTAGATAGATGAATAAGAGGGTAGGGAGACCCATAAATCTCCTTAGTAGGAATAAAATCACTTCTAATGTGAATGTGGATCATCTTATCAGTTGAATAAAGCACTCTTAGGTGTGAATAGAGGTTGAAGCATGTGGTTGGGGTCAAGTTTGACCAAATCAACAATGCTGGTATGGAGGTAGTGGAGAGTTATTAAGGGATAGGGCAGTGTTAGTTGGAGGGAGTCTCCAGGAGAGTAGCATATTTAATGTGTGGGACCAAGGGTGAGGAGTCTCACAAAGAATATAAGGAAGGGGATGGCAGCCATAGAGGCCATTATGATTATTTTTTATGTCTTGGTCTTTTATGACTTTCTACACGCTTCAACTATTGAGCGGAGGCTGCTGTGATGGTTATCACAAGGGTGTTTCCGAGCAGAAATCCCACCCTCATCCTTCGAGGACTTCGAGTACCCACTTAGGAGAGTTTCATTGAGCTTCATTTCCACTATCTGGTATCAGGCCAAGCTTCATCCATCATCCACAACATAGTCTCCTTCACGATTGTTTTTTTTTGCATGACAGTAGCAGTAGAGGGTTGATAGACCCAATTTCTCATCTTGTTTTCCAGTGAGGGGAGCAACCCTTCATCCACGAGGCTGGTAAGGAAGTTCCTTGAGAATTATTCCACCATCTAGAATCAGGCCAAGCATCAGCCATCATTCACAGTGCAGTCTCCTTTAGAAACTGCGTTATTTTTACGGGAAATTGTAGTGGAGGGTCAAGTACCCAATTTCTTGATCTTGTTTTCCAGTGAGGGGAGAAACCCTTCATCCAGAGGATAAATAAGGAGGTTTATCAACCATTTTTGCATCATATTAGTCACCTCCTAGCATTTATCTAGTTTCAGAGTGTTATTCTGCCTTAGGGCTGCACTTTCCATATTGTGTATTTCCAGAAACCCCTTCTGGGTTGTCTTGGAATGGTGCTAGAAAGCCTAGATCTCTAATATCGACATTTGATACGAAAAATATTAGCAGTTATATACATTTTTAGTTTTACCCTATAGTTTTTCTCCATAGGAATACACAGTCATGGCCTTCCAACATTTTTTATAGTAGCCGTTCTTCATATTTCATGTACTGGGTCCTTATATGCTTATTTTGCCTAGCCTGAGTGTCTTTTTCCTCAAGATCTTGTACACATTTTATGATATAATGTCTAATAAAATGGCTCTATTATCATCTCTTATTTTTTGTGTTGATATTTCACTACAATTTCCAGTTTCATGATCTATATTCCTGTTTTTCCTAATTTGGAATATTACAATGGTATCAGAGCATAATCTTGGCTCAGCCTGTGTAGTACAACAACTATGTCATCAAAAGAAGGAGAGCCTCTCACAGAGAGGGAGAAGTGGTATCTTAATAGAACTGAAGATATGATAATATAGACAATGAATAACACAAAGGAAAAACTCCAATATTAGGAGAGATGGATGAAAAGGAGTATCCCACGACTCTTCTCCAAACCATGTAGGATATTGCCCAATAAATCAAGGAGATGAGGATGCAGAAACATAAAGAATCCCCTAGAGGGTTTCTACATGGAGAAAGTTCCTAAATTTCACATCACTGGTATGAAAAACCAATAAGGCAACAAGTTTCCTAACGCTCCACTATTCCTACATTCCTAGCAGTGGGAAATGGAGGTGGAGGACCCCAAGAAAAAGAGACTCTTGAAGGCTACTTTTTGGAGTATCAGTCTCAATCTCAGAGATTCAAGGATAATCTAAACTTTCAGGTATTTTTTGAGATCAAGGACAATAGGAGACCCTGAAACAACAATAAAAGTAGAGGGTACATGTATAACAGTGATCCATAATGTACTATGGGTAGATTTTTTATTCCTACTTTTGATGGGTCATCCAAGTGCACAACCAAGTCTTGGGTGGAGAAAATAGACATCTATTTTTAGGTGAACCAAGTACCGGAGATTGAAGCCATTAAGATAACAACGCTTCACCTTGAAGGTGAGGCACATGATTGGTGGTTTCATGGTATTTCTACTTTAGGGCATGCCAATGGTTTCATGGTATTTCTACATTAGGGCATGCAAATTTGACTGCATATTCATAGTTAACCTGAATTTTAGTAGAGAGGTTTGATCGAAGAGACCCAGAGGCACCTTTTATTAAGCTAGCCAAGCTCAACCAGTCAAGTAATCCAGAGACCTATATTGCTGAATTTCTACAACTTTCTGTCATGGTTATAGATTTATCTACAACTAGGAGGGTTTATATGTTCATTGATGGCCTAGAAGAACCTCTATATGGGTTGGTTAGATCCACTAAACCAACTACACTACAAGATGCTCTTGAGAGGGATAGATATTTACAAGATTCTTTGCAAAGAGCAAGAGCTCCATTTCAACAAAGGCCCACCTTTCAATAAAAGGGGAAATATGTGAAGGTTCTTCTTCCAAAGGAGAACCAGAACAAAGGACCTCTTAGTGATGATGTCCGAAGAGACTTAAGGAGGAGGAAGCTTTGCTTCACATGTCAAGAACCATGGGCACCTAGGCATGGGTTTGTTGTGGGGAAGGCACACTATATAGATGTATTCTCTGATAGTGAGTGTTGGCTCCCTGTAATTTGCAAGAAAGGCAAGACCAAATACTGCAGGGGCCACATCAGAACCACTTTGGAATCCTAGGACCTAGTCTTCCTGGATTCAGAGAGGGATCTCTCTATATAAGTGTTTTCAAAAGATATGTCTGTATGCTTTGTTTAAGATGTTAGGCTAGTTATGAAGCTCTGAGAACTTGTTTGTTTGTTTGGTTGGGATGGATATCATTGACTAAAGAGGTAAGTTGAAGGGTGAGTGTGAGAGTAAATTGAAAGAGTGTTTCGGCTGAAAAGATAGGTCATGGAACAATATTAATCCATTGGGCTATGGAGTCATTGGTGAGGGGTTATGGAGTAATGCAGAGGAAAGGGATTTTGCAGCAGAGGGGATATCCATGGTGGAACAATGAAGAACAGTGACAAATTCAAATAATGGCACAAAATGGAAAAGGTGGTTTTTCAAAAAACCGGGTGGTTTTCGCATGCAATCAGGGTGGTTAGTGGTTTTGAGTGAATAGAACGCGATTCCTCTCAAGGGATGACATGTTTCCCTGGGAAAACCACTTTTTTCACATTGAAATTGGTGGTTAAACCCTGGGAGCAGATTGCACGCGAAAATGTATGTGGGCCGTTGGATCTGGGGAGCCAGATCAACGATGGAGAGAGAGCGCGATTGAATAGAGTTTGATCGGCAGAAGGGGATGGTGGAGGACAGGTGTGAGGAAAGGATTAGACAGAGAGAGGAGAGTGGAAGGTGGGCCAGCAGGGGTGTTTATCGGTGGGAGAGCACGATGGCCATAAGATCAAATATGATCAACGATAGAGATTTGATTCAGAGGGGGAAGTAATGGAGGGGGTAGAAATATAAGAGAAGGGGCTTATAAAAGCGGCGAAGGTAAGGTCCTATGGGGGAGAGGATGGGACCGAGGGTTTACGTTAAGGTTTTTGCGGCTTTAGCCAATGGTTTGTGGGTTTTGGTCACATGAAGAGCGGGGTTGAGGACTTAAGCCAAGAGGGCTTAAGGCCTTATTTTTAAAATGGAGTGGAAAAAGGCCTAAAATGTGGGTTTTTAAACCTTTTAAGGTTTTCGGTAAGGTAAAAGAGGTGGTTTTAAACCATGTAAAGGAGTTTATAAAGGTCAAAGAGGTTTTTTTATGGGAAATGAGGTTTAATGAAGAGGAAAAATGACCTTTTAGAGGAAAAATGATTTGCTTAGGATAGGTAAAAATGGATGAAAAAGTGGGTGAAAATGAGTTTATGGGATGATGGAAAATAGCTTTGAAAACAGTTTCTTTTTTTCTTGGCAGGGTAACTTCAGAAGTTTTGGGTGAAGATTCTTCAGTGGAGTGATTCTTTGAAGATAATGAACACAGGGGGCTTTCAAGAACTCACAGATTTTCACAAAATTTGTTTCTTGAAATCTAAAAAACCTTTTTAGCCATCATGAGATATAACAGAATTTATAGATGGCTAATAGTGAGGAGGAGGAATAAGAGGATCCAGAAGGAGACAACATCGTTGTGATAGCAGGGGAGGATCCATCACCACCTTGAGGTGGGAGTGGGGAATTTTCTCCAATTGGAGGGTCCCTTGCATCTTTGCGGGGAGTACCCAAGTATCTGACTTTGAGAGTCTGAGGTACAATTCAGGATAAAAAAGTATCAGTGTTGATTGGCAGTGGGGCTACCCACAAATTTATTGATGCTCAGTTATTATAGAGGAGAGAAATATCCACTAATGATTTTGAGGGATTCTAAGTTTTAGTCCCAGGAGCTAGAACCATGCAATGTATGAAGTATGTTCCAGCATTTTTAATAACCTTAGGGACATATAATTTGACTGTTCACTTCTTTTTGGTCGACATTCCTAACAACAATGTGATATTGGGTGTGTAGTGGTTGATTACATTGGGGAAAGTCACCACAGATTGGGAGAATTTGAATATGGAATGGGTATATAAGAAGAGTGGTAAGCATTAGATGATCAGGGGAATGCACACTATCCACCGCAGGTAGCCTCTAATCATAGGATGGAACTTGATTTGTGCAGTAATAGAAAGGACACATTATTCCACTCAAATATGCAGTTGAATCTAAACCATGATGTTATATTATTTGGAGGAATTCCACCAAGGAGACCCCTAGACCAGGAGTTGGCTAAAGAGTTCTCACAACAAATAGCACCATTCATATATCTGGCTAAGAAGGGAGCCTTGGGTGAGTGTAGCACAACACAAAGAGTCTTTGGTAGGCTTAAGGGGGAGATAGGTAGTTGCTCAGTATCAGTATTACCTGCTCTCACCAAGCCTCTTACGCTAGGAGGAGAAGTTTCAGGAGTGGATGATGGAACAATCATGGTAAAAAGAGGCTACTCCATAGCCTTTGAGAATCATAAGATACTTCCCCATAGGAAGGAGCCTTTAATATATGGCAAAGGGTTGTTGGCATTCATGCATGCATTGGCTAAACTTAGGAAGTTTTGGATGGTCAATAGCTTCCAAGTGAAGACTAACCCCCATAAACTTCAACCCTTACTTGAGCAGAAGCAGATGCAAGGGAGGTAGCAGTATTCTGGCATGTGGCTTTGGCATTGAGAATTTCAAAGAGAGGAGGAGTGAGGTGACATGTGCCTTATCACAAAGGCTAGTAGCACTATCATGGTTGAGGATGGATCTAGATTGGGAGTCCCAACTATTGGTGGAGTATTCAAAGAACCACTTCACATGTGAAGTTCTTGATGGGTAGGTGATTGATGAGAGGTATAGAGTGATGGATGGAGTCATCTATTACTAGGATCAGATATTCTTGACTAGAGATGCGAAGCTCAAGAAATATATTCTACATGCAGCACATGATTCACTCCTCTCCAGTCACCAAGATTTCATTTGGATCTATCAGGCCATTGGGGAGATATTCTCATGGGAGGGGCTCAAGGAGGATGTGCTCCAGCATGTCAGGAAGTGTATGGTTTGCTTGAAGAATGAGGAAGAAAAAAACCACCCTGCAAGGTTGTTACAACCACTTCCCTTTCCGGTAAAGATATGGGAGAGCTCATCTATGGACCTCTTCACCAGCTTGCCAATAGTACATGGTAAGGGTTGTGTCTTTGTACTTATTGATAAACTAACAAAGTATTTGCATTCATTTTCCATTTATTTATAGTGCATTTCTCCAGAAGAGGGAAAGCCTCTCTTCATGGTCTTCTTGGAGCCACAATCAGTGATGGGGATGGCCACTTCCTAGGAGGATTTGGGAAGATGATATATTATTTGGTGTGTAATTAGTTGACACCAAACATTAGTTACTACCCCCAGGAAGATGAGCAGATAGGGGCACCAAGAAAGTGGCTAGGAAGCTACTTACCACATTCTGTTCTGGGGAAGAAAAGAGAAAAATTTTGCTGGTCCCACTTGAGGGACTATTATCACCCTCCAGTATTTCATATGGTAGTCAGTGTATCTCTAATTTTGATCCCATATGTTGATGAAGTTTTAATCATTGTTGTTGGAATGGTTGGAGGAATAGCACATGGATTGGAGCTCCTCATTAAGAGTAATACCTCCAACATTTTTCATGTCCCATGCTTCAATGAGGACATTAGACAACATATAGTTACTACCATGGATCTCCTACTTCCTTATGATGTGAGCCATTTGGTTTTATCATCAAAGGCTAACTTGGACACTTGGGAGGAGCAGCTAAGGGGAAGATTGTTTATATAACATCTGATTCAATGGAGGAGATTATCAGATGTAGATGCCACCGAGGAAGGATAAGATATTTTTCATCATTCATCCTTGCAGTTGCTTGAGGACAAGCAAAATTTGGGAGCGGAGGACTGTAATATTCCTAATTAGCTTTCAACTAGTTGGGATATTAATTTTTTCTTTTGTCATTTAGATAGATGAATAAGAGGGTAGGGAGACCCATAAATATCCTTAGTGGGAATAAAACCACTTATAATGTGAATGTGGATCATCTTATCAGCTGAAAAAAACATTCTTATGTGTAAATAGAGGTTGAAGCATGTGGATGGGGTCAAGTTTGACCAAATCAACAGCGCTGGTATGGAGGTACTGGAAAGTTATTGAGGGACATTGTAGTGTTAGTGGGAGAGAGTTTCCATTAGAGTAGAATCTTTAATGTGTGGGACCAAGGGTGAGGAGGATCACAAATCATATAAGGAAGGGGATGGAATCCATAGAGGGAATTATGATTATTGTTTGTGTCTTGGTCTTTTATGACTTTCTGTACATTTCAGCTGTTTAGCGGATTCTGCTGTGCTGTTTAGCAAAAGGGTGTTTCCAAGCGGAAATCCCACTCTCATCCTCAGGGGACCTCGAATTCCCACTCAGGAGAGGTTAATTGAGCTTCATTTCCACCATCTGGTATTAGGCCAAGCTTCAACCATCATCCACATCGTAGTCTGCTTCAGGATTGTGTTGTTTTGCAGGGCAGTAATAGTGGAGGGTTGATAGACCTATTTTTTTAGCTTGTTTTCCAATGAGGGGAGCAACCCTTCATCTGGGAGGCTAGTAAGCAAGTTCCTTGAGAATTATTCCACCATATGGCATCATTCCAAGCATCAACCATCATTCACAATGCAGTATCCTTCAAAAACTATGTTATTTTGTAGGTCAGTTGTAGTAGAGGGTCAAGTACCCAAGTTCTTGATCTTGTTTTCCAGTGAGGGGAGCAACTCTTCATCCGAAGGATCAGTAGGGAGGAGTATCAGCCATTTTTGCATCATATCAGTCACCTCCTAGCATTTATCTAGTTTCAATTCATTATTCAGCCCTAGGGCTACACTTTCCATATTGTGTATTTCCAGAAACCCCTTCTAGGTTGTCTTGGAATGGTGCTAGAAAGCCTAGATCTCTGATCCCTACATTTTCTAAGTGACATATCAACAGTTCTATGTATTTTTAGTTTTACCCTACAATTTTTCTCCATAGGACTGCATATTCATGTCCTTCCTACATTTTTGATAGCAATTGTTCTTCATATTTCATGTACTGGGTCCTTAGAGGCTTATTTTTCCTAGCTTGAGTGTCTTTTTCCTCAAGATCTTGTACACATTTTCTTCTATAATGTCTAATAAAATGGATCTATGATATGCTCTTATTTTTTGTGTTGATATTTCACTGTAATTTCTAGTTTCATAATCTATATTCCTGTTTTCATAATTTGGAATATTACACTTTAGTTCCACATAGTTTAATTAGGAGAATTGTAAGCAACCCATTATCCGAAAATAATTTCTATTTAATGCAAGGAAAAATCAAACACTTAGTGTAATTAAAGGGATGTAGTAAAGGATCATCACATATAAAAATCTTATCACACTATTGTATGTTCACTTCACCACACACTAAGACTTTGTAAACTTTGCATAAGAAGTCATCCACTTAGCTTACCTTTGCTTAACCATTCAAAACCTAAGAAAATTCAAGAAAATTAAAATAAACCATAACTTTAACCAACTAATTCTCCCCACAGGGTTCATAAAATAAGTAATAATTTAGGTTAAGACCATTGGCGGTAGGTATCCCATAAGCCTCCATGGTAATTTTGCATATATGAAACATAGAAGTTCACTTCTAGGGTTCTTAAAAATCCATCAATAATCCCAAGTAAAAGATTACCTGAGCATAACAGAGACCCGATTCAGAGGGTGTTCGGCTTAGGTCCAATGCATGTGGTACTATTTGGGGCTACCCGACCCATCTAGTGCTCGGTACTGGTAACTGGCTACCAAGAAGTTAATGAATCGAATGCTCACGTGGGACGAAGCTAATTTAGTAACCAAAATATAAGACATCATTTCCCAATAGGTGACGATGCGTGGAGCACTCGATCCTCATTTCCATTACCTTGGTTGATTCTTTAGCTGCTAGAAGGCATCACCAATTCTTTCAGGACGTTGGGCCCAATACCCATAAGAGGATATCTCTTCAAGGCCCATTTACTTTGAGAGTGGTAAGGACAATCATGTCTACATGGTATTTTTATCATATGCAAAACAAAAAAAAACATTTTTTTCTTGATTGATCACATAAATTAATCTAAAGGAAAATTACCTTTCCATTTTCACTTTGTTTTATGTATGTGATTGTATTGCATTTATAGTGATCTTATTCCCTCCAAAATTATAAATTAAATCACACTAATCAACACCATAGGGGACCCCATGACACCCAATTGATCTAGGTGTTTGTGAAACCTCCCCCCATTGTCGGGAGGTGTGTCAGGCCTCCCGCCATTTAGGTGAAGATGATGTAATATTCCCAAAGGGAAAAGCAAGAATATAATGAAAAATGATGGAACAATAATGCAAATAATCATATAAAATCAAGAGGCCAATATGGAGACCTTTCATATGTTATAAAAGCAGCAAAATATATATGAATAATGGGCCATAACATACACAACAAGAGAGTACAAACCTATAATGGAAAAAATCCCTTAAAATGAGGTGTTACTAATATATATATATATAAGCTGGAAGTCTATTACAATGTTGTTTTAAAATCTCTGCTACAAAAATGATTATACATCAGAACTAGGCTAATATGTGCCTCAAAAGATAGATCCAATACATATCTGAGCACTATGCAAGCTCCTTTGAAGAACCCCTTAAGGGTTTTTAGCAAAACACCATGTACAAGATGGGGATATAGGCCCTAGGGCTGAAGATCCACTGCAAAATACAAATTTGGAAAGTGTGGCTGATCTGATATGATAAATATAATAACCTCCTCCAATAGATCCTCTAAATGAAAGTCAGATCCATTTCACTCGAAAACCAACTCTCCAAATGGTGTGCCAATCCACCCTGCAACTCCTCCTACAGAAATAACACAGATCTAGAAGTAAACTTCACTGCAGGGCTGAATAAAATGTTGGCCTGATGCCAAGATCTAAAAACATGCTCAATGGCCTTCCTTACTATCCTCCCAATGGAAAGGAAGCCTCCTCCACTGAAAATGAGAAATGAAATGACCTGGATGTAGTCTCACTTGCTGCAACCTGAAAAACAACCAAACCCTCAATAGGATCTGCACTGTAAATGAAAGATGAAGTTTGGCCTTAAGCCTTGTTGGGACTTCGTAGTTTTGCAAGATTGGAAAATACAAAGCTGCAGATCCTACATCAAACCACTTTGGAATCTGAGGACCTAGCCATCCTAGATTCAGAGAGGGATCTCTCTATGTATGTGTTCAAAGATATGATCTGTAAGGCTTCAAGTATGATATTAGGCTAGTTATTAAGAACAAGGTTTTTTTTTTTGTTTTTGGTTGGGCAAGATAACATGAAGATGAAGGAAGTCTATATGAAGGGTGAAGGTGTGAGTAAGTGATAGAATGGTTCAGTTGATAATATAGGCAAGGAACAACATCAATCCATTGGGCTATGGAGTCATAAGAGGCTTTAATTGAACAGCAAGGTTCAAGAGTGGTCCATGGGGCAAGTCATCTATGTCAAAGGATCTCTTTTAAGTTGATTTTATGGAATGAAACAGTAAGAAATGAAGTGAAGGAAGTAAAACACATGAAGAAACAAAGAACAGCCTAAGATCAGGTAAGTACTTTTAAACTAGCCTACTTTTGACATGCACTTAAGGGAAAAACACAAAAGTAACCTAAGATTAGGTAAGTACTTCTAAACTAGCCTGCTTTGATATAATTTCATGAGAAAACATTTAAAAATAGAGAACAACTTAAGATCAAGTAAAGACTTTTAAATCAACCTACTTTCAACATATTCTCAAAGGAAAACATTCATGATAAACATAAAAAGTAGTCTAAGATCAGGTAAGTACTTTTAAACTAGCCTTGTTTCAACATACTCTTAAGGGATATTTTCAAAGCAATTGTTGGAGAAGAAACTAGAGGACAGGGCTAACCATAGACTTCTCTAGCTCAATCTTTAATTAGCAAACTTATCAAGAACATTCAAAGACAATGTCTCAAGTTGTACTCAGGAAGTATGGGCCTACCCACACTTCACTGGTTATACTCTATTGAATTACCTTTAAAACACATTTAGAGGAAAACATAAAAGATAAATATTTATCAGTGAGATTTAGGGTACTCTAGGAGTAAATCCTAATCTATATTTGCTGTTATTTATCAGAGAAAAGTGGATAGAATGAAAACATAAAGAAAATAACAATTTACAGTGAGAAACACATCACCATTGACATAGACCAGGATCCCATAAATCAGCTATTTGTATTTGATGTTAAAACTAGTTACAATCTTCAAGTCCAGTGGGTCTCTACAGCTTCAAACTTCTCATCTCAGCTTATGTGTATTCAATTACAAAATAGAGCTACAACAGCTTCAAAAGCTATTTACATACAACAGGTATCCAGAGACCAACCTCTATACTATCTTCTACAGAAGTATTTATAGAAAAAAGAGGAGGTGGAGTGAAAGAAAGGTCTATCTGTTCAATTAATACAGAGTAATGGTTTCTCGACCTTTGAAGGGCCAAATGGAGAAGTTTTGACATGTATTAACTCTGTAAATTGATTATTACATTAAATTCCATCCACTTAAGTCACCTTTGTTGACTCTAGGGGCTCTTTGGTAGGCTCGCAATTAATATCGAGCTGTCTTTGACAAAATATCTCTGACTGTGTATTCATTGTGTATTATTTTGAGGAAATAAGCCTGTAGGTGGCAGTTTTGGCTTTAATTGTTTGACTGATGTGGAATTTGGAGGCTTCTTTGACTAATCTGTCTATTTTTGTGGCTTTAAAACATTATTATGACCGTGATTCTACTTTATGCCTTGGTTAATCATCCTCGGAGCTTTTGAATCTTTCGAGTTGACTGTATCCACCTTTACACTGTGCTTTAACCTTAAAAAAATAGGATTAAGTTTTTAATCCTTCAAAATTTTTTCACAAAACCTTTTTAACTTCGATCATTTGCTGATTTCCCTTTAATCCTCTGTATTAATCTTCAAACTGTGCATTAACCACCAAAAAGTTGGATTCAACCTTTAACCTTCATTTGGTGTTGTAACCCTTCAATCTTCACCCTCTGTCTTTACTGTTTTTCCCCTTTTTGCTGTGGACAGGGAGTTTTTATGCGTGGAGGGTTTTGATTTAAACAGCCAATCGCTGATTAAAAGCCCAGTTTCATGACAAAAAAGGCTCTTATTCTACGTGATTTGGACTTTGGACAGGGTAATCCTCGGCCCAGTCCCTTTATGGGTTGTGAGTAGGGTTTTTTTGCCTTAAAAACCCACCGTCAAACCTGCAAAACAACAAAATACATTATAAAAAACCTGCGAGGTCAGAAAAACTACTTGCAGAGAGAGGTAGAGGTGGAGGAGAATTGCAGAGGGGTGATTTATGCAGGTTGGAGAGGCTTTAATGAAGAAAGAAGCAAAAATCGGGTTCAAAATGGATTTTGGCGCGAATTTGGCTTGGCGGTTTCTAGAAAACCATCAGTGGTTTTCACGCGACCCTTGGGCGATAAGTGGTTTTGCCTGGAGGGAACGCGATCAAACCGAAACGTGCCACGTGGCTTTTTGCCATAGCACCGGTATCGCGTGTTTTTGGAGTGTTAAACTCTAGATAGTAAAATTGTGTGATATGCAATGTCAACCGTCGCGTGATGGGGAAGAGATCTGATGGTGTGGACCGAGAGCGATGGAAAGTTGCACGACGGGCGTTGTAGTGGGGGACAGGTGTCGGGGCATGATAGGATGGGCCTTTTGCATAGTGGATGGTAGGCCCAGTGAGGTTCGTGTGTCAGGTTTGATTCGGGCCGTTGGATCATATAGATCAATGACCACGATTGACGCGAGAGGCGTGAAATAGGGCAGGGAGAATGTAAAGGAGAAGGGAAAAGGGCCTAAAGCAGGGTATTGGGCAATAGTCATGTGGAAGGGACAGGTAACCAAGGAAAGAGGAGGGGAGAGCTTATCGCATCAGCACATCGCCGCGGAGGGAAAAAGAAAAAGGAAAGGGATAAGCCGATGGAGCAATGCAATGAGGGCTAAGGTAAGGCCTAGAACACGGCATATGATGGAAAAAGGAGTCGGGGGCTAAACAGAAAGGGGCTAAAGGCTTTAAAAGGGCAAAAGAGTTTTTTTTCAGGGGTTTTTATGTGTTTTTTAGGTTTTTTCAAGGTTTTCCGAGTTCCAATAGAAGAAAAGGAAGGGTTTTTAAACCATAAACAAGGAGTTCTATGGTTCAAAGGGATTTTGAAAGTTTTATGGGAAAGATGAGGGGAAAATTAGAAGGAGGTAAGGGGATTTTTCAGGGTAAATGGAGGATGAATAAGGGAAAAAATGACTAAATGGAATGATGAAAATGGAGCTACTTAGGAAACAGTTTCTTTGGGAATAGCGGGATTTATTGGTAGATCTTTTTTTAAGGGAACAACATTGTTTTTAAGGCACGGCATTTAGGGAACAACAGCTAGGGAACAACAAGCTGCTAAGGAACAAAAAACTTCAAGAATGAATGATTTTCTATGAAAATGATTTCTTGAAGGCTCAAAACCTATTTTAGCCATCATTTTCTCTGAGAAAAATTTACTGATGGCTAACAGTGGCTCCACTTGGGGATGGCAGCTCCTTGGAGGTGTCAAGAAATTTTAGAATTTGATCTCTGGGATGTAGCCATGTGCCTTATCCATTGACAACTGCTTCTCTTTTGATCATGCTGCTTTGAAAAAGATGATTAGTACTTTATATCAACAAACAAATTTCTCCCAATCATTCTACCTACACAGCCTACTTCCTAACATTTTTTCTTCAGAAGGTGTATTTGGACTTGTATACCTTAAACATCAACATTTTATTCTTTTTTGAAAACAGGGAAAACTAATCTAAGTCTACACTTATTTCTTCCATGAGTTCAGATTAGACTGTTGAACTCATAAATTCTCTACCTAAGCTGCTATCTGCCAGTATTAAACTGTCTGGCAGGTTTTATTCTCTATTTTCTAAAACAGAAATTTAAAACACAATCAAATCGGGATTAAATTGTCTAATTTGTTGTGGTGTCTATGGCTGTATGTACAAGCTGCACATAGAATTTATTTGCAAAAATTTAAAACAAAACTATGCAGGCTTAATATCTGAAAAATAAAAGACATCCTTCATTGTTTCTTTCAGCGCTAGATTTGATCTTTTAGAGTTGTTTTTTACTTCCTTTGGTTCAGATTTTGAGCAGGTTAGAACAAATTCTATACCAATCTTTACAGGTTCAAGATTTGAGCTTTTTTGAGCCACTGTTTTTCTATCCTAATCTATTCTATTGATAAGCCAAGATTGAGCAGTTTGGAAAATCTTCTTCACTAATCTATCAGCATAAAATTGAAATCTATCTTAGTCATGATTAGGCTGTATGACTAAAATAGTTGTGTTGTTTTTGGTAGTGGCATTTAAGCTTGCACACTTTCAAATTTTTCCTTTCTTTTTTCTTAGGTATGGGGCTGTACGTTTCTATTTTATTTCCACCCTCTTTTCCTTTTTATTGTTTTTGTAGTTTTCTTTCTTCAAATTGAAAAGCAGTATTATATACAATGAATAAAAAGCCTTGAAATTAAAAATATTAGTCAACAGAAATAAAGTTTGAGAACCCTGCCATTAATAGGACCTCCAAAGTACTCAACTCCATCCAAATCCTACAGAAAGAATGCATTGTTTCCAATGGTAGATTGAATGAGATAAGGGCCTTGCCATAAGTTTTCAAATTTTCCATGTTTGCCCTTATTTTCTCTTCTTGAATCCCATTTCAAAACTTTATCACCAATCTTGAAATCACTTGCCTTGGTTCTTTTGTCAAAAAAATTCTTGATGTTTTCTTATAGTTGTTATGCTCTGGTGTATAATTCCTCTGGTTTGATGTAAATGTATAGTCTGGTTTATTCTCCTTGTCACATCATCATCTTCAGACTGTACTTCCTGGATCAGCGTCATGACTGGCACTCCTAAACTGGTTGGAAAAATTGCATCAGTTCCATAAACTAGCTAGTAGGGAGACATCCCAATTGAATTTTTAACTGTCAATCTGTCTACCCATAAAGCATGTAGTAGCTTATTGTGCCATGATTTCTTGTTATCTTCCAAAAAATTCCTGATCATGTTTACCAAAATCTTATTTGAGGACCCTGCTAGCCCATTACCTTGAGGGTAATAAGCTGTGGAATGACCCAATATGATTTGATATTTGTGACAGAATTATACCATATTTTTAGACCCAAATGTAGCAGCATTTTCAGTTATGATCTTTCTAGAACAACCAAATATGGAAAGTATATGGTTTTTAATGAATGGGATGATGACTGAGTCTATGGAATTCCTAGAGGGGATGGCTTCTATCCACTTGGTAAAATAATCTATTGTTGTGAGGATCCATCTATGTTGTTCAGATGAGGGAGGATGGATTTCCCCAATGAAGTCTAGACCCTACTACTGAAAAGGAGCTTCAACAGTGATTGGCTGCAGAGGTAAGGGAAGAAACTTTATTTTGCCTTCAAAAATTTGGCATTTGTGACAGGCAATAATCATTTTATGGAAATCTTGAAAGAGGGTGGGCCAGTAAAAGCCAACTCTAAGGATTTTGTTAGCAGTTTATTTCCAGTAGAGGTGGCCTCCACATTCTCTTTCATGAAACTCATGCTTGATCTTATCTGCATCATTCTCAGGAAAACATTTAAGCAATAATCCACTAGCATTTTTCCAATTTAAACATTTATTCCAAATGCAGTAATTTACAGCTTTCAATTTTAAGAATCTTGCCTTCATTTTAGACAAACCAGGAGGGACACTAAGACTGAGCAAACCATACAAAATATCAACATACCAAGATGAATTCAAAAAATAATCTTCAATAATTGGAGTTGAAAGCTCCTCCTGTTCATCTAATGCATTAAACATGTTTATATCAAGAGCTTTAAAGTTGGATTCAGCCATAAGTTTTGCTAGTCCTTGACCTTTTATGAGCTTAGTGGGTTTGATTTCTAAGTCATATTCTAAAATTATAGCAATCCACTTTCCTCTTTTTCCATCTGGATCTTGGGTCAATATGTCTTTCACCACTGAATGAGACACAAATGTTATGATGTGGGAATGTAAAATGTAAACTCTGAAGTCTTTTAAGGCTTTGAATAAGGCAAAGGCTTTTTTTTCCATTATGTTGTACTTCAGAGGTGCATCTCTCAATGCCTTGCTGAAAAATGCAATGGGTTGCTCTTGTCCATTCAAGTTTTTCTGTAATAGGACAGTAGCTACGGAGTGTTCTGATGCAAATGAAAAAATGAAGAAATATTTTGAGAAATCAGGACTAATCAGAACTGGTGTTTTGGTGAGTGCTTGTTTTACCATTTCAAATGACTTCTTTGCTACTAAGGTCCATTTAGCTCCTTCTTCCTTTTTAAGCATGTTCGTTATGTTTCTAAGGAGTTCAACTAAATTGGGTATGAACCCTCTCAAGAAATTAATCTTTCCAATGAAGGATTGAAGTTCCTTGATGTTTCTGGGATGGCTAATTTGCAATATACCATCAATTCTTTTTGGGTCTATCCTTATTCCCTATTCTGATATGATGTGCCCAAGAAGTTTACCTTCTTGGAGACCAAACAGTGTTTTCTTTGGATTTAAAGATAACCCAAATTTTTTGCATTTTTAAAATACTTTTCTCAAATGTATTAGGTGTTCTTCATCTGTTTTAGAATAAACAATTATATCATCAAGGTAAATCACAATGAAATAACCTATTTCTTCTGAGAATGCTATATCCATGACTCTCTGAAATGTGGCACCAGCATTCATTAAACCGAAAGGCATATTCAAATACATGAAAGTACCCCAAGGTGTAGTAAGAGCTGTTTTGAGTTGATCATCAAGATGTACTGGGATTTTATTGTAACCTGAGAATCCATCTAGCAAAGAAATTATTTTGGAACCAACTATCTTTTGTAAAATATGATCCATTTTGGGCAAAGGATAGTTGTCCTTTAGTGAGGCTTTGTTTAAGTTTCTAAAATCAATGCAAAGCCCTATCTCTCATGTTTTCTTCCTAACTGATACAAGATTAGACACCCACTCTGAGTATCTAACAAGGATAATAATTCTAGCCTCATACATTTTTTTAATTTCTTTTTCTACCAGAGGTAATTGAACAAGGTTGATTCTACGCAATTTCTATTTAAAAGGTTTATGGTTTTCTTTGATGGGTATCTTATGCTGAATTATTTCTGTATCATACGATTTCAGATCTTCACAGCTCCATGCAAAAACATCAGAAAATTCTCTAAAAAGCTCAATGTATTTCAGTTTAATGTGAGCTAGCAATGTTTTAGAAAGTTTTATCTTTTTGGGCTTTTCCTCACTGCCTATGTTGAATTCTTCCACTTCAGATTCTATGGGTTCTAGTTTTGGCTTTTTGGCCACATCATTCAAGTCAAATAGTTCTTCTAAGGGGACCATACCTTTTGGCAAGCTTTGGGATTTGGATTGCAACACTTCTGAGTCTTAATTTTCCAAACCTGTGTTATTTTCTATCATATGTTGGAGTTCATTTGTTAACATATTTATTTCTGCAATTTCTGGAGACTTTTCTTCTTCAGTAAGTGGGTTTTCTTCAGCAGGACAATCTTCATCAAAATCTGAATCTGAGTGTGGTGTTTCAAATTCATTTCTAGACTGTAGGAAGTCTTCTATTTGTTTATCTCCATCAAAAAATTTCCAGTATTTTTCATTGTCTGGGACAACTAGTCTATATTTGAATTGGGTGGTGCATTGCTTTGTTTCAGAAGGTGTTAGACAAGTTCTAGCAGCAAAGGCTAAACCATTGGCAAGGGAATTTTGGTTTCTTGGGACAAAGATAAGTTGGAATTCATCAACTGTTTTCAACAAATCAATGGCATCATTCCTATAGGCTCTAAGTCTAGGATGTTTAGCACTGTACTCCCCATTTACTTGCCTAATAATCAGCTCTGAATCCCCATGAAATTTATCCTTTTGGCCCCTAATTTTTTCAATAAATGCAAGCCTAAAAGGAGAGCTTCATACTCAGCTATGTTGTTTGTACATTGAAAATTTAATTTATAGGAATGCCCCTCAGCATGATTGTTTACAGTGTTGTGTAACCATATGCCTGCTCCTGCATCATTTTTAGTGCAAGACCCATCAAAACTCATGCTCCACAGAGGATTGTTTTCAGATTTGTCATTAATTTCATTGATGTCCTCTCTGTCTTCTTCATCATTCTGTTCTGTACAGGGGTCTGCACTATGTTTTTCTAAGTTTTGTTCCTCAAGTTTTTCAATGCTTTGAGGTTTTACTCCTTGATTTTCATGATCTGTGTTATGCTTATGACTGTTTTGAACTTCAAGACCTTTAACCTGTTTGCTGTAAATTTCTAAATCAACAAAATGCATTTTAATTTCCTCCTTAATTTCCTCTTCATCATTTTCTGCTACTATGTTTGGGTGTGTAGTGACCACTGCATTTGATGTTTTTTCATTGACTAACTCTTGTTCTTTAGGAATATCATCATTGAAAAGAATGAAAGAGTCAAGGTCAGTGTGTATGGAGTAAAGAGGGGAATTTTTTGGTCTCTCTTAGCTACTCACCATGTATTTCATTTGTGTTTCCCTATAGAGTCTTCTAGGTTGGCTGAAGACAGGGATGGTGGCGTAAGTCATATCCATCTGCATAGTGCCTTGCAACTTAGCAACCCATGATCTTGAAAGAAACATACCATATTTGGGGGGTATATCAGCCACTACAATGTCCATCACTAAACTCTTGGCTGGAATTTGGGCTAGGTTAACACACAGATCCTTTATTAAGCCTAAGCATCTCACTCTACTTGAATCAAAGGAGTATAAATCTTTGTAGGGTCTAGTCACCTCTAAGCCTAATCTTTCCATTATTACCTTGGGCATGAGGTTGTGTGATGCTCCAGAGTCAAGCATGGCATTGTGCAAAATATTTTCATGGATGTTTAAGCTGATGTAGAATGGAGGGGTGGTTCCTTCTTGAAGTTTTCCTTCAATTTTTGGTCCAAATATGAGCTCTGGGGTATCATCATTTAAGTTAATTGTGTCATGAACACCTTCTAAGTTCAAAGCCTTCAAAATTTGACCTCTATATACATTTTGAGTGACTAATTCAATGAGTGGGACAGATATTTTGATTTTGGATATTTCATTCTCTAGCTAAAAGGAATTTGGTTTTTCAAAATTTTTGATTCAGCCTTGTTAGTCACTCCTTGTTCAGCAAAATCAGCTTGCTGATTTTTAGTATTTACAGCAGTTAGAATAGTTTTTTCAAGAGCATTATCTGAGGTGCTAGTGCTACTGGGGTTAACACTCTATTTTTCATTGGCTTGAGTGTTTTTCCCTTTTTTTAAATCAGAATTTACAGCCACTGTTTTGTGAGTTTCAGCTGTCTTTTTGGGTGCATTTTCAGGGCTGTTTTTGGCAGATTTATCAAAGGCTTTTTTCCTGGGAGTTTCTTGATTCTTTTTACTTCTCAGGTCATATGTTTTAGGTGATCCTATGATGGAATTTTCAGAGTATTGTTCATAATAATCAGTTTGTGGTCTTCTGTCATCATAAGGTGTATACAGACCTTGTTTTCTTTCATGCAATAAATCAGAATTCTCACTGTTTACTCCCAACATGTGTATGTTATCATCCTCTGTCTGTTCATTTGTTTCTTCATCCTCATTCACATAATTTTCTTGGAAAGGAGGTCTAATCTTTTGATCATCCTCTCTTTGTCTTTTTTGAGGTTGATTTCTCCTAAAGTTTTGATTCTGATTTTGAGATTGATTTCTGTTTTTGGGAGCTGATTGATTTTCTCTAGATTGTGCTCTCTCAAGTATGCTCATCTTCTTCATCATTTCCTCCATCATTCTTTCCATTTTTGAGCTGGATGTGGAGGGTGTAGTTTCTTCCCTAAATGATACTTTCTTTTCATTCCTCATCCTAGCTCTTTTCTCAATTAGATTTACTTCCACAGTAAGAGCTCCTTTATGCATGTCTTCTAAAGTCAAGGGATCTCTTTCTCTTAACTGATAAGCCATTTCAAGATCAAATCCTTCAGAAAATTTGGCCAAAGCCGAGCCTTGTGGGGGTTTCAAGTCTGGGGGTAGTGCATTATAAACACTATTGAACCTAGTGCAATAATTCTGAACACTTTCCCTAGTGTTTCTTTTGAGGTTGTTTTAATTTGAAAGTATTTGAAGAGGGTTTTTTATGACTTCCCATTTGTTTAGGAATGACTGATGGATATTCTAGAGATCATTAATACTATGAGGGGTTAAGCCTTTGAACCATTTTCTTGCCTCTCCCCCTAAACTTTGAGCAAATAATCTAAGTTTGACAATTTCATCATCTATCTCATTTCCATCAAAATAGTCATTCATCTTGTCCACATGTTGTGAAGCAGTAGTAGCACCACTGGCATCATACAATGGTATCTTGGACTAATAGTCTTGTGGCAGATTGACTAAAGGTAAAGGAAGGACTAGGAGAGCATACCATGTTTCCATGATAGGGTTTTGTGGAAAAAATGGGGGGTTTATAGGTGGAGGATGTAAAATGGGAGGGGGTTGATGGAATGGAGTGGTTTGAACCGTGGGTGTATGGATAATAGAAGTGGATGGACCAGCAAGAGACTGTTGAGTAGATCTTGGATGAGAGAAACCAAAATTATGAAGGAAATGCAAGTTAGTGGGGTCGTTTATCTGCTAACAGTGTTTTCACCACTATTTTGAGGTGAGTGTGGAGGCTCAAAGTCTATCTGATCTATATCATCAAGTGACCTAGTTCTGAATGGGTTTCTTAAGTCAACTTGTGAATCTTGTAGAGTTGTAAGGTTTTCAGGAACAGAATTAGCTCTATGGATTGGCCTGACAACAGTTGAAGTTTTAGACTTAGGAGATTTCCTAAGTATACTTTTTGGATTATCAACTATCTCAGGAGGATTTGGGTCAGGATATGCTCTAGTATGAACTCTTCTAGAAGCCACTATGCTATGTTTTCAGACCCAATATTAAGAAAATTTTAACCAAGTATGACAATATTTAATAGGCTAACTGATATTTTAACAAGAAAACTTAATCATCAAAGTTTCCTAAGCTGAGTTTGTATGATGTTATGATAGAAATGGGTTTCCCAGTGGAGTCTTTAGGTCAATTTAGGATTGTGGAGTCACTAGGTGGAAATTTTTAGCTTTTAAAAGGTAAAATGTTTTATGGTCCACCACTAGTAATTTATCTGAATACCAATCTGAAATGTTTTGGGTTTTCTGAGCTTTTAACAGTCCTATGGGTTATGAGAGTGTCCTAAATATATTTCAACACTTAGCTACGGTGATGAGACAAATAGAGTTTACTCTGTGGCTTACTTAGATTATTTCTTCAAGTTTTGATAAGGCTCTGTTAGAATCCTAAGGGTTACTTAGTTTTTCACTGATTCAAACAAGTCCTATCATGATCATCAACTAATTTTACTTAGGTGAATGCTGAATATTTTATTTTTTAAGGACTTTACTCAGAAGTTCCCGAGTATGGTCGCCAGTATGGTGGGTCCCCATAGTTTTGCAAGATTGGAAAATACAAAGCTACAGATCCTACATCAAACCACTTTGGAATCTGAGGACCTAGCCATCCTAGATTCAGAGAGGGATCTCTCTATGTATGTGTTCAAAGATATGATCTTTAAGGCTTCAAGTATGATATTAGGCTAGTTATTAAGAACAAGGTTCTTTTGTTTTTTTTTGGTTGGGCAGGATAACATGAAGATGAAGGAAGTCTATATGAAGGGTGAAGGTGTGAGTAAGTGATAGAATGGTTTAGCTGATAAGATAGGCAAGGAGTAGCATCAATCTATTGGGCTATGGAGTCATAAGAGCGTTTAATTGAACAACAAGGTTCAAGAGTGGTCCATGAGGCAAGTCATCTATGTCAAAGGATCTCTTTTAAGTTGATTTTATGGAATGAAACAGTAAGAAATGAAGTGAAGGAAGTAAAACACATGAAGAAAAAAAGAACAGCCTAAGATCAGTTAAGTACTTTTAAACTAGCCTACTTTTGAAATGCACTTAAGGGAAAAACACAAAAGTAACCTAAGATCAGTTAAGTACTTCTAAACTAGCCTACTTTGATATAATTTCAAGAGAAAACATTTAAAAGCAGAGAACAACTTAAGATCAAGTAAAGAATTTTAACTTAGCCCACTTTCAGCATACTCTCAAAGGAAAATATTCATGATAAACATAAAAAGTAGTATGAGATCAGGTAAGTACTTTTAAAATAGCCTGCTTTCAACATACTCTTAAGGGATCTTTTCAAAGAAACTGTTTGAGAAGAAACTAGAGGACAGGGCTAACCATAGACTTCTCTAGCTCAATCTTTAATTAGCAAACTTATCAAGAACATTCAAAGACAATATCTCAAGTGGTACTCAGGAAGTATGGGCCTACCCACACTTCACTGGTTATACACTATTGAATTACCTTTAAAACACATTTAGAGGAAAACATAAAAGATAAAGATTTATTAGTGAGATTTAGGGTACTCTAGGAGTAAATCCTAATCTACATTTTCTGTTCTTTATCAGAGAAAAGTGGACAGAATGAAAACATAAAGAAAATAAAAATTTACAGTGAGAAACACATCACCATTGACATAGACCAGGATCCCATAACTTAGTTGTTTGTATTTGATGTTAAAACCAGTTACAATCTTCAAGTCCAGTGGGTCTCTACTGCTTCAAACTTCTCATCTCAGCTTCAATTACAAAACAGAGCTACAACATCTTCAAAAGCTATTTACATACAATAGGTATCCAGAGACCAACCTCTATACTGTCTTCTACAGAAGTATTTATAGAAAAAAGAGGAGGTGGAGTGAAAGAAAGGTCTATCTGTTCAATTAATACAGAGTAATGGTTTCTCGACCTTTGAAGGGCCAAATAGAGAATTTTTGACATGTATTAACTTTGTAAATTGATTATTACATTAAATTCCATCCAATTAAGTCACCTTTGTTGACTCTAGGGGCTCTTTGGTAGGCTCGCAATTAATATCAAGCTGTCTTTGACAAAATATCTCTGACTGTGGATTCATTGTGTATTCTTTTGAGGAAATAAGCCTGTAGGTGGCATTTTTGGCTTTAATTGTCTCACTGATGTGGCATTTGGGGGCTTCTTTGACTAATCTGTCTATTTTTGTGGCTTTAAAATATTATTATGACCCTCACCCTCTCTCTTTAGTGTTTTTCCCCTTTTTGCTGTGGACAGGGAGTTTTTATGCGTGGAGGGTTTTTATTTAAATAACCAATATCTAATTAAAAGCCCAGTTTCATGCCCAAAATGAATTTTTTCTGTGCAATTTGGGCTTTGGACGGGGTAATCCTTAGCCCATTCCATTTATGGGCTGTGAGTAGGGTTTTTTTGCCTTAAAAACCACCGTCAAACCTGCAAAACAGCAAAATACGTTATAAAAAACCTGTGAGGTTGGAAAAACTGCTTGAAGAGAGAGGTGAAGGGGGAGGAGCATTGCAGAGGGGTGATTTATGCAGGTGGGAGAGGCTTTAATGAAGAAAGAGGCGAAACTTGGGTTCAAAATGGATTTTGGTGCGAATTTGGCCTGGCAGTTTCTAGGAAACCACCGGTGGTTTTCGCGCGACCCTCAGGCGGTAAGTGGTTTTTCCAGGAGGGAAATTGATCCAACTGAAACATGCCACGTGGCCTTTTTCCATATCGCTGATATCACGTGATTTTGCAGTGTTAAAGTCCGAATATTAAAATTGCGCGATATGCGATGTCAACAGTCGGATGATGGGGAAGAGATCTGACAGTGCAGACCGGACGTGATGGAAAGTTGCATGGTGGGCGCTGTAGTGGGTGACAGGTGTCAGGGCATGATAGGATGGCCCTTTTGCATAGTGGATGGTAGGCCCAGCGATGTTTGTGTGTCGGGTTTGATCGAGGCCGTTGGATCATATAAATCAACGGCCACGATTGACACGGGAGTTGTGAAATAGGGCGGGGAGAATGTAAAGGAGAAGGGAAAAGGGCCTAGAACAAGGCGTCAGGCAATGGTCATGTGGAGGGGACAGGTGACCAAGGGCAGAGGAGGGGAGAGCTTATCGCATCGGCACATCTCCACGAAGGGAAAAATAAAAAAGAAAGGAATAAGCCGATGGATCGATGTGTTGAGGGCTAAGGTAAGGCCCGTAACACAGGCATATGATGGAAAAAGGAACCGGGGGCTAAGCCGAAAGGGGCTAAAGTCTTAAAAGGGTAGAAGATTTTTTTTTTAAGGGGTTTTTATGTGTTTTTTATAGCATCATTTCTCACCTTCATATGATTCATGATTGCTTTTATGGCTTTGGGCACCCATTCCTACAGACTTGGACAAATTCACTAAAAAACAATGTAAAAATCCCCATACGCGGTTATGCCCAGACTTTTCCGTATGTATACGCGAGTCCACATGTACTTTTCCGCGTATGCCATTAAAATCATTAAAAAATATATAAAAATTCCCTATTTTCGGGCTGGGTTGATGGTTACTCTGGTAGTTCAACCACCCCAGCACGTGGCCAACTGTTTCCAACTGTTGAAACTACTTTGAGGGAGTATAAAATCCCCTCATGTGCATGGCCTAAGGGAGAGAGAGAAATTATTGATATTATACTCTGTTGGTATTCCCTATCCAAGTCTGAATTCCCATGCCTCCTGCACTTCCCAGTTCATTACAGGAAACCCTTGTTTCCTGGAGATGCTCATCTCTTTATATGTCATCTCATATGCACCAGTTCGGAAGGAATCTTAGCGAGGCAAGGGTGGGACGGATCCGGACGACGGTCTGCTCGAAGATCGTGGAAGGATTCAGGTGATCTCTCCACTCGTTATTTCTGTACATGCTATTTATAATACAGAAGAACCGTCTTGTTCCCGAAATATACGTGTTAGTGTCTGCTTGCATATATGAGAATATTGTTATTTAAGCATTCATTATGGTTTATCTAACGTTTCATATGGATTTCACTAACATTTAGAGTATATATATGCTGTACAACCAGTTCTTCGTGCTTGTTTCTTCTTCTCTTTCAGGTTAAGGAGGAAGAAGGGTTGCTGGGGGTTTAGACCCCGCGGGATCTGCTTCAACCGTAGGACCTACGGGTAACTTCCTTGATCTACTCTATTTAGTTTTTCATGAACATGTATGGTTGTGTGAGTCCTTCTTAAGTAGCATGCCCTGCTCTGTGGAGGTTTAAACCCAACAAACCTCTAGGGTGATTTTCCCCGAAACAGTGTTTTTTAGGTTTTTTCAAGGTTTTCCGAGTTCCAATAGAAAAAAAGGAAGGGTTTTTAAACCATAAACAAAGAGTTATATGGTTCAAAAGGATTTTGAAAGTTTTATGAGGAGGATGAGGGTAAAATTAGAAGGAGGCAAGGGGATTTTTCAGGGAAAATGGAGGATGAATAAGGGTAAAAATGAGTAAATGGAATGATGAAAATGGAGCTGCTTAGGAAATAGTTTCTTTGGGAATAGCAGGATTTCTTGGTGGATCTTCTTTTAAGGGAACAACACTATTTTTAAGGAACATCATTTAGGGAACAACAGCTAGGGAAAATCAAGTTGCTAAGGAACAACAGACTTCAATAATGAATGATTTTCTATGAAAATGATTTCTTGAAGGCTCAAAACCTGTTTTAGCCATCATTTGCTATGAAAAAAATTACTGAAGGCTAACAAGCCTGATAGTGGACAATGTAGTACAAGACTCCTCCAAGAGCTTCTCAATGGAAGAGGTGGGATTCCCGACCAGGAACACCCTGTGCTAACCAACACTCTATCTCAGCTAAATAGCAAGAGAAAGATATATGTCTAAACAGACCATATATTCAGAAAATCATATATCAACATACATAATGAACATGGCTGCCATGCTCTCTCTTAAATAAGATATGAGCTTGCAAACCCTAAGCCCCATCCAATTATGGCAGTACTTCCACACAAAGCATATCCATATAAAACTACGTTGTCTTTCATTGATGACCACTCCTCCATGACAATGTTGTTGATTTGGTCAAAGTTGACCCAGCCAAGGTGTTCCAGCCCCTCTTCACACCAAAGGGTGCTCAATTAAGCTGCCAAGATCTATCTATTTCATATTGACATTGATTTATTCATTATTAAGGAGAATTTGGACCTCCATTTTCCTATTATTCATAAAACAAATCAGCAAAACAAAATTTGATATTCCAACTATCTCATGGCTAATTGGGAATATTACAAATGACTTCACGCAACCACTGTTACAGGATCTTCCTTTATCTGGGAAACGTTGCTCGGGAACCCTCCCTGACAAAACACACCTTTCAAAACCCCACAAGGGTCACCAATCGCTACCACTTTGGGGATCCCACATACCACTCCTTCGGATAGCCCTAGGAGAACTCATCAGGGTATTCTTTCTCCGGGCTTCCCACAGAGGACCCCTTTGCACATAGTTTTCTAAAATCATTCCGTGATGGTGGAGAACTTGAAAATACATTTCTTAGCATCTTTGAATCTACCATATCTAAGTAATATAATCAATGACCTAATTTCACACGGCCTTAATTGGCTAACCATGCCCACTGTTGTTCCTTGGGAGAAAATTTATGGTTTTTAGGAGATCAATGCCCAAGACATTCATTGTCACTTGTAATTAAAGTTGTTTGTTGCCCTTCATAAGGTAACCCCAGAATTATATATTAAATCCTTTAATCTTTATAGATAACACAACTCTTCAAATTTCATTTAAATTATAAATTTGAATGAACAAGACAAGATGAAATGATAGTTAAAACCATCAACAATATGTTTTAAATCACATAAAATATTATCTGGTTTAGAAGAAAACAATTGCAGGAAATGACTTTAGAATAAAGGAACGCATTATTAAGGAAATTTACTGTAACGAACAGATGTAAATTAGACACCAAAAAATTCATTACTTTAATCCAACAGAAGAAACATACATAAGATGGAACAGGAGGAACTCAACACATTCAACAATTCCTAGAAAAGTCTCTAAATAACTTTATTAATTTCATAAAGACAAAGTACAAAATTGGAAAAACCTCTAAGGCCCAAAGTCCAGAACCTCATTTCTTCTTTGAAAGAGTCTCAAAAACATTATTAAAAAATGGAAAATTATGGAACTACCAACTTCCCAAACTATTTTCTTCGATCATTACAATAAAAAGTGGAAAATTGTAATATCCCAAATTAGGAAATTTCTACAAAAATGAGAATATCTTAAGATATTCTAAAGTTGGAGAGCCAAAAATATGCAAACACAAAAATGGAGTAGAAGTGACACTCAACTCATAGAAATGTGAGAGAAATCCATAACCATATTATTAAGTAATAACAACAACAAATGAATTCAAGATCTTGAGGAAAATGTTACTCAAGATAAGCAATGCTCAGCCTCAAGAGACAAGTATATAAATCATGATAAAACCCTGCTATACAAATGTGCCCAAGCTATGTCTGCGCAATTTTATAAGAGAAACTGCATCCTAACATATTTCCAATACATGGATATACAAATATATGGCCCATACAACATTGGGAGTGAATTTCTCAGCTCCCAAAGGCTACCTCAAGTCAATCCTGGAAGGATTGGCTATAATATACAAAATCTGCAAAATGCCGGAGTTGCTGGGTAGCAGTTGCAACTCAAGAAATCGAAATACGTGGAGAAGGATTAAGATGCTACATCCAATGAAAATACCTCCTCCAATGGATCTCTAGAGTGAAAGGTTGATCCTCTCACCTAAGATCTCACCCTCCAAACATATCTGCAAAGCCCTACAGCTTTTGCTCACTAGAAATAACGTAATCCCTGAAGAAAACTGCGTTGTAGGGGCAAGAGAATGGGTTGGCCCAATGCCAATATTTTCAATCAGCTCCAAATGCCTCCCAACTAACCTTTCAAAGGAAATAGGGACTCCTCCTCTAAAAAATATCTGATGGAGGTCGTGTAGTGAACCCTCACTGCAACACCCTGCAACACAACATTATTTTTCCGTAGAAATAACACTGTCTTGGAGGAGGATGCTTGGCCTCAAGCCTGGATGTGAGGAAAATTAGTGCAATCCCTCAAGAGGCCTCTCAAGAAGGAGATGAAATCCTAAACAGGAGTCCCTTGTGCTAAGCAACACTGCAACTCAGCTAAACAACTGGATATTGTTGAAAGTTTGAATAGACCATAAAATTAATAATACATAACATGAGAAACAATGGATGCCTTTCCCTCCTTTTAAACAAGTGATGGCCCCCTCTCTATGGGTCCTACTCCTTTTAGGGTTTCCTCCACAAAATAATCCTCTTCCCATTCACACTGCGTTGTCCATCAAAGTGTTTTCCTCCTCCTCTCCCAGTGCTGTTGACTTGGTCAACTTGACCTTGTCCACTTGCAAATGACCCCGTTCACACATGAGGGTGTGAAGACTAGCTCTAATGATGATACCCTTTCATACTATGAGGGATTTTATTGAGATTTTCATTATTCATGGGCCTCCTTACCCATTTATTCTCCTCATAGGTGAAATCATCAAAATTTAATAGTCCAATTTATTGTAGTAAAATTTTGGAATATTATAGTCCTCCCCTCCCAAATGTTGCTTGTCCTCAAGCAACTGTAAGGATAGAACTGGAAAGCCTCCTCCCAAGGCATGGAGTCTATGTTGTGTGAGGAACATCTTCCTCATGTGGATCCTCCATCCCCCAAGTAATCATCCATGTAAAATGAGTTACCTCCCAACATGGAAACTCCTGAAAGTCATCTTCCACCTCTAGCTCCGACAATGTAGGTGGGTTGAAACTATGATCTTGGTAGACAAAATAACCTACCCCACGTTGTCTTCCTCTCCACTTAGGATAAGTGTAGAGTGTATGCTGATCCTGGGTTGCAATGATGTTGCCCCCAAATGGCAAGATGGAGTTTAGACCTCTAAGGACCTCTCCTCGAACGTTATGAAACATGTTGGCCCAAATCATATCATATGTGATGGGTTGGAAGTCATCATCATATGGCATCATATTCCTCATATGGCTCACCTAATAATGAAAAAAATGTGATTTTGTAGTAGCCATACCATCTCCCATGCTCCCTTTAGAACATGTAGTGCAAAGAGTGTGGGAGTTCTCTCCCTCCAAGGACACATTCACCCAATGTGTCTCCCCCCCCAATCATTCTTCCAAGAAAAGAATTGGCAATATCAACCAAGGGAACCACAAGGAGAATCATGCTGGCCGCCATGTGAAGTAAGGGATAAGGACAATGGTCCCTCAAATGCAGCCAACGTAGTTTGACTCTCAAATGCCATAGGAAATGAAATGATGGGTGGCCTCCCCACAATTTGCTTGCTGCCTCAATCTCCTCACAAGTCTGGAGAAAGGGAATGAGATAATGTGCAATGTTAGTATGTTCCCCATAAGAAAAATTTTCCCCATATCCTCCTAGGGAGTGATCATTCATAATGGCCTTATGTAGACCAAAAAATCTAGAAGGAAGAATATTCCTCCTTTGAGCAAATCCCTGCACATATATGGTTAAGAGATGCATACATATACAAAAATTACTATGAAAATAAATAATACTCTTACCATATGTTTTGCTCATATATATGGAGTGGCTCATAGGTGAGTCTCCCCTCATCCTCAATGGGAAAAGAGTTGGCTGTGCTAACTCCTCCATCTTCTCATGATCCACGGAATGCCTCCTCAAGTTCTTCAAGTGGTTCCTCCCACAAGAAGGAAAGAATTTAATGTGGCAATCATGGTTGGCCCATGGTTCCTCCTGATATGTACAAAATTTATAGTAGGGAGAATCATTCTCTGAATGGGCATCTTTAGTCTCAAGCCCACTCTCCAATAAAAGCTCCCCATGAACATAAACATATCAGCAATACATGGAAGCAAGGTATAATAAAAACAAGTTTCCAATTGACAACCAGAGAGTGAATCAAGGTTCCTCCCATGGAACCAGCGCAGTGCACTCCTTGCTTGCATCAAATCAAACAAAAACAAGTGCTTTCCCAACCACTTGTTTGCTGTCACAATCATTCTAAAAGATATAAACATGAAAGTACAAAGGGGTGTTAATGGTGCACACCAAAAATAATGTGGCTTTCCCCACAACCCACCAATGAGATAACCAATCTCAATGCTACAAATGGATTCAAGTACATCATCATACAATAGAAAATAAGAAATAATCCTCCTTGGGACAATATGCTGCTCATAAGAAAATAGGAAGTACAAAACATAAGGTGAAATTGTACATCCTCCATTATGTACTTGAGGAATTGAGTTGAAATGGCTCAACTAAAAATGCTCCCTTACTCCCAATGAGTAGGAAGGTGGTTGTGACATCCTCACCATCATCATCCGGGCTATACATCTCTCCATATGTTGAAATGTGTCTTGTTGAATGCCCTCTCAAATGAACTCCTATGCCAAGGCAAGATATGCATCAAAATGCATGGAAAAGAAGTCCTCATATGATGCATGCAACAACTTCTCCTTGAGATTAGAAGCTCCAGTCAAGAAGACTCTGTCATGTGAATAGATGACCATATCATCCACTATGTATCTGTCATCTCCCTCTAGGTCATCAAGAGTCATGCATGCACCAAGATCCTTGGAGTACTCTACCAAGAGCTGAGATCTCCAATAAGGATCAATCCTCCTAAGAGATAGTGTTGGTGATCTGGCATGTGAGGCTCTCCTCATGCTAATGCCTGCTACTTTGACACCCCCCATGCCCAAGTTCTCCTCCAAAATACTCACCTCTCCAAAATCCAAGTGCGGTGAATCTAAAGACAAGATTTCTTTCTTCAATGATAGATCTGGTGGCCTCCCTGGTGGAATGCCTCTATGTAGTGAGACATCAATGTCAAGAGTGGACTATACATATGATTGGGCGCCCTTGCTGTTGCTCAAAATAGCACAATACAATCTTCCTCCTCTTTGCACTAGCTCTATGAAATAGAGAAGGGTGTGTTCCTCTCATCACATGATGTTGTTCGTCCTCCCTTCCTCCTCCTTCCAGCTGCAATGCTGCACAATCACGTTGCTCACTGATTTTGCTTGAACCTCCATGTATGAGATCCTGGGGACTTCCTTGAAAAGATGCAAGAACCCCTCTAGTTGAAGAAAGAGCTCCTCCTCCATTTGAATGAGGTGCTAGATCAACTCTAGAAATGACAACGATGTTGCCCTTAGCCTCCTCAACATGAGTGGGCAACCCTCCAATGATTGGATCTTCTTTTGGAAACGTGATCTTTTTGCCTCCCTATGCCAAAATACAAGATGAAGGTATTTCCTCCAATAAAGTATCATGCAATATATCAGCCTCCTTTATGGTTCTTTGAAGTGATTTTGAGTCTATGATTTCTCCCATCACATGCAAGGGTTTTGTTTGTTTAGATGTGTTTGTTTCCTCCACATGTGTTTCAAGATTCTTCCTACCAAATATTTCCATCAAAGTTCTAATGAAAATTGCATAGGAAGAAGTATTTTTATTCTTCAAAGTAAAGGACTCAAATAGCCACCATGCATAGGCCTTACCTCCCAAGTGCAGCGCTACTAATCTGATGGCTTCATCTTCAGAAATCTAATGTTGCTGCAGAAAGGCATCTAGCTTCTCCACCCAAGCCCTGGCTGAACAAGTAGGGGAACCATAAAATATAGATAGAAGAAATCTATCCATATTATGCTACTTGTCCCTCCTCACCTTAACCTTGAAAAACTCCAGGAAAGTGACATGAGCTCTAAACTTCTGAGTTTGAGATTCATACTCATGCAGGAAACCACTAAGAGTTCCCTTCTTCATCATTCCTTCTTCTTCTTTTCCTCTTATGGCAAAATTGGCCATGTGATTGCACTATACATCATAGGGTATGGCTGCATGCTCACACTCCCCATAAGGAAATCTAGAGCTTGACTCAGTTTCAAACCCTCTTGGAGATCCTGTACATATCTCCCTTCTTATCTTCTCGAATTCTTCATGAATGCTCTGTACAAATCTTGGAAGAAGCTTTGTAAGCTTATCTTCCTTTTTCTCTCCACATAATGGAGTCTTCATCTTCTCTCTCCTTGATAGCATAATGGCTGAGATCCACATGCTTAGCTAGAATTATGCTTTGATACCATTGTAATATCCAAAATTAGGAAATTTCTACAACAATGTGAATATCTTAAGATATTCTAAAGTTGGAGAGCCAGCAATATGAAAACACGACAATGGAGTAGCAGTGACACTCAACTCATAGAAATGTGTGAGAAATCAATAGACATATTATTAAGTAATAGCAACAACAAATGAAACAATATCTTGAGGAAAATTTTACTCAAGATAAAGAATGCTCAGCCTCAAGAGATAAGTATATAAATCATGATAAAACCCTACTATAAAAATGTGCCCAAGCTATGACTGCACAGTTTTATAAGAGAAACTGCATGCTAACATATGTTAAATACATGGATATACAAATATAAGGCCCATACAACATTGGGATTG
Source organism: Pinus albicaulis (assembly GCA_034641835.2). Lineage (NCBI taxonomy): Eukaryota > Viridiplantae > Streptophyta > Pinopsida > Pinales > Pinaceae > Pinus > Pinus albicaulis. The sequence continues at coordinate 1,568,704,918 of CM076579.1, read as the reverse complement.
AAGTTCTCAGCTCCAAAAGGCTACCTCAAGTCAATCCTAGAAGGATTGGCTATAATATACAAAATCTGCAGAATGTCGGAGTTGCTGGGTAGCAGCTGCAACTCAAGAAATGGAAATAAGTGGAGAAGGATGAAGATGCTGCATCCAATGAAAATATCTCCTCCAATGGATCTCTAGAGTGAAAGGTTGATCCTCTCACCTAAGATCTCACCCTCCAAACATATCTGCAAATCCCCACAACTTTTTCTCTCTAGAAATAACGCAGTCCCTGAAGCAAACTTCAATGTAGGGGCAAGAGCATGGGTTGACCCAATGCCAAGATCTGCAATCAGCTCCAAATTCCTCCCAAATGACCTCTCAAAGGAAAGAGGGACTCCTCCTCTGAAAAATAGCTGATGGAGGTGGTGTAGTGAACCCTCACTACAACACCCTGCAACACAACATTATTCTGTTGCAGAAATAAAGCTGTATTGGAGGAGGATGCTTGGCCTCAAGCCTGGATGTGAGGAAAATTAGTGTAATCCCTCAAGAGGCCTGTCAAGAAGGAGAGGAAATCCTAAATAGGAATCCCTCCTGCTAAGCAGCACTGTAACTCAGCTAAACAACTGGAGATTGTTGAAAGTCTGAATAGACCATAAAATCAATAACACATAGCATGAGAAACAATGGCTGCCTTTCCCTCCTTTTAAACAAGTTGTAATGTTCCTACTTAGCCTTGGCTAAGAGGAACATTCAATTTTGTTTTAATTTATGTTTTATGAATAAATTAATAAAGGAGGACATGTAAAACTCCTAAAAAATATGAATAAATCAATGCCCATGTGAACAAAGAAAAATCAGGGCTATGCAAATAATCAATTGCAGGTGTGAAAGAGGTTTGAGCTAAAGATTGGGTCAGCCTTGACCAAATCAACAACGTTGTCTAGGTTCATTGCATATCCAAAAGGGACAGCGTAGTTCTAGAAGGGAGCCTCTAATGTGAAAAGGGATAACTCATCAAATTGGTTTAGGGTTTGCAAGATCTTTCTCATCTTATAAAAGGAAAAGGAGGGCAGCAAGAGAAGGTTGTTGATAGATCATATTTCTGAAGTATTTGTCTGCTTAGACAAATAACATTCTCTACTATTGAGTGGAGGATTGTATCTGGAATTCCTATGTAGGAGTTTCACCTCTTCCTCTAATAATTCAAGGATGAAAGTTTGCTGAAGTGAACCACTATTAGGCTTGAGGCCAAGCTCCCAATTACATTGGCAACGCTGATCCAGTGAGGGCTTTTCTGTCTCTGCAAGCTGCAGCAAGTGGTGATCTAGATCTGCAGAGATCTAGTGTATTTTGAGAGTCTCTCTCCATGGAGTGGATCCTTTGAAATCCTGGAGGAGAGTACCATTTCTTGCACTTTTAGATCTGCTATTATTCAATATTTTTTTGTGTCTCTTGAGCTACAACGCTGTCCCACTGGGAAAACTACGTTATTTATGTATAAGGGTTTGCAGATTGTCTTGCTCATTGTTTAGATCAAAGATCTCTTGTGCTGGGTTTGCCTTCCACTTGGTGATCCATGGATTGGCTTGTTGATCTGTGTTTTGTTCAGATCTGCTCCATTGTAATGTAATGTCATATTTAGAAATTTATTGCATCAGTTTCCAGATCTGCAACTTTTTTCTCAGATCTACTCTTATTCATGCATGCTCTTGTCAAAATTCCAAGTGGATCTTGTAGAGAAAACTATAGAGTTTCTAGATCTGATACAGATCTGATATTTTATCCATATATCTTCTCTATATCTAATTTTTAACTCACATCTATTGAACCTCCTGGAAAATAACGTTGTTGAAGCATTTATGCAAATTTACATGTGCATCTGCTCTCTTTTCTGAAGATTTATTGTTGTATTGGCTCATGCTTTCCACTGTATAATGAAAGGGATTTTTCATAATGATTATTTTCTACTGTAATACTGAGATATTATTCCACTTTTTGATCTCCACTAAACATTAGCTAAAACTGCGCAATTCTTGCAGCAGTGCTTGCATTTTACTGCAGCCTTCCCCTTCGGGTGCCTTTTAGCTAGTCTACTTTTTGGGAGATCTGTTTAATGTGCTTAAACTGATTTTTTCTAATGAAATTCCATATATAATTCAAATAAAACATAAATTAAGGGAAACCAGCCCTGATCTGCATTATTCTTGCTCAGTTTTACTTATATAGCATTTTCCCTGAAGACCGTGTTGAAATTCTTGAAAAGGGGTTATTCCAAGTTCTATAGACAGAGTCTACAGTTGGCCAGGTAGCCTCTAGATCTCATCCTTTCTTTGAAGGGTGACATATCTAGTATATTACTCTGTAGTCCATCTTTGAAATATAATCTTGATAATCCTGAAAAAGGATCATTACAGTGGTATCAGATCTCCACTCTTGGCACAACCTGTGCTAGCATTGGAGCACCAGTCATGCTGCATTCTGAAGATGAAGATCCTATTTCTAAGAGGGAGAGGAGATATCAGAATAGAATTTATAGAAAGTATGACTATAATATTGTTTACCTTGACAAGGGTAAAGACAAGGGGAAATCCCCTAAATCTGTGAATGTTAAAGATAAGGAAGGAGAGGAGTTTGCAAAAACTCTCCTGGAAGCTATGCAAGATTTGTCCAAGGAAATAAAGGAGATGAGGATAGATAGAATGAGGGAGTCCCTTGGGAGATTCCATCAAGGAGAAAGTTCTGATATGTCTCAATTTGGGACTGGTCAACCTGTGAGTTTGCCACAAGCTCCCCAGGCCTCACAACACTCTACAATGCCTACCTTCTTGGCTGTAGAGAATGAAGGGCTGCAAGAGCCAACCTCTTTGGAAGGTTACTTTGTAGAATATGACTCACAAAGTCAGAGGTTCAAGGATAACTTGAGCTTTCAAGACTTCTGGCATCTCAAGGACCAGAGGAGGCCATGGCAGTAGTACAGAGATGTAGGTTTCCTTCATGGGAGACAACACACTATGGGCAGGTTCTTCTTGCCTAAGTTCGATGGATCACCCTCTTGTTCTACCAAACCATGGGTGGAGAAGTTGGACATCTATTTCCATTTGAATAAAGTGCTCGAAGTAGAATTCATCAAGATTTTTGCACTGCATTTTGAGGGGGAAGCCCACAACTGATGGTTTCATTGACTATCTACATTGGGGCATAACAATGTTTCCACATATGCTGATTTCAATAGGAGACTAGTGGAGAGATTTGATCGGAAAGATCCTGAGGCCCCTTTCATAAGCTTGGAAAAGTTGAAACAGAGAGGAGATGCAAAGGCCTATATCTCTGAATTCCTGAGGTTGTCTGTAATGATCCCTGATCTGTCAGTAGCAAGGAGAGTCTACATGTTCATTGATGGCCTGGAAGAGCCCTTGCATGGGTTGGTTAAGTCTATGAAGCCCATCACTCTGCATGATTCCATTGAGAGAACTAGAGATCTCCAAGATCCCTTGCCAAGGGAAAAGGCAACCTTCCCAAGCAAAGTCACTCACTCTTCTAAGGGGAAGGGGGGGAAAGCTGCTCCACCCAAGGAGAGATCACTGAAGAAACCTCTTGACATTGATATCCGGAGGGAGTTGAGGAAGAATAAATTATGTTTCACTTGTCAAGAGCCATGGGTACCGGGACATAGATGTGCTGCTGGAAGAGCACACTATATTGAAGTCTTCTCTGATTTTGATGAGGAAGAGGGAAATGATGGACCTAGGAGAGGTCACAACGCTGGTGATGATGAGGAGGAGGATCAATCATCATCCAGAGAAGAAGAAGAAGGAAATTTTTCTCCTACCAGTGGGACTCTTTCTTCTTTGAGAGGAGTGCTCAAGTATTTAACCCTTAGAGTGCAAGGTTCAGTTATAAACCAAAGAGTGTCTATTCTGATTGACAGTGGGGCAACCCACAACTTTATTGATGCTCACCTTGTGTAGATGAGAGGGATCCCTACTGATACTTTTGATGGGTTCTATGTTTTGGTTCCAGGAGATAGAACTATGCAGTGCATGCAATATGTTCCATCACTTTCTGTGACTATGGGAACCTACACCTTGGAGGACCATTTCTTTGTAGTGGACATACCAGACACCAACATCATCTTGGGCATCCAGTGGTTGATTAATTTGGTAAAATGCACCACTGATTGGAAGGCCTTGTAGATGGAATGGGTGGATTTGAAGAGTGGGAAACAACAAAACATTCAAGTCATGCACACCTACCCTTCACCGGATGTTTCCACCCCCACAAAAAAGATGGAATTGCGTAGTGGGGGTAGGGGCCTCACAGTTCCTTCTCTCATGTTTATGAGAATGCTGCAAGGAAAATTCCTACATCATGGAAAGCCAATTGGGATGCCATTAGATTCTGTGGGGGAAGCCTCACCAAGTGCTGAAACAATGGAAGAGAGAGCCACAACGCTGTGGGAGGAAGCAAGGGGGAGGATCAACCTTCCCACAAACAATTTTGACATGCATAATGCCAAAGAAACAATAAACAACAAAGCAAGCACCACCATAGATGCATCAGCAATGTTGTCTTTGTTGAGATGTGTAGATCCGTATTGGAGGTCTCAACTCCTTGTGGAGTACTCCAAAGATCTGCACAACGGGATGAAGCAAGGTGGAGGCTATTTGGTCCATGAAGGGGTCATCTATCATCTTGGTAAAGTATTCTTGTCTCAAGCCTCCAATCATAAGCAAGAGATACTACAAAGAGCACACAAGGAGTTCCTTTCCAGCTATATGTAGTCAGCAAAGTTCTACTCCCTAATATTGGAGAGTTTTGATTGGGAGGGAATGAAGGAAGAGCTACATCAACACTTACAAGAGTGAAATAGTTATGAGGAGATGGGGAAGCCAAGGGATCCTATGCAGGAGACATTTAAACCATCTCTTATTTCTCTTAAAAGAGGAGAAATGCCCATGCCTAACTCTATGAGTGTGGGAGACTTGTATGGTAAAGAATCTGATCTTATGGAGAATGTTTATTTTTCTGATTTGACACATTCTCTTACCATATGTATGCAGGCCATGGCTCCTACAAGAAGTGATATTACATGTAGATCTCATGGCATTGATGAGGCTAATAAAAATTCCAAAGCTGGCCACTCCCTTGAGGTGCAAAGGGAGATTATCTATCATGATGGGTGCTTCCCAAAGGCACCTAATGAGGGCTTCACTTTCAGCCATGTCAAAGTGACCCATGCAGAAAATATGTGGTGGGGGTACCACCTATCACACTTAGATCTACTTAAAACAAGGAGTGCACTGCGTTGGTACCTTATGTGGGATTGTGACACACCTCCTCAAGTGAAAATTTCAGTTTTCCTATATGTGATTTTTCTTCCATACATAGATGACATATTGGTGTTGTTTATGGGTTTGTATGGACAAAAAGTAGGCAATTTATATGTACCACATGCGATGGAAATTTATCCTATACTTCATGATACATGTTTTAGATGTGACATTACTTCACCCATGCTTACTTTTGTTGAGTTTTACACTCCTGAAGGGATAGACTATGCCCCTATCATGTTAGCATTGGAGGAGCAGTTTCTGATGTATTGGCTTGGTGAGCACTTAATCCATGATGGAAGCTTGATCCTTGATGGTGTCATCAATGGATAAGGAGAATAACTACAGCTCCTAACCTGTCAGTTGCTTGAGGACAAGCAACATTTTGGAGGGGAGGACTGTAATGTCACTACTTAGCCTTGGCTAAGAGGAACATTCAATTTTGTTTTAATTTATGTTTTATGAATAAATGAATAAAGGAAGACATGTAAAACTCCTAAAAATTCTGAATAAATCAATGCCCATGTGAACAAAGACAAATTGGGGCTATGTAAATAATCACTTGCAGGTGTGAAAGAGGTTTGAGCTAAAGACTGGGTCAACCTTAACCAAATCAACAACGCTATCTAGGTTCATTGCATCTCCAAAAGGGACAACGCAGTTATAGAAGGGAGCCTCTAATGTGAAAAGGGCTAACTCATCAAAGTGGTTTAGGTTTTGCAAGAGCTTTCTCATCTTATAAAAGGAAAATGAGGGCAGCAAGAGAAGGTTGTTGATAGATCATATTTCTAAAGTATTTGTTTGCTTAGACAAATACCATTCTCTGCTGTTGAGTGGAGGATTGTATCTGGAATTCCTATCCAGGAGTTTCACCTCTTCCTTTGATGATTCAAGGAGGAAAGTTTTCTGAAGTGAACCACTATTAGGCTTGAGGCCAAGCTCCTAATTAAATTGGCAGTGCTGATCCAGTGAGGGTTTTACTATCTCTGCAAGCTGCAGCAAGTGGTGATCTAGATCTATAGAGATCTAGTGTATTTTGAGAGTTTCTCTCCATGGAGTGGGTCCTTTGACCTCCTGGGAGAGAGTACCATTTCTTGTACTTTCAGATATGCTATTATTCAGTAGTTTTCTGTGTCTCTTGAGCTACAATGTTTTCCCACTGGGAAAACTGTGTTATTTATGTATGAGGGTTTGCAGGTTGTCTTGCTCATTGTTTAGATCAGAGATCTCTTGTGCTGGGTTTTCCTTCCACTTGGTGATCCATGGATTGGCTTGCTGATCTATGTTCTGTTCAGATCTGATCCATTGTAATGTAATGTCATATTCAGAAATTTACTATAGCAGTTTCTAGATCTGCAACTTGTTTCTCAGATCTACTCTTATTCATGCATGCTCTTGTCAAAATTCCAAGTGGATCTTGTAGAGAAAGCTATAGAGTTTCCAGATATGATATATATCTGATATTTTATCCATATATATGCTCTAGATCTAATTTTTAACTCACATCTGCTGAACCTCCTAGAAAATAACGCTGTTGAAGCATTTCTGCAAATTTACATGTGCATCTGCTCTCTTTTTTGAAGATTTATTGTTGTATTGGCTCATGGTTTCCACTGTATAATGAAAGGGCTTTTTCATAATTATTATTTTCTGTTTTAATACTGATATATCAGTCATATTTCTGATATCCACTAAACAATAGCTAAAACTACGCAATTCCTGAAGCAATGCTTGCATTTTACTGCAGCCTTCCCCTTTGGATGCCTTTTAGCTAGTCTAATTTTTGGGAGATATGTTTAATGTGCTTAAACTGAATTTTTTCTGATGAAATTCCATATATAAGTCACATACAACATAAATGTGGGGAAAACAGCCCTAATTTGCGTTATTCTCTCTCAGTTTTACTTATACAACATTTTTCTTGAAGACCTTGTTGAAATTCTTGAAAAGCGGTTATTCCAAGTTCTATAGACAGAGTCTACAGTTGGCTAGGTAGCCTCTAGATCTCACATTTTCTTTGAAGGGCTACATATCCATTAAATTCCTTTGTATTCCATCTCTGAAATAGAATCTTGAGAATCCTGAAAAAGGATCATTACACAAGTGAAGGCCCCCTCTCAATGGGTCCCAGTCCTTTTAGTGTTTCCTCCACCAAATAACACTCTTACCATTCACACTGCGCTTTCCATAAAAGTGCTTTCCTCCTCCTCTCCCAGCGTTTTTGACTTAGTGAACTTGACCTTTTCCACTTGCAAATGTAGAAATTATATTCACTAAGCATGCATATGTCCAAGATCCACCTGATCTCACACTATTTAACTTTATGCAAGATACTAAATCTATTCCACTTGTTAATATTTTGTGGAAAAATTAATTTCAAACACATGTGAAGCATAAACAAAAATTATAAATCGCACATAACACAGTTTTTTATAGGGAAAAGCTGAAGCTGAAAACCCAAACTATATATTATGTAACATGGAGATCATATGACAATCTCATACAAACATACAAAGCTTATCACAAGCTCTTAGTACAGTACAATCATCATACACTATATAGGCCTAATCTTGCAAATCCATGCACTGATCTTTGCCACTTGCTAGCCTGCCTTGTTGGCCGGATAAATCGATCTTGCGGACAAGATCGATCTCCCTGGTGTCAGAAGACAATCTAGCAACAAATGAACAACTAAGTTTGTCTTTCTCTAAATATATTCATTTTACAAGTAAATTCTATGAAGTTGTCGATCCTACCTTAGATCCAAATGCTTATTTGCAGTCGTAGTTCTTCTGTCACATCAATAATCCTTCCGTCGCAACAAGAGTTCTTTCGTTGCAAGAAAGTGTCATCTTTTGTCGACCTGCAATCACAAACAAAAAAATATTAAATAGCACCTGTATAACAAATAATTATAAAACATACCTATCATAGTGATAAAGGAATCTATGAAATAACGATCAAATGATAGCTTATTGAAATAAACGATCGAATGACAATTTATTGAGAAAAACAAAACTTGATTGTATTAATCTTAAAATAACAGAAGAACCTTACAACCTTAGCCTTGATGTTTGAAAAGGCCTTCCCGGGGTCCAAAGTAGGAGTATCCTCTACTTTGATAATTCTTGAACTCTTCCTCCAGGAGCATAAAGAGGTATGTGATCTTTCCTCTCAAAAGCTCAGCAGAAAGAAGTCTAAATCTCAACAACACTTCAACTCAATCACCCATAAAGCTTGAACTCCCTTTGAGGCTACCCAATGCCTCCTTTTATAGAGAAAATGAGGAGGTTAGGCTTCCACCTTTGAAGGGATATAATCCTCCTTCAAAGGGATAGGCTCCTCACATCAAGGGATTAGTTCCTTAAGGTGTGGGATACATGCACCTTGCTAAAGCGTACTCATCCCCAAAAATTCTCATCTAGAACCTTCTAGAATTGACCTCAAACCAACTTTTTAACTTTACTTTCTCGTTTTTTTGTCCTTGAGAAGGATACACAGGAATTGCAAAAGAAAACTACGTTCTGGAATGCAGTTAAGCAGTGTATTACCTGCATACCCAAGCTAGGAAGGCAGGAAGGCTTCATGTTACCTGCGTACCCAAAGTTTCAGAGATTTTTAGGGTTTTCCCTCCATTTTTAAGGCTTGACATGAGGATTAAAGGTTGTAAGACTTGCAGAGGAGGTATGTATGAGTGTTAATGAGTTCATACAGTCAACAGAATGTCAAGGTGACAGTTTTTAGTGTAACAGATTGCCCCCTAAAGTGCGAAGTTTGGAATAGATGAAGATGAAGTCTGTCATATATGAAGAGTGAAGTAATTTATCATTTCAAGGATCATCCTGTGGACACCCCAGTCGAAACCTGTAAAAAAATTCAATGCAAAATATATATATGTAAACATATCATCGCTGAGGTAGGCATTCCCATACTCAGATCAAAACTATATAGAAAACTGATTAAAACTGTTCTGATACAGGAATGATTTTCAATACATGAACATTATAGACATGTGTAGACACAGTATGGATGCAGCCATCTGGTTATGAATAGTCCACTGTATAAATGATAAAAAAATTCCTTGCAGCCTAGATGGTAGAAACTAGATCCAAGGTCTTGATTTCCGCATCTCAAACTAGTACGATTCTATCCATGTGAATGAATGTGTCGAAGTCGAATATGGTAGAAACCACTTGATTACCAGTCAATGATGTAAAATGTTAACAAGTGTGAGAGTAACCACCAGTAATGTCAATGGCTCTCAAAGTACTCGGTACAATCCATGAAATGTGAATGAATCAGCTGAAGTCGAACATGTCATGGAATCATTCGATCGAAGGTAAATGATACAATCTGTCATCGAAGGTGAGAAACCTGCCATTGAGGCATGCAGATTTCAAGGTACTGACGATTTCTAGATCAAATTCCTAGATAATGAGTTGTCGTTGATAGAAAGTGATCCGTCGTAGGCAAGCCCACAACACGAAATCATAGATCAAGTTTTGAAGAAATATATTGGCAAGGACTGACTCAGGGATGGTCAAAATGGAAGACAAATATTTTGCAAATGAATGGTTTGTTTGAGCTGTCCTCTTGAGCACATAATGACATTGCAGATGGTTTGGTGACAATTGACCCAAAGCTGATACCCAGAAACCGGCTGAAGACTTTCAATGTGTTTTTATTAACTGTTAGGAAAAGGATTTTCCCAACCCAGGTGAACAAAAGTGTTGTGTTCAAGAGTGGTTAACAATTTTCCTAATAATCAAAATGTAACAAACAAGTTCGTTTTTCTCTCTTTTCCCCCACCATTTCTGGCAAGTACCTCTTTATTTTTGACAAGCTTGAGGAGGATAAAATTTTCTTGTTTATAAGCTCATCCTTCGAATGAGTCCAACTTAGTTTAAGATTCAAACCCTAAGGAGTGGTTAATTCCTATTTAAAATTGAAGAGGTCCTTTACTGTTAAGTTTTAACGAGTCCAGTATAGGAGAAACTCGGTGTTTTTCAATTTTAGAGAGTCAGAAGAAAAAACTTAAGAAGACTCTATGGGTGTATTTTTTCATAAATTAAGTCTCTCGAGCCCGAAAAATGATAAAATAATGCGGGAGAGAACTCTATTGACCGTAATTCGTCAACGTATACCTTTTTCATAAATATTCCATTTCAGTCCGTAAAAGGGGTAAACTTATACTGAAAGGACGATCATTCATTTACTTTAACGAGTTCAAATAATCAAGTGCTCGAAAATATTTTCATGTTTAGAGAGTTTGAAAAGGGCTTATAAGAGGACTCAAGGCTTTCACTTTTTCTGTAAGTTTTAACGAGTTTGAAAAATGGATAAAAATGTACTCATGGTTTCACTTTTTCTGTAAAATTTTAATGAGTTTGAAAAAGGGATAAAAATGTACTCATGTGGCCAACTTTCAATTTAATTTACGAGTAGGAAAAGACGGAAAGAACTTGGAATTTTCATGTGTTTTACGAGAATGAAAGATAGAAAAATAATCTCGGGATCTTCATGAGTTTAACGAGTCTTGAAAATAACCAAAATTGACTCAAGATAGGTTTCATTTTTACAAAAGCTTGGAACAGAGAAAAACTATGATTCAAAGTGGTTTCATTTTTACACAAGCTTGAAACAGAGAGAAAACTATGCTTGATGCCCCCTAAGTTTAACTGCTAGAGCGCATGCCCCCCCAGCTTCATTTCATTCAACTAAGTACACTGCTAGTATTCAATAGCTGGATGGAATGAAGGTTTATTTACGAGATCATATGAAAGACCCGACCTAAAACTATAAGAAAATTATGTAAAAACTAAAATAACTAACCTAAATATATGACTTAACATTTACGAGATCTATTCAAAGACTCGACTCAATTAGGGAAGGATTTGTTTCATTTTTTAACGAGATTGACACAGGAAAAGAACTATGCTCATGGCAACGTGTTTCATTTTTTAATGAGGTTGACACAGTAAAAGGAAATTTCCTCTTACCTGATTCATTTTTTTACAAGGTTGACTCAGTAACAGGAACCATCCTCAGAAACTATTTATTTCTAATCTATTAATCTATTCTCTACAATCTACCTACTGATTCATTTTTTAATGAGGTTGACACAGGAAAAGAAATGTCCTCATGGAAGCTTGTTTCATTTTTTAAACGAGCTTGACACAAGAAAAGGAACTATGCTCTCGACTAACTGATTCATTTTTTAATGAGGTTGACACAGTAAAAGGAACTATCCTCACACTCATTGATTCATTTTTTAACGAGGTTGATACAGTAAAAGGAACTATCCTCGCACTCACTGATTCATTTTTTAACGAGGTTGACATAGTAAAAGGAACTATCCTCACACTCACTGATTCATTTTCTAATTAGGTTGACACAGTAAAAGGAACTTTCCTCAAACTCACTGATTCATTTTTTAATGAGGTTGACACAGTAAAAGGAACTTTCCTCAAATCTACATGTTTCATTTTTTAACGAGGTTGACACAGTAACAGGAACTCTCCTCATACTCACTGATTCATCTTTTAACGAGGTTGACACAGTAAAAGGAACTCTCCTCGGCACAACATTGATCATGGCTTCCAACTGGAAGAAACACATGTCAATGGACACACCTTGATCATGGCTTCTAAGAGGTCTTCATCAGAAGGAAGAATAGTTCTCTAGAATGAACACATGTCAAGGGACTCAAAAGGGATAAGAACATTGCATTCAAATAATCCCATAGAGTGTTCCATGTCAATTACTAGATCTAAGTCAAAGGAAGACGAGCAAACAGTGAGAGGCTCGCTTACATCAGTAACTGAAAACATGGGACTAGTTGCCACATAATTAACCCGTGGTGGGGTAGATACCACTTGCGTATGAGGAAAATTCAGGGATGTCGGATCATTGGTAGTCGAATCAAGACTAGGGAATGAAAGCTGGTCTACAGTCACAATATTTCCATTGTGAGGGAAAGACATCACGCGAAAGAGTGTCGATACCACAGATTTCATTGCATAAACATAGTCTCGCCCAAGGATTAAATTGAAATCCAAGGGGCCTCAAACTACCATAAGATCAATACAGACAGTTTTACCTTCCAAATTAATAGAAAAATTAGGAAGGATCCCTAAAGGTTCACTAATGAATCTGTTAAAAGCTTTCATATTCTACGTAATAGGCACAAGCTGAGGGGAACCCAAAGCTTTCCAAGCAGTTGAGGATAAAATACTAACAGAAGCACCTTCATCTACCTATGTGCAGTGTATGTCCCTACCACTAAACTTCACAATGATTTGGAAAGGGATAGAGGAAGGAAGACGAGGTTCTGTCAGTCTATTCCAATCAAAGGAAAAGACCTCAGTACTTGGAGGGGGTTTTGTAGAAATAGGTGAAATGCCCCCTAGCATAGAAGAATATTATGTAACAACAAGAACCTAAGCGGTATGAAGTTCACTCTCTAGAGGGAGAATGGGATTGATTGAATGTGAAATCGAATCGACCACTTGATCAACTAATGTATCATCAACCTAAGTGATATGAGTTTCACTCTCCAATGGAAGAGTGGGATCGAATGTACTTGAAAATATATCAATAACTCCGTCAGTTGACGGTAGGTTGGGAGAAAGTTTATGGTAACCAGCTGGAAATTCTTGCTGTGGAACAGTAAGGTTTTCCAATAATTTTGAGGCTTCATGAATGTGAGGGCAAATGTGAGTTTGATGACTCCCTTTGCATAACTTACAAGGATACCTAACTTTACCCTTTTTCCCAGGCACCTGACTATCACTGGTTGATGGATCAACAGAAATTTGATGAGATTTTTCTGACCACACTTGCAAGACCTTTGGAATACTGGGACAATTGATAAGGAAGTGGTCACCCTTACAAATCCTGCAAGGGTGTTTGGGTTTACGATGCATGTTGGAGGTTTCCTCAACACAACTAACACTTACAGCCATGGTTGGTTGGTTGACTTCTTCCTTATCTTGCTTCTTCTTCTTCCCTTTCTTCTTCTTCCTAGCCACCTGGTTACTAGCGTCAAGGCTTCTACCAAGCGAAGAGGAAGAAATGAAAGAAGAAATATTAGGCAAAGAAGGTAAAGGGTCAATAAAAGGTTGGTGATGTTGAGATGGTGAACTTTGTTGAGGTGAAGCATCTGGTTTAGGTGGAACAATTGGAGTATTCAGGGCCAAGGAAGTTGAAAATAACCATATTGGTAAACCTATTTTAAATCCAGGTCATGACAAAGTAGCCATATAAAGAGGACCAGCATTTCCAAAGCAAGGAAAAGTACTAGGATTCTCGTTAAGAGGGGTTCTTTGGTTGGTAAATTCTGGAACAGTTGCCATTATATTCAACTTCAGTGAATTTTATTAACAATTTAAAACTAAGATTAACAATTTCACAATTCACACCTAACAATTAAAATTCACAATTCACACCTATGGTCTCTAAAAGTAAAAACAAACAAATTAACACGCGCTATAAAATCTGAGTCAAACCACACACAAACAGTGGATTCCCGCATTAAAAACACTAGTTGGTGGTGAAATCCAACATCGTAGAATTTCAATGCAGAAATGGCAGTTGGAACAGTTACCCCAACAACCTGCTTAATGAAACAGACTAGCACAAGTTTCTTCACAAAACCATCTCAAGTGAAGAGAACCCCCCAGAGATTCCAAGTGAGTCTAGTCAACGTCTACTCCAGGTACAGTGAGATCTTTCCTTCACCGTCACCTTAGGAAATAATCTTAAGCTTATGGGCACTAAGGTTACCAACAGTAACAAATACAACTTGGGGAACAGTCTATGATCTGATTCCACGCACAAGGGCAGAGTAACAAAGCTCAATCCCCTTGAAGGCTCCTCGACATGGTCAATCCGAGGTTTACCGACAAGTGACCCCAGGCTCCTCAACAATGGTTAATCCGAGGTTTACCATTTGTAATGTGAAAAAAATCTTCTATCTTTCCCAATGAAACAAAATTGATTGTTTCAAAGGTTCGGACATGATCTCATGATTAACTCCTTTAAGAGAAGCGTCCCAGATTGTACCAATTACAATTGGATTTATTTCCTACCATAAGATTTATCTACTTGTTTGTTTTAGTTTCTTTGGAAAGTTAACTACAACCTATTCCAAAGCACTAATCCTGAGATAGATTGGTGGAAAGAGCCCTAAAAATGTAAAAATTACTAGATGAATTTTAATTAAGTGCTGTGTTATTTAGGCTGTTATTACTCAAAAGGGTAAATGGATATGAAACCAATGGTGTTATGACCCGACCCAAAACTGAATGCAATCGAATATGATAATGTAATATTTTCAATTCGATGAATCTTAAATAAAGTAAGGAGAGAGTTTCCATTCACTTCCAACAATTAAAAAAATTGATCACTAAGAGAAAATATAACAAATTCTCTAATGCACTAATTTCATCAAGAAAAACTAATGCAAATCAATTCCAAAACAATTTTTTATTTTTGTGTTTTTAAAACAAGCATAAGAACATGTAAATTCAAATCAAAGAAAACTGATCTAAATCAACGATTGATTTTTCAGAATGTAAGCTATGCAGTTTTAATCTATGCACAATTCACTTGAAAAGTATGCAAATGTAATCTATGCACATTTTTCATTCATATTCTGAAAATGAGAATTCTAATTATGAAAATGTGATCTATGCAAAAGAATTCTCAAACAAAAGATGATTCTAATGTAAACCAATCAAGTGCAAGCAAAGAAAATTGTGTGAGAGTTCCAAAGATAAAAAATAAAAACACTCAAAGGCGATTAACACTCATACACAATTTAGCCCCCCCCCCCCCGGGGAATGAGGGGGAAATTTTTTTGCAAAAACAAAAGAAAAAAGATGCAAAAATTTGAAAATACTGAGACAAACCTCCAAGTAATGACCAAAGGAAATCAAATTAAGAATTTCTCAAAAAAGAGACTCAAAACACCCAATTAACTTAACGGAGATTGATGAGATAAAAAATTTGCTGAAAGAAATTCATAAATAAGAGATTTTTGACAAAAAACATACAGATTTGGGTAGATGCTAAAAATCCTAAATTAAATCTAAACTAAACTGAAAGAAGAAATCTGAAGTTTTTCAAAAAATTTAACAGGGTTCGCAGGCTCCCAAAAGTAACAGGTGTGGTCCCGCACTGTTTACTTAAGGAAAGTGTGACACTTCCCGCACTGTGCAAAAGAACAAAGTGTGGTCCCCAGAAAAGTTCAAGAAAAATGTAAAAGATTTCAAAATTTTCAAAAACAGAGAAAACCTAAGCTACCCAGATAGATATCCATCAATCAAAAACCAGGAAAAACCTTTCCTCAAATCAAAATAAAAGAGAACCAAAAACAACAAGTTCTTTTTCCAGCGGAGTCGCCAATTTGTTGGCAGGATAAATCGATCTTGTGGACAAGATTGATCTCCCTAGTGTCAGAAGACAATCTAGCAACAAATGAACAACTAAGTTTGTCTTTCTCTAAATATATTCATTTTACAAGTAAATTCTATGAAGGTGTCGATCCTACCTTAGATCCAAATGCTTATTTGCGGTCGGAGTGCTTCTATCACATCAATAATCCTTCCGTCGCAACAAGAGTTCTTTCGTCACAAGAAAGTGTCGTATTTTGTCGACCTGCAATCACAAACAAGAAAATATTAAATAGCACTTGTATAACAAATAATTATAAAACATACCTATCATAGTGATCAAGGAATCTATGAAATAAACGATCAAACAACAGCTTATTGAAATAAACGATCGAACGAAAATTTATTGAGAAAAATAAAACTTGATTTTATTAATCTTAAAATAATAGAAGAACCTTACAACCTTAGTCTTGATGTTTAAAAAGGCCTTCCTGGGGTCCAAAGTAGGATTCTCCTCTACTTTGATAAGTTTTTGACTCATCCTCCAGGAGCATAAAGAGGTATGTGATCTTTCCTCTCAAAAGCTCAGCAGAAAGAAGTCTAAATCTCAACAGCATTTCAACTCAATCACCCATAAAGCTTGAACTCCCTTTGAGGCTACCCAATGCCTCCTTTTATAGAGAAGATGAGGAGGTTAGGATTCCACCTTTGAAGGGATAGAATCCTCCTTCAAAGGATAGGCTCCTCATATCAAGGGATTAGTTCCTTAAGGTGTGGGATACATGCACCTTACTAAAGCATACTCATCCCCAAAAATTCTCATCTAGAACCTTATAGAATTAACCTCAAACCAACTTTTTAACTTTACTTTCTTGATTTTTTTACTTTGAGAATGGTACATAGGCATTGCAAAAGGAAAAGCGTGATCTAGGCCTTGATTAAGCAATGTATTACACCGCATACCCAAGTAGGAATGGAGGAACGCAAGTAGGCTTCATGTTACCTGCGTACCCATTCTTCCAAAGGTTTTTAGGGTTTTTTCTTCTTGTTTTAAGGCTTGACATGAGGAGTAAAGGTTGTAAGACTTGCAGAGGAGGTATGTATGAGTGTTAATGAGCTCATACAGTCAACATAATGTCAAGGTGATAGTTTTTAGTGTAACATGCCTCCACTGTGCAATCTATACTAAAGAATAGCTCTGAATGAATTCAAATTACTCTTGGATTGATTGCACAATCCTCATTGGAATATCCACTGTGTGTTGGATGCAATAAATGCGTCACTAATAGTCACAACTAATAGTCTATCTTTCCCTTTCACCTCTCCACTGGTCTCCATTGAAACTACCATGCACTGTAGTTAACTGATGTATTGTTCAGTTGATTAATTAGTTATTATGTGTGAATTAATTAACTAATTAATTCACTCCACTCTCACTAGTGTATCAATCAGTTAGACTAGATACAACTAGTTCAACTGAGTCTAATTGAGTTAAACTAAATACAACTCCATAACTACTTCTTCCAACTGTGTCATAACTCTGCCACTTGAGTTCTAACTAAGTCCTCCATGCAATAGCTCCAGTAAACCCTTAGGAATAGCGTAATTCCTTCTGTCATCTGCTGTGCCACATTTGTGCACTGAACTGAAGTGCTCCAAGAGAATAAGTTGTTGTTTAGAGTCTAATTATTATTAAGAGCTAATAATAATCGACATGCATCTATTTTTAGATTGACAATCTATAAATAGACTTCACCCAATATTATAAAAATAGAATTTCATCTATTTTTCCAACTTGATCAACCATCCACAAATAGCATCCTGCAACTTCTAAACTATGATTGACATGTCTAAAAGTAGACATAGTCTAAAAATAGACTTGTACCAAAAATAGCCTGCGGGCCCACTTAGTGAAGGCGACTCTTTTCACTAAGCTCATCATCTTGTTGAATCTCAACACTCCCTCTCAATAAGATAGGGATTATCCTTCACCCCAATCCTACCTCTATGGTGTTCAAATTTTCTCCTGGTGAGCGTCTTCGTCAGGATATCTTCATCCTGATCCTCTGTGGTAATGTACTGAAGCAATATGGTCTTCCACTGCACATAATCCTTGATATGATGATATCGGATATCAATATTTTTCGATCTATCATGAAACACAGGATTAACCGAGAGTTTAATGCAACTCTAATTATCATAATGAATCACAGTGGGATCTAAATGTGAACCGAATAAACCAACCAGAATCTTCCTCATCCAGATACCCTCACATGCAGCTAAAATTTCTGCCATGTATTCTTCTTCCGTTGAACTGAGTGCCACATATCTTTGTTTCCTGTTGTACCAAGAAACTGCCTTAGATCCGATACTGAAAATCCCTCCTGATGTGCTCTTTCTGTCTGTTGGGCTTCCTGCCCAATCTGCATTCGTGAAGCCATGAAACTTCACCTCATCCATTTGTTTGTACCATAAACCATTCTCAGATGTGCCCCTGAGATATCTCAGGACATGCTTGTGTTCCTTCCAAAAGAGCTTGGTAGGCTTAACCATCGCTTGTGAAATTTGGTTCACCACATAGCATATGTTCGGTCTTGTATTGACTAAATACATGAGCGAACCCACCAACTGTCGATAAACAGTGGCATCCACTACCTATGCCAATGTAGCATCCTCTTTCTTCCAATTTCCTGGAAGAGGAGTGTCGATAGGCTTGCAGCCTTGCATGTGAAACTTCTCCAGTATCTCCCGGGCATACTTGCGTTGAGACATAAACAGTTCACCTTCCCGTTTCCATATTTCCAATCCAAGGAAATAATAAAGGAGGCATAAATACTTCATCTCAAACTCCTTTGCAAGATCAGCCTTGCATGAGTGTATCAACTGCTCATCACCTGTTAGTATCAAATCATCAACATAAAGTACAATGATCAAAAGCTTACCCTCAACCATAATCTAGTACAGGTTTTCATCCGCCTCACTCTTGGTGAAGCCAAGTCCAGTGAAATAGCTATCGATCCAAGTGTACCAAGCAGGGGGTGCTTGTTTAAGCCCATACATCGCTCTTTTGAGTCTACACACATGCGACTCGCTGCTAAAGATCTCAAATCTGTTAGAAAATTAAATATTACAGAGCAATGCAACACATAAAATATGCGGAAAATAAAAGCACACAAAACACATAAAACTAGAGAGACATAGATATATGTGGTTCACCCAGTTTGGGCTACGTCCACCCCAAACAGCCAGTCCTTCCTTTCTATTATCTAGCAAAAATGAAGAGACAAAACCTACAGCAGATCCGCTGTAGTATCCTATGTTCTCTCTCACAGTCTCCCTCTCTGTTTCTCTCTTCGAGAATACACACACGATACACAGCTGCAATACAATTCCCTCATAAAAGCGAGGGGTTGCCTTCTAGGGAAAAAAACCCTAATCTAAACATAAATTCTATCGTTAAATCATTTGCCTAATGAACGGCCCTGATTGACTAGAAATTACTATACTTTTACAAGGCAATTTTTCATCTGTTTTTAGCTTCGGGGGCGCTGCCCCCAAAAACCCCTGCCAGGGGGGGCTCCGAAAAGCGCTACCACCCCCCCTAGACCCCCCATGGTAGCGATTAATTATGGGCGGCATTGCCACCCCTTTTAAGATACAAGGGTCCAATGCTGTGATACAAAGTAAACAAGATAATCAGGCTCCACACCCAACAATCTCCCACTTGGAGACTGATTGTAGCAACTCCACCGCTGCTTCATTTGCTGGAAAATGACTCCTCTTTGGACCTGGCTATTCCTCATCTTCATCGTCATCCTTGAAGACCAATTTAAACTGAGCACATTCTCAGTTTCTCCCTGGTTACAACTTTTGTTAGCATATCTGCAGGATTTTGGCTAGTGTGTATCTTTTCCAGCTTCAACTCTCCATCTTCCAATACTGACCGTATGAAATGGTACTTGAGATGTATGTGTTTAGTCCTGGAATGAAATGCTGAGTTCTTTGAAAGATGAATATCACTTTGGCTATCACTGTATAGTGTGCCCATATCATGCTTCTTACCCAATTCATCCATAAACCTTTGTAACCAAATCATTTCTTTACTAGCCTCTGTAGCAGCAACATACTCTGCTTCTGTTGTTGAAAGTGCAACAACACTTTGAATTTTTGAAACCCAACTGACAGTTGTTCCACCTACAGTAAATACATATCCTGTAGTGCTCCTCCTGTTATCTCTGTCACCTGCCATATCTGAATCAACATATCCCTGTAGAGCAATGTTTGAACCACGAAAGCATAATGCTTGATTTGTGGTACCTCTCAAATATCTGAGAATCCATTTTACTGCCATCCAATGTTCTTTTCCTGGATTTTTCATGTACCTACTTACAACTCCCACTGCATGTGCAATATCAGGCCTTGTGCATACCATTGCATACATTAAGCTTCCAACTGCTGATGCATATGGAACTTTAGACATATAATCCATGTCTTCTTGGGTCTTTGGGCACATCTCCTTGCTATGTTTGAAATGGCTAGCAAAAGGTGTACTAACTGGTTTTGCATTCAACATATTAAATCTTTTCAACACCTTCTCTATGTACTCATTCTGAGACAGTGTTAATTTGTGATTTTTCCTGTCTCTATTTATCCTCATATGAAGGATTTTTTTTGCAGCTCCCAAATCCTTCATTGCAAATGAATTTTCCAATTTTATTTTGAGCACATTTATTTCTTGCATGTTAGACCCTGCAAAAAGCATGTCATCTACATACAATAAAAATATAATATAGCTGCCATCATTTTGCCTTTTTAGATAGACACAATGATCAGAGTGACATCTAGTATAACCTTGTTCAGACATGAACTTGTCAAATTTTAGATACCACTGCCTTGGAGCCTGTTTTAAACCATACAAGCTCTTGTTTAACCTGCACACCAATTTATCTTTCCCTTTTACCTCATATCCTTTTCGTTGCTGCATGTATATCTCTTCCTCCAAATCTCCATGCAGAAATGTTGTCTTTACATCTAACTGTTCAAGATGTAAATCTTCTGCTGCTACAAGACTTAAAATAGTTCTGATTGAATTCATTTTAACAACAGGAGAAAATATTTCATCAAAATCAATACCTTTCTTCTGTGAAAACCCTTTCACCACAAGTCTAGATTTGTACCTCTGTTTTCCTCCATCTTCTTCCTTCAGCCTGTAAACCCATTTATTCTGCAGTGTAGTTTTACCTGCAGGCAACCTAACTAAGTCCCAAGTCTGGTTATGCATTAAGGAGTCCATCTCTTCTTCCATGGCTAGCTCCCACTTCTTCCTGCTTTCAACCTGCATTGCTTCTTCATAACATTCAGGTTCACCAGAATCAGTCAACAATAAATAATATAATGAAGGAGAGTATCGTTCAGGGGGTCTACTTATCCTGGTAGATCTTCTAACACCATTTTTAGGTGTTTGAGGTGCCTGTTTCTGTTGTGGTGGTTGTTGCTGCTGTGACTGTTGATTATTATTATTTTCAGGAACCTTGACTTTTTCAGTTATCAAATCAAGAATCATGTATTCCTTGCTTTCTTTTTCCTGTTTCTTTTCCTGTAGCTGATTCTTATACAAGACCTTTTCATTGAATATTACGTCTCTACTCCTAATGATTTTGTGATTTTCATAATCATATAAGCAATAACCAAAATCATTAGCACCATATCCAATAAAGGTACATTTCTTTGATTTTGCCTCAAGATTTGTTCTATTTTCTTTATTAATATGGACAAAGGCCTCACAACCAAAAGGCTTTAAAAAATATTAGTTTACTTTTTTACCTGTCCATGCTTCCTCTGGAATACCACCATCGAAGGAACTTGAAGGCCCTCTATTTATTAGATAAACAACAGTATCTACAACATCTGCCCAAAATTGTAAAGGCAATCTTGCATGCAATCTCATGCACCTTGCACGCTCCATGATTGTTCTGTTCATCCTTTCTGACACACCATTTTCTTGTGGTGTTCTTGGAACTGTCTTCTCTCTACGAATTCCATGCTCTGAACAGTACCTATCAAACTCTTTTCTACAATATTCACCTCCATTGTTTGATCTGATTTGCTTCAACTTCTTTCCTGTCTCAATCTCAACCAAAGCTTTCCATTTATTGAAAGCATCAAATACATCAGATTTATTCTGAATACAATAAATCCATGTTTTTCTAGTTGCATCATCAATAAAAGTAACATAATAACGAGAGCCACCAAGAGATGATACTTGAGCAGGTCCCCATACATCTGTATGCACAAGCTCCAATTTTTCGCTCTTCTTTTCTTTCCCAACTCTGAGAAATCTGACTCTCTTATGTTTTCCATAAATGCAATTCTCACAGAAATCCAAATCAACATTCTTCAAACCTAGCAAAAAATTTCTTGAGTGAAGAATCTTCATTCCCTTCTCACTCATGTGTCCGAGCCTATGATGCCATAATGCTGCATCTACTCCTTTGGAAGTTAAAGCATTAACAGAGTTAGAAATACCATTGCATAAATACAATGTACCAACCTTTTCACCTTTTTCTATTACCAGCGCTCCTTTGGTGACCTTCCAAGTTTTATCTGTGAAAGTTGTCACACAACCTTCACTGCCTAACTGCCCTGTTTAAATCAGATTTTTCTTCATATCTGGAACATGCCTTGCCTCCTTTAGTAGTCATTGGTTTCCATTCTGATGTTTTACAAGAACCTTGCCCATTCCAACAATTTTACAGGGTTTATCATCACCGAAACGAACTTGTCCAAAATATCCTTGAACATAGTCATGAAAATATTTCTTATCAGGTGTCGCATGGAATGAAGCCCCTGAATCTACAACCCAAGAATCAGTAACATTTTTGAAAGAAAGAATCAAAGCATATTGTAACACATCACCTGTCACATTTTCTTCATGGTTGTTTTCTTACTGTGTGTCTCCTTCTTTTCCCTTCCGAGATCTATAGTCTTTCTTTAGGTGTCCTTTCTTTCCGCAATTCCAGCACACTATCCCCGATATGGACTTGGATCTGCCTTTCCTTGATTTAATGCGATATCCCGAGCTCTTTCCTCTTTCCATTCTTCTTCCCCTAGACTCTGCACTCAAAGCATTACCTGATGTCTCACTGGATCTTTTCCTTCGCATTTCCTCGCTAAGGATAGCACCAACAACATCATCAAACTTTAAAGTACTAGATCCAGAGACAGAGTTACTAATGGCCATTACTAAACCATTCCAACTCTCTGGCAATGAGCACAAGAATAACAGAGCTCTAACTTCATCATCAAATTTAACCCCTACAGAACTTAGCTGACTGGTAACTGTATTATATTCATTTAAATGGTCTGCAACAGATCCACCTTCCGACATCTTCATATTAAATAGTCGTTTCATAAGATATACCTTGTTTGAGGTCGAGGGTTTTTCATATAGTTTCGCCAACGTCTGCATCAAACCCTCTGTTGTTGTTTCCTTCGAAATATTCAAGGCAAATGACGCCGCAAGACATAATCGTACTGTTCCGAGTGCCTTTCTATCGAGAATGTTCCATTCCGCGTCTGTCATGGCTGCCAGCTTCTTTGTTTTTCCGCTCAATGGTAGGTACAGATCTCTCTGATACAAATAATCTTCCATCTGCATCTTCCACAGCGGAAAGTTTTGGCCATTAAATTTCTCAACCCTAAACTTACCATCGTCCGCCATAACTCCCACTCGAACCAGGAACCCTTATTTCCTGCGATTTTATCAGCCAAATATACCTTCGGCTCTGATACCAGTTGTTAGAAAATTAAATATTACAGAGCAATGAAACACATAAAATATGCGGAAAATAAAATCACACAAAGCACATAAAACTAGAGAGACACAGATATACGTGGTTCACCCAGTTTGGGCTATGTCCACCCTGAACAGCCATTCCTTCCTTTCTATTATCCAGCAAAACTGAAGAGACAAAACCTACAACAGATCCACTGTAATATATGTTCTCTCTCACATTCTCCCTCTCTATTTCTCTCTCCGCGAATACACACATGATACACAGCCGCAATACAATGCCCTCATAAAAGCGAGGGGTTGCCTTCTAGGGCAAAAAACCCTAATCTAAACATAACTTCTACCGTCAGGTCATTTGCCTAATGAGAGGCCCAGATTGAATAGAAATTACTATACTTGTACAAGGAAATTTTTCATTTGTTTTTAGCTTCGGGGGCACTGCCCCCGAAAACCCCTAGCAAAAGGGGGCTCCGAAAAGTGCTGCCACCCCCTCTGGACCCCCCACGGCAGCGATTAATTACGGGTGGCATTGCCGCCCCTTTTAAGGTACATGGGTCCAATGCTGTGATACAAAGTAAACAAGATAATCAGGCTCCACACCCAACAAAATCCCTCAGGCTACTCAATGTACACCTCTTCCTCAATGATCCCATTAAGGAACGCAGTCTTCACATCCATTAGATGAATGTGCCAACCGATCTGCGTTGAGAGAGCAAGGATGGTCCGTATAGAAGAATACTGTGCGATTGGTGCAAAGGTTTCTTCATAGTCAATCCCCTCAATCTGTGAGAAGCCCCAGGAAACAAATCTTGCCTTATACTTCTCGACTCTCCCATCAACAGCTTGCTTTACCTTGTAGATCCATCTTGATCCTACAACTGATTTTCCCACAGGCCTTGGAACAATCTCCCAAGCACTGTTTCTGACAATGGAGTCATACTCCTCCACCATGGCATCTACCCATGTGGGCTCCTGCGTTGATTCTTCAAAAGAATATGGCTCTATCATAATACACTTGCTCATAAGAGCCATGTATCCTGTTAGTAATTAGTATTTTTCACCTGTTGATGATGACTAGTTTCTTAAGCCAAGTTTTCTAAAAGATGATCTCCAAAATGTCAAATCTGTCATCTAGAAAACACCCCTAAACAATTTTTTTCCTCCTACCTTTTCTGGTTAGCCTATGATGAGAAAAAACCTAGTTGTCAAGTCCTATCTAGTTTCAGTCATATAATCCTATCCATGAGCTGTCATAGCTAAAGGTTATCTGCTATCATTTACCCTCATTCCCAAGTCATTCATTATCCAAATGTTGATAAAATGTTAGCCACCCTATCTCTGGTCATATGTCATTTTGAGATCTAATCATACCAAAGAAAATACTCAAAATCTGTCAAGATCACCCCTAAGTTAAGTAGTGACGCTTTAGGGAATCCCTTCCTTGGAAAAAACATCTTGAGCCAAAAGCCTTTGTTCAGTACCAGCCAGCCCTGAATTATCACTTAATCTACAAAAACAAATCTTATACATCCATAGGTCGCGCCACTAAGAGGTATTTTTGTCTCAATCCGGAGGAAAATCTACAAAGATCCAGAATGGAAGAAGATAAGTATGTTCACTATCCAAAAGAGCATGCTTAAGGTCAAACAAAATCTCCATCAGATCCCAAGGAAGTTCTTCAGAGTTCAAAGTCATTGATTGTTACATCTCTGCAGGGGTGTGATTACATCAATGATCAATCTGAAAACAGAGTCAAAGGAGATTAGTCAAAGGTTTCTAGTAAGAAAGTACTCTACTTATTCAAATCACATGGTTTCTAGTCAAAGGGTTCACAGGGATGTTTTACAAAAGATATGTATCTCATATCATGTCTCAGAAAGAAAATTGTTAATTTTCACCTTCTGGCCCATTTGATATGATACTAAACAACGACATGTGATTTACAAAGAGGTAACACATTTTGGAAATAGGTGAAATATCTTATCTACAGTGCTAACCTACTTCATTAAAAGTAGATGGTTAAGGGAACAGTATAGAACCTCTTCAAAAAAAGAGCAGATGGTTGGGAACATAATAGGACCTCCTTCATTGAAAAGTAGATGGTTAAAGGGCACAGTGTAACCTCCTTCATTCAAAAAGCAGTGGGTTAAGGTGTCAAAGGGTTTTCAGAAGTTGTGAGTCACCTCCTTTCAAGAGATCGGCAAAAGAGGCATCAGCATGTTTTTCATATGGTTTTTGAGGAATCTCCTTTTGAAAAATAGGTTTGAAAACAGTGATAAAACAATAGGAGTTCATAAGTCGAAAGCCTATTCCATATGATAAAATAGAGCTTATCTGAGAGAGATAGCATGAGGATTTTAATAGGCTCTGATCCTGCATTTATGAAGCCTTCCCCAAAGGATAAATCACAGGTTACAATTCTGACTAAACAAGCCTTTTTATGGATGGTTAAGTTGACAGGCCTAAAGCTCAATCTCTAAACCTATCTACAAAATGATAAATGGACAGACAGCCTATATAACTAATGAGAAAAGGGCATGATAGCTTTGATTAAGTTCATTATGATTATCAAAGTTAAGCACCCCCAGGTTATGGATGAAAAGCAAAACTGGAAGAAGTTACCTTTCAAATGAGTCAAAGACAGGGGGCAGGTGGTTGAAACAAATGAGTTTGCATTAAAAGAAGGCCTTTTTCATCACGAAGTTTATGAGATAAAAAAATTATCTACATAGAAGGCCAAGGAGAAGGATTATCTTTAAGTTAAAAAGTTTTTCCCCATGAATGACATGGAAAGCATAGTTAAAAAGGGCAGTAGGATTAAAAAGATTGTAAAATAAAACAACCTGAGTTTCCTTTGCAAAAACATAGGTGCTAAAGTTCAAAAAGGTTTTTTAATCTTTGACAAAGGAGGAAGAGGTTTTGGTCTTTTGAAAGAAACCCCTATAAGTATAAAGGACGTGAACCAAGCTCTCATTACCCTTATTGGCTTTCCCACCAAGGAGACGTTTTTGAGCGATTTTGAAGATTTTCCAGGGTTAATCTCAGCGTGACGTGCCTGTACACATGCGTAGTGCGCTTGTAGCAAAGGCATAGTGTAAATTCTAAAGTTACACGGCGCGCCTGTAATGCTGCGTGGCACGCCTATGTCGGGCGCCCAGGCCGACCTGATAGGCCCTTCTGCGCGGCGCGTTTGGCACTAAACGCCCGTCCACTTCAAAACTCACTCCAAACGTTTTTCCCACTGCACCAACGATCAAAGGAACTCAAACATTCATTCTTCAAGGTATTTCTCGCCTTCTTAAGCAAGTTGGATTTCAAAGGAGGTTTTTGCTTGGGTTTTGAAGTAAGTGAGGGTGTTATGTTAGTATAGAGAAGGGTTTTCCTGCTGAGGTTTCATAGATGAAAAATGGTTAAAGAGAAGGGAGTTAGATATGCCAATTTAAAAGATCTTTTTTTTATTTAACATAGCAAAGAATATGCGAAAACTCCACAAACAAAAACAGAGTTGGTAGAAGGTCTAATAATCATCTTGAAGGAGTGTTTTTAACAGTGTTTTTCATAAACACATTTTGTTCCCAATTTTCCCAGAAGATCAGTGGTTCCAAAGAAAACTTTGTTTGATAAATCAAAAAGAGAAACCAGTCATTAAAGGACATGGTCTTTTGTCTTCTTCAAAGATTTCTTCTTGCTACATGTTATAAAGGATTAAAGGACAGATTTTGAAAGTGAATGTGTTGTGTGTCAAAATCAAGAGATAGTTGTCTTCAAGATCCAAAAAAAGTCCTTATAAAAACCCTCATTCCTCAAACACAATGCTGTTGGGATCAAATGGTTTTATTCAACTCATACCTATTTGATAAACTACAGAAAACAGTGATCCTTAGGGCAGACAGATTTTTTTCTTGACATGCTTACCACTCAGTAACAAAGGGGTGCTTTTATGTTTTAGAAAGTAATAATCATCCAACAGAGAAGTAGTCTTATTCAAAAGTAGTAACCACGTTTGCTAGAGGGCACAGTCTATGTTTCAAATCAGTGCCTTGAAACAGCTATACCTAAAGAGACAGTGTTTTTCAAAGAGAGCCTCTTTCTTGTTTAAACTACAGTAAACAGTCAGTCAAAAGAAGGGGATTTCATATTGTCAAGATCAAAAGGGTTGTGTCATTTGAGCCAGTTGGTTATCCAGCTAAGGACATATTTTCCTTTTTCTCAAAGGGTAAAGGGGGTGTTGATTGAAGATTGATCACAGTGAACATTTGATACAGTTTTCTTTGGAGAATAAACCAAAGATCTCAGAAGAAAAATGCCTCCTAGGCAATATAGCAGAAGTGGTCCTCACAAAAGGTATGAACCTTTTTCAACTGAGGATGTGAATGCCCATCCTTCAACACTTTTTAACTTTAATGAAGTAGGATGTTTGGATTTTTTTCAAAAGTTTCAGGAGGTAAAAAGTTATCTTCCCTTGACACATCTATTTTCTTTAAGGCTGCAAGGGAAACATGTTTATCTAGCAGGCTTAGACTTCAAGCTCTCTCCTAAATCAATTTACAGAGCTACCAAAATTCCATATGTCGGAGAAAAATGGTTTAAGCAGAACTATCTAGATTCAGGTCAATACAAACCCTTCTTGAAACTAGAGCATCGAGATGCATGCCCATTTATTTTTCATTTTTCATATTTATTGAACAGCTATGCTCCTCTCATGAAAATCATCATGAGGTATTTCACATGCGAAGGGAGGTTTTCCTGGGTTTATGCATACCATATTAGGCTACTCATGCACTTCACAAGAACCCAATTGCTAAACCTACCCTTTTTCCTTTATAGAAGTATTGAAAAGATGGCTTCTACTGTTCAAAAGAAGCCTTCCTCTCAGTATTAAGCTTGTCTTTTCCATCATTGCCTTATCAAGATTTTCATTCTCCATCAACTTGAGAAAAGGAGAATTTCTTGGGACACTTTCATTTCACATCCCGATTTTGCCACTGCTTCTTCGTCCCATGTATCTCCTTCACCATCCACTCATCATCTTTCTCCTTCTTCTATTAAACCCACTCCTAAGAAGAAAAAATCTCCTAGAATAAGTGAAGAAGAGCACAGTGAGAAAGAGAAAAACAGTGATGAAGAGGAGCAAAGTGAGAAAGAGAAAAAAATTGATGAAGAGGAGCAAAGTGAAGAAAAGCACAGTGATGAAGAGCAGCACAGTGATGAAGAAGAGCACAATGAAGAAGAGGAAAATAGTGAAGAGCGAAATGATGAAGAAATGGAACAGGTTGTTGAGGAACACAACAGTCACAAAGAAGAAAATATTGGTAGCCCACACAACAGCAATCATGATGAGGATGAAGCAAAAACATTGAGGATACAAAGCCTAAAATTCCTGAAGAAAGCGAGGACAAAAGTGAACAAGGTAGCCCTCAAGGAGACATGCAAGGTGATAGTCAAGGAATTCATGAGGAGGGTCAAAATAGTCCTGAAAGGGACATTTTTGATGAAAGAAAGGAAATCCCACTAGCCAGCAAGGATGATGATGGGAGTAGCAAAGTAAAAGACCAAATAGAGCATGTGCTAGCTGCCTCTCCTAAGCAAGGGGCCATGCTTTCTTCTCCAAAGGTTACAAAGCCCCGAACATCAAGAAAGAAAGTGGCTCAAATTGTAACTCCAAATGTTACTAGAGCACTCTGAAGCAAAAGGAAGTTGCCCAAGAAATCCATTGTTGAATTACCAAAGAGGAGGAGGACCAAGAAGGCCACCCAAGATAAGGGAAAAGAGGAGTAAAGTAGCCATGAGAAAGAGAGGGATTTTGACATAATTCAAATAAACAGTGATGACAGTGAAAATGAGGCCAGAATCCTGGAGTCTCTCTTGCTAAATAGAGAAGAAAAAATTCATGATCTAAGAGCGGATCTAGAGAGGTCTAAAAACCTCATTCATTTTCTACAAGCACAAAACAAACAAATGAATGTCCATATGGAAGTTTATGAGAAACGGGCTATCAAGTATCAAAAAGAAGCCTCCAAAGCTTAAATTAAGTTGGAAGAACTCATGGGCGAGTTCAATGACAATGAATAAGAAGATCATCCAAGGAGGAAGAGGCCAAGGACTATGGGACTCATAAGAGCTTTGGTTAAACAAAAAGAGGAAGAGGATGCCCTTTTCCAATCTTTTCCTCTTACTACTTTATTCACGCAAGAGATAGAAAACAATAGAGAAGCATGGCTTGAAAGGGTGAATGAGCACTTGGAGAATAAGTTAGAAAAGGCCAATAGAGACTTAAGCCTTCAAAGAAAGATGACTGGGCACTATAAGAAGCTTAATCAATTCGCCCGAAGGAAATTGAAGGCTACACAAGAAAAGCTCAAGGAGGCCTGAAAGAGGCGCTCGACACAAAAAGTGAAGAAAAGCATATCAAGGCTTGAAACTTTGGCCTCTACTTCTTAGCATGCTTCTGAAAACCCATGAGGGTCATGCTCGCCAAAATTGGGCATAATTCGACAAGTTTTTGTTTTTTGACATTTTTGGGCTTTTTGCAAAAAATCATGGGCATCACCATTTTTGTTTGAAGCATCCTAAAAGGATTAAAATGGTATCATTAGATGCCATAATTTTAGGGTCATCTGATCAGAAAATTTTAGATCAATTTAAGATGTTTTGGTCCCCCAAAGTGGCAAAAAACTGTCACTTTTTCAACACTCTACCCCGCATATCAGCAAAGGCTAATTTATGGGTTTTTCCACACAGATCAGATTTTCATAGGCTATTAGTGATCACTTTGGGAAAAAAAATGTATTTTCAGAAAATATATATTCAGGGCTTTCCAACGATCCATCACAAGCCTCATTTCGACATCGGAAAGGCCTTCAAAAGTTGCCCACAAGACAGGGGATTTCCTGCTACTATATTTCTGAAGTATTTTTGTAAAAAATGCAGTTTTCTGAAGTGGCTTTTCCAAATGTGCGTTTAGCCTTTTTTGGCCATTTTCAGTTGGGAAAAGTCAATTTAATTTCCATTTTTAGCATTTTTAGGATATTTTTATAGATATTTTGTGCCCTGGGCTTTGAAAAGCCTCAAGGACAAAATCAAATATTTTTGATGGGCCAATGAGCTTGCTAGTTGCACTAGGAGGTTCTCCTTCATCTTGGCCTATATATTACAAGAGACTTCATTGTAAACAAGGATGAACTTGATGATATAGAGAAATATATGGTTATACAAGCTTAGAAGAAATACTTGTCTCATGCATTGGATAGTTACTTGAATGTTTTGGATGATGAAAGAGGACTGTTGTTGGATTCCTTGACTTGGTAAAATGGTATAGTGTCCCTCTCTGTTATGTTTCCTTAGTTTTCATACATATTTCATGCTCTTTGCTTGCTATAAGACAATAGAGAATAGATTTGAGACATGCCCTTGGAGGCACGTCAGATTTCTTGTTTCATTATAGCTTCTATGTTTTCTTCCTTCTTAGTCATATCAAAGAATTCTTAATTGCTCTTTGATCACTGAAGAAATTGTTTGCTTGTTTCATTTATGGTTTTTATGCATGCTAAGTATGATTCATGGTATGCCCTGCTTACTCATGGCTAGTCAAAGCTTCCACCTCTGAAACCTTTCTTTGAATGTTTGATTGTCCTAGTTGAACCAAAGAGGTCTATATCGATCTTGCCCTTTGCCTAAAACTCTGCAATCTTAGTTCAAAGTGCTCAATAACCCAAATTACTATGTCTAGGAGTTCCCTCTTAGTAGTTTGAGTTATTTTTTTGTCTTAATTTTTTTTCCCAAAATTTTGATAGCAATTTTCCTAAAGTTAGAGAGTCATATATCTCTATGTATCGCTTGAATGTTTATTTATATGCATCTATCATTTTGAAGTTAAATTTATCATGATTAATGGCTAGCCCTACCATATAAATGTCTGATATTGAATTGTTTATGTTTGAAAGCCTTTGTCCTTCACAAAATTAGTGTCCATCCCACTTCATTTTACCTAAAGATCCATTTTACCTTGATCAAATCGGCCCTTAAACATACCTTGTATCACCATATGAGGCTTTCTCGACCTTTTTGACCCCATAGCCTAGTTGATCTAACAACCCTTTTATCTATTTAGTCTTTGATCAGTTCCTCCCTCAAAACCCTAAAAACAAAACCAAAAACCTACTTCACAACTAGCCTAAAATCAGAAACATAAGAAGCAAAACACATAGATATCCCTTACACAAATAGAGAGAGCCCTCTCTGAGTTTAGGAAGGCTAGGTCCTTGGGATCCAAAGATTGGTTTGATGTTACCCTATCACTTGGCTTGCCAATTAGCCAAATCACGGGACCTTAACATATCCAGTATATCGGTCAGGTGATTGTCTCTATCTACGCTGTAATGTAGGAACTCCTAAATTCTGTGCCGCATCCACCTTCAGTCTCTCAGTTTCTGTGGTACACTTCCTGCCTTGTCTAATGTTTGGTTCTGCATGAGTGGACTCCTCCACTCCATGAATCTCCTCCTGTGGCTGATCCACATCTAGAGGCTCATCTTTGGGAACAAGAAGTTCCTCCTTTGCATGCAAGTGTAGCTCCCTCTCAAGCGACAAATTCATGGCTTTCACCTCATTGAATTTTATATCCCATCACATAATAGTCATCCGACTATTTAGCAAATACACACGATAGTTATGGGGTGTTTCTGTGTACCCCATAAACACCCCATAAGTGTAGCTCCCTCTCAAGTGACAAATTCATGGCTTTCACCTCATTGAATTTTATATCCGTCACATAATAGTCATCCGGATATTTAGCAAATACACACGATAGTTATGGGGTGTTTCTATGTACCCCATAAATATCCCAACTTCTGCAGTCGACTCCAACTTCTTCCTGGCATCCTTCATCACATGAATGTAAATAGGTGGTCCAAAAATATTCAAATGAGAAATATCAAGCTTCTTGCCAGTAAAAGCTTCCTAGGGTGTACTCATGCCAAGTACTCTATGAGGAAAATGATTTTGCACATAAACCATAGTGTTGCATGCTTCCACCCACAAGTGCATCGGTAGGCCCTGGTCATGCAGCATCGCTCGTGCAACACCCATGATCGTTCTATTCTTTATCTCTGTGACCCCATTTGGTTATTAATTTGTAAGGGCGCTATGAGTTCTCTTCAAATTCCTTCTTTGCTACAGAAGTCTTTGAATTCACCTGAGATGTATTCACCACCATTATCACTCCATAGAGCTTTCACCTGCTTCCCCAAATCCTCCTCCACCAATGCCTTGAACTCACAGAACTTTGAGAACGTTTCACTCTTCTTCTGCATGAAGAAGATCCAGCATCTACGAGAAAATTCATCAAAAAATATCACATAATACCTGTGTTTCGCTGTTGAAGCAACCGAGAATGGTCCACACACATCTGTGTGAATTCTCTTTAGGATCACCAAAGCACGGTTCTCATTCTCATGAAAGGTGGTATTCACAAAATTACCCATTGTACATCCTTTGCACTGATCTGACTGAACAAGAGTACCCTTGGGAAGTCCAGTAGAAATTTGTTGCAAAATTTTCAAAGTGCCATGGTGAAGATGGCCCAACCTCCTGTGCCATAATTCGCCCTCATCCCGGCTCACCACTTCTTCTACTTTTCCCACCATTGCAGCACAACCATCTACCTCCAGCTTGTAGAGATTCTTAATTTGAACCCCTATCTTCTTGGTTTGACCCATTGTTTTATGTCAAAGTAAATATTTTCCCTCACTAAAATCAACATCATAACCCCTGTCTTCCATCATTGCGACCAAGACCAAGTTCTTCTTCAGACCTAGAACATGCATGACATTCTTCAACAAGAATGGATTATCGGACTCCCTCTCAAAGTTAATGGTCCCAATTCCAGTCACACTATACCGACCATCGTCACTCATCTCTATATGCATCTGGAGGTCCTTCTCCTCCAAGTCACTAAACAACTCTTTGTCTCCCGTCATATGGAAAGACGCACCACTATCAAGATACCACATCGATCCCACGCAGCTTGAAACCAAGCATGCGATCAAAGAAAAATCCAGCTCAAATTCTGAGGCTAAGGCCTCTCTAGCTGTAGATCCAGCAACCTGCTTATTCTTCTTCTTCTGTGGACAGTTAGTGGCGAAATGTCCATGATCGTGATAGTGAAAACACTTCACTTTGGACAAGTCCTGCTTCTTGCCTTTCACACCGGATTTAGAAGGATTTTTCTTCCCCTTCCCTTTCCTTGCTTTGGAATCCAAAGCGCAATTCTCTTCATCTTCATTCTTCGATGAAGATCCATCCCTGGTACCCCACCTTATCTCCTCCTGCACAAGATCCGACCAAAGTCGCTCCCATCCTGGCAGTTTCTCCCTTCCATTGACAAAGTCTTCATAGCTATGCCAACTCTTCGAAAGCCGAAGGAGAGCCAAGCTCACCAAGTCTTCTTTATCAACAGTAACCACCACACTTCCCATCTCATCCTTGCAGTGGAAAAACTTCGTGAGGTATTTTGGGATACTATCGCCTTTCTCCATTTTTATTTTTCTGAGCTTGTCCTTAAGCGCCAACTTCCTTTGGTCACTTCTACTTTGGAACAAGTCTGTCAAAGCCTTCCACATTAAGAATGGAGTGGATTTCCCATGAAGGCTGGACAAAATGTGGTCCTTCACACCTTCCAACAGAATCCTCCTCGTCTTTGCAGTCTTCTTTTGCCATGCATCAAGTAATGCTGCATCGTGAGATCCCGGCTTAGGAACATCGCTATCGATGAAATCCTTTAGCCCATTATCCTCCAGCACCACCTCCATCCTGTCCTTCCAAGCTATGTAATTAGAGCTCCCATAAAGGGCATACTCCAATCTCAACCCGTTGAAAGACATTTCAATGTATACTCAATTTCTGCACCAAGAATCTTTTGTAGAAAATTCGAATTGTCCACCAGCACAAACTCACTTCACAATTGCAATATCCAATAAAAAATGCTCTGATACCATGTAGAAATTATATGCACTAAGCATGCATATGTCCAAGATCCACCTGATATCACACTATTTAACTTTATGCAAGATACTAAATCTATTCCACTTGTTAATCTTTTGTGGAAAAATTAATTGCACACACATGTGAAGCATAAAAAAAAATTATCAATCGCACATAACACAATTTTTAACCAAGAAAGCCTGAAGCTAAGAACCTAAAATATATATTATGTAACATGGAGATCACATGAAAATCTCATACAAGCATATAAAGCTTATCACAAGCTCTCAGTACAGTACAATCGTCATACACTATACAAGCCTAATCTTACAAATCCATGCACTGATCTTTGCCACCTACTAGCCTGCCTCCACTGCGCAATCTCTGTTGAAGAATAGCTTTGAATGAATTCAAAATACTCTTGGATTTACTGCACAATCCTCATTGGCATCTTCACTATGTGTTGGATGCAATCAATGCTTCACTAATAGTCACAACAGATAGTCTATCTTGCCCTTTCACCTATCTCTCCACTGGTCTCCACTGAAACTACCATGCACTGTAGTTAACTGATGTATTATTCAGTTGATTAATGAGTTATTATTTGTGAATTAATTAACTAATTAATTCACTCCAATCTCACTAGTGTATCAATCAGTTAGACTAGATACAACTAGCTCAACTGAGTCTAACTGAGTTAAACTAAATACAACTCCATAACTACTTCTTCCAACTGTGTCATAACTACGCAACGAGGTTCTAGCTAAGTCCTCCATGCAATAGCTCCGGTAAACCCTTGAGAATATGGCAATTCCTTCTATCGGTATGCCACATCAATTACTTATGAAGCTGAAGTCAGACATAAGAATAAGTTGTTGTTTAGAGTCGATTATTATTAAGAGCTAATAATAATCGACATGCATCTATTTTTAGATTGACGGTTTATAAATAGACTTCGCCCAATATTCTAAAAATATAATTTTATCTATTTTTCAACTTCATCAACCATCTAGAAATGTAATCACCTTCTAAAATATGATCGACATGTCTAAAAATAGACATAGTCTAAAAATAGACTTGTGCCAAAAATAGCCTGCGGGCCCACTTAGTGAAGGCAACTCTTTTCACTAAGCTCATCATCTTGTTGAATCTCAACAGAAAATGACTCTGTTCACACATGAGGGTGTGAAAACCAGCTCTAATGATGATCCCCTTTCATAATATGAGGTATTTTATTGAGATTTTCATTATGCATGGGCCTCCTTACCCATTTATTCTCCTCCTAGGTTAAATAAAAAAAAATTAATATTCCAATTTATTGTAGGAAAATTTTGGAATATTACAAAAATTAAAACCTCTGCAGTAAAAAAAAGTAAATTAAATTTGATATATCATTTAATCATGAGCTGGCAGTACTATGAGATCCTAAAATGGAAGAATTTCCCGTGTCTACATCATTTTCTTGCGGGGACATCCATTCTTTGCATTTTATCCATAGGTCTACATTCCTGCTAGGAAAATTTGCAAGCTTGTGATGGGCCATTCTAAAATATGTGATCCTAGAATATGAGGGTCTTTCTGAAAACAAAATTTTCATCATCCATAATAGTTGGAAGTCTTTATGCAGAAAATTCACAATCGTGCCTCCCTTAAGAATAATATTATTTTCATGTGTGTTTCCAATTTTACTCTTTTCCTCAACCAACAATGTTTCAATTTCTCCCAAGGGAGAATATTTCCGTGCTGGTCCCAATAGGATGGGAAACCAACTCTGGTTCTTTCATCAAACAACACATTGAATCTCAACACTGCTTCTTTGACTTCCTTCAGCTTTTTCTATGTAGTCTTCTTGTATGGATTCTTGATGATCATCTTGTTAAAATCTAGCACACATCGAGTCATGTCTTCAATCCCAAAATACTTCAGCTCTTTAGTAGTTTTAGAAATAATAAAATCAATTAATCTCTTGGAATATGAGGCCCTATTTTGTAACTTATCTTTATTGGAAACAATGACATTTTCCAAGTCCCTCACTGTTGGACATTGGGTTCACTGCTTCTCGTGTGTTTCGTGACATGGAATAATTGCCTCTCGTGGATCCTAACTCTGGAAATTGTAGCAGAGACTAAAGCCTATGGGTTGTGTTCTAATGAAAATCATGATTCCAACAAGTGGTATCATAGTGACATGTCTCGAGTTCGAAACTCACCTGAATCGCGTTGGGGGGGATATTGTTGGACATTGGGTTCAATGCTCCCTGTGTGTTTCACGACATAGACTAACCGCCTCTCGTGGATCCTAACTCTGGTGATGGTAGAAGAGACTAAAGCCTATGGGTTTTGGTCTAATGGCAATCATGACTATTATTTTTTGTTTGATACAACTTGTTTGTTGTGCTTGACCATAAACAATAATCTCTCATTGGCTTCTTCTTTGTTGTCACTCTCTTCATCGGATGATGAGCTATCTTCTTTAGAGAGAAAGTTCCTTTTGGATCCTTTCTTTTCTTCTTACTTGTTGAATTTATTAAGCCCTTTCTTTCCTTTTGAGTTTCCGTCACTTCTGTTCAGACATTTTTCTGCGAAATGCCCAACCTCACCACAGCCGAAACATATCAATGGAAGTTTACCTTAGAATTTTCCCTTACCAATTTTTAGTTTTCTCGTAAAGTAAGCATATTTTTCATCTAAAAGACCTTCTTCATCATATCCCTTTTCTTCACACTTGTAGGTGCATGTCTTTGCAATTGAAGGTTGTTTTTCCTTATTGGTTTTCTTAGATGCAACGAACGCACTTTCTAGATGCGAAGTATCCTCTTCTTCATCAAGTCTCATTTCATATGCTATGAGAACTCCATGTAATTCCTCTTTGATGAGTTTTTACAGATTTGAACTGTATTCTAAGACTGATACCTTTGGGTTGAATCTCCCTCGTAACGTTCTAAGAATATTTCGTATAATTGTCTTCTCGTCAACTAGCTCTCCCAATCCTTCCAAAGTGATGGTTATTTCATCAATGTATTGGAAGTATGCAACAATGTTGCCATCTTGTTTCATTCTGAGTTGCTCAAATTTTTCTCTATAGATTTGAAGTTTTTCTTGTTTGACATTTGAGTCACCTGCATATATATTCTCAAGTTTGTCCCATAAATTTTTGGTGGCTTTACAACCCAACACCTTATGATAAGAAAATTCAATAAGTCCAATGATAATAATATTCTTTTCTTTTGCATCATTACCAAATTATTCTTACGTTGTGTTATCACTCAGTAATTTCTCAAGGTTAAAGAAATAATTTACCAAGGTCACCACAAATCTACTTTTAAGCCTTAGGATCTAGCCTTCCTAATGCTTAGATAGGGCTCTATCTATATGATTTATATTTTTTGATTTAAATTGATTTTAGGCTAGTTATGTAGGGTAAATTGGTTTTGGATTTTAATTTGATTTGGTGGTGAAATCACTTACTCAGATGGATATATGTAGGTATGTATTCCATTGGGCTAATGGAGTCAATGTGTCAAGCAGTCAGATTAGGATCAGGGCCTAAAGGTAAATGTTTACAGGGAAAGATAGATGAGTTACTTCATATCTTCAAGGTTGATGGTGAGAATGGTTTCAATCGGGGTAAAATAGCAATTAAAGGTTCTTAAATCCAGATTATGAGTGAAAAGGTAGAGGTCAATCGAAACTAGGGAGAAATTAAGGATTCCTTAGTCTAGATATCAGTGGAAAACATATAAACGATAATCAGTTCAAGATAGAGTGATTTTAACATGTTCTGAAACAATACTCCTAATTTATCATTTAGATTTAGAATAGCATACAAGTATTGATGGAAAACATAAGAAATTGACAAAGAAACAAGTGAAAATACTTCACTGTAGTGGCCCAACACATGAATCCTGTAATATGATACTTTATTTCTTGAATCCAGTCTACTGACTTGAAATTGATACATCCACCCTTAGGTTCATAATAGTATAACTATAGGAATGTTCAAAAATTCATCCACCCTCAATACTTCAAATGATGAAGTATTTATGCAAATTCTAAACTAGAATATCTTGCAAAAATATCAAGATTGGTTTAAAAATATCTCAAATTGTATTACATAAATAGAACTTAAATAAAGGACACTAAAAAATAATGAATCTATTTGGCACTATATTTATGGACTGATGGTGAAAAATAAGAGAAATTCGAATTTGATAGCAACTCTTAGTTGATGATGAGGCTTCCAAGTCACTAACTACCTCCTTCCTTTGTGCATTTTTCTCCAGAAATTCTTCAAAATTGGGGTCCAGTGATACATTTTTATATCTAAATCCGAGATATATATGTAAATAATGAAAGAGGTTATTGTAGATAAATATGTTATTGATATAAACCTCTTTGAGTTTCCCAAAATTCAATTCCAGTTGTTCCCAATATACTCTGCAAAAATATGTCTAAAAAAGGATTTCGCACAATTTGAAAATTAGGCTGTGAAGATGTAAATTTATTTCTCATTCTGTAATACCTGTGTAAAAAGTGAGATAGGTTTTTGTAGATTGGCCTCTTAGGAACACAAATGTCCTCTAGTTTTTCAAAATTAATCTTGGATTGTCACAATTGTTTCTGCAAGACTATGACCTAAATAGGAAATTTCTGGAAAATGTCCCTTCCAGCTCTGTTTTCATCTTTTAACCTTATTGTTCTTTTAACTATTTTTACTTTTACTTCAGATAAAATTAATTGTTTCTGGTGAAAGTGTTTTCATATATGTTTAACCCTTACTTCCTTCGTGTTTACTTTTACTGTTTTACCTTGACTTCTTCTTTTTTACTTTTACCTTTTTACAGTAAGATGTATGTAACAGTGAGTAAAATATATCCTGGAGAGTTACTTTGAACAACTTCGTTGTTGCTTCTATAGATGTTTTTACTCTCTTAAAACCAATTTACTGTGTAAAATATCCTTTCTCTACTGTATTTCTAGTTTTAGCTTGATTTTCCTTCTGTGTATGAAACTTCTACCTTGAATCCCGAGAATCTGGATTTAAATAGTTGTGAACTAGTACCAATTGTTTATCAATTTTCTTAGTATGTTGATATACCTACAAAACAAAACAATAGTTAATGAAACAAAGGTCAATATGAAACGAACAATGGTTTCATTTTAATTGGGATTTCTGTGGACAAATTCAAGACTATGGATGTTTTGATTCTGCATTGATAATGATATTTTAGTCTTTTTTGTCGCAAATTCGTAGAGGTAGGTTATGAATGAGATAATGGGGATTTCTTTGGGAGAATTTACAGATTTTTTCATAATGTGAAATAGTCCTGATGCTTTATTATAATTTCACAGTGTTTAAATGATGTATTGATTTCAAA
Organism: Pinus albicaulis; assembly: GCA_034641835.2. Lineage (NCBI taxonomy): Eukaryota > Viridiplantae > Streptophyta > Pinopsida > Pinales > Pinaceae > Pinus > Pinus albicaulis. The sequence continues at coordinate 1,568,665,063 of CM076579.1, read as the reverse complement.
CAGTAATGGCTTATAACAGTGCATAGTGGGCATGTTTTTCGCAAATGGCGCAGGTGTAGACAGGAAATGTACCGCACATTGGATGAGCGGACAAGTGGAATTTTTTTGAATGGCTTGTCACACAGAATTGGAGCGGTTTTTGTAGTTTTCGCATCAGTGTACAGGTGGTAAATGGTTTTGGGAGTGAGGATGCGATGCAACGTGGGGCTATCACGTAGCAGGGGAGTGGAGGAACTATACAGCCCATTTCGCAAGCTCTCGGTGGTGTTAATGTTCAGGAAATCAGGGATGCGAAATGGTTCGATGGTCGTTGGATCAGTTTTACAGAGATCAGGAGGCAAATAGCTCTGCGGGGTTAGGATAAGTGGGACCCAGGGCATTAATAGGTGGAGGTGAAATAAAATAAAGGGTAGGAGATGTATATACGAGAGTTTAGTATTATGGGGAACTATATTTAATGGGGGGTTAATAAATATGATGCGGGATGTTAGGCATGTATTAAGGGAGTTTAAAATAATATCAGGGAAGAGTGTTTGAAGTGGGGCCTGATATATTATAAGTGCTACAAACTTTAGATAAGTGGGTTTGTATGTTTTTATTTTAATGTTGCAAAATTAGTAAATGGGAAGGAGGAATGGGTATTAGTAATAGAAATGGGTTTTTGAAGCTAGAGAAGCAGAAGAGTTAGTCAAGAAAAAGGGTTTTTGCAAAGGGGGTGATTTCTAAAAGAGAACAGGGATATTTAGCAAGGGGAAAATGAAATAGGGAAGGGGTAAGCCATATAAAATGGAGGGGAAGGAGTATTTTTACAAGGAAAATGAATTTGTAAGTATGAAATTATCAATTTGTGCTAACCATGCCTTGTGAAAGCTGCTTTTAGCTACCCATCATCTACCCTAACATTTTTTTTTCATTTATTCAGGTGCATTGAAGCTTGCATACCCTCTTATTTTTATTTTTTAATAAGCAAAATAACTACTTCTAACCTTATAACATCTAGTGGCTCAGATTAAACTGATGAGTACATTTATTCTCTACATACCCTCTTCACATTTTTTAAATATGGGAATACATTTGCAGAAAGTGAAGGCATGTACAATATTTCAAGATTTTAACAGAGCCAATTCAAAATTATGAATCCTATTATTATAGGACCCTAACAGTGGCTTCACATGGGGATGGCATCTCCTTGTGATATGTCAAGAACACCGTCGACTAGTAGCTTGATACATTAGGCCAATCCCAAACATGCATATGCTATGACTGAAAACTCTTGAACTGAATTTACACCTTTTTTTGCAAACTGAAATCTGATCCGAGACTAAAAGGTGTTGCAACCTTCAAACCAAACTACTAATCATCAATATCTTCGTGCCTTTTCCTTGGCTTCAAATCTTAATGAATTATTTCAAAACTATTTGAAAACGGAAAACTAAAATAAGCTGAAATCCTACCTACTTACTCTAATCAGATGTCCAACTATTGGTTAGGTAAAATTAAACAACCAATGCAACCATTCAAGCATTATGTACTTTGATATATTTTGCTACAATTTCTTCTTGATTATCAAAACTGTAATTCTGCAACCTATTAGAAACTTGTCAACAAATGAGAGGATAAGGAAATACTTGATTTCCTTTGCTAACTCTAGAAAGTTTTCAAAAGGATCTTCCAAGATATATACGCTAATGTTTAACTGATATAAACAACTGTACATCTGTTCTAGATGGCCTCTTTGCCATGAAACGGAAATTTTATTTTCATCTTTATCTCCCTGCAAACTTTCAGATAAGATTTGTGATGATATTCCTACTAATTGTAATTTTTTACTGATGAAACCTTTATCATCTTGATTCTGAAACTCATATTTATTTAATGGAGGCAGGCTTTGAATGCATTCAATATCCAACATATATGCTATTGGATCATGAAAAACTTGGGAAAATTGTTGCAACCTATGGCATATAGAATTCCATGGAACTTCATAAAATTCAACAAGTTGCTCATCCTTTTCTTTAAAGATGTTATACCAAATTTCCTTTAAAAGCTGAAATGATTCCAAACATAGTGGTATGGAACTTTCTTGTGTCATTTGATTATATGTTTCAATAAAAATTGATAACTATACTTGTGAAACTGAAAAATGTTGATCAAGAGTTTCATCATCTTCTTTATTGTCCATAACAATCTCTAAATACTAATGATTTTTTATTGCATTAAAGTTTATTTTGATGAAATGAAATGAAGCAAAACAAAGAGGTAAAGATCCATGATTTACTTCCCAATTTTTTGTGCTTTCTTATTCACTCTCATGGTTGATCTGCATTGGTTGATCACTGTATTCTAGCTGCTGAAACTAAGTTTCCTCATCCCAAAAACGTTAGGTGAATTTTGAGGTCTAAAATGGGCCTCCTAAGGAAAATGTACATTCAAAATTCACTTTATGAGAACCAATCACATTTTATGGGATGACATCATCCCTAATGGTTGAGGTGGCATTGCTTGAGTTAAAGATACTTACTTGTCACATTTTCAATGGTGGATAAAAACTCATGGTTAACCATGGTAGTGCTCTAAGTAATTTTAAAGTCAAAGTAAAGTACTCATAGTAAATGTCATTTCACACTTTTTGAATAAAATATATTATTTTCATTTCATATTTCTTGAAAGAAACAATTCATATCCCTATACATTTATTATATTATATTCTATAGTATATTAATTACATGTTATTATAGAATTTAAATAATATAAATTTTAATTAATAGCATATAATATAATTAATAATTTATAAATATATATTTATATCTTATTTTAATTTATTCACGTACAAAGGAAAAATGCATTAGCTATTCAATGCTAATGAATTTTTCTTGAAAAGCTTATTCTTATTTATAGTCACATCAACAAAAAAAATTTATTCACTTTATTTTGGTAAAACTTTTGAATTGAATTTAACTATGGTTACATGGATAGTGGTCCAAAAAGTGAATTGAAAATTCATAAATATTATTTTATTAGTTTAGCTATTATTTTATTATTTGATCATTATGATGATAGTTATGTTCTCCAAACTCAACCTAACTTTATGGAGACCTCAAAATACTTCACTGTAGTGACCCAACACATGACAAAGAAAACATAAGAAATTGACAATAACATACAAGTATTGATGGAAAACATAAGAAATTGACAAAGAAACAAGTGAAAATACTTCATTGTAGTGGCCCAACACATGAATCCTGTAAAATGATAATTTATTTCTTGAATCTAGTCTGTTGACTTGAAATTGGTACAATCACCCTTAGGTTTAGAATATTATAGCTATAGAAATTTTCAGCAATTCGTCCACCCTCAATACTTCAAATTATAAAGTAGTTATACAAATTCTAAACTAGAATATCTTGAAAAATTATCAAAATTGGTTTACAAATATCTCAAACTGTATTACATAAATAGAACTTAAATAAAGGACACTCAAAACTAATGAATGTATTTGGCAATATATTTATGGATTTATGGTGAAAAAGAAGAGAAATTCTAATTTGATAGAAACTCTTATTTGATGACGAGGCTTCCAAGTCACTAACTACCTCCTTCCATTGTGCATTTTTCTCCAGAAATTCTGCAAAATTGGGGTCCAGTGATACATTTGTATATCTCAATACAAGATATATATGTAAATATTGAAAGAGGTTATTGTAGATAAATATGTTATTGAGATAAAACTCTCTCATTTTACCAAATTCCGTTCATGTTGTTCACAATATACTCTGAAACAATATGTCTAAAATGGGATTTCACACAATCTGAAAAATAGGTTGTGAAGATGTAAATATATTTATCATTATGTAATACCTGTGTAAAAAGTGAGATAGGATTTTATAGATTGGCCTCTTAGGAACACAAACCTCCTCTAGTTTTTCAAAATTCATCTTGGATTGGCCACAATATTTTCTGTAAAACTATGACTTTAACAAAAAAATTCTGGAAAATGTCCCTTCCAGCTCTGTTTTCATCTTTTAACCTTATTGTTCTTTTAATTGTTTTTACTTTTACTTCGGATAAAATTATTTGTTGCTGGTGAAAGTGTTATCATTTATGTTTAACCATTACTGCCTCCATGTTTACTTTTACTATTTTACCTTAACTGCTCTGTTTTTACTTTTACCTTTTTACAGTAAGATGTATGTAACAGTGAGTAAAATATGTCCTGGAGAGTTACTTTGAACAACTTCATTGTTGCTACTGTAGATGTTTTTACTCTCTTAAAACCAATTTAATGTGTAAATTATCCTTTCTCTACTGTGTTGCTGGTTTTAGCTTGATTTTCCTTCTGTGTATGAAACTTCTGCTTTGAATCCCAAGAATCTGGATTTAAATAGTTGTGAAATAGTATCAACTGTTTATCATTTTTCTTAGTATGTTGATATACCTGCAAAAAAAAACAATAGTTAATGAAAAAAAGGTCTGTATGAAATGAGCAATGGCATCATTTGAATTGGGATTTCTGTGGACAAAGTTTAGACTATGGATGTTTTGATTCTGCATTGGTAATGGTCTTTTAGTCTTATTTGTCAGAAATTCACAGAGGTAGGTTATGAATGTAATAATGGGGATTTATTTGGGAGACTCTGTAGATTTTTTCATAATGTGAAACAGTCCTGATGATTTATTGTAATGTCACAGTGTTTAAATGGTGTATTGATTTCAAACAGTAATTGATTATCACAGTGCATAGTGGGCATGCTTTTCGCAAATGGCGCAGGTGTAGATAAGTAATGTATCGCACATTGGATGAGCGGACAAGTGGAAGTTTTGTGAATGGATTGTCACATAAAAGTGGAGCGGTTTAGGTAGTTTTCGCATCAGTGGACAGGTGGTTAATGGTTTTGGGAGTGAGGATGTTATACAATGTGGGGTTGCCACGTAGCAGGGGAGCGGAGGAACTAAACAGCCTATTTTGCAAGCTCTCGGGGGTGTTAATGTTCATGCAATCGGGGATGTGAAATGGTTTGATGGTCATCAGATCAGTTTTACAAAGATCATGTGGTAAATAGCTTTTCGGGGTTAGGATATGTGGGACCCAGGACGTTAATAGGTGGAGGTGAAATAAACTAAATTGTCGGGAAATGTATATACAGGAGTTTAATATTATGGGGAACTATATTTAATGGGGGGTTAATAAATATGATGCTGGATGTTAGACATGTATTAGGGGGTTTAAAATAATATCGGGGAAGAGTGTTTGAGGTGGGGCCCGATATATTATAAGTGTTGCAAAATTTAGATAAGTGGGTTTGTATGTGTTTATTTGAATGTTGCAAAATTCGTAAAGGGGAAGGAGGAATGTGTATTAGTAATAGAAATGGGTTTTTTTAAGCTAGAGAAGGGGCTGAGTTAGTCAGGGAAAAGTGTTTTTACAAAGGGGATGATTTCTAAAAGAGAAAAGCGATATTTAGCAAGGGGAAAATGAAATAGGGAAGGGGTAAGGATAAAATTAATGGGAAGGAGTATTTTTACAAGGAAAATGAATTAGTAAGTATGAAATGATCAATTTGTGCTATCCATGCCTTGTGAAAACTGCTTTTACATACCCATCATCTACCCTAACATTTTTTTTCATTTATTCAGGTGCATTTAAGCTTGCAGACCCTCTTATTTTATTTTCTTTTTTAATAGGAAAAATAACTACTTCTAACCTTATAACATGCAGTGCCTTAGACTAAACTGATGAGCACATTTATTCTCTACCTAACTAATGATCTGCCAAGATTAAACAGTTTGGCTAGATCTTTTATTTTCTATCTATCAACATGAAATTTAAAACATGAATAATCAATATTTAAGCAGTTTGACCATCATGGATTGTGGAATTTTGACAAGCTACACATAATCTGATTTGCAAAAAGTAAACTAAAGTAGTGGCATTTGAATGTGCAACACTTTTATGTTTTTATTTTTGTGGGGTTCATATTTAATACTCTTTTGATATTTGTTTATTTTTGTCCTTTTATTATTCTTTTAGGACATACCCTATTCACATTTTTTAAATATGGGAATACATTCGCAGAAAGTAAAGGTATGTACAATATTTCAAGATTTTAACAGATCCAATTCAAAATTATGAATCCTATTATTATAGGACCCTAACATGTTGTTCATCCATGGTTGATGTAAATCCATTTTGAATAGTGTCCCATACTTCGTAACCTTGCGCCAAGAGATAGACCTCCATTCTTCCTTTCTAGAGTGCATAATTATTTTCATTGAACAGAGGTACACAATTCTTGGTATGCTCCCTGACCTCCTTCAAGCTGTTAAATACTCTGATACCAATTTTTTGAAATACTAAGAGGGGGGGTGAATCAATATTCCTTTCAATTAGAGCATTAGTTAATCTTTAATTATTATCAGTTTTTGTACAATGATAGAAGTAAACAAAAGGAACACAAATGCACACAGTTTTTAAGGTGGAAACCCTCTCCAGGACAAAAACCACCTAAATTCATTTCTAATGATTCTTTAATATTCAATTCCAATAGAAAATAAAGCTCCAAATTCATATAATCTAGAAAATCTTTCTTCTCCATCTCCCACTGGATGGACGCTCCAACGCCCGAGATTCTTCAGTAGTAAATTGAACAGATTCCCCAACACCTAATGAGCTACAACTCACCCTAGTGCCACCTTACGACCCTAAAATTTTCATAGGCTTGAACCTGTTGATGACTTCATGCATGTAATATCCCCAAGTTGGGATTGCTAGCAAGGCATGCCTGAAAAATGCATTTTTCAAGAATGGCTGCTATAGCTCTTGAAATAAACCCTTGAATCCCTTATATCTGCATATCTAAGTCCTAAATCCAAGAGGAGATCAGAAATAAATCTTTCTAGGTGGGTTAAATAGATCTCCCACACCTAGGAAGGCTTAAAAACTGCCCAAAGAAGGGACTGCAGCAATATAAAAGAACACTGCCCAGAAAATAACGCAGTTCTAGATAGAAGTAGTAGTAGGCCAATATGATAGCTTGAAAATAAATTATACAATGATAAATCAGATTCACAGTAAAGCCCAATCAATGTACAGGAGAAAGAAAGATACTTTATGGAGAAAAACCCTCTAAAAGAGGTGCTGCAGCAAATGTATTTCACTGTAAGGCCATGAAAATGTTATTTTTATGAGAAACCAGTAGCTGTAGGTTAAAAATCAGATCTAGGATAGATATTTGTACAAAATATTAGATCTATATCAGATATTTACACCATACTGTCTCTATTTTGCATACCCCTTGGGGTTTTCTGAAAAACATGAAGCAGAAAGAGTAGATCTGAGATCTAATACAACAGATCTGCAGAATGATTCAGAATTTCGAGTAGATGTAGAAGCTAATAAAAAATATCTAAAACATACATGGATTAGTTGGCTAATCCATGTATCACCACAGTGCAAGGAATATTCCTTTACACCAGTGATCTCTCCTCCAAATAGTTGCCAAACACCCTGCAACTTTCCTCTTGCAAAATAATGCAGATCTAGTGTAGAGACTATGTTATAGGCTTGATGGTGACCTTGGCCTGATGCTAAGGTATGTATCTAGAGCTCCAATGATCTAGGACACTCTTGTGAATTGGATAGAAGACTTTCCCAATGAAAAGTGAGGCTAGATGTGCATAGATCTGAAGAGATCTATCTTCCACTTTTTGCTGCTCACAAGGACAAAAAAACCCTGCATAGGATCTGAATTTTAGTTGGAAGAAAAATCTTGGCCAAATTCCTGATAGTGGTCCAAGAATAGCAAGACTCTTCCAAGAGGCCTCTCAAGGAAAGAGAAGGATTCCTAAACAGGAGACCCCTATGCTAAACAACACTATTCTCAGCTAAACAGCTAGAGAATGAGGGGTGTCTAAATAGACAAATCCTTTCAATACAATATGTTCAACAACCCCCCTCATGATGCTCTCCTTTCTCATTTATATGATGAAAGCCTTGCAAACCCTAAACCACCTCAAAAGGTTTAGCTCCTTTCACATTTGAAGCCTCCAACTAGAACTACGTTGTTCCTCTAGGTCCATTGCATCTGGACAACAATGTAGATTTGGTCCTGTTGACCCAGTCAGTTGTCACAATCCATTTTCACACATGAGGGAATTTTATTAAGGTATCCCAGATTTAGCCTTGTTCACATGGGCATTGATTTATTTTGCTATTTAAGGAGTTTAATTTTTCCTCCTTTACAATTTTATTCTTGAACAAGAAAATGAAAACAAAATTGAATATTCCTATTAGCTTGGGCTAATTAGGAATATTACAGTCCTCCCCTCCAAAATGTTGCTTGTCCTCAAGAAACTAATAGGGTGAGTTCTGCAACTCATCTCCTCCTCCATTGGTGTCACAAACAAAAGATAAGCTTCTCTCATAAGCTAAGTGATCACCAATCCATCCATCCATGACTTCTCCCAACAATTTCCTCATGAGGTGCAAACAACTCCTCCCATAAGGAAACAATGAATCACATGAAACAATCAAGGTTTTCCCAATGCCCTCCCTGAAATATAAGATAGAAAGTACCGGGAGTGTAGTCATCCCATAAGGCACATGCATGCCTTCCCTCCTTCCTCCATTCATTCCCATAAAAAGTATAAGAACATCATCAATATAAGGGATCAAAACAATATACAAACAAACATAAATGTGTGCACATGGAGGTGGATCATAGTCCCACATTTGGAAACAGCATAGAGCATCCCCTACCTGCATCAAATCAAGATGTGTTAAGCGGTTTTCCCACCACTTACTTGCTGCCCAAGTCATCTCACTATTGCAGAAAATGTGAGATATATTTTGCACCTTTGGGAAGCACCCATCATGAAACAAAATCTCCCTTTGCTCATCAAGGAAGTGGCCAAATCCAGAATTTCTAGTGGCCCAACAATTGCCATGAGATTTACAAGATATGTTACCCCTCCTTAGAGTCATGGCCTACAATAACATGGTGTAAGAATGCATGAAATCAAAATATAAAACACATGTACTATGAACATGCTCTCCACCAACAATCCTCCTCATATCAATGGAGTGGTGTATAGATCTACTCTCTTCTTCAAGGAAAGAAAGAGAGGGCTAATTCAACTCTTCCTGAGAGTCATGTTGTTGCTCCAACTCCACAAGGTCCATGCATATTTGAAAATGCTGATATAGTTCTCCTTCAAAGCCATCCCAATAGTAGCTCCTCAAAATGATATTGTTGAGCTTAATGGAATAGGTGAGGCTGAATTTGAACTCTTCATAAGCCCTCTGTAGTAACTTCTCCTTGAGCTTGGAAGCTCTAGACAAGAATATCCTACCATGATTATAGATGACTCCATAAAGGACTGATTAGCTTCCTTCATGCAACCAATCATCAAGAATCATGCAAGTATGAATATCCTTGGCATATTCCACCAACAGTTGGGATTTATAATAAGGATCTAATGTGCCCAACAATGACAGCATTGATAGTGTGTCATCTGAAGTATCTACCATGTTTTTTTCTTCCCTCTTGACATATCCCATGCCAAAGGTACAAAGTGGAAGGTTACCATACCTTCTTCTCTACCCTCCTTTCTCATGCACATGCTCCAAATAATAAGGAAGCTCTTGGAAGTTAGTATTCCATGGGAAGCTATCATCTATCCAAGACTTTTCTGTTTTTACCAAAGCATGCATGTGAGACCACCATATCTCTTCGAGTAGGGAAGAGTGTTCTTCAAGCAAGTTTGTCTTCTGATTCAAGTCTTGCCTCCCATGCTTCATGATGGTGTCATTCTCTCTTCTTGCAGCATATCTTCTCAATGAAATTTGAGAGGTGAGGATAGATAATGAAGTAAAAGGAAAAATGCTTTCCCTTTCTTTGTACCTCCCCCATACTCTCAGCACTGTAGCATGACCTTCTAATGCTCCCTCCTCCTTTGGATCTATGAAAGGAGCATCAATGCATGAAACATATTTCATCAAATCTGAATAAGGTGGTATTCCGGATGGCATACCACAGGATAATGATGTCTCATGGCTCATTCCTATGTGAACAAAAGATGGGAACATTTCACGACTACTTCCACTACGCAAATCCATCTTAGATTGCTGTGTGGAAGTACCATGACACTTGGAGACCCCTCTTAATGTTGTAAGAGTTCCTTTGATTGGAGTCGTTGCCCCATCTTCTGATAATGGATCAATTGTGTGACCCCTCCTTTGTTATGTCTTATTGTTTCTTAGTAAAGACACATGTTTCTCATGTCCTCCATATGGAAGATCCTTTGGAATTCCTTGCAAAGGTGGAAGAATCCTTCTAATGGAAGACATTGCTTCATCTCCATATCCACATGAAAATAGATCTCCTCCTGCTTGCATAGAGTTGGAGGATCTTGTCTATTTTCTCTCTCCCTTCTCCTCATCAAATATTGTCACTAGTCTCCCAATGAATCTTGCATAAGAAGAGATGTTTCTCCCTTTCAAGAAAGAGGACTCAAACAACCACCAAGCATAAGCCTTCCCTTGAAGATGCAGCGCTACTACTCTCAAGCCTTCTTCTTCTGATACTTGATGCAGCTGCAAGTATGTGTCAAGCTTCTTTATCCAAGACTTGGCTGAGTCTTTAGGTGATCCATCAAATGTAGGTAGAGAGAATCTACCCAAAGTGTGCTGCATGCACCATTCCCTTCTACTGTAGCTCCTGGATATTTCTTCTTTGAGTTGATAGAACTCCTAGAAACTGAGATTCCCCTTGAATCTCTCTGATCGAGATTCATATTCTTAGAGATAATCACCAAGAGATTCTTCCTTTGGTGATCCTCCCTTCCCTCCTTTCTTTGATAAGAAAGTAGGCATGTTCCAACGTTGCAGATAAGGTTGTGTGGCTGAATGCTCATACACATGGTAAGAAGTACTGGGGCCTTCTTGATGTAAGTATTCTTCTGAGGGATCTTCATGTATTCCCCTCTTAACCCCCGGATTTCTCCCTCCAGTTCATGCATAGCTTGAGAAAGAGTTTTTGAGAACTCTTTTCTCTGCAAGCTTTCAGATAAAGGGTTTAGACCCTTTACTTCTGTGTCTTCGGTGTAACCACATTTCTTCATCAGTATTTTTCTCCCATGAAAAGAAATATTGGATCTTCAAAAAGGCAGAGATCAGGCTGTTCCAAGAAAGCTGCTCTGATACCACTATAATATCCCCAAATTGGGGTTGCTAGCAAGGCATGCCTGAAAAATGAATTTTTCAAGAATGGCTACTACAACTCTTGAAATCAGCCCTTGGATCCCTTAAATATAAGTATCTAAGTCCTAAATCCAAGAGGAGACCAGAAATAAATCTTTCTAGGTGGGTTAAACAGATCTCCCACACCCAGGAAGGCTTAAAAACTGCCCAAAGAAGGGACTGCAACAATATAAAAGAACACTGCCCAGAAAATAACATAGTTCTAGATAGTAGTAGAAGTAAGCCAATATGATAGCTTGAAAATAACTTATACAATGATAAATCATATTTACAGTAAAGCCCAATCAATGTACAGGAGAAATGAAGAGACTTTGTGGAGAAAAACCGTCTAAAAGAGGTGCTGCAACAAATGTATTTCACTGCAAATCCATGACATCATTATTTTATGAGAAACCAGCAGCTGTAGGTTACAAATCAGATCTAAGACAAATCTGTGTACAAAATATTATATCTATATCATATCTGTGCACCAGACTGTCTCTATTTTACATACCACTTGGGGTTTCAGCAAAACATGAAGCATAGAGAGTAGATCTGAGATCTACTGCAGCAGATTTGTAGAATGATTTAGAATTTCTGAAGTAGATGTAGTAGTGAATAAAACAGATCTGAAACATACATGGATTAGTTGGCTAATCCATGGATCACCACAGTGCAAGGAATATTACTTTACACTAGAGATATCTCCTCCAAATAGTTTCCAAACACCCTGCAACTTTCCTCTTGCAAAATAACGTAGATCTGGGGTAGAGACTGCGTTGTAGGCTTGATGCCGAGGTATGGATATAGATCTCCAATGATCTAGGACGCTCTTGTGAATGGGTTAGAAGAATTTCCCAGTGAAAAAAGAGGCTAGATGTGCATAGATCTGAAGAGATCTGTAATGTTCCCAAATTTTCCGTCAATAATTTGGAACATTAATTTTTGTTGATTTCACCTAGGAGGAGAATAAATGGGCAAGGATGCCCATGCATAGTGATAATCTCAATAAAATCCCTCATAGTATGAACGGGGATCATCATTGGAGCTAGTTTTCACACCCTCATGTGTGAATAGGATTATTTGCAAGTGGACAAGGTCAAGTTTGACCAAGTCAACAGCGCTGGGCCAAGAGGTGGAGCGCACTTAGAGAAACAACACAGTATGAATGGGAAGAGGGTTATTTGGTGGAGGAAACCCTAAAAGGAGTGGGACCCATGGAGAAGGACTTTCACTTGTTTAAAAGGAGGACAAGGCAACCATTGTTTCTCATGCTTTGTATTATTCATATCAATTGTCCATTCAGAAAATTGTGCATTCTTTGCTGTTTAGCAAGAATTTCCAGGGGAATTCCTGTTTAGGATTCCTTCTCCTTCTTGAGAGGCCTCTTGATGGATTGCTCTAATTTTCCTCACATCCAGGCTTGAGGCCAATAATCCTCCATTAAGACATCGTTATTTCTGCAACAGATTAATGTTGTGTTGTTGGGTGTTGTAGTGAGGGTTCACTCCACTACCTCCATCAGCTATTTTTCAGAGGAGGAGTCTCTCTTCTCTTTGGGAGATTATATTGGAAGCACTCTAGAGAATATTTCATATTTTTTCATGAAGGCCAACTCTTTCCCTAGCCCTATAGCGCAGTTCCATCCAGTAAATGCGTTATTTTATAGGAGCATTTGCAGTGGGGCTCTTGCAGATTGTTGGAGGGTGAGAAATTTGGTGAAGGGATCAGCCTTTCATCCTAAAGATCCATTGGAGAAGGCACATTCAGTTTGCACATCATCCACAAACATCTCCATCCAATTCTATTTCTAAGTTGCTGCTGCTACCCAACAACTTCGACATTTTCCATTTTTTGTGTTTTATTGCCAATCCTTCCAGGATTGACATGAGGTAGTCTTTGGGAGCTGATACCTTCACTCTCAATGTTGTATTGGGCCATATATTGATTTATCCATGTATTTTATATATGTAGCATGAATTTTCTCTATAAAGCTGCATTTTCATAGCTTGGTATACATTGTGTAGCAGTGGTTTTATCATGATTCATGTACTAGTCTCTTGAGGTTGAGCATTGCTTATCTTGAGTATCATTTTCCTCAAGATCTTGTATGTATTTGTTGCTGCTATTATTTAATGAGAAGGCTATAGATTTCTCTCATGTTTCTATGAGTTGAGTGTTGATGCTGCACCATTATTGTGTTTGTATATTACTGGAGCTCCAACTCTAGAATATCTTGAGATATTCTCATTGTTGTAGCATTTTCCTAATTTGGAACATTACAGTGGTATCAGAGCATGATCTCTGGCTCAGCTGGTGGATCTCAGCCATCATGCTGTCAAGAAGAGAGAAGATGAAGACTCCATTATATGGAGAGAAAAGGGAAGATAATCTTACCAAGCTTCTTCCAAGATCTGTACTGAGCATTCATGAAGAATTTGAGAAGATAAGGAGGGAGATTTGTATAGAATTTCCAAGAGGGTTTGAAACTAAGCCAAACTATAGATTTTCTTGTAGGGGATGTGAGCATGCAGCTACACCCTATGATGTACAGTGCAGTCACATGGCCATATTTTCCATGAGAAGAGAAGAAAAAGCAGTAATGCCTAAGGAAGGAACTCTTAGTGGTTTCTTGCATGAGTATGAATCTCAAACTCGAGGGTTTATAGATCATATTACTTTTCCGGAGTTTTTCAAGATCATGGTGAGGAGGAGCAAGCATCATAATGAGGATATATTTCTCCTATCTATCTTTGATGGTTCCCCTACTTGTTCAACCAGGGCTTGGATAGAAGAGCTAGACACCTTTTTGCAGCAGCATCAGATTTCCGAAGATGAATCCATCAGAGTAGCAGCGTTGCACTTGGGAGGTAAGGTCAATGCATGGTGGTTATTTGAGTCATTTACTTTGAAAAATGTAAATACCTATTCCTATGCAATGTTCATTAGAACTTTTATGAAGATATTTGGTAGGAGGAATTCTGAAACTCGTGGAGGGAAAAAACACATTCAAACAAACAAAACCCTTGCATATGATGGAGGAAACCAAAGACTCAAAAACACTTCAAAGGACCATGAAGGAGGCTGATATCTTGCATGATACTTTATTGGAGGCAAGACCTTCATCTTGTATTCTGGCACAAGGAGGAAAAGAGATGCAAAAGAGGATTCAATCATTGGAGGGTTGCCCACTCATGTTGAGGAGGCTAAGGGCAATAGTGCTATCATTTCTAGAGTCGATCTAGCACCTCATATAAAGGAAGGAGGAGCTCTTGCTCCAACTAGAGGGATTCTTGCAGCTTTGCAATGAATTCCCCAGGATCTCATACATGGTGGTCCAAGCACAATCAATGAGCAGCATGATTATGCAGCATTGCAGCTGAAAGGAGGAGGAAGGGAGAAAGAGCAGCATCATGTGATGAGAAGCACACACCCTTCTCTATTTCAGAGAGCTAGTGCAAAGATGAAATAGAATGTATTGCACTGTGAGAGCAAGGGCAAGGGTGCCCAACCATATACACAGTCCACTCTTGACATTGATGTCTCACTGCATAGAGGCATTCCACCAGGGAGGCCACCAGATCTATCATTGATGAGAGAAATTTTGTCTTTGGATTCACCGCTCTTGGATTTTGGAGAGGTGAAGAGTTTGGAGGAGAAATTTGGCATGGGGTATGTCAAAGTAGTAGACAACAGCATGAGGAGAGCTACGCATGCCAAATCACCAGCGTTTTTTCTGAGGAGGATTGATCCTTACTGGAGATCTCAGCTTTTAGTAGAGTACTCCAAGGATCTTGGTGCATGCATGATTCTCGATGACCCGGAGAGAGATGAAAGATACATGGTAGATGAGATGGTCATCTATTCACATGGCAGATTATTCTTGACTAGAGATTCTAGTCTAAAGGAGAAGTTGCTGCATGCAGCATATGAGGACTTCTTTTCCATGCATTGTGATGCATATCTTGCCTTGGCAGAGGAGTTCATTTGGGAGGGCATTCAGCAAGAAATATTTCAGCATATGGAGAGATGAAGAGCCGAGATGATGATGGAGAATATGTCATTGTCACATTCCTACTCATTGGGAGTAAGGGAGCATTTTCAGTTGAGCCATTTCATCTCAAGTCTTCTAATGCATGATGGGGAATGTACAATTTCACCTTATGTTTTGTACTTCTTGTATTTTTATGAGCAGCATATTTCACCGAGGAGGATTATTCCTTCTTGCATATTGTATAATTATGTACTTGAAGCCATTTGTGGCATTGAGATTGGCTATCTCATTTGTGGGTTGTGGGGAAAGCCACATGATTTTTGGTGTGCACCATTGGCACCCTTTTGTACTTTCATGTTTGTATCTTATGAGATGATTGTGGCAGCAAATAAGTGGTTGGAAAATCACTTGTTTTTGTTTTATTTGATGCAGGCATGGAATGAAATACACTAATTCCATAGGAGGAACCTTGATTCACTCTTTGGTTTTCATTTGGAAACTTGTCCTTATTGTACTATGCTTCCATGTATTGATTATATGTTTATGTTCATGGGGAGATTTTACTCGAGAGTGGGCTTGAGATTGAGGATGCCCATTGGGAGCACGATTCTCCTTACTATACATGTTGTACATATCAGAAGGAACCATGGGCCAACCATGATTTCCACATTACATTTCTTTTCTTCTTGTGGGAGGAACCACTTGGAGAAATTGAGGAGGCACTCCATGGATCATGAGGAGATGGAGGAGTTAGCACAATCAACTCTTTTCCCTTTGAGGATGAGGGAACACTCATCTATGAGCCACTCAATTTATATGAGAAAAACATATGGTAAGAGTATTGTTGGATTTCATAGTGATTTTTCTATATATATATGCATCTCTTAACCATATATGTGCAGGGATTTGCTCAAAGGAGGGATATTCTTCCTTCTAGATTTGATGGTCTACATAAGGCCATTATGGGTGATCACTCCCTAAGTGGATATGGGGAAGATATTTCTCATGGAGAATGTACTCACATTGCAGATTACATCCTTCACTTTCTCCATATTTGTGAAGAGACTGGGGCAACAAACAAATGGTGGGGAGGCCACCCATCATTTTATTTCCTATGGTAGTGGAGAGTCAAACTACATTGGATACATTTGAGGGACCATTGTCCTTCTCCTTTACTTCATAAGGCAGCTAGCATGATTCTCCTTATGCTTCCCTTGGCTGTTATTTCTAGAGCTTCTCTTGGGAGCATGATTGGTAAAGAGACACATTGGGTAAATGTGTCCTTTGAGGGAGAAATTCCTCACACTTTTTGCACTACATGTTCTAAAGGGAACATGGGACATGATATGGTTACCTTAACAACACATTTTCCACTTTATGAGGTGAGCCATATGATGGAGGAGATGCCATATGATGATGAATTCCAACTCATCATATATGGAGATACTTGGGCCATCATGATTTGCAGCGTTGGAGGAGAGATCCTTGGAGATCTAGTCTTCATCTTGCCACTTGAGGGAAAGTGTTTTGCAGCCCAAGATCAGCACTCTCTCTACACTTATCATGAGTGGAGATATGGATAGCGTGGGGTAGGCTACATTTTCTACCATGAGCATATTTCCATCCCACCTACTTTGTCGGAGCCAAAGGTGGAGGACAATTTCCAGGAGTTTCCTATTTGGAAGGTGGCTCAAATTTCATGGCTCATAGCTTGGAGATGGAGGATCCACATGAGGAAGATGTTACTCAACACTTCTTAGACTCCATGCCTTGAGAGGAGGCTTTTCAATTTTTTCCTTGTAGTTGCTTGAGGACAAGCAACATTTAGGAGGGGAGGACTGTAATGTTCCCAAATTTTCCGACAATAATTTGGAACATTAATTTTTGCTGATTTCACCTAGGAGGAGAATAAATGGGTAAGGAGGCCCATGCATAGTGATAATATCAATAAAATCCCTCGTATTATGAAAGGGGATCATCATTGGAGCTGGTTTTCACACCCTCATGTGTGAATAGGATTATTTTCAAGTGGACAAGGTCAAGTTTGACCAAGACAACAGCGCTGGGCCAAGAGGTGGAGCACACTTAGAGAAACAGTGCAGTATGAATGGGAAGAGGGTTATTTGGTGGAGGAAACCGTAAAATGAGTGGGACCCATGGAGAAGGGCTTTCACTTGTTTAAAAGGAGGACAAGGCAACCATTGTTTCTCATGCTTTGTATTATTCATCTCAATTGTCCATTCAGACAATTGTACATTCTTTGTTGTTTAGCAAGAATTGCCGGGGGAATTCCTATTTAGGATTACTTCTCCTTATTGAGAGGCCTCTTGAGGGATTACTATGATTTTCCTCACATCCAAGCTTGAGGCCAAGCATCCTCCATCAAGACAACATTATTTCTGCAACAGATTAATGTTGTGTTGTTGGGTGTTACAGTGAGGGTTCACTACACCACCTCCATCAGTTATTTTTCAGAGGAGTCGTCTCTCTTCTCTTTGGGAGATTAGATTGGAAGCACTCCAGAGCATATTGCAGATTTTGGAATCAATTCCAACTCTTTCCTTAGCCCTACAGCATAGTTCCATCCAATAACTGCATTATTTTATAGGAGCATTTGTAGTGGGGCTCTTGCAGATTGTTGGAGGGTGAGATCTTTGGTGAAGGGATCAGCGTTTCATCCTAAAGATCCATAGGAGAAGGCCCATTCAGTTTGGGCATCATCCATAACCATCTCCATCCATTTCTATTTCTAAGTTGCTGCTGCTACCCAACAACTCTGACATTTTGCAGTTTTTGTGTTTTATTGCCAATCCTTCAAGGATTGACATGAGGTAGTCTTTGGGAGCTAATACCTTCACTCTCAATGTTGTATTGGGACATATATTGATTTATCCATGTATTTGAAATATGTAGCATGTATTTTCTCTATAAAACTACGTTTTCATAGCTTGGTATACATTGTGTAGCAGTGGTTTTATCATGATTCATGTACTAGTCTCTTGAGGTTGAGCATTGCTTATCTTGAGTATCATTTTCCTCAATATCTTGTATGTATTTGTTGCTTATATTATTTAATGAGAAGGATATGGATTTCTCTCACATTTCTATGAGTTGAGTGTTGCTACTACACCATTATTGTGTTTGAATATTACTGGAGCTCCAACTCTAGAATATCTTGAGATATTCTCATTGTTGTAGCATTTTCCTAATTTTGGAACATTACAAGATCTATCTTCCACTTGCTGTTGCTCACAAGGACAACCAAAACCTCAACAGGATCTGAATTTTAGTTGGAAGAAGAAGCTTGGCCAAATTCCTGATAGTGGACCAAGAATAGCAAGACTCTTCCAAGAGGCCTCTCAAGGAAAGAGAAGGATTCCTAAACAAGAGATCTTTGTGCTAAACAACATTATTCTCAGCTAAACAACTAGAGAACGAGGAGTGTCTAAAAAGACAAATCCTTTCAATACAATATGTTCAACAACCCCCCTCATGCTACTCTCCTTTCTCATTTATAGGATGAAAGCCTTGCAAACCCTAAACCACCTCAAAAGGTTTATCTCCTTTCACATTTGAAGCCTCCAACTAGAACTGCGTTGTTCCTCTAGGTCCATTGCACCTGGAAAACGCTGTATATTTGGTCATGTTGACCCAGTCAATTGTCACTATCCCTTTTTACACATGAGGAAATTTTATTAAGGCAACCCAGATTTAGCCTTGTTCACATGGGCATTGATTTATTTTGTTGTTTAAGGAGTTTAATTTGTCCTCCTTTACAAGTTTATTCTTGAACAAGAAAATGAAAAAAAAAATTAATATTCCTATTAGCTTGGGCTAATTAGGAATATTACAATGCGCCATCCTAGCACCACCCTACTGTTATTCATCAGTAATTTTTTCTATTTGTAGATGACTAGATACTTGTTCTAGATTTCTAAAAAACAAGATTCATGAATATTGTGAGTTTTAGAAATCTCACTGCCTTCATTATCCTTAAAACAAAATTTTCTCTATTTTACTACTCTTCCATTCCATGGTTAAACTACCACTCATAAAATACCCCTCATGGGCTCATGCCACTCATCTTTATCCTATTTTCCCACCCATAAACTCAGCACTCTGTTTTGCCTTTGCCTCACCCCTCCACTTTCCATATAGGATTTCCAAACAGCCTGCTCCTTCTCATGTTCAGCAGGTGCCTCAAGAATTTATGGTCTCAAAAATATCTCTGTCGGCTCTTTAGATAAATCAAGTACAGTGGATTTTGGATCTTCAATACATCAATTTGTCAAAAACTATGTTTTTTACACTTGAAGACCCCAAGCCAAGCTTTTAGTCAAAGACCAAGTCAAAAGAGCCTCTCATTAGGGTTTCATAGGTTGTAGGGTTATTGTTACATGTCAAAATACCTCCTCATCATCTCAGAGGGGAAGACAAATATGGAAGGAGTACAAAGACCTAAATTAAACCTATTTTTGCCAGGGTAACGCCTATCTAGAACAATAAAAGAGCATTATAACGCAGTAAATCAGTGAATATGCCGCGTTAGTGGCTAGGGAAACGCTCTGTTTACACTAAAGGGAAGCGTTACCCATGTTTTAAGTTTGAATCGGGAAAAGCCTGTGGAGAATGATTTGAATCTCCGGCTTTCCCTCACAAGAGAGTCAATTCACAAAGGAAACTGCAGAGCACCAGTTCATTATTGGTCATTGCTATAACAAGACTGAACTCCAAAGGAGGCAAAATCATAGAGATTAAAGAAACATCTAAGTTTTTTCCATTCCAAACTAGTGGAAAGAGAAAGGCAACAATGGCTTTTCCCCTCTCCTATAAGGAGCTGAAGGCTCTTAATTGAAGGTCGAAGGATTGCTAAAGGTTTTTGCATACTTGTGGAATAGAGAATAGTGTTATATTGTGAAGACCAAGAGTCAAAGAGGTTCCTAGAGAGCTTGTTGACTTGGAATTCTTCACTTGAGAGATAAAAGAGATTGTTACAACCGACGGTTGTAATCCTCATTCTTTCAAAATCAATAGAACCGTGTTCGTTTTGTCCATTCAATGCTTAATATTGTCATTATTGTTTAAACATTTACATAGTATGATATGAATGGCTCAGATGTGTATAGTTTATAAGTTCATTATATATTGACTGGATTTATAGGATATATGTTATGTTATAAATTACATGGGTGCTTTGACTGATTGCAGGACTAAGATTTGGAGCCGGTGAAGAAGGACTCTTGTTTTGCTGCCTAGCGCTCTCCAAGGGACTCCAAGATTTTCAAAGAGGTAATTCTCTATCACATTCCATCAAGTTATTTTAAGTTAATATGAACATGCTCATGCCATCTTTGTGAACAACACAACTAATATTACTGTCTGCCTCGGGCACCAGAAAGCCTTGAGAGGGATATTCGAAAACCAACAACCCAAGCAGTTTACCCTATAGCAGAATTGGCGACTCCGCTGGAGATTTTCCCCATAGTTTCCGGACTATTTCTTCCCTCCTCTCTTCTTTCCTCTATTCACAGACCCTTCCGGCCATTTTTGATGCCCAATAGACATATCAAACGCTCGCAGAGTTCAATCCTGTTTCTGTTTGACCAACTGAAGAAATTTTCCCTAGCTAATGCTACCTCTGTAGGTTGTCCAGTACATTATAACATTGTCTCTGATTAAATATAGTGTGTTAGTCACAGTCTTTACTCATAGATAGAGCGTTACTCAACCAAAACCTTGTTGTTCGCTGTTGTGATGGTGTTTTAGTTGTAGAGTTTTTTGGCCATCAGTACCTTTCACTGACTGAATCCCTGTGCTTGTCTGCTAAGCTAGAATTTCTATTTGTTTCTCTTGTTTGAAAAGTCAGTGTCCAAGGAATTTACTTTTTAAGAGAAAATTTTTTATTATTATTATTTTTCTGCATCTAGCTGAGTTTATTCTGAAATTTTCAGTTCATAGACTGTTTAAAAGAGGTAGATAGAAGTATGAATCTTTAAAAGTTGAACTGTGCTAGTTTAATGTTAGTGCATGGATGTTGAAAAGAAACCTCTCCCTGTAGAAACACTCTTCATCGAATTTAATATCTAGAGCATGTTTTGCATGGTTTCTTGAGTCAGAGTCTCATCACATTTCATACGTCCACTCCCCCTTCGCAAGACTAATAATCAAGTACACTAAGAATAAAGAGATAATAAAATCAATCACATTACTCTTTTTTGAGCTCACACAAACAGTAGTTCATGCTAGGATCTTGGGTTAGGAACAGTGAGAAAACTACCCAAGATCTCAAAACTTGAAACTAGAGTCATTAACGAGCGAAATCCTACTCCACTCATATTATAGGGACCATTCCTTTACTGGAGCTCAGTACGAGACAACACTTGGGTGCACAAGAAGGTAGCCCGCCTTCGAATACATCCGGTGGGTGTGTTATATATTTGGGTTCCCTTCGAGGTTGTCAAAAATAGATCGGGGATCTAGGTATTCTGCCCATATATCACATTGTCCTTGACCGTGGACCCCCCTGACGATGTATGTGATTTGAGGTATCTTTAGTGGCCATAATTTTTAGGGACTTACACAAGGTGACTAGGACGGGCTATCCTGGTACCTGAAACAGACGGACCCACTCTGTCTTCGGTCTTTAGGAGGGTAATCGTCTTCACGAGAGTGCTTACACCTATCGTCTGAGGTTCGGGTGAATCTCTAGAGTTATCGTAGCTGTACTTTCGACCAACCCTCTCTGTATACTATTGTGATACTGGATTTCATCACCAGCAAATGGTAGTACTCAGACAGGGCACCCTATTCTGGCTGCTTGCTGATTGATTTTAGAGAGTCATTTTCCTTTTCCTTTTTTTAGGTGTGTGGTTACTATCACTGAGACTTTATAATACATCACAATTTATTAAAATTTGTTAAAATTAAGCAGGTCACCGTGGCATCCCTCGACCCACACCATCTGTCTAGACGACAGCAAGGTCTACCTCCTCTAACTATTGAGGAAGAACTGAACCTTGGTGAACCCGTGCTTTCTACGGAAGAGCAGTCTCCACTGACTAATCTTGATTATCACATAGCCTCATATCACTTAGAATTTCCAGAGGACCCTTTCACTGAAGGGGTTGTTCCTCATTACAATCCTCCGCTCACTAATCCGTTGGGGCCTGTGATAATTCAGATTCCACCATGCCAAGATATGTCTTCGTCCGCACCAACATCCATTTCACCACCGGCATCCACAAGGTTAATGCCAATGGCAACCATCCCAGGTTCGCCACCATCCTCCCTGTCGGTGGTCAGTTCTATGCCATCACTGGGTAACCCCAGTAGTCAACATATACCTACTCCCAACCCTACGGTCGTCACAACTGTCAGTAGCTTGCCGAATCCTTCGGCATCTACTCCTACCATGACCACGTTGGGACCCACGGTAGCTACTCCCACGAGTATGACTACTTCGGTACCTTTTAGCAACCCTTTCAGTTGGAACCCTCTGCTGAGTTCAAACCCATTGGCCTCTATGACAGGGGGCAGTGTCACCAGCATGCAGGTATCAAGGAACATTTCACTTCCTCTACAATCCTTAGGACAAATAGGACAACCTATTGTTAATACTCTTCCCTTAAGTGTTTCAAATATAGGTGTAGGGTCTATGCCGTTGCCGAACTATGCAAGTAGTAGCATGCCTCCGGGAATCTCTATTGCATCCATTTGGACTAACCAACCCCAACCTCCATCTGGAATGGGAGGGCACTTTTATACTGGGGGCAACAAACAGTTCAACCCACAATACAACATGCCCTATGGACAACAACCGTATGTCCCTACTCCTCTGCCTATAGGAAGTTTTTACCAAATTCCTACTTATCCTCCTGGTAATACATTGATGGGTGGACCCTATGGTCTAAATAGTTAGCCCATATTGCCTTGGTTAGATTTGGGGGAAAATCCACAATTGCCATTCTTGGCAGCTTTGGACATCCCCGATATCCATAAACTGACTAACGATCCCATCAATCACAACCCGCTTTGGCCTCCAGTACCGCATAAGATCCCTTCTGAAATCTCGAATTTCAATGAGAAACAAGGGGACGACCCAGCCGCACACATCACTACCTTTCACCTATGGTCTATATCCAATTCCATGGTAGATGATAGTGTCCGACTTCGACTATTTCCCCGCACGCTTATAGACAATGCTGCCAAGTGGTACACTGAATTACCACACGCCACCATCAATACGTTTGGTGCTTTAGCAACGAAATTTCTAAAGAACTTCCAACTACCAATTAGATTTGAAACCAGAATGGAACTATTAACCTCGCTCCGCCAAGACACCGCCACCCACATCTCTGATCACATTCATGAATGGAGACGTAGGAGGAGGCTAGTCAAAGCGCCAATTCCGGATCATCTCTTAGCCAATTGGTTTTGCAAGTCTCTCTTACCCCACATAGCTAAAGACATTGGCCTTTCTGGTGCGGTTACAGAAGATCAATGCATTCTCCGTGCCCAGCATTTAGATTTAATATACTCACAATCTGGCACGCTGTATGATTTTCTCCCCCATGCCCCTGGCAACCCAAATCCTCCGGCTACTCAGAAAACCAGAGCTCACGCCGATGGTCTCGTTGGCACGATCTCTGGCGTAGCCACAAAGCAGTCTCAGGGGCAAGCCTCCCAGCCATCTTCGACTGCCACTGCCCCTCACTAAATGACTATTCTTCCCACCGCTGAGGTAAGTTCGGTGCAAACCTCACAAAAACCTAGCGGGAAAAATAAGAAGAAAAAGAAAAATTCATCTTCTTCGGAAGAGTATTCGGATAATCAGAATAACCCTAATCAGAAAAACGCTGCCAAAAATGACAAAGGGAAGGATAAACCCATGAAATTTCCTTGCAAAATCTGTGCAGAGGACCACTTGACATACAAATGTCCTCGGCTGTAGGAATGCACCGATTTTATTGCCAACAAGGATTCTGGGTGAACACCTGCCATTATTCATAATCCTTTCCCTAATCAACAGCAGCAACATCAACACATGGTTGACAATCCGCCACAACCCCATCAATGGGGCAATGGTGGCTCATATCCTTCTGGCAAAGGACCATCTTCCATTTATGGCATTGAGAGTGTTGACCTTCAAACTCGAGCTAAGCTTTATGGAAACCCTACCATAGATGCTCAAGAACCTGGTACTAGTTCAAATCCACCGCCGCCAAACGATTTGCATATCGAACGACCTACTGCTGACCTTGTGATTCGTCCCCCCAAAGGGAAATTTCGACACACGACTCATAACACCTCTGCACGTGCAGCCCAAAACTACAACATTGTAGAAGATTTGGCGCAGGCACCGTCAGCTATGTCTGCTCTCGAAGTATTACAAACCTGTCCAGCACAAAGGAAAGCCTTGCTTTCAGCCATTGGTGGAATAGACCCCCAAGATTCCATGCTAGCTATCTTTGATATGAAAAAGGCTAAACCTCACCTCTCACACCAACTCGCATTCCAGGTGCAGGTTGTGTCGAAAGGGAGACCAATCCATCGCACTGTCATAGACGAAGGTGCTTCGACCTGCGTTATGTCACAAGCTTGCTGGCTCAATTTAGGTTCTCCTACCCTCACCCCGCCATTGAATTCCCTCAAAGCTTTCGATAGCCACACGTTCCTCCCAAAAGGATACCTTGCTAGCTTTCCCATCACTCTGAGTGGGAAAACGGTAAACGTGGATGTTGAAGTCGTAGAGCACCATCTAGACTATAATCTATTGCTTGGTCGCAGTTGGTCTTATGCCATGACTGCCATTGTGTCTTCGGTCTTCCGACTCATCCTATTTCCATTGGATGGGAAAATAGTCACAGTGGACCAGCTATCCTTCTGCACCCCTGATTATGCCACGTTACCAAGTAGCATTGTACCCCTAATAGGAGGCTTTCCTGACTCTTACGTCAGTATCGGTACCGGTCTTCTGAAGGCATCTTCCCTACTGGGTTGTTTTCCTCTCCCGCCACCATTGATCCCAAACACGGTTGCAATGATATCCACCACTTTGGATGGCTCTATCGACCCATGGATCATCCCGGAACCTTTAGACATTGATTCCTATGGAGATCAGATGCCGCTTTCGCCAGCCGAGTTGGCTTATCAAGCCATCCAAACTGCATCTGAACCCTCCACTGCTATGGTTTCGACCGAAGGTAAAAACCTCACTCCCATCACTGTTCTCTCTAAGGATCTCCTCAATGAAGTCTTGCCTACAGATGAAGCTATTCGAGAGATCATGTCTCTAGAAGAATGACCTTGGGGAGAGTTTCACCATCGCGCTTCGATGATTGACTCGGAGGCGATAAAAACTGAAATCCTATCTTTTGACCCACCTGAGATGGTTCCCTCCGCTTACACGACTGTCCAAACTATCGAGTCAGAAGGGAACATGGGTAATATTTCTAAGACAATGCTCATTGATATCTCGGTCAAAACGGGTATCGTGGAAAATATTCAGATTGGAGCCGATTGCAATCCTGAGGAAATTGCATGCTTCACATCCCTTTTCAAGGAATTCCATGATGTGTTTACTTGGTCTTATGATGAAATGGCCGTCATAGATCCATCTATAGTCGAGCATGAAATCAATATTTGTGACAATGCCAACCAATCCAGCAGTGACTCAGACCTGTCCACCTATGCAAAGCAGCCACCATCAAAATTGAGGTAGAAAAAATTTTAAACGTTGGTTTCATCTATCTCGTTCCTTTGACGGAATGGGTTTCCAATCCGGTTCCTGTCGATAAAAAACAAGTCACCATTCGAGTTTGTGTTGACTATCACGATCTGAACACCGCTTGTCCCAAATACAATTATCCTACACCGTTCATAGATCAGATTCTCGACGATTGTGCCAGATGCGAATCTTTTTCCTTCATGGATGGATTCTCGGGCTATAACCATATTGCAATTAAAAAAGATGACCAGCATAAAACTGCCTTCATCTATCCTTGGGGCACATTTGTGTATCGTAAACTCCCATTCGGTCTGAAGAATGCTGGAGCAACTTTTCAGTGGGCTATGGACTATGCTTTTCATGACATTCGACATATTATACAGGCTTACTTGGATGACCTTCCAGCCCATTCCAAGAAACGACCTAATCACCTCGCTCATTTGAAAGAAATTTTTGCTAGGTGTAGATTCTACAATATACGTCTAAATCCTCATAAGTGCGTATTTATGGTCAAGTCCGGGCGTCTGTTAGGTTTCATTGTCTCCAAGCACGGGATTAGGGTTGATCCCGATAAGGTTAAGGAAATTGTTGAATTGCCGGCACCACAATCCATCCTTCAACTCCAACGTTTGCAAGGGAAGGCCAAATTTTTGCGTCATTTCATCGTTAACTATGCCAAGATGACGAAAGGATTTATGTGATTATTGAAGAAAGGAACACTATATTTGTGGGATGACCAAGCTCAACGGTCATTTGATGCTTTAAAACATGCACTTGTTTCAGCCCCACTCCTTAGTGCCCCCGATTACTCACGCGACTTTCTCCTCTACCTGGCAGCCTCACCATCCTCACATGGAATGGTTTCAGTTCAAGTACACGATGACAACAATGAAAATGTGATTTACTATTTATCCAAAGGTCTAATCGGACCTGAATTATGTTATTCACATGTGGAGAAAATTTCTCTGGCGGTATTTTTTTCCGTCACCCGACTTCGACACTATATATTGCTGCGACAGACTACAGTCATTGCTTTGGAGAACCGCATGCGCCATATCTTGTCTAGAAAAATTATTGGAGGAAAATATTCCAAATGGATCGTAATCCTCCATCAATTTGATTTGGTCTTCACGGCTGCCAAAGCAACGAAATCCCTTGTCTTCGCTGAATTATTATCGGATCTTCCCATAATTGACCCAGCAGAAGTAGCTCACGATCCATTTCCTGATGAATCTGTGTACTTGGTCAATTCTTTGGACCCATGGTATGGAGAAATTTTAGTCTACCTACAAACCCAACGCTTTCGCCCGACTCTCACGTCCGACGACCGTCGTCGTATCCACCACCAAGCAAAGCACTGCCTCGTGCTAAATGATACACTATATCGTCATGGTGTTGATACTATTCTTCGACGTTGTCTCACTTTCGATGAGGCAGAACGCGTTTTGAATGACTTCCACACTGGGGCATGCGGTGGTCATCTTTCGGGCATAGATACTACCCAAAAAATCTTGCGCACAGGTTACTATTGGCCCACTTTGTTTAAAGACAATATTGCAGCAGTCCAGAAGTGCCATCCATGTCAAATTTTCAAAAAGAAAATGCGCGCTCATCCTGCCTCCATTCACCCGGTTATCTCCATTGGTCCTTTTGCTAAATGGGGAATTGACTTCGTCACCTGCAATCCCGCTTCGGAAAATGGACACAACTACATCATAGTTGCGGTAGACTATTTTACGAAATGGGCAGAAGCCCTTCCCACTTTCAAGGCCGATGGCGGAACCGCCGCTCTCTTCCTGTTTAATCAGGTAATCTGTCAGTTCAGCGTACCCCTATCGATTGTCACAGATCATGGATTTCACTTTCCGAATCAAATGATGACCGAATTAACATCCATGCTAGGTTTTCGGCAAGATCATTCTTCATCTTATTACCCTCAAGATAATGGTCAAGTCGAAGCCATAAATGGCGTCCTCAAAACCATGATTCGTCGATTGGTTGGAAACCATAAAACCACTTGCCATTGGAAGTTGTATTCCACGTTATGGGCATACCGAACATCAGTCCAAACTGCCATAGGCTTCACAGCATTCCAACTTGCTTTCGGCCTAGAGGCAGTACTTCCAATCGAGTGCGAAATTCCATCACTCAAACTTGCCGTTGAACTCCTGCCCGACACCACCACCACAGAAGAGCGCTTGCTCTCACTCGATCATTTGGACGAAACTCGTCGAGATGCTACACTAGCACTCTAAGCTCACCAGCGCCGAGTTAAAGCTCAATACGAAAAATCTGTCAAGCCTCGATCTTTCCAAGAAGGTGATCTAGTTCTACTTTATGATCAGAAACATGACCTCTTGGGGGCAGGAACACTCCAACCACTATGGCTTGGTCCTTACATCATTACTAAAGTCCTCTCAAAAGGGTCTTACAAACTTCAGGACTGTAATGGAATTCCACTCGAGAGCCCCGCAACGAGCTCTATCTCAAGAAGTATTTTTCCTAGTTTCACACTAGGCATATGCTTTGTAATTTTATGTATATAAGTTTTGCTTATTATTTTGATGTCTTCTGGATTGTGTCTTGGTTTTCAAGGTGTTTTTCTCATGTATAATATTTTTCTTTCACACAGATGCCGTCGCTCCCCTTAGCATACGTCGGATATGCGGACAGTGCTAGTCGTCACACTAGACGCATTGCTTCAGCTGCTTGGGTTCTCTACACTCCTGGGTCGGACCTTCTTAGTTCCGGGGGAATCTTCCTGGGTAACGCCACCAATAATGTCGCCGAGTACATGTCAGTGATCCAACTCCTCACAGAAGAGAAATCTCGTGACATCTCCAATTTAGTGGTCAGGTTAAATTCCCAACTCATCATTATGCAGTTGCACAATCATTATCATGTCTGCCATCCTATGTTGTTACGTTATTTTTTAAGGGTAAGACTTCTAGAACGTCATTTTCAAACAATTACCTTTGAGCACGTTCCTAGAGAATTTAATGCATTAGCTAATTCTTTGGCAAATTATGTGTTAGATTGGCATTTGTCACATTTACTATAAAAGATTCACTCATGAGTACATATATTTTTATAGATCATTGAAAACACATAAAAATTTAAAAACACAAAATCACCAAATATATATATATATATATATATATATATATGTCATGTCCAGTACATCGTAACATCAAAAAATCTTCCAAGACTTGGGTGTTTTACAAAAATTTGGCTATACTAAGCCACACTCTGACACTAATACATCCGCTCCGCCAGCTAGGCCTGATGCTCATGGTAGCATAAAAATGCTCTAGCTATCCTCCTCAGAGGCACTAGGTATCTCTCCGGCACACCTACAGTATGCCGCTGCAGACGAACTAGAACCTTCCGCATAGGAAGGGGTGGTATGCCCATACTCAAACCCTCCAGGTTTCTGGAGATTTCATGTAAAACTTGAGCATCATCATCCTCGTCAGCTTCCACATCATCTGCTGGTGCGCTAGCCCCAGGTAACTGCAGTCCTCACCGTGCATAGCGAGGGGACCCAACTGGACAGACAGGTGCCACATCTGTGTCAAGAAAACAAGCGCTTCATGTAAAAAAATAATTTTCACCCTGTTCTTAACAAAAAAAAAAATTACATAAACATTCAAAAGACAAAAAAAAAGTACTTCTTTATACACTAATCATTTCCTTCTTACCATCGAGCCCCCACTGGGTGCCAGGGGGCAACACTAACTCCGGATCGCCTGTGAAGTTCATCCCTGCATAGGGATAATCCTCGATCATAATAATCAGTGAGTTAAGCCAATCGAAAAATCCATCATCAAAACAGTGGCAAACAGGACCCTCTCCAGTCCGTGGAAGCAAAGCGGCCCACCGAGCCTGCCTCAGCTCACGTGGACCCAATGGCACTGTAATGATCTTGGGCCTCATCAGTGGTATCCGCTCCAGTATGAAAGAGACAATCAGTGTACCGTACCCAAACTCTCTCTGGGTACGGGTCTTACATGCGGTAAGCTCTACTCTGACCCAACGAACAACTCCGTCACACCAGTCGAAAACCTGAGGTTGCATATAGTCCAGGGCTAGGAGCATCTGGGCCTTGGTAGCCACATGCTGAATGTTGGAGTTTTCCAAGCGAACAATCATCCATAATATAGACTGCAACGGTCTCAAGGTCACCTGGGCGATCGGTATCCGGTTGCTCACAGCCTGAGTGTCACGTATGCAATGTG
Organism: Pinus albicaulis; assembly: GCA_034641835.2. NCBI lineage: Eukaryota > Viridiplantae > Streptophyta > Pinopsida > Pinales > Pinaceae > Pinus > Pinus albicaulis. Next base: position 1,568,634,869 of record CM076579.1, on the reverse strand, counting down.
CATGAATCAGATCAGTAGTGGAACGTGGGTCAGCTCTGGACCTCGTCAAGTTGGGCCTTGCCCCACGACATGATAGGCCGGTCAAAAAGTACACATCATCCTTTTCGATTGAGAGCTCATTGCCTCCAATCTGAAAGACATGGTGGTGTTCGTCCCACTGCTAGATTAGCCACCTCAGGAGGTCCTCTTGGCCCCTCATCAGTTCTAAGCGGGCATACTTTAGCAATCTACATCTACGGAGAGTCATCAAGCTTGCTGCATCCGTCACCATCTCTCGTTCTTCCCGCTCATGTTCTCTCTCTCACCAGATACTCATGATTAACAGCCGAATACCTACAAATGCAACATTTTCAACCGATCAAAACTTGCCTGGACCACTTCAAAACAACAAAAATCGAGTTGCTAGAAAAAACGGTGCACCTAACGCTAGCTCTCATACAAAATAGAGCGCACTAACGCAGTCTCGTTTTACAGGTATTGCGTTTAACGCGTCTGTTATACTTCTGCCCCGCGTTAGGCTCAAACATTTTTCTAGGGCCTCGAAATTTTCTAATTTTGAACCAGCAAAAAGTAACAAAAAGCCAATTAAATAATAGCAGGAGGTTTAAGCTCTTACCTGGATCTTGCGGGAAGAAAAAATGTTGCCCGGATTGACCGTAATTGTCAGCTGAAGATTTCACCCCTTTTCACCCCAGAGCTCTTTCACAGCACAAAACAATGAAAATGGAGGACTTCCGACCTTTTTATAGCAAATTTTGGGGCATGAATCTCTCACGCTAGTTGGCAAAAGTCGTGAATTTTTGCTATGCATGTGTCACAACTATTGAGATTTGGTACTGATGTCCTGATGAGTGACCAAGATTTATATGCAGACATACTCATGTTATATCGAGCATTCTTTTTACAGTATTTTTCTTGCTCGTTAATCCAAAAAACCTCGAGTTCCCTTCTTCGGACTCGTTAAAATTATACGAAGTTGATATCGAGCGTTATTTTTATGGTCTTTTTCTTGCTCGTTAATCCGAAAAGCCTAGAATTCTCTTCTTCAGACTCGTTAAAATCATAAAGAAACACTGAGAATTCTTTTTAGGAACCTTTTTCTCACTCATAAAACTGAAAAAACCCCGAGTTGACTTTATCGGGCTCGTTAAACTACCACGACAGAGAGCAAGGAGCCATTCTTTTCCTCTTTTTCAAAATCTCTTTAAACCAAAAAAGTAACCGAGTTTTCTTCGCGTGACTCGTTAACATTTCACGGAGGGCACCGATTTTCTCTTTGTTGGACTCGTTAAAATTTCACAAAGAGTATTGAGTTTACTCCATCTCCTCGTACTCATAACAAAATGAAGTAGACGTCCATCGAACATAGATTTCTCACTTTTCTGGCTTCAATGGACTAACTCACGGAAAATGAATTGTTTCGGGCTTACTATTACCCCTTTGCCGTGCCCGGTTATCAAGACATGACAAAGGTACCCCAATGGAGTTGTCTTTTATGAAATTTTTTAGACTCTCTAAAAATGAAAAATTCATCGAGTTTGCTCGTATGGACTCATTAAACCTAATCAGACGGGACGTGGAGTTGTCTTTCCTGACATTTTTCAGATTCTCTAAATATGAAAAATTCACCGAGTTTACTCATCTGGACTCATTAAACCTAATTAGATGGGGCACAGAGTTATCTTTCCTGACATTTTTCAAACTCTCTAAACATGAAAAATTCACCGAGTTTACTCGTCTGGACTTGCTAAACTTAATCAGACGGGGAAAAATTTGGACAAAATGGATACTACCTCTATTACATTTTCAAAAAGGTCACTTTGGCAGCAAAATTCTTGAACATGGCACTTCCCAGAAAAATCTTTCACAGTTAGCTGAACCCTACCATCTATGAGTATTAGCCTTCATTTCCCAGTGTCTCTGCACCGATAAAATCCTAACACACTCTTTGGTGTTCATCAAGCTTCAGCTGACTAGTACCCTGCTAGAGTGCCTTCTATTGTTCAAGCAGATCTCACTATCTACTGCTCCTGTTATCAACCAAACCGCTCATTATGACAGAAATTATTTGTTGTCCGACGTTCCCATTTACTCTTCATTATCTCAATCATAAAAAAAATTAGTTGGTTTCCGTTTTGTGTTGACTGATGTAGGATGCCTCAGGGCCTACCTTTCAACAGATCACTTCCTATCGACTTCAACATCTTATTTAGGAAGTTGATCCAGAAACCCATCAGTACCCGGATACTTGCAGACATCAATGGCAGGTAGTCTTGTGTTTGATCATGGGTCTTCATCATCGGCTCCTGGTCAAATGATTCTACGAGTGTTCGACTTCAACTCATTTTATTCACACTCGCTAGATTGTACTATGCATCTTAGGGACCATCATCATTATCGGTGGCCACCTTCGCGTCTGTTAACAGTTTTCATTATCGACTGGTAATCAGACGATTTCTCGCATGTTCGATGACAACTTCATTCACATGTTGAGTAATATGCAGTTTAAGTGAATCGGCGGTCAAGACCTTGGGGCAAAAGCTACATCATTAAAGTTGTGTTTCCTTCCCCAAGTTGCGATATTGTTTATGGAGACAGCTTCTTCAGCCTGATCATGTTATGATAGACACTTCCACATTGTGCCTATCGGTGGACAAATTCTTCATATCTCTATTCTAGAGAAATCATGTTGTTTAAGCTACTGAGCATGGGAAATTCCCGACTCAAGGAAGATACCATATTTTATAACATATGTTGTTGTTTCAGGTTTTCCTTAGTCTTTCAATCTCTTTATCTCTACACAAATTATAAAGTATTTCAGCCATCATCTTCATCTCTGACCTCACACTTTAGGGGGTCTCTGTTACAGGTCAAAATACCTCCTCATCAGCTCAGAGGGGAAGACAAATATGGAAGGATTACAAAGACCTAAATTAAACCTATTTCTGCCATGGTAACGCCTATCTAGAACAATAAAAGAGCATTATAATGCAGTGAATCAGTGAATATGCCGCATTAGTGGCTAGGGAAACGCTCTGTTTACACTAAAGGGCAGCGTTACCCGTGTTTTAAGTTTGAATAGGGAAAATCCCGCGGAGAATGATTTGAATATCCGGCTTTCCCTCACAAGAGAGTCAGTTCACAAAGGAAAATACAGAGCACCAGTTCATTATTGGTCATTTCTATAACAAGACTGAACTCCAAAGGAGGCAAAAGCATAGAGATTAAAGAAACATCTAAATTTTCTCCATTCCAAACTAGTGGAAAAAGAAAGGCAACAATGGCTTTCTCCCTCTCCTATAAGAAGGAGCTGAAGGCTCTTAATTCAAGGTCGAAGGATTGCTAAAGGTTTTTGCATACTTGTGGAATAGAGAATAGTGTTATATTGTGAAGGCCAAGAGTCAAAGAGGTTCCTAGAAAGCTTTTTGACTTGGACTTCTTCACTTGAGAGATAAAAGAGATTGGGAGACTATGGAGGGCTTGGTACAATCGACGATTGTAATCCTCCTTCTTTCAAAATCAATAGAACTGTGTTCGTTTTTTCCATTCAATGCTTAATATTGTCATTATTGTTTGAACATTTACATAGTATGATATGAATGGCTCAGATGTGTATAATTTAGAAGTTCATTTTATATTGACTTGATTGATAGGATATATGTTATGTTAGAAATTACATGGGTGCTTTGACTGATTGCAAGACTAAGATTCGGAGCCGGTGAAGAAGGACTCTTGTTTCGCTACCTAGCGCTCTCCAAGGGACTCCAAGATTTTCAAAGAGGTAATTCTCTATCGCATTCCATCAAGTTATTTTAAGTTAATATGAACATGCTCATGCCATCTTTGTGAACAGCACAGCTAATCTTACTATCTGCCTCGGGCACCGGAAAGCCCTAAGAGGGATATTCGAAAACCAACAACCCAAGCAGTTTACCCTATAGTAGTTATCCTTGGTTTTTTTGAGGTCTTCTTTTCCTATGCTAGAAGTTGTTTCAAATGTAAAAGAAGAGCAGCGCATGATTTCCCAAGAAAGAGTAGAAAATATCCAAAGGGGGCTACTTTGTCAATTTCAAGTTTTTCACAAGGTAAATGTGCTTGAAATTTCTGCAGGAATGCCAAGAGGTAGATAAAAAAAGGAAATTGATAAATTAACTGATGTGTTCCTAAAGGAAGACAGGGAGCAATTTATGTCCAAGGAGAAACAAGGTTCCTAAGACTGATTGGGCCTGCAGTATGCCAAGCATAGGTCCAATGTAGCGGAACACATGGAGGAGGCACACCAAGTGAGTCAAACATGGAATAAATTTCTTATAAATTATAAATGAAAAAGGGAAAAAGGTGAGGTGAACTGGACAAGAAATGAATGAACTTGAAAGGGCTATAGAGATGTAATATCCCAAAATGGGAATGCAGCAATGCATAAGCACAAATCTGGAATAGAAATGATAAATAACTCATAAAATGTGTATAAAACACATAGCCATCAATTACATGTACAACAGCAAGAAATCTAATCCATTATATCAGCCAAAAGTGGGGAAAAGCAACAATTTATGCCCTAAAAACGTTATTTTCAAAAAAAATCATTTTAATAGGGGAAAATAATGCTGGGATCCCTTAGCTTATGCAATTTTGGACTCTCACCCAGAAAATATTTAGAAAAAAATCTTTTTTTCTTACTTAAACATATCTCCCAGTCCTGATATGGCTTAAAAACACTGAAAGCCCATGACTTGACTAAACATAAAGTTTATGAAGCATGCACAACATCATTTCAAGAGGGTTTCTGATACAATATGCTGAAAATATCAGATGAGGAGTTTAATTTCTCAAAACATGAAGAAAAATGGAGATATAGCTCCTTTTACACATCAAAAAGATAACCCGACAAGGGTTTCATGAAAACACAAGTATAAGATGCATAGATCTACAGATATGGATCTAAAATAATTTAGTCTAATGAAAAACTATGTACAAATAGCTATAGAATACAAAAATTAAGGATGATCCTTCTTACAAGTCTTTTTGGGAGAAGGGTTGGCCCTTTCCCTGAGAAAGCAAGACAAGATTGAGGGAATTGAACCTCTCACTGCAACACTACAAAGAATGACGCAGTTCCTGCAAGGGAATGCATTTTAGGAGATGTAAAATACATTTTCCACATTCCAAGTTCTGAAAATCATCTCAAATACTTACTTATTGATCTCCCAGATAAAGGAAGGCTTCCTCCTCTGAAACACAAGCTCTGGAAGTGGTGTTGTGAACCCTCACTGCAACACCCTGCAACACAACATTACACTGCTGTAGAAATAATGTTGTAGCTGAAAGAGGATGCTTAGACTCAATCTTGGATGTGAGGAAAATCAATACAAGCTCCTTCAAGATGCCTTTCAAGAAACGAGAAGGATTCCTAAACAGTAAATCCTTGTGCTAAGCAGCACAACAACTCTGCTAAACAGCAAGAGAATGTAGAAAAGTCTAAGACAAATCAAATATCATTCCAAATATGTCTTGCTATGGATGCCTTGCCCTCCTTTTATACATGTGTGAGCCTTCTTTCCTTGGGCCCCACTCAATTAGGATTTCCTCCACTAAGGAATATTCCTCCCACTATCTCTGCACTGTCTCACAAGATGCTCTCCACCTCCTATCCCAGCGTCGTTGACTTGATCAAACTTGACCTTGTCCACATGAAAAAGTCCCTGTTCAAACATGAAGGTGTGAAATATAGACTTTAAGTTGATCCCCTTTCACACTATGAGGGATTTTATTTAGATTTTTATTATGCATGGGCCTCCTTACCCATTTATTCATCTCCTAAGTGATATAAGAAAATTTTAATATTCCAATTTGCTGCATGCAAATTTTGGAATATTACAATCCTCCCCTCCTAAATGTTGCTTGACCTCAAGCAACTGCAAGGATAGAACTAAAGAGTCTCCCTTACTCCTACTATAACATCCACATATGATGTACTCCTCCAAGGAATGAGATATTGTCTCATCAATGAATCTCCAAATTTCCCCTCCCAAGCATGCAAGCTAGCCAAAGGGCTATCATCATGAATAAGTAAAGTAATTAAGGAGGCAATAAGGTGATGTCTATAGGTGCTCTCAAGGCATGGAGTCTTAAATTTATTGGGAAACATCCTTCCCATGTGGATCCTCCATCCCCAAGCAATCATCCATACAAAATGAGTCACCTCCCAACATGGCAACTCCTTAAAATGCTCCTCCACCTTGAGCTCCTGCAGTGTAGGTGGGCTGAAAATATGAACATGGTAGACATAGGAGCCTATGCCATGCTACCCTCCTCTCCACTTATGATAAGTGTAGAGTGTTTGTTGATCTTGGGCTGCAATAATATTGCCCTTAAGTGGAAAAATGAAGACTAGATCTCCAAAGATCTCCTCTCCGACGCTGTGAATCAAGCTGGCCCCAAACATTCCATATGTGATGGATAGGAAATCATCACCATATGCCATCTCATCAATCACATGGCCCACCTCAAAAATAAACAAGTGTTTGGCTGTGGTGGCCATCTCTCCTCCCGTGCTCCCATTAGAACATGAAATGCAAAAAGTGTGGGAATCCTCTTCCCAGAAGGACACATCCAACCCATGTGTCTCTCTCCTAATCATGCTCCCCATAAAGATAAGAATAATATCAGAAAATTAAATCATGATCAGCATCAAAATGATGGAAATAATGAAAGTTTCATGTGGTGCAGAAAAGTACCAACAGTTTCCCATGTAGTCACAATGCAGTTTTCCTAACTGCTGCTTCAGGAAATAGTATGGCAAGTTGTTTTTTGATACATGGATAATTATGTATGTCATGACATATATTGATAAATAGAAAATGGCAGGATACATCAACTGAACATACATGAAAGAAAATACTTTCCCAAGGCCATATAAAATATGGATGTCTCCATCATACAATCAGGCCCAATGTTCACCATGGAGCTCAGTGAAAAGCCTGCCCTCTTGTGGAGCAATGCATTGAATAGGAATGGTAAGAATATAAAAATACGGTGTTATACAATCAATGGATTCAAAAACAATATTCTTACTATGTTTTGACAGTAAGATGATGCATATGTATATGAATAAATCCTCCATAGTGGTATGACACATTCCCATGAAGAGGAATGAACCATATGCTACATGAAGATCACCTTTCTTATGCTTGGAAATCCAAGTTAAAAAGATCATATCTCTGTAATAGATGTTTCCATCCACTACTTCATCCTTCTCACCCCCTCCTTGTTCAGCAGGCGCATCAATTGTGCAATGATCTTGGGGACACTACATCAATAACCCCAAGCTCCCGAGTGACAGCGTTGTTGTTCTATGCAAATAGGCTCCTGCCAACTCATAGCTCCATTCTTTGACATGCTCATTGTCAAAGACATCTCCCATAATGCTGCTACACTCAAGAAGTCCCTCCTAAAGTGTAAGTACCTATTGACCATACAAGGCTAAGGAGTAGCCCCTTTGCACCATGATAGTGCCATCTCCTACTCCTGCAACATCATGCAAAGTGTGAGAGAAAATCTGCCCTTGCTCTGTCAAGAACATCCAAAGCAACAAAAGTTTTTGCTGCCTCCTCATACATCCATCATAAAAATCATGTAGTTAAAACATGTTGATTGATATGAAGAATTTCATATCAACACAATGTCTCCATATTCCTAGCTACCCAATGATGCAAGTATCCTACCACATACACTTAGAAAGAGGATGATGGCCAAACTCTTTCAAGAGTAGCCAACACAACCAAGCCTCCTGCTACCCAGTATCATAGATTTTCAAGTAGCTTTCTAGCTTCTTGCTCATCATCCACACCCATCCATCCACATGTAGGTGCATCCCATCATGTTCTTCCTTAGCAGTCTCCCAAGGAAGACTACCATCCTCCCAAATCAAATTTCTCCTCTTGTATTTCATGGGATGTTGAAATGCAACTCCTTGGAGATATTATTGAGAAGACCTCTCATCAATGTCCCCCTTGAATCCACAAAGATCCAAGTGTGATGAGGGAAAAACCTCCTCAAACTGTTGAATAAATTTTCACTCCATGATGTGTTGAAGTGCACCTCCAATGATATCTCTCCATGAGACCTTCTCTTCATCAATGGCCTTCCAAAACCAATAAGGTTTTGGATCTACTGTAGGTAGAAGTTTCTCTTTGAGCTGGGGAGTGCTCATTGAGAAAGTGTCATCTAGAAAGGAGAAAGTGTTTCTCAATTCAAGATGTCTACCATCTATCTCTTCTTCCTCCATTGCTTCATGAATGAAGCTGTCATTTGAATGCTCCCATAAGGAATGGGTCCTCTTTTCTTCATCACTACTCTTGTGCAACACAGTGCAACTCTATTGCACTAAATCATCAGTATGCAATGATATATATCCCTCCATAAGATTTGCTGAAATGACAAGAGATGGAAACTTAAGCATACCTTGGTGAAATTTGGAAGCTTCTTGCTTTGCTTCAAGAGTTTCTTACTCATATGTGTTGGCTTCCCAAACTACTGAAGATGAAGGCTACTCCTCCATGGTTATAACAATGCTAGTACATGCCTCTTCCAATGGCAGTGAGGGCTTCTCCTCCCTTTTGCCAAATTTCTTGATCAATTTTTGAGAAAACTTAGCAAGAGTAGACACTCTTGCATGGCTCAAATGGCTGAACCACAAGCATTTGCTTCACCTTCAAGGTGCAGCGCTACAATTTCTACAACCTCTCTCTCTACTACTGGATGTAGTAGGAAGAAAGCCTCTATCTTGATCACCCAAGCCTTTTCTGCACATGTGAGTGATCCATCAAAAGTGGATAATATGAATCTATTGCCTCTCATCATCCCATAGCTGTAGGGTCTTTTTTATTCCTCCAGCTAAATGAATTGTGGTAAAGCTAGAGTCTTCTTGAAGGCTTTATATTTAGCTTTGTATTCAGCAAGGTATTCACTTAGAATTTAATATTCCAAGTGTTCTTCATGCTTCATTTCTTCTCCTATTTGAGAATATGAAGTGCATGGCCCTTCCTCTTCTTGAAACCCTCTAGGAGTTTCCTTACATTTCTTCTGCTTAACCTCCTTGGAGAGGTTCTTTTTGGATCTGAAAAATGATGAGACTATTGGGGTTCCTATGATTTGGTAGATTTGGCAATACCAAATGACAAGACAACATCAAACCACTTTTGGATCTCAGGATCTAGCCCTCCTGGATCCAGAGAGGGATCTCTCTATAAAGGTAAAGAAGTGTATATCTTTGAAGTTCAATTTAAGGTATTAGGCTAGTTATAGGGCACAAGGATTTTCGTTTTGTTTTTTTGTTTAGTTGGGAAACATGATAGAAGGGTTCAATGTAAGGTAAAGGAATGAGTAGAGAAGGATTTTGGGCAATGGGGAGACAATTCAAAGAGAACACAATTCCATTGGGCAATGGGGTCATAAAATGGTTTACTTGCAATTCAGATATCCAAGGCTTTCAAAGGGCTAGTCATCTATATCAGAGGATCTCTTAGGACGATAATACGGAATGAAACATTAAGGAAATGAATGGGAACGACAAGGAAAACCTTCCAAGGTGACCACTTCGGAGTAAATCTAGGGACAGGGCATGCCTTGACCTCTATGATCTAAACTCCTAATGAGGCTAACTTAAAAGACAACAATCCAACAGTCCTCCTAACTACTTTCAGACAATAGAAAACATTTAAGTTTGACACAGAGTGAAGTCTAAGATCAGAGAAATACCTTTAACCTTCTCTGCTTTTGACATTCAACCTAAAGGGATCTTAGAAAGGCTAACTATTGGAAAAGGAAGCTAGGGGACAGGGCTAACTCTAAATCTTCCTGATTCCTAATTCTTTTAGCTGAACCAAAAAAGAACATCTAAGAAACCAACTCTAAATTCATACATTAGTAAGCATGGGAAAACCAACATCTTTGACTGGTTAAATTATATTGAATTTGTTCTTAGATACACAATTAGCAGAAAACATAAAAATAAGAAAATGCAGTGAGTATTAGGGTACTTGGAGCAGTATATCCTAAGCTAAATTTACTGTTTTCTTATCAAAGAAAATGAAACATGATGTAAAACACAGGGAAAACAATAACAAATAAGGGACACATCACCACTGATTTAGATCAGGATCCGATGAACATGCTTGTCATATTAGAAGAGAAAAACCAGTCACATACACTCTTGTCTGATAGCTTGATATCATCCAAAAATCATCTCCCAGCCTATTTACAACTACTACTCAGAGAACTCTAACTCAGTAGAACAGCTTACAATCAGTGTTTTTTCAATGACCAACCAACATTTACAATGTATTTCTCATGAGTTCTTATAGGTGAAAGAGTGATAGTAGTGGTAGATAGAACTTAAATGATTCATTTAAAAAGGAGGGAGAAATGTCTTTCGAAACCCATTCTGTTTTAATATCTTTACATTGAATTTCAATACCCTTTAGATGAACTAGTGGTCTTCGTCAGGTTGATAATAACTCCAAGGGTATGTTCTTGAAGTACTCTTTGGCTGTAGTACTCTGTTTTATCCTCTGCGACAAGAAAGGGTGAAGATTTACCTTTCAGGTCTTCCATGCTTTGTAACTAATGCACTAACAGTTTTTAGGAATTCTTGTCAGAATAATAACTACCCTGGAGCTTGATGAAGAATAGAGAATGGGTAGTAGTGATTTGGCCCATTCTTTAGTAAAAGGACTGTCCTGCTGATATATCCTCTGTGCTACTACGATCAATGATTTTATTTAATCAGTGTGGACTATGGATTAGGCTTCTTAATCTTTAATATCATACCCTTAACCCTTTAATCTCTTTCTGATGCACTTTAAACTTCTTTTGTCCTGTGTTTATGAATATATAGGTTATGGAGGCACCGAAGGGTTTATGTCGGGTCAATAGCCTTGATCTTTAATAAAACATGCTATTAAACCCTCTCTGCGATTTCTTCTTTAGTGATATTTGGCTCTGCGATGGTCTTTCACCATGGCTGCGACTGTGAAAACAGTGTGAATTCACCACCTTTGAATCCTAAAAAAAACGATAAACACATTATAAAAACCTATGGGAGTGAGGATGGCTGCTTCGGAGGTTCGTGAGGATGGAGGAGAATTGAGGAAAAAAGATGGATGCAGAGGGAAAATGGGGAAAAATCCCGGCAGAGCAGCTAACCAGGTGCTTTGGAGTTTTGGGCATGAGGATAAATGTAGACTATTAGATCAGGATGATCAACAGTGGAGATTGGTTAATGAAGTCATTCGGGAGGTTAGATGGATGGTAGACGAATGTGGGCGAGATTAAATGTGGGCTGTTAGACTGGAACAATCAATGGTGGGAATCGCTCGACGGAGTCATTTGGGAGGGCGATAGGAAGTGAATGGAATTTTGTTGCGATATAATAAGGGCTGTGCAATCTCAGACATTGACAGCCAGGATTAAAATCTAACGTTACGTTGCAGAGGGCAGTATGGTAGAAACAGGAATGGTCTTCGCAAAATAAAATGGGGGGAGGCGGTATTGCCCAAAAAAACGCAATTCCATACACTGATTGACACGTGGAAAATGAAAACCACCCATTTCGTGTAATTTTGAGACATTAAATATTGAGCGCAGAAAAAACGCGATATCACATAGCGACCGTCGGATCTGGAGGGTCAGATCGGATGGAGCGGGTTGCACGTGATAAGCAGCAACGTGTGTGGGCGGAACATATGGTGGGGCCCGGTAGTGACATAAGGTGGCTTGTTTCGGGGTGAACGACAGTTTTGATCCTAACCGTTAGATCTTGGAAATGGACGGTGGAGATATGTCGATGGGGGAGAAATGAGAAGGGCGGGGTTTGACGAGCAGAAGTAATGTGGACCGTCTGATATTGATCAATGGTAGAGATTTAATCAGAGGTCAGGATGGTGAAGGGTTATGGGCGGAGCACGATGAGATCCTGGCCATTGGTTCTTGTGGATTCAACGGTCCAGATCAAATCGGTGGATTGAGCGCTGGCCGTTGGATCTGAAAACATCGACGGTGGAGATCTAATCGGCAACCAGCGAAACAATAAAAAGGAGAAAGGAAAATGCGAAGTGTGACTGAATCTTGGCCATTGGTTCTTGTGGGTTCAACGGTCAAGATTAGATCGGAAGGTCAGAGGAGATGGGCTCATCGCATTGGGAATTAGGGGAAAAAGAACAAAGGGAATGAGTTCTTTGCGATTGTGAATAGGCCTTAGTGCTTGGTAGTTGTTACACAGTAATTTGTCACCGTCCCTACCATTCCCCATCCTGCACAATGGAGGACCCATTTTGTGACCTGTGAACATTTTCATGCCTTGAAAACATCATCAATGCATTCCTCTAAGCATGAGCTTCATTTTCCCTTGAGACATCTCCTTGCAAAAATCATGAAAAACATCCCTTTTACCTTAAACGCGCGGGTATCCAGTTCGACACTCGCGCCAATGAAGAAAATCCTACAAGAAGTGCGCCACGCTGGCATACGTCCAGACGATGGTCACGCCGTAGTCCCAGAGAGTTTTTTTTAAATCCCCCGCGTGGTGTGTTTCCCAACAATCACAAAATACATTGCTATCTTGTGTTAGAGGGCAGGCATTTGCGGGAGTTCTATAACCTCCTATGGAGTTTTCCATCTGCTAAGACCCTTCCTTGTTGATAGAACCAATCCCATGATGGCAGGATCCCAACTCCTTTTTCTCCTCCATAAAATCCACAGCAATCCCATGGCCTGATGCAGTGCCTAAGATTTGAATCTCCAAATTCCCAAGAGCCTTTGTGCTATAAGAGCCCTCTTTCTTCCCTTAAGGCCGACTCAAGTAAGGAGACTATCATCGAGAGACTCTGGAGAGGTTTTCCCTTTCCCTGGCGAGCTTTGCGAGACGTGAACGAATGGAGACCCATCCGAAGGAGACCACGACATCAGAACATTGGTTGTAATCTCTCTTCGATTGTTATTTAATGAATGATTACGATTATGGTTCCACTCTGTTTTCAATCATGTTAATATAAGTAATATCCTTTCTGACTGATATTTAGTTACGTATGCCGGATTTTATGCTTATATCTGTTTGTTTCTTGCATGTGCAGGTGTCCACCCATGGAGATCGTGGAGGATCGTGATCTGCCAGGGCTGAGGAACGGGAACGCTCTCTTCTTCAAATCGTAGCATTGAATTCCAGGTAGGCCTCCATCTTTGGTCTTTTCATTCGTAACTAGGATCTTGCGTCGTAACATTTCGTGATTGTTGCTAGACCCCTGCTGGGCTAGTAGGGATCGCCTCTGTCCGCAGAGGGGATTTACCTCCTCAAAAATTTGGCAACTCCGCTGGGGATAATCTAGATTTCATTGTCTCGTTTGGATTGTCTCGTTTGATTGATTTTATGATTTTCCTTACTTGGTTAGCCTTCTGGGTTGGGTTCTTCTGCTGTTTTTTGCTTCTTGGTTTGCTTAGTTTACATTGATCTGCTTCTGGAGTAGTTCTTTTTTAATTTTGGCTGAGAAACTCGACTAGCGCGCTTTTTAGCCCAACAGTTGCGCCAATTGGCGCATGTTGCTTTTGTTTAGCCCGCGCCAATTGCTTTCTGGCGCCAGTTTCAGCCTTACAGTCGCGCCACTCCTGTAAGGTTTTTGAGTTTGCTTAGTTTTGATCTCTCTGGATCTGGTCAGTGCTTTTCTTCTTGATTTTCCGACTACCTGAGTGTGTTGGAGTCCTGTTTGACTGGGAATTCACCTCTGTCCTTTGGTTGTTTGCTTTTATCTATCGATTTCACGTTTTAAGCCCTAGGGCATCTAGTGGCTTAGTGTATCGAGCCCTCCTTGGGAGTTTTGGTGTTTCGTTTGTCCAGTTGACTTTCTGATTGCTCCTCCGCATCCTCTTAGTGGTTGTTCATTGTTTTGTTGCGATTTTTGGGTGATTGCTCGTTTTTCATTCAAATTTCGTTTGGTCTTGCTTTGGACCTAGATCACACCGTCCATTGGAGCCTTTGAGTCTTTTGCTTGGTTTTGAGATACTTTGGTCGATTTGGGATCTAATTGCTTGTGTCATTGAGTGAAATTTGTTTGTTTTGCTCTCTCAATATCATTTCTCAAGTTGTTCCGCTTGTTTTCGGTTTGTTTAGTGCATTTAGCTATCAAACGTTGAAAATTACAAAAAAAAATCTCTTTTGCTTTTGGTTAATTAGTGAAATTGTAATATTTTTCGATTTTTCTAGTGATTAGTGATTTGAATGAAAAGCTTTCAATTTCATTAGTTGCATTAGATATCTCATTGTTTTTCTTCCGATCATTTCGTTTGTGTAAAAGTTCTCAACTATTCCATAGCTAGTTTTCATCGAACGAAATGTTGGACTGTGGCATGTAGCTTTGCATTTAAGAGTCTTTTAAGACACTACATACGATAGGGCCTGAAAATTGAAACCTAATTAAAGATCAACTATAAAATTTATTCAATTAACCTAAGGCAGCATTGAAATTTAACGAAACATATTTAGAGGTCTAGGCTAGAGACGTGTTCCGGCGTCTTTAAACCTAGCAGCTGTCGTTCGCCTTTTGGCTTTAGACAGCGCTAGTACGGACTTGTGCTCCCCGTACCGTCGCGTATATAAAGGGAGACCCCTCTAGGTTTTAAATCCTTTATCCACAGGAAGCCGAGTCTGCCGCCCTATACCCGTGATACACCGAACACAGCATTCGGGGAGACTACCTGCACGTACGGAAAGTCCTTGGTCGATTTCTGTTTCATTATTTGAAACCAAGGTGTATATTGCAGTTCACGGATATTTGGTACACCCTTTGTGCCTTGTTTTTCCTGAGCAGTCATTTGGTCTTTTCTGACTCCCTAAACTTGAAAAGACCGTCAAGCGCTTGTCCTTTCACGCTTGTGTCAACTCTGAAAGAGATAGAGTCATCTTTTATAGTTTCTCGACTCTGCATCCGCAACGGTGAGGTTTCTTCATTTTAAATGTGAGTAAAAATTAATCACCCAAAGTTATATTGTTGGAGATATTTACTTCTTATTGCTTGATGTGTGTCTGGCTCTTTTAGCCGTAGGACATTTCGGTTTGATGGCAACTTTTTCAGAGTTTACCAACCAAGGAATCCCCTCAGAAGGGAATCCTGGTCATTTTCCTCCTTTTGGGAATGTTGGTGCTCCTTACATGGCGACGTTGTCCCTTCCTGGGTTAACTGTCGGGTTGCCTGTTTGGTTGTTCTCAACCTCTGTAGTCCCGAATGCCTCCACTACTGTTCAATCAGTTCCTCCGCCGGCACAACATCATGTTGATTCCAAGGTGGACCTCTCCCCTTCTTCGCCTATTTCTGCATCCTCATCTTCTACTTCGCCTGGTGAAAGTCTAGATTCGAGTAACCAGGTGACTAAGAAGAAGAAGACAAAGAAGAAGAAGTCCGATAAGCGAGAGGCTAAATGCACAGCTACTGTCTCTCAGGAATCTCCTCTTGATAGGCTCTCCAACCCTCCACGGAAAGTCAAGTTCCCTTGCATGTTGTGCACGGGAGACCATCTGCTTCGAGACTGCCCTGGCATTCCCAAGGTTCTCGAAGTATGGTCCAACGGTCGTCCACCATTTCCTTTGACTTCCGGGAGCAATGTTGGGGGCACATCTTCAACCGCGACTGATAAGACTCTTAAAAAATAGGGTAAGGTCACCAATCCCTGTAAGTTGTGTGAAGGGCACCATGCCATTCACCTTTGTCCTTATATGGATGAAGCCAAGCGAGTCTTGAAAAACCCGACTGTTTCTACACCATGCCTCCCGGCTGGTTATAAACAACTTTCTTTGAGTCTTCCACCCACTGATGCCATGATTGGCCAAGATTCATCCTTGGTCAATCCCACTCCTCCGGAAATTTGAATTAAGGAATCCATTCCCGACCAACCATTGGTCATAGGATCGGTTGAGCTGGCCCCGTCTACGGTGCACCAGGTCTTTTCCGTGGAGAGTGGATCTCATAACCCTCATGTGCTTCTGGTTTCTTTAGATTCTTTGGACTTGGAGAAAGATTCTCCTGTCTCTTCACTTTCAGAAGTTGCTCCTCCGCCTCCTGTGGTCGAAGTCCCAGAGGATATCCCTCCTACCTTCGAGATGGAGGTCACGGAGGGTGCTTCTTCTTCCGTAACATCAGGGGAAGACCTTCGCATTTCGATGGTAGCCCCTCCGAGTAGTTTGGTCACTTCCTTTGATTGGAACCGATTTGCAAGATTTCGCCTTCCGTCTTATGTGCCTTTCGAGATCACAGTGCAGGCTCTTGGTCTAGTTGTACCCAACACCATTATAGACGAAGGTGCCTCTGTTAGTATTCTGTCTTCAACTACCTGGCAAGCTTTCGGTTTGCCGTTGCTTGCACCTGTTACGCAGAATCTGTTGACATTCAATAGAAGAACGAGTCAACCATTGGGGATCCTTCCAAGTTTACCTATTACTTTGGGAGGTAAAACCGTCCATATGGACGTGATGGTTGTTCCAGGCCCCTTGGATTTCAATCTGCTTTTGGGGCGTGATTACACCTATGCCATGGGAGCGCTCGTCTCCTCCCTCTTTCGTGTGGTCTGTTTTCCGCATGAAGGAAGGATTGTGACCATTGATCAGCTTTCGTTCTTTGGTCCTAATGTGGCAGCTGGTCCGCCATCACCCCCTCTTGGTTTTTATTCACCTGTTGTATCTGCTCCACCGCAGGTCAACTATGTGTCTACCTACCCTGTGCCCGTACTTAGTGAAGACGCTATCGTGCATAGTGTACTGGGGGCATTGGGTCCTGACTTCCAGGATGTTTTCCTTCCACCGGGAGTAGAATTCTTGGAAGCACCGCCTTCTTGTTCGTTTTGATGTAAGTCGGTTTGAGCACGGTTTCCTCCCTGTGTCAAGCTCTTTAAAAAATGAAACCAGGTTCTCGGAGCATAGTTCCTCCACTTGTGTCGAGCTCCTAAAAACAATGAAACAAGCTGTTTGAGGATGGTTCTTTTAAGTGTGTCAACCTCGTTAAAATAATGAAACACAAGCATGTTCAATTCGACTTTTTGTTTTGAACCTTCACTCCATTTTCAATGGACTGAAGCTTGGGGGGCATGCACCTCGAATTGAGACACCATGCTGGGGGGCATGCCCGTCTTCCTTATTTCAAGCATAGTTTGCATATGTGTGTGTTCATGTGTGCTTTCAAGCTTGCATAAAGATGAAATGTGTGAGTAGATACATTGTGTGAATACATTTCGCATTGGGTCGTTTGTTATGTAACTGATACATTAGATTACATTTGTATTAGACATTTGCATGACATATAGAAAACATCATCACAGGTAAAAGATCCATCCAAATAGTCATATGTATATATATATATATATCTGTGTGTGTGTGTGTGTGTGTGTGTGTGTGTGTGTGTGTGTGTGTCGAAATGTTTACATAGAGTGTGTCACATAAATTCAAAATATACATAATCATCTTAAGTACATCCGGAGATGATACGTCTCTCAAAAAATAGGTGTGGTATAAATCCTAAGGGCTAATCCGCATGGTGCTTATGATAGCATGTGACTGCACACACTAAGCGTCTCAGGATTTGGTGGATCCGACTTGGAACTCCCACCGTATGACGCTGGTAGGCCATCGGTACGTCCGCCAGCCGAGCATAGTCTGGGATCCCTCGGGCAATGCCCTCGAGATTCTGGATCAACTCCTCTCCTCCGGTGCCCTCTCCCTGAGGATCAGGGGCGAGTTGAGTCCTCCGTGAGATAGGAGACATCCCAGCTGGTCTCTCAGGTCCCACATCTGCATACATATATAAAATGTGTTAGGACGAATGTGTATTAACAAAAAAAAATATAAAAAAACATAAAATCAAAAACATGAGGTCTTACCCAACTCCTCGTCCCAGTCATCTCCTTCTGGCAGTGGGAGATCTGGGTCTCCGGTGAAGTCAGTTCCTGCATAGGGCCAGTCTTCCACTACAATCAGCTGGCGTCGTAACCACCTAAAGAACTCCGGCCTCCAGGACATCTGTTGGCCGCCTCCAGCTCTGGGCATTAATGCTGCCCAGTGAGCCATTCTTGGCTCTCGTGGTATAAGATCTGCTACTGAGGCCCCTTGGCCCTGGAAGATTGGTAAGCGTTCCAGAATGAATGATACCAGGATGGAACCATAACCAAACTGTTTTAGTTTACCTTGTTTGCATTTTGTGAGCTGCCTTTTCATATTGATTGTTACTGCTGTTGCCTAGTCAAATAGTAGGGGACTCATGCATTCTGAGGCCAGCAGGAGTTGGGCCTTTGTGGCCTCGTGCGATGCCTGCGACCCTGCAGCCCGCGTGATGGTATGTAGGAAAACTCTCAATGCCAGGTCAGGGATAGTGTGGATATCCACCTTCTTGCTTTCTGATCCCATTTGTGCTCCTCGGCACACTCGTGCCATCACTTCTTCCATCTTTTCCCCAGATGGTCTGCTTCCAGTCAAGACAGGGATCAGACCTCTGCGGGACAATCCGGTGATAAAATAGACATCAGAAACCTCCAGCTCTAATACCTGATCTCGTAGCCTGAACACCTGTTCATGTTCATCCTAGATACTGATCAAATACTGGAGGAGCTCGGGCTGAGCTCGTAGACAGGGCGTGAGGAAGAAATTTTTCAGCCCACAGTTTCTGAGGGCATTCATGCAAGTCTCACTTTGGATGGCCTGTTCATCCTCTTCTCCATGCTCTCGTTCTTTCCATTCAATCACCATTTTGCTTGATTACCTGCATCCATATGGTCATAAACCCTTAGTTAGATCTCTGATAGGCCTCAAATTCCATGCAATTTGGTTTAAATATCGATTTTTTAGGCGGATTTTTAGGTTCGGCCGTTGGCGCGGCTGTTTTGTAAACAGTCGCACCACGTGGCATGGGCCCTTTGTATAAAAGATCCCATTGGCGCGGGTCTGTGCCTGATACCCGCGCCAATGAGCGCGGCCCTAAAATTTCAAAAGTGGCCCTAGAGAATTGATTTACAAGGTAAAACTATTAAAAAATGGATGAAAATGTAGAGCAGGGAAGCGCCTCTTACCTGTAACAGACGAGAAACTGAATGGTCAACTGGATCTGTCGCAATCGCCGTCAGAAGTTTCTGCTCCAAATGGATCACTGTTGCTTTTTACCAAGTAAATAGTAAATGTAATTTTATTTTTACCATTTTGACATATTTATAGCTTTTTCGACTTAAAATGAGTTTTAAAAGTTATTTTTATCAAAATATTTGAATATGTTATGTCGGAAAGGGGTTTTACACTTACTTGGTATGTGCAGCAGCAGGTTTTTGCGACTTTAAACGATGGAAACGAGTTGTATTTTATACTTTTTCGGACTCAGTAAATACACGAAAAAGTCACTCTCGAGTAATCTTTCAGCTCTTTTCTGACTCTCTAAACATGAAAATATTGCCGAGGCCCTTGTCGTTTCGATCTCGTTAAAATGGACACGAATCGACATCTACCCAGTATACGTTTAACCCTTTTTCGGGCTGGGATGGATTGATTACGAAAAAGGAATACCCTAGCCTATCGCGACTAGGAGGTTTTCTCGGATATTGTTTTCTACCTTTTCGGATCTGAGGAACTATTTACGAAAAGGGATCTGTGGAGTTTTCTTTTCCGCTGTCTTTTCAAACTCTCTAAACATGAAAAGACGCCGAGTTCTTCCTTTGTCAGACTCGTTAAACCCTGATGACATCGGATCTAGTCAAAATGACGTTCTCCGAGTTCCTCCTTCCTAGGACTCGTTAAATGCACTAGGATGGATTCGCCCGAAGGGCGGACTTATATTACAAGCATATGCTATCCCCTTCAAGCTTGTTATCAAAAATAATTGGGGTACTCGCCAGAAATGGTGGGGGAAAAATGGAACCATCGTCGTTGTCGTCAACAGTATGTCGCTCTTGAACATGGCACTTGTCTGCATTCGTGTCGAGTTGGGGACATCTCATCTCGTTTCTTCACTTTGCCTCCGTGGGTTTGGATAATCCCTTTTGACCTCTCATCTGCTCATTGCCTTGTCACCATGACCTCTGATCCGTTGATGTCGAATACTGCCAAGTCCACTGTCGTGCCGTTTATATGTTCAAGAGAAGTTGGCCTCTGCAAATATCGACCTTCCTCTGTTTCTCATACTATCTTGATTCACAATAAAAACATCATGTTCCTCTGTCTCGTGTCGATGATGTGGGAAACATTATGGCCCACCTTCGATCAAGATCACTTCCTGTCGACTTCAGCTCATTATCCGGGAAGTTGGTCTAGAGACTCTTTTTGGTACCTTGGAGCCTGCATGCCTCAATGGCAGGTTCGTCGCATTCGACGTGAGGTTTTCATCATTGGCCTCCGATCGAGTGATTCTGCGGGTGTTCGACGCCAAATCATTTATTCGCATGCCATAGATTGTACCTATAGTACCTTGAGGACCATTGTCATTATTGGTGGTTTCTCTCATGTCTATTAACGGCTTTCATCATTGGCTGGTAATCAGACGATGTTCTTGCATGTTCGACTTCAGCTCACATATTCACATGCTCGAACTTGTACTCTGTTTGGGTCGAGATGGAGCGCAAGACCCTGGATTGTGTAAGTTGTAATCCAGGCTGCAATTGTGGATTATTATCATTATGTACATGACTCACTGATTGGATGGCTGCGACCATACCTGAGTCTATTTATTTTGATCCTCGCTGGATGGCTGCGCCCATACCCTGGATCCGGATTATAGCATACTCTGTTTCGGATGGCTGCGCCCATACCACATATACATCATGTACTTGAGATATCAGTTGTATTTTCTCAGGCTCACGGCGTGGCTCGCTGAACATGTCTCGTAAAGCATTTCACCCTCTCTCGCCTCATACTTTCAGGGGGCATCTCATACAATAATTTGTCACCGTCCCTACCATTCCCCATCCGCACAATGGAGGACCCATTTTGTGACTTGTGAACATTGTCATGCCTTGAAACCATCATCAATGCATTCCTCTAAGCATGAGCTTCAATTGCCCTAAAGACATCTCCTTGCAAAAAATCATGGAAACATCTCCTTTTGCATTGGCGCGGGCAGACAGTTCATCACTCGCGCCAATGGGGAAAATCATACAAAGAGGCCGCGCCAACTGGCGCTCTGTCCCAGAGCAGCAGTCGCGCCAGCCAGTTTAAGGAGTGTTTTTTAAATAAAGATGGCGGAAGTTGTGTTTCAACAAACTTAGAAACCATTGCCTATCTTGAGTTGGGAGGTTTGGCTGCGGGAGTTCTATGGAAGGGAAGTGGTTTTCCACCTCCCATAGAACCTTCCTTGTTGATAGGGCCAATCCCACAATAATAGGGATCCCAACTCCCTCCTTCTCCATCTATAAAATCCTGCTCAATCCCATGGCAAGCTAGTCTTGAAGTGCCTAAGATTTGAATCTCCAAATTCCCAAGAGCCTTTGTGCTATAAGAGCCCTCTTTCTTCCCTTAAGGGCCGACTCAAGTAAGGAGACTATCGTCGAGAGACTCTGGAGAGGTTTTCCCTTTCCCTGACGAGCTTTGCGAGACGTGAACGACTGGAGACCCATCCAAAGGGGAACACGACGTCAAAACATTGGTTGTAATCTCTCTTCGATTTTTATTTAATGAATGATTACGATTATGGTTCCACTCTGTTTTCAATGATGTTAATATGAGTAATGTCCTTTCAACGACATTAGTTATTGTTTTATGCTGATTTTTTATGCTTGTATCATGAGCCCATGGAATGTGTCCACCCGCGGAGATCGGGAGGACTGGATCTCGTTTGTGGTCGAGGAACGGAATGCCCTCTTCTTCGCATCGAGTATTGAATTCCAAGTAGGCCTCCATCATTGGTCTATTTATTCGCAATTAGGAACTTGCGTTGTAGCATTTGATGAGTGTTACGAGACCTGTTCCGGGCTAGTAGGGATCGCCTCTATCCGCAGAGGGGATTTCACTCAACAAATAGAGTGCAGGTTATAAGGAGAATAGTAAGAAGCTAAGGCCTAGTACAGCTCAATGTAAAAAAGGTGTTTTAGGCCAAAAAACAGGGATTTTTAGGCCAAAGGAGGGGTTTACGATAGGTAAAAGGGAGGATTTTCAAACCAAATAAAGGGACATATAAGGTTTTAAATGGGGTTTGGGATGATTTAGAGGTTAAATGAAGGGTTATAGAGGAGTTTTTTGAAGGGAGTAAGGATGAAAAATGGGGGATTTTGTGGAAGTGAAATGGGGAAAATGGAGGCTTTTTTGAGAACAGTCCTTTTCACAAACAATAGGGCTCATCAATGGAAACAACAGTGAAGATAATTTTGGAGGATAAGGACATCACAAGGCTTCAAGAATGATATATTTTCAAGGGAAATTTTCACTTGAAGGCTTGAACAGATTTAGCCACCTGTTTGCTTTGACAAATTATTATAGGTGACTAACAGTGGCTCCAAATGGGGATGGAATCTTCTTGAAGGCGTCAAGAATCTCAAATATAATATTTGGAAGTAGGCCAGATCCTGGTACTTTGAGTATCTTTTCTTCTTTGATCAGCTACTACATGAGTGAAAAGCATTATATCAGCAACAATACTTTCCCAAACAACTACCTACCCATCCTACTGTACTAACATTTTTTCTTCAAGGTGCATTTATACTTGCAGACCTTCTTCATCATTATTTTTTATTGAAAGTAGAAACTAATCTAACTCTACCCTTATTTCTCCATGAGACCATATTAAACAGTTGGACGCATAGCTTCTCTACCTAAACTAATATCTGCCAAGATTAAACTGTCTGACAGATTTTCATTCTCTACACTCTGAAATAGAAATTTAAATACATACAAACCAGGATTAGACTGTCTGATTTGTTGTGGGTCCATGGGATAAAGACAAGCTACACATGGACTGAAATTTGCAGAAAATTGAAATAAAATTGTGAAGGCTTGAAATTCTGAAATTTGAAAGCATCCTTCCTTCTTATGACTTAGATTTTGAGCTTTTTAGAGTCACCTTTCTTTCTTCATTCCAGCTCTGATTTTGATCTTGTTAGAGATGTTTATTATTCTTTTCTTTGCTGGTTCAAGTTTTGAGCATGTTAGAACCAGCCTTTCACTTTCCCTAGCTCAGGTTTTGATCTGATTTGAGCCATTCTTTTGGAACTTCATAGGTTCAAGATTTGAGCTTGTCTGAACCTTTCTTCTTATTTTTTTTATTTTTCTTTTTCCAAACAAAACAAAGAAATGGTATTTACAATGGAAGTGAAAAATTTAAACTGAACTCTAGCAGAAATAATGCTTGAGCATCCTACCATTGACAGGACCTCCAAAAAAATCTGTACCATATAACTCTTGCAGAAAAAATGCATTGGGACCAATGGTAGATTGAATGATGTAAGGGCCTTGCCATAAATTGTCAAACTTTCCATGCTTACCCTTATCCCCTCTCCTAGAGTCCCATTTGATTACCTTATCCCCGATCGTGAAATCACAGGCCTTTGTCCTTTTATCAAACAACTTTTTGATGTTCTCTTGCATTTTCTGAGCTCTGTTGTAGAATTAATCCCTTGTCTGCTGGAGATGTATGGTATGATTGATCCTCCTTACCATGCTATCTTCCTCTAATTGCATTTCCTGGACCAATTTTATCACTGGTACTCCAAAATTGGTAGGGAATACTGCATCTGCTCCATAGACTAAATGATAGGGAGACATTCCAACGGATTTCTTTGTTGTCAATCTGTCTTCCCATAAATCATGCACCAGCTTATTATGCCATGATTTTTTATTATCTTCAAGCAGATTCTTGATGATGTTTATGAAACTCTTATTTTATGATTCTGATAGCCCATTACCTTGAGGATAATAAGCAGTAGAATGAACAAGTGCAATTTGATACCTGTGGCAAAAATCAATCATGTTTTTGGAACCAAATGCAGCAGCATTGTCAGTGATAATTTTCCTAGGGCAGCCAAATCTAGATAGGATATGGTCTTCAAGTAATTTTATGATAATTGAGTCTATGGAATTCCTAGAAGGGATGACCTCTATCCATTTGGTGAAATAGTCAGTGGCTGTGAGTATCCATCTGTGTTGGGCAGATGAAGCAGGATGGATTTCCCCTATGAAGTCTAGGCCCCACTATTGAAAAGGAGCTTCAATAGTGATTGGTTGTAAAGGTAGAGGAAGGAGTTTTATTTTTCCCTCAAAGATTTGGCATTTGTGGTAGGCAACTATAATTTTGTGGACATATTGGAAGAGGGTGGGCCAATAATAGCCAGCTCTAAGGATTTTATTGACAATGGTTTTCCAATAGAGATGGCCTCCACACTCTCCTTCATGAAACTCATGCTTGATCCTATCTGCATCAACTTTCGGAAAACATTTAAGAAATAAACCATTGGCATTTTTCCAATATAAACATTCATTTAAAATGCAATAATTTCTAGATTTCAACTTTAAAAACCTTGCCTTTGTCTTGGATAGATCAGGAGGAGCATTTAGATTGATAAGCACATACAAGATATCAACATACTGAGGTGATTTTTGGAACTGTTCTTCAACAATGGGAGCAGGTAATCCTTCCTGTTCATCCAAAGCCTCTACCATATTAATGTCAAGGGCTTGTAAGTTATATTCAGCCATTAATTATGCTAAGCCTTGACCCTTGATGAGATTAGTGGGTTTGATTTCCAAATCATACTCTAGTATCACAACAATCCACTTTCCTCTTTTGCCATCTAGATCTTGTGAAAAAATGTCCTTTACCACTATGTTAGGCACAAAGGCAATAATATGAGAATGTAAGATATAAACTCTGAAATATTTTAAGGCCTTTACCAAAACATAGGCCTATTTTTCTATGATGTTACATTTTAGAGGTGCATCTCTTAATGCCTTGCTGAAAAATGCAATTGGTTGCTCTTGTCCCTCTAGATTTTTCTGCAATAGGACAGCAGCCACAGTGTGTTTTGGCGCAAATGAGAATATAAGGAAATCTTTAGTAAAATCTGGGTTGATGAGAACTGGTGCTCGGGTGAGTGTATGTTTTACCAGTTAAAAATACTTCTTGGTTTCTAGAGTCCATTTAACTCCTACTTCTTTCTTTAGCATGTTTGTCATGTTTCTAAGGAGCTCTGCTAGGTTGGGTATAAACCTCCTCAAGAGATTAATCTTCCCAATAAAGGACTGCAACTCTTTGATGTTTCTTGGGTGGCTAATCTGTAATATTCCCTCAACCCTTTTTGGGTCTATTTTAATCCCCTTTTCAGATATGATATGACCAAGAAGTTTACCTTCTTGGAGACCAAATGTTGTCTTTTTGGGATTTAAAGATAGCCCATACCTTATGCATTTCTCAAATACTTTTCTCAAATGTTTAAGGTGTTCTTCATCAGTTTTGGAATAGACTGTAATGTCATCAAGATAAATTACAATGAAGTACCCTATTTCTTTTGATAATGCAATGTCCATGGCTCTTTGAAAGGTGGCACCAGCATTCATTAATCCAAAAGGCATTTTCACATACATGAAAGTGCCCCAAGGAGTTGTGAAGGATGTTTTAAGTTGATCCTTTTCGAGTACTAAGACCTAGTTGTACCCTGAAAAGCCATCTAACAGAGAAATCCTCTTAGAACCAACTACCCTTTGCAGGATGTGTTCCATCTTGGGTAAGGGGTAATTGTATTTTAGTGAGGCTCTGTTTAAGTTTCTAAAATAGATACACAGCCTAATTTCTCCTGTCTTTTTCCTTATAGCTACATGGTTAGATACCCAATCTGAAAACCTCACAGGCACTATGATTCCGGCCTCATACATTTTCTTAATTTCTTTTTCTACCAGAGGTAACTGTGCAGGGTTTATTCTGTGCACCTTTTGGCTAAAAGGCTTCTGGTTTTCTTTCAATGGAATCTTATGCTGGATGATCTCTGTGTCATAGGCCTTCAAATCTTCATTACTCCAAGAAAAAACATCAACAAACTCTTTAAATAAATCAATGTATTTCTATTTGATATGAGCTGGCAAAGTTTTGGATAATTTAATCATCTTAGGCTTGTCTTTGTTGCCTATATTGCATTCTTCGATATCAGATTCAGTGGGTTCTATAGTGGGCTTATTTGGCACATCATTAAAATTGAAGAGGTCCTCAGGGGGTGCGAGTCCTCTGGGTATGTTTCTCTCTTTGGACTGCACTACCTCTATGTCTTCTTTATCTACGTTCATGTATTCTTTTGTTTGATTTTTAAATTCTCTAGTCAGCATGTTTATTTCTGCAATAGGGGATGGTTTATCTTCATTAGGGGGTTCTTTATCGAGACAGTTTTCATTGGGCTTAAAGTTTGAATCAGGTAATTCAAACTCATTTCTGGAAAGTAGGAAATCCTCTATCTATTTTTCACCCTCAAAGACCTGCCAATATTTTTCATTATCTGGTACTGCTGGTCTATATTTTGTTTGAACAATTAGCTTTTTGTCACTAAGTGGTCTTTGACTTGAACTAGCAGCACAAGCCAAACCATTTGCAAGTATGTTTTGGCTTCTAGGGTCAAACACAAGCTCATATTCTACAAATTTTTGCAAAAGATCCATGGCATCATTTGTGTATGCCCTTAATCTAGGATGTTTTGCAGTGTACTCTCCATTTATTTGTTTGATGACCAGTTCTGAATTCCCATGAACAACTATCCTCTCAGCCCCTAGTTTTTTCAATAGATGCAATCCTAAGAGGAGAGCTTCATATTCTGCTATTTTATTTGTACATTTGAAATTTAGCTTGAAGGCATGACTCTCAATATAATTATTTTCAGTATTGTGCAACCATACCCCGGCTCCTGCACTCCTTCTAGTGCAAGACCCATCAAATCTCATGCTCCATAAAGGATTTTTTGCAGATTTGTTATCATTTTTACCCTTAATGTAATCTTGTTTCCTGAGGTCAGCAGGATGATTGGTAATTTTCTCTCTACAATCTTTGTTCTGATTTTATAACTCTGCAAACTGTTCAAATGTTTCTCCCTTGTTTTCCTCTGTATCCAGAACTGCCATTATGTTTAGATTTGTGGCCTCTACTCTGTTGTTTAAATGTTTATTCTCTAGCTCTTGCTCATCTATAAACTCATCATTGTAAAGGATAAAAGAGTCTAGGTCTGTATGGATAAATTAAAGAGGGGAATTTTCTGGTTTCTCTGGGCTGCTTACCATAAATTTCATGTGTGTTTCCCTGTATAGTCTTTAAAGCTGGCTGAAAACATGGATAGTGGCATATGTCATGTTCATTTTCATTGTACCTTGTAGCTTGGCACCCCATGATCTTGACAGCAACATGCCATACTTAGGAGGTACATCAACCACTACAACATCCATTACCATGCACTCGGCTGGGATTTGGGTCAAATTTACACAAAGATCTTTGATCAGGCCCAAACAGTTCAATTTGCTATAGTCAAAAGAATATAAATCCGTATATGGTCTGGTTATCTCTAGGCCTAATTTTTCCATGATCACTTTTGGCATGAGGTTATGTGAAGCCCCTGAGTCATGCATAGCATTATGTAGGATTTTTTCATGGATATTTAGACTGACATAGAAAGGAGGCACTACTCCTTCCTAAAATTTTCCTTCAATTTTTGGACCAAACAAGCGAACTGGTTGATCATCATCTAAGTTGACAGAGTCACTGTTTTCTCCTAAGTTTAAATATTTCAAAATTTGACATTTATATACATCCTGGGTGGCCAACTCAGTGAGAGGGATAGAAATTTTGATTTTAGCAATTTCACTTTCCTGATTGAAAGGAAACTAACCCTTTGAAAGGTTTAGGCCTGTTTTGTTGGCCACTATTTTGTTGGCAAAATTAGCTTGTTGATTTTCACTATGTACCTTGGTTGAAGATGCTTTTTCAGGAGCATTAGCTATAGTGCTAGTGTAGTTGTTTTCTTGACTTGGTTTATCAATGGTTAGGGTGTCTTTGTCCTTGTTTTTGCCAAAACTCTCAGCTGCTGTTTTGTTTCTTTCAGCAGTCCCTTTAGGAGTCTTTTAAAGTCTTTTCTTGATAGCAATTTCAGAGGTTTTGGCTTTGGGAGCTTCTGGGTTATTTTTACTTCTAAGATCATATTGTTATCGGATCTACATGATGGCATTGTCGAATTCTAACCTATAGTCTTCAGATTCTAACCCTTCCTCATCCCAATGTGTGTATGAGGTCTGGTTGTCTTCTGTGGAAAAGGTGTGATCTTGGTTATCCACCTCCACCATGTTTATGGTATTTCTCTTTGATTCTTCTATTATTCCCTCATCCTCATCAAGGAAATTCTCTTGGAATGGAGGTATGATTCGTTAGTCAGAATCCCTTTGTCTATTGAGAGGAGTGTTTCTCCTAAAGTTTTGGTCTTGATTTTGAGACTGATTTCTATTCTAATTATTGACTTGGACAACCATTTTATCCATCATTATTTCTAGCCTATTCATTTTTTTGGATATATCATCAAATTTGGAATCAGACATAGAAGCTGTGGTGTCTTCCCTATAGGTTACCTTCTTTTCAGCCCTCACCCTAGCTCTTTTTTCAATTAAGTTTTCTTATACACTCACAGCTCCCTTTTGCATGTCTTCTAGAGTCGAATAGTCTCTCTCCCTTAGTTGATATGCCATATCAGCATCGAAACCTTCAAGATATTTTACTAAGGCCATGCCTTAGGGAGGTTTCATGTGAGGTGGAAGAGCATTGTAGACCCTGTTAAACTTGGTGGAGTAGTCATGACCACTCTCTCCCTGATTTCTTTTAAGACTCTGATACTCTGCTAATATCTGGAGAGGGTTGCTTTTGATTTCCCATTTTTTTATGAATGCTTGATGTAAAGAGGGAAGGTCATTGATGCTATTAGGAGTTAAGCCTTTAAACCACTTCTTTAATTCTCCTCCTAAACTTTGAGCAAAGATTCTCATCTTTATGGTACCATCTTCTATTTCCATATAATCAAATGCATCTTCCATCCTAGTTACATGTTGTTGAGCTGTGGTACATTCTTCTCTAGTGAAATGGGGAATTTTAGACTGATAGTCATTGGGTAAAGGGACCAGAGGCTATGGCAACACTAGGGGAGCATACCATGCTGACATGATAGTGTTTTGTGGAGGTAAAGGATTAGCTTGAGCAGCAGGTATATGGATGGCAGAACTGCTTGGACCAACAACAAATCATTGAGCAGATTTGGGGTGAGAGAGACCCAAGTTATGAATGAAGTGGATATCAGGAGGTGTTGATGGAGGGGTTTCTCTGTCACTAGTATGTTGACCACTATGTGGTGGTGAACTTGGAGGCTCAAATTCTGTCTGATCTATACCACTGAATGACTTAGTTCTTGGAAAATTACTTGGTAAATCTAAGTCAACTTGAGTATCTTATAGGGCTGCAACGTTTTCAGGTGCTGAGTTAGCTCTATGAATGGGTCTGATAATAGTTGGATCCCTAGATGTGAGAGATTTCCAAAGAATGCTTTCAGGATTGTCAACTATTTCAGGGGGATTTGGATCAAGATAAGCTCTGGTATGGATTTTTCTTGAAGCTAGTATGTTAAGTTTCAGATCAAGAAAGGAGGGAAGTAGCCAGATATGACAATCTTCAAGAGGAAAACTATCCTTAAACAAAGAAGCTTAATCCTTGTGTTTCCTTTAATATGGATGATGTTGTGATGAAACTGGTCTCCCAGTGGAGTCTTGTGAAAACAGAGATGATCAGCAGGCCTACTGATCACCAGTGGAGTCTTTTGGTCATTTAGGAACTGTGGAGTCACCAGGTGGAGGGTTTAAAATGTTTTGAAGCAGGCTGTTTTCCACCATCATCAATCTATACCAAATTGAGGCTAATTGGTATTCTTTGTGTTCTTAGGGATGTTTTAAGGAGTGTTTTACTCAAAGCTCCCCAGTGGAGTCGCCATTATGTTGGGGTTCCTGTGATTTGGCAGATTTGGCAATACCAAATGACAAGACAACATCAAACCACTTTGGGATCTCAGGATCTAACCCTCCTGGATCCAAAGAGGGATTTCTCTATAAAGGTAAGGAATTGTATATCCTTGAAGTTCAATTAAGGTATTAGGCTAGTTATAGGGCACAAGGATTTTTTTTCTGTTTGTTTGTTTGGTTGGGAAACATGAAAGAAGGGTTCAATGTAAGGTAAAGGAATGAGTAGAGAAGGATTTTGGGCAATGGGGAGACAATTCAAAGAGAACACAAGTCCATTGGGCAATGGGGTTATAAAAGGGTTTACTTGCAATTCATATATCCAAGGCTTTCAAAGTGCTAGTCATCTATATCAGAGGATCTCTTAAGATGATAATACAAAATGAAACAATAAGGAAATGAATGAGAATGACAAGGAAAACCTTCCAAGGTGACCACTTTGGATTAAATCTAGGGACAGGGCATGCCTTAACCTCTATGATCTAAACTCCTAATGAGGCTAACTCCAAAGACAACAATCCAGTAGTCCTACTGACTACTTTCAGACAATAAAAAAAATTTAAGTTTGACACAGAGTGAAGTCTAAGATCAGAGAAAGACCTTTAACCTTCTCTGCTTTTGACATTCAACCCAAAGGGATCTTAAAAAGGCTAACTGTTGGAAAAGGAACCTAGGGGATAGGGATAACTCTAAATCTCCTTGATTCCTAATTATTTCAGCTGAACCAAACAAGAACATCTAAGAAACCAACTCTAAATTCATACATCTGTAAGCATGGGAAAACCAACATCTTTGACTGGTTAAATTATATTGAATTTGTTCTTAGACACACAATTAGTAGAAAACATAAAAAAAAAGAAAATGCAGTGAGCATTAGGGTACTTGCAGTAGTATATCCTAAGCTAAATTTATTGTTTTCTTATCAGAGAAAATGAAAGATGATGTAAAAGATAGGGAAAAAAATAACAAAGAAGGGACACATCACCACTAATTTAGATCAGGATCCAATGAACATGCTTGTCATATTAGAAGAGAAAAACCAGTCACATACACTCTTGTATAGTAGCTTGATATCATCCAAAAATCATCTCCCAGCCTATTTACAACTACTACTCACAAAACTCTAACTCAGTAGAATAACTTACAATTAGTGTTTTTTCAATGACCAGACAACATTTACAATGTATTTCTCATGAGTTCTTATAGGTGAAAGAGTGATAGTAGTGGTAGATAGAACTTAAATGATTCATTTAAAACAGAAGGAGAAATGTCTTTCGAAGCCCATTCTGTTTTAATATCTTTACATTTACTTTCAGTACCCTTTAGATGAATTAGGGCTCTTCGTCAGGTTGATAATAACTTCAAGGGTATGTTCTTGAAGTACTCTCTGGCTTTAGTACTCTGTTTTATCCTCTGTGACAAGAAAGGGTGAAGATTTTCCTTTCAGGTCTTCCATGTTTTGTAACTAATGCACTGACAGTTTTTAGGACTTATTGTCAGAATAGTAACTAATATAGAGCTTGATGAAGAATAGAGAATGGCTAGTAGTGAATTGGTCCTTTCTTCAGTAAAAGGACTGTCTTGCTGATATATCCTCTACGCTGTTGCGATCAATGATTTGTATTTAATATGTGCTGACTGTGTATTAGGCTTATTAATCTTAAATATCATGCCCTTAACCCTTTAATCTCTTTTTGATGCTCTTTAAACTTATGTTGTCCTGTGTTTATGAATATATAGGTTACGGAGGCACCGAAGGGTTTATGTCGGGTCAATAGCCTTGATATTTAATAAAACATGCTATAAACCCTCTCTGCGATTTCTTCTTTAGTGATCTGCGACTCTGCGATGGTCTTTCACCATGGTTGCGACTGTGAAAACAATGTGAATTCACCACCTTTGAATCCTGAAAAAAATGATAAACACATTATAAAAACTTGTGGGAGTGAGGATGGCTGCTTCGGAGGTTCGTGAGGATGGAGGAGAATTGAGGAAAAAAGATGGATGCAGCAGGAAAATGGGGAAAAATCCTTGCAGAGCAACTAACCAGGTGCTTTGGAGTTTTGGGCGTGAGGATGAATGTGGACCGTTAGAATAGGATGATCAACGATGGAGATTGGTTAATGAAGTTATTCGGGAGGTTAGATGGATTGCAGACGAATGGGGGTGAGATTAAATGTGGGTCGTTAGATTGGAACAATCAACGGTGGGAATCGCTCGACCGGGTCATTTGGGAGGGTGATAGGAAGTGAATGGAATGTTGTTGCGATATAATATGGGCCGTGCGATCTCAGAGATCGACAGCCAGGATTAAAAGCTAAAGTTGCTCTGCTGAGGGCTGTATGGCAGAAACAGGAATGGTCTTCACAAAATAAAATGGGGGGAGGCGGTATTTCCCAAAAAAATGTGATTCCATACACTGAATGACATGTGGAAAATGAAAACCACCCATTTCATGTAATTTTGAGACGTTAACTCTTGGGTAAATAAAAAACGTGATATCGCATAGCGACTGTCAGATCTGGAGGGTCAGATTGGATGGAGCGAGTTGCATGCGATAGGTAGCAGCGTGTGTGGGCGGAACATATGGTGGGGCCCAGTAGTGACGTAAGGTGGCTTGTCATGGGGTGAAAATCGGTTTTTTTCCTGACCATTGGATCTTGGGAATGGATGGCGGAGATCTGTCAATGGGGGAGAAATGAGAAGGGCGGGGTTTGACGAGCAGAAGTAATGTGGACCATTCGATCAAAATTGATAAACAATGGAGATTTAATCAGAGATCAGGATGGTGAAGGGTTATGGGTGGAGCGCGATGAGATCCTGGCCATTGGTTCTTGTGGATTCAACAGTCTAGATCAAATCAGTGGATCGGAGGAGAAGGGCTCATCGCATCGGATTTTTTGAGTTTGCGACGTGCGATTAAGCGCTGGCCATCGGATCGAAGGGGAGATCAATGGTAGGGATTGATGATAGGGTGTAATGATGGAGGGCTATGGGTGGAGCATGATGAGATCCTGGCCGTTGGTTCTTGTGGATTCAACAGTCCATATAAAATCGGCAGGCGCAGGTGATGAGCGAAGCGAAGAACCAATGGGGCGATGTGATTGAGCGCTGGCTGTTCGATCTGAAAACATCGACGGTGGAGATCTAATCGGCGACTAGTGGAATAGTGAAAAGCAGAAAGGAAAATGTGGCACGCGATTGAATATTGGTAGTTGTTTCTTGTGGGTTCAATGGTCCACATTAGATCGGAAGGTCGGAGGAGAGGGGCTCATCGCATCGGGAATTCAGGGAAAAAGAACAAAGGGAATGAGTTCTTTGCGATTTTGATTAGGCCTTAGCACTTGGTCATAGCGTGGGTTATATGGAGAACAGGGGCTAGGGCTAAGGCTGAAAGGGGCTTAAGGCCTTAATGTAAAAAATGGGTTTTTAGGCCAAAAAATAGGGATTTTTAAGCCAAATGAGGGGTTCCGATAGGAAAAAGGGAGGATTTTCAAACCAAATAAAGGGACATATAAGGTTTAAAAAGGGGTTTGGGATGGTTTGGAGGTTAAATGAAGGTTTATAGAGGAATTTTGTGAATGGAATAAGGGTGAAAAATGGAGTTTTTTGTGAGTGAAAAGGAGAAAATGGAGGCCTTTTTTAGAACAGCTTCTTTCACAAACAGCAGGGTTCATCAATAGAAATAGCAGTGAAGACTCTTTTGGAGGATAAGGACATCACAAGGCTTCAAGGATGATAAATTTTCAAGGGAAATTTTCACTTGAGGGCTTGAACACAAATTTAGCCACCTGTTTGCTTTGAAAAAATATTATAGGTAGCTAACAGAGACAAATCTCATTCTCTCCATCATTTTGATCTTCTTCTTCTCTTTTTCTTCTTGTAGCATAATATCCCAAAATGGGAATGCAACAATTCATAAGAAAAAATATAGAATAGAAATGAGAAATAACTCATGAAATGTGTATAAAACACATAGCCATCAATTACATGTACATCAGCAAGAAATCTGATCCATTATATCAACCAAAAGTGGGGAAAAGCAACAATTTATGCCTTAAAAACATTATTTTCAAAAAATTGCATTTTAATAGGGGAAAGTAATGCTGGGAACCCTTAGCTTATGCAATTTTGGACTCACACCCAAAAAATATTCAGAAACAAATCTCTTTTTCTTATTTAAATAGATCTCTCAGTCCCGATATGGCTTAAAAACACCGAAATCCCATGACTTGACTAAACAAAAAGTTTCTTAAGCATGCACAACGTCATTTTAAGAGGGTTTCTAATATAATATGCTACAAATATCATATCAGGAGTTTCATTTCTCAAAACATGAAGAAAAATAGAGATCTAGCTCCTTTTACACATCAGAAAGATAGCTCGGCAAGGGTTTCATGAAAACACAAGTATAAGATGCATAGATCTGCAAATATGGATCTCAAATAATGTAGTCTGTTGAAAAATTGTGTATAAATAGTTGTAGAATACAAAAATGAAGGAGGATCCTTCTTACAATTCTTTCTAGAAGAAGGGTTGGCCCTTTCCCTGAGAAAGCAAGACAAGATTGAGGGAATTGACCCTCTCACTACAACACTACAAAGAATGATGCAGTTCCTGCAAGGGAATGTGATGTAGGAGATGTAAAATACACTAACCACATGCCAAGATTTGAAAATCAGCTCAAATACTTCCTTACTAATCTCCCACAGAAAGGAAGGCTTCCTCCTCTAAAAAACAAGCTCCATAAGTGGTGTTGTTAACCCTCACTGCAACACCCTACAACAGAATGTTATACTGCTGCAAAAATAATGTTGTAGCTGAAGCAGGATGATTGGCCTCAAGCTTGGATGTGAGGAAAATCAGTACAATCTCCTTCAAGATGCCTCTCAATAAAGGATAAGGATTCCTAAACAGGAAATTCTTGTGCTAAGTAGCACAACAACTTTGCTAAATAGTAGGAGAATGAAAAAAAGTCTAAGAAGACAAATCAAATATCTTGCTATGGCTACCTTACCTTCCTTTTATACATGTGTGAGCCTTCTTTCCTTGGGCCCCACTCAATTAGGGTTTCCTCCACCAAGGAATCTTCCTCCCACTATCTCTACATTGTCGCACAAGATGCTCTCCACCTCCTATCCCAACAATGTTGACTTGTTCAAAATTGACCTTGTCCACATGAAAAAGTCCCTGTTCACACATGAAGGTTGGAAATCCAGCCTTTATGTTGATACCCTTTCACATTATGAGGGATTTTATTTAGAT
This sequence comes from Pinus albicaulis, assembly GCA_034641835.2. Lineage (NCBI taxonomy): Eukaryota > Viridiplantae > Streptophyta > Pinopsida > Pinales > Pinaceae > Pinus > Pinus albicaulis. The sequence continues at coordinate 1,568,599,597 of CM076579.1, read as the reverse complement.
TTTTATTATGCATGGGCCTCCTTACCCATTTATTCATCTCCTAAGTGAAATCAACAAAATTTAATATTCCAATTTGCTGCATGCAAATTTTGGAATATTACAAGAGAACTTAGAAGACAACACTGATAATTGTTCTAAAGCATCCCAGAAACCTAGGGTTTTGGTAAAGTGATCAAAGAAGGTGAAAAGGTAATTTTGGACTCCATAATGATAGCAAAGGTTTCCTAAAGATCTCACTGTTTGCAAAGACTCCAAACTCATCCCAAGGAGTTTGTCATGCCAAAGATGGTCAAAAGAGGTAAAATAAAGCTATTACACCTCCATGATGATAGTAGAGAGAAGATTTGAAGAGACTGCTCTAAGTGACATCCAGAGTTTTCCAAGGTGAAGTGTCTCACTGCCTCAAAAGAACAAAGATGCAAAGAGTATCAGCGAAAGGAAGTTCAAGCTCTCATTTTTAGTCATTTAAACTCGATGATAAAAGGGATAAAGACATATGTTTGATCTTCAAGATGGAAACCCAAGTTGGTTATAAGGTTGTTGTTGTGTAATTGAATATATCAAAATTTAAGAATATTAGAAAAGGCTAAGTCAATATTTCATGGCACCTGCAAATCAGAAGTGGCCTAAAGAGGAGATAGAAAACATGTTTTTGAAGTCTATAGTGCCTGTCAAAGGTGATTTTATTGTGCCTAAGGATTAGTGAGAAAGTTGAAAACAAGATGTCCAGTCACCTACCAAGCACAAGGTAATTTGATCTCCGAGGTAAGGACAAAGAAATGTTGAAGATAATGCTTTATGTTTAAAAAATTCTAAAAAGCTGTCAAGGGTAGAGCTTCCATGCTTCAAATATCAGTGGGAAAATCCATTTTCAAGGTTCTCATAATCACCTGTCAACAAAGCAGTTAAATAAGCCAAAGGAAAGTCAAGTTCACCATATCAGCAACCTGCAGAGGAAACAGAGAAAAAATGATCAGAAAGGAAAAGGTAGGAAAGGGCCATTTAAATGTTTTTTAGCCACCTACAACCAAAAAGGTCAAGCGAATATCAGTTAAATGAAAAATATCAAAAACATTAGCAAATTAGGTTCTCTAAGTTCAATTTATTTTCCTAGGCTATAAAGGACCTTTTTTCCCCTTACCCAACTCATTGTGAACTTGCAACAACAGTCGGAGCATCCAAGAAATAAGTTTGAGAATTTTTTTCAAATTTTGAGCAAATTTTCCCGGCGCTACATGTTCAGTGCTCAGCGCTAAGCGTTTAGAGGATTTCCTAGTGAAAAATTGCACTGCACTACGTGTTCAAAAACATGTGTTGTGCATTCGTGCAGGCACTACCCATTCGCCTAGGGAACGATCGACATGCCAAAAAAGTTCAAGCGCTCTACGTTGGGAAAGCCTGACATGCCAAAAACGTTCAAGCATTGCACGTTGGAAATCCTGACAAGAAAAAAGCGTTTTGGCTACATGTTGGGAAATCCAAACAGGCCAAAAGAGTTCAAATGTTTCCCATTGGAAAGCCCGATAGGCCAAAAACGTTCAGGCTCTGTGCGTTGGGAATCCTGATAGGCCCAAACTGCATTCAGGCGCTACACCCAGGGAGCCTGACACCCATAAAATGTGTGCAGGCACTACGCGTTGGGCAGTGTCTGAACAGGGCCTCCTACTAGTTGTGAAACTGGTCCATTTTGAATATTTTTGATTAGATTTAGTCTAGCACAGGGGTTTTGGGGTGGGTCAAAGCCTTGAACGCATTGTAATGGGTAAAAGGGTAAACCAGGGGTCTGAAAACCACGGTTTTCAGACCATAGAAAAGTCTAGGCTAGATTGTTATAAATAGAGCATTTTGTATTGTAAATGACAAGAATGATGAGCTACTGATGCAATTTGTGGTTTAATCTATCTGTTTTGGTTTTGGGGAAAGGAATAATGTTGGCTATGTGCGCAGAGATTCAAGTCCAGCTGTGTGCGGACCTTGCTGTTGTGTGCCCAAGTTGGGAAGGGAATTGTAAGGAAGAATTGATGAATGAATGAATAAGAAAGATTGATAGAGAACTGAATCTGTGAGTACTCTGGTGTGAATTTTTGATAGTTTTTGTATTGTGAATTTTTTGTCTTTAGCTGCGAAGATCTGTATAAGTGTTTTCCTAGATCTGGATCTATTTTTTTCTATTTATGTAATGTTGTTTTAATGTCATAAAAGCATATAATTATAGATCTAGCGCACGTGGATGCGAACAAAGACTTAATTAATCCTGCGCAGGACAAGGTAATATGGGAATTACAGGACCTAGCACGGCTCTGCTTGCCTTACCCATCCTTTCTCAGGGTGCGGAAACCTAGTTCTAGCACCCACCCATACTACTTCGGGTGACACTTTGACCTGCACAAGCAGGTCACTACCTAAAGGGCCAGTAGTATAGGGGTTTGTTGGCAAACCTTGCACAACGAACCTGTGTCAGGACCCCTCAAGACAACAAATTGTTCCGTTGCCGGGACCGGAAGAAGTCTGAGAGAGGGATCGGGTAATGACAAGAGAATACTGGAAGCTTGAAAGGAATGAGATCGAAGACTGGTTCGAAAGGCAGATCCAGGAATTCGCATTAAAAGAAAATCGCAGTGAGAAGTTAACAACGGAAAGGTGGAAAAATAGGTACATCCTTACAGAGAGCTACAAAATATTCTTCGTGACATTTGCAACTGAACTCTAGGAGTGGCTGGCCAGACTTGTAGAATTCTAGAAGTGCTAGAAGGACGAACGAGTCACTCAGTGGACCCCAGAGCTGATCCAGCAGCTGGAAAAGATTGATAATACTATCATGCGCACGATAGATCACTGGGTGGATAGCGTGCTAGGAGGATTTGTGACAGAATTTTCCATTGATCAGTTTGTCTCATACTTCGAGGTTGAACAACAATTATTTAAAGGGTTCTGGGGAAACTTTCTGAGGACGTTACCATTGTTGATTAAGATATTACTGTGTGAAAAGAGAATTCTATGTAGTCATACTAACTGAATGACCTCAGATTTAGATGGGAGTGCGACGCGCAGTGGTAAATACTATCGGACCAACCTTGACAGAGGGAGATCCGCCTATAATCTGTTACAAGAACAAGCTATGCAAGATCCCCTAGTTACATCGCCAACTAGGTCGTGCAAAGCTAATAATTCACCCATACCACCACCCCTCCTAAACAATGATATGGCTGCGCACCTGAAACCACCTACCTTCAAGGGGGTAGGAAATGAGGATATGGAACGGTTTCAGTTCTTTGCAGACTCCGTTTGGACTGCAAAGAATGTGGTGAGTGATACGGTAAAGAGGGCACAACTGTTGTTTGAATTTGAGGACAGGGCCCTAGACTAGTATATGCGCTACATTGCCTAGAATGGGAGTGCATCCATTCAAGATATCAAAGAGGATCTGAAGCAACAGTTCCAAAAGCTGAAATCTTATTCCCAGCTGGTAGCAGAAGTAAAGGACTTCAAACAAGGCATGTCTGAGTTAGTGTGGGAGGCTGATCAACGATTGAAGAAGGCAATTAGGGAAGGAGGATTCGAGTATGATGATAGACAACATACGGAATGGTTCATCGCTATGTTGTTACCTCACTTGCACACGCCAATGAGTCATCAGACCTTTGAGTCGCAGGAGAAAGCTGTGGAAGTTGCTATGAAACTAGAAGCTACACCCCGAGAGGATATGTCGGCAGGGGTACAACAAATCCAGGAACAACTTGGGGCTATGCATATGGAAATACAGAACCTACGAAAGGAGCGAGGAAAGGACAGTTGCGCAGATCTTTGGTGCATACGATGTCGGGTGTCTGGCCATACAAAGGATCAGTGCCTTCCACTAATGGATTACATGCAAGTGGGAAGACCTAGTTCGGTACACCCCGGAGCAAGTAGGGAACCCATTCTATCACGACCAGGGTCAAGCAGATCTGCGTTGTGGTGTGACGACTGTCGGGTAGCAGGACTGCATGATACGAACCATTGCCCTCGGCTAGGTGCGTATGTCCCAGAACTGAAGCAACAATGGTGTAGGTTATGCCGATCAGTAGGACACGATGAGTAGAATTGTCATACTTATGACTTAATGATGGATCATGGGAACCTATATAGGGTACAATCGGACCCTACGTCGCCAAGAATTTCTGTGCACTTTGGAGGATCACTGGCCAGAGGTAGAGGAGGTCGAGGAGGAAGCGCAGGATGAGGACGTGGGTAGCTAATCTGCTATAACTGTGGGGAAATAGGAAAATTTGCTAGAGAATTCCCAAATCCCACCAGGCCATCGTGAAAGTATTGTAGGCAGCTGGACCATGTGGTGGAGGATTGCCCAATTTTGATAGCCAAGATGTAGGAAAAACAACCCACCCCTACGCAGAACGTGCAAAGAGTTTAAACCGAGCTAAGGAATGCGGATCTGAGTGTAAAATTCATGAAACACAATGGGATGGTCACCCAAAGAGAAAAGGAGGAGCTTTCCTCTTAGGAAGGAGTGCATTCCAAATAACAAGCACCACTAGAAGCTCCCGTGCACCTCCAGGTAGAGGAAGGAGTTGAGCCCCTTTTGAAGGCATGTCTGAAGCTGCTGCAAAACACGCAGGCTGTAGGAAATCTCCAAGAACTACTGAATACTTGAGCAGCTTGGCCCAATTTGATCCCTAGAACCAAGGATGTACACAAACTATAGAGCTATAAGAAACACACCGGAAGAGAAATGCGATTGATTGTGCAGATTGGTGACTACGAGATGGATCAAGTTATCTTAGATCTTGGATCGGATGAAAATGTATTACCAAAGTAGAAATGGAAATGAATGGGAGAGCCTAAATTAGAATGGTCCACCATCCAACTGTGAATGGAAAATAAATAAAAAAGATCATTCCTTTAGGTAGGCTACCAAAAGTCATGGTTGATATCGTAGGGGTCAGGGTCCTAGCTGACTTTGAAGTGATAGAAATTGTGGAAGATGCAGATCCCTACCCTGCGCTCCTTGGACTAGACTAGGCTATATACATGGGGGGTGTCATCGATCTCAAAAAGCGCAGCATGGTGTTTGAAAACAAAGGTACACACGTCATGGTGCCACTAGATCCAGCAGAAGGCACACGGTATACAGAGCCAGCCTATGAGGAGGAGGAAATAGATCACATTTATAAATTGACTATGCGGGATGAAGATCGGGTTAACCCCATGGACGAAGGAGTGCTCTACTGGGAAAAGGACAATGAATTTTTTTCCGACTCTAATGAGGAGCTAGAAAATTGGCAAGGTCAGTTGCATGAGGCTTCGGCGCTACGATATCTTTGGACCACCAGGAATTTCCGTCGCATCTTTACCGAGGAAAGAGACCTACCTTGCCATAATGATGTAGGTGATAGTAAGAAGATTTTTTAACCTAAAATCCCTAAGGAATGCAGGCTAGGAGCACTACCACTAACACTGCACAGAGCACCTGCGTGAGGGCCGATATTCTTCACTCAGGAGAAGTATTGGAATAGGGTGATCCTACGCTTAGGGACTCCAGTTTCCAGATGGAATCTGAGGTCAGTTGACCTACATAGATACTTTCTAACATCCCACACTCAAGGGTGCGATCGAACCCTGCCCGAACAGGCTCACTTGGTTACTGTGGACCTAGGTGTGCCATCGATTATAGACCTACCTGAACCCGCGTATAATTGGGAGAATTTGTGAGCACTTCAAGTAACATATGGCACGAGGATGTGTGACACAGCCCTATTTTACAGGAATGTCTTGACCAAGGGTGAAGCGCATGGCTCGAAAAGATTATTGGCCAAATTTCCGATCTCATACCTGAACCATGTTACGGAACACTTGGCATCGACCTTAATTCACGATATGCAAGAAACATGCAGGCGTCATCCAACGTCTGACGTTCTGTGGAAGAGTCCTCAGGTACGCATAATGACCGTTAGCACACCTCACTTTGATATGAAAGGAACCTTACAGTTACGCAAAATGGGCGGTAGATCATCAATGCAGCCATTTATGGTAAGTCTAATCTGAATGATCGAGGGTAAGTTTCACGTACGGGTTAATCCACCATTAAATAGCTCTGGACGGTGTGTGGTTGGCAGGATAACTTCGAACCAGGCTATTTATTGGCTCCACAACATGCTCTTGTTATCTGCCTATTGGTTTTCTGAGATCAGTGACATTCTCTGGGATGCCCATTCTCTTGTTGCTATGATGGACCCTAACTTGCCAAATGATTCAGTTCTGGACTGCTCATCATCTGCAGACATCATCTTGTGAGGGCCTAGGACTTCCGAGGGAAATCAACTAGTTGGAAGTTGGCCTCCTGTAGCCAGAATTTCCTATCAACCACACACAGAGAGGCACCAATGTTGCACGGTAGGAGTACCTGATCTTCACACCACGGGGAAGACCGCAGGACCTAGCCAGATGGCCTTGGATGATATAGCAAAGGAGGGTACATTAGTACCGTGGTCCCCAATTTGTAGTATCACAGTCAGGCCAAGAAGGAACGCTGAGATATAGGGACATGCTGCGACTTCTTCACAACTCCAGAGTACCGCCGAACAGAAGCAATGTTTATTCACTCCCTTGCACTTCCCTGGTTAACAATCATGATCTAACCACTGGGGACATCCAAAAAGATTTGGTGCAACTATCTCATGCAGACCTACAAGGACTATACACCAGAGTGATGCAAGAGGTTCGCCACCGTGACCAAACTGCGCGGCAACAGTTTGACGTACCTCCGGAAGTATGGTCCTAGCAGATTGCATTGGTCACAAACGCAACTAAAATTATTCAGAAGTAGCTTACGCAGGGCACGCAGTTGCTCGAAACAGCTATGCAGCTCTAGACAGCAATCTGGAACCATCCTAGGCTTCAGAATATTCAGAAGGAATTACGGCAGGTGGAAGCTGCTCTAGATCAGGTCAGAGCTTCCTCACCCTCCAACGCTTCCGCGCCGTGTCTAGCCGTCATGGACACGATTGAGAACCTTCACCGCACCAAGCATGTCGTCCAAAAACGATTGCAACCATGGGCCAACACCGCACTCCATCTTGTCCACGATGCTCAAGCCATTGTTTCACACCTCCACCGACTGCTAGAACGGGTTACCGTGGCTCCAGACGACCCTGCCTCCATGACACTTGTCAAAATTTCACAGCAAGCTGCTACCTAGAGTCAGGAAGTGCTCCCTCTGCTCATCTGTGCTCTTGATACCTTGCGTGCGAAAATAGAAGCCACACCACCACATTGACTCGGGACGAGTCATAAGATTTTGTTGGGGGACTGTTGGAATAGGGTCTCGTACAAGCTGCGAAACTGGTCCACTTTTAATATTTTTTATTAGATTTATTCTAGCACAAGGGTTTTGGGATGGGTCAAAGCCTCGAATGCATTATAATGGGTAAAACGGTAAACCAGCGGTCCGAAAACCACGGTTTGTGGACCATAGGAAAGTCTAGGCTAGATTTTTATAAATAGAGGAGCATTTTGTATTGTAAAGGACAAGAATGATGAGCTATTGATGCAATTTGTGGTTTAAGCTATCTTTTTGGGTTTTGGGGAAAGGACTCCTGCTAGTTGTGTGCACGGAGATCCAAGTCCAGCTGTATGCGGACCCTGCTGCTGTGTGTGCGGGTTGGGAAGGGAATTGTAAGGAATAATTGATGAATGAATGAAGAAGAAATATTGATAGAGAACTGAATCTATGAGTACTCTAGTGCAAATTATTGATAATTGTTGTATTGTGCATTTTTTGTCTTTAGCTGCGAAGATCTGTATAAGTGTGTTCTTGGATATGGATCTATTCTGTTATGTTTATGTAATGCTATGTTAATGTCGTAAAAGCATATAATTATAGATCTAATGCACGTGGATGTGAACAGAGACTTAACTAACCCTGCGTAGGACAAGGTAATCTGGGAATTACAAGACCTGGCGTAGCTATGCTTGCCTTACCCATCCTTTCTCAGGGTGCGGAAACCTGGTTCCAGCACCCACCCATACTACTTCGGGTGAGACTTTGACCTGTGCAAGCAGGTCACTTCCGAAAGGTCCAGTAGTATAGGGGTTTGTTAGCAAACCTTGCACACTGAACCTGGGTCAGGACCCCTCAAGCCAATAGGAAGGGAAGACCCGACTCTCCGTGTAGGCGCTACGCTTTCTCCTAAAGCTCCTCCTCCACCTGCAAATGACAAAAAATAATAGAAAATATCCTCCAAGCTGCATCAAGGGAATTTCAAGGGCATTGCAAATTTCTAGGTGGATGTCTTGCCTCTTCCTACAGTGAATTTCGATGGTTTAACATCAAAGGAATTGACCAAACCCTAAGGAGTGAAAAACCCTAATCTTCATGCTGAAAACCTTGTTTTAACCTCCATCATCTACAAATAGGAATATACCAATCAAGTAGGGTATGAGGTAGTATGGTTGCAGTGATTTGAAGATTTACCATTCATCAAAGCTTAAAAATCTTAGTCATACACCTACACCTTCCTCTCACTCACTTGCAAAGGTTGTATTTCATCATCATTCCAATTCACTCCTCATATCAAGTTGCACAAACAGAGCTAGGGTTTGTTTAAAAACAATAGTAATCAAAATGTAAGGAGAAGGAGGAAATGTTAGTAGTGAAGAAGGCTAAATGCCTAGGAGGAAAAAACACAGAGGTGGGAAGGTTAATAGGCTTGAAACCCAAGACACTATGGAGCTTAATGCCTCTCCTATGATTATCACATGTTTCCAAAATGTAGGGTGTTTTTAGTTTTGTGAAAGAGTCCAACAAGTACAAAGTCACCCAGAGCTCACAAGGTTATTCATCCTTAACCTACATGACAAACAATCAAGCTTTGCAGGGGTGAATTTTGAAATCTCCTCAAATACTATTTCCCATGCTACAGGTATATCGAATGTTGGTGAAAAATCATTCAAAAGAGAAAATTTAGATATAAGTTGCTATGAGCCTTTTTTCAAACCCAGATACAAAGAAGGTTGCAAAACTATCTTCTGTTTTTTACATTTGTAGGAGAGGTATGCACCATTGATGAGGGTCATCATGAAATACTTTACATGTGAGGGAAGGTACTCTAGACTTTACTCCTATCATATCATATTACTCATGCACTTCACTAGGGTCAAGATACTTCATTTACCCTACTACCTCTATAGGAGTATCGATAAGATGTCTTCTGTTGTTCAAAGGAGGAACTATTCCCAGCAAATACAAAGTTTGTTTCATCATTCTTTAACCAATATAGTTGTGCTACATCAGTTGGAGAAAAAATGCATACCATTGGAAGCGTTCATTGCTCATGAAGTTTTCACAAACCCTCAACCCCATCCTCAACAAAATTTTCCCTCATCATTTCATCCCCCTACTCCCCCATCATCTCCTATTGATCATGCTTCAACATCTACACATGTATCCTCACCTCAAGAAAACCTTCCTTCCTCACCTTCTCCCAATGCATCAGATCAAGAAGGAAGTGACCATGATGAGCAATAAAATACTAATGAAGGAGAGAGAAATAATTATGAAACAAGCATTTAAGAAAAAGAGAGTGAAGAGGCAGAGGTTAGCAATGAAACAAAAAACATAGAGGTAGATGACAATGAAGATCAGGTAGATGATAAAGAGAGCAGCCAAGATAATGATGATGATGTTGGAAACAACGAGGATAGTGATGAAGCAAAATACATGGTAACTAATAGCAATAATGATGCCAATGACAGCAGTGATACCAAGGATCAAAATGTTAGTGAAGTTGATGATAAAAATGAAGAGGCTGTTAGCAGCAGTGAAGAAGAAGACGAAAAAGAGCATGAAATTCATGACAACGGCCATGAAATCCATAAGGACAACGTGAATATCACTGATAATGATAGTCAAGATGGAAAAAATAATGAAGACACTGAATGGTCACAATCAAACCTCTTTCTTCGAATTACCAAAGAGGAGAAAGGCATGTGTTTGCTGCCTCTAAAAGGAAAGGGGCCATGCCTTCTGCATCAGAAAAAAAACTTGACAAAGGCAATAAAAAGGCCACTATTGGAGATAATAAAGGCAAGCATAAAACTAAACAAGAGCACCAATTCATTGACCTTGACAGTGAAAATGAAGATGATGAAAGGATTACAAGAATCTGGCTCCAAAGAAAGGACATAGAGATCAGAGACCTACAAAGATGACTTGGCATAGCGATGTATAGCACTGAGTATTATAAGAATGAAAATAAGTAGCTGAAGAAGACACAAAGGGACCTTGGCCTACAGAAAAAGATGGCCAAGCACTATGCCTCGAAGAACAAATTTGCAAGGGCTAAGATCAAAAGAGCCATTGCTGAAATTCAATCACTCAAGAAGGAAAATGGCCAAGAAAACCTTGGAATTCTTGTTGAAGGTTCTCTACAGGCCTCCCAAACCCCATAAGGAAGATATCTACAAATTTTGGAAACCTTTTGAAAATTTTTGGTTTTTGCTGATTTTAAGGCCTGAAAGTGCAACACCCTTGGCGCCACGATTTTCCTACAAGCATCATCAGCAGGAAAAAATTACATTTTTGGAATCCTCAACTCAATTACAACATGCTCACCAAATTTTAGGTCATTTGGAGTAGTTTTGGTCCCTCAAAAGGCCCAAAAACATGCCAATTTTCACCTTTCTGCCATAATTTCAGGGTTGGAGCTGCACCTAGAGCAGCCTTGGGATATTTAATTTTTTAATAGTTTAATGAAGCTCAACCAGAAAACCAAATTCATTTTTGGAAATTATACTCAGCAAGCTTTCCAACGAGCCATCACGGAGCCAATTTCGACATCAGGAAGGCCATCACAACCTGGCTGCAAGTGGACCCAATTTTCTTGTGCAGACGCTATGCTTTCAGACCAATGAAGCTACCCCCTTGCAAAAAAGTCAACAAAACACACTGAAGGATATTTTCGAGATTTTTTTGGGCAAATCACTCCAACTTTGATTAAGGAGTTATGTTTAGGTTATCATTCATTTATTGCAATAATTATTATGTGCCTTGGGCCTTGCATGGCCTCTTTGGACATAAATAACATTTATGGTGTATTTATGGTTTCTAGAAGCCTCTTAGGGTTTCCACCTCCTCATTTGCTGATTAAATAGAGCCTTGATGCCTTATTGTAAATTTTTGGTTGGTTGTTGAGCATAATATGATATAGACTCTGAGTTTACTTGTGAAATTGGCTTTGATATCTTGTGATGGCTTTGGAATGAGTAGCTGTGGATTGGGATCATTCTTAGGATTCATGAATATTTGTTGAATGGTGTTGTAGTCCACCTCTGTAAATGTTTTCTTCAGTTCTAATTATGTTTCTTTGATCATGGGATAGAAATCTTAGAGGAGGATATGTCTTGTTGGCACCCTGCTTTGTCTGCATCCTTTGATCTTTATGTTTTCTTCCTTGAAGTATAACTAATGAATTCTTAAGTGCTTTTAGTTTTACTGATATGTTATGTTGAAAATATAATCGTTTTCAAGTAAGTTTCATAGAATACTTAACTGCTCTCTAATTTTACTGGGTTGTTGCCCTAAGGTCTGCTTAGTGTTGTTTGGTTGAAGAATCCTTCATTGCTCTTCAAGTTTTTACTATGCTAATCATGCTGAAAGCTTTCCCTTGTTATTATTTTGTTAAAGGATCCTTGATTGCCCCTTAACCTACTATATTCTCTCCTCCATGTTCATTTCACTCACTCAAAACCTACTTAGATCCATTTGGCCTTGTAAACTTTCCCTTTGAACTATCCTTGACTCATTTTTATGATTTTCAAAACCTTCGTAGACTCCATAGCCCAATGGATTGATCCTATCTTACTCTACCTATTTCCCTTGACAACCTACCCAACCAAAACAAACAAGAAAACCCAAATCCCTATAACTAGCCTAAAAATCAAACTCTAAAATCAAACAAGTTAAATCCTTTACATAAGCATAGAGAGAGCCCTCTATGAGTCCAGGAAGACTAGGTGCTAGGACTCCAAAGATTGGTTTGATGTTACCCTTGTCTTTTTGGTCATTTCCAATTTTCCAAAATTATAGGCAGCTAACATAGTGGTGATCACGGTGGGACCTCTGAGTCAGTAACATCCTAAGTACTCCTTAAGACCTCAGAAAATCTCTGTTAAACTTAGAAAACTTGAAGTGTTAGCCAAGAGTAGTGTCTAATTGATTCACCATCCTAGGAAAATGATGACTCAACTGGAGATCACTCATTGACGACCTTAGTATCACATAAGAGACTCAAAAATCCCCTAAAAACATCTCTAGATTGGTTTTTTTCAATAATTGGTGGTGGACCACAAGGACATATCCTTAAAACAACAAAAAAAAACATCCACCTAGCGACTCCACTAGTCCTAGTAGGCCTACTAGCTCTACTAGTTCTTCTAGACTCCTCTAGAATTGTGTCAAATCATTCTTAAGTGGTTTAAAGGCCTAGTCACACACTGTGTAAGTTCAGTAAACACTTAGAGAGGTCTGCCTTTCAAAACATTCACAAAACTTTCAGCCTCTCCATATTGTAGGTCTAAAATCTAGCTTCACGAACAATCAACACCAGATCTTACCCTCACCCCAACCCTCCTATCATATTTGATGACCCAGAAAATATTTTGTGGAAAACTTTTAGGACTGAAGATTCAACTAGTGTTAGAAGAATTCATAGAGCAAGTTCTGCCCTTGAACATCTCACAACCTTGAAAAATACCTAATTTGACTTACATCATCAAAGGAACCTATCTAGAACTAAGTCTCAAGGTGGGATAGACCAAACAGACCTTGATCTCACATATTTGCACCGAATTCTTAGCAAAGAGGCCTCTCCTTCTACTCCTCTTGATTTTCAGCTTCTCCATCACTTTGGCTTATTTCATTCCAAGTCTGCTCAAAATCAGTTTGTTGGTTCAAGTACTTCTGCCACACCCACCCATACATCCACTGTGCAAACCACTATAGTTCATCCTCCACCTCCCCTCATAAACCCTCCCCTTGTAAATCCTCCTTAGATCCCATTTCCTCCCATCATGGCAGCATGATATGACCCTATCGCACTACAACAACCTTTACTACCTTTTCCAAATCACTACCAATCCAAAATACCTCACTTTACTGGAGCTGACTCAACCACTACCCATCAACATGTAGACAAAATGAATGATGTGTTTTACTACATGGAAATAGAAGAGGAGACCATACAAATGAGAATGTTTGCCCAAAGTCTAGGAGGAGAAGCAAAGAAATGGTTCAAAAACTTAACTCCTAACAACATACGTTTGCTCAAGGGGTCATGACCCAGGTTCAGAGGTTAAGGTTTGCCAACAAACCCCTATACTACTGGCCCTTTGAGCAGTGACCTGCTTGTGCAGGCCAATGTCTCACCCGAAGCAATATGGGATGGTGTTGGAACCAGGTTTCCACACCCTGAGAGAGAGCAAGTAAGTCAAACAGGGTTGCAATCCCATCTTAACAGCTTCAGATCTAGTTACATACTTATATCGCAGAGTTCATATCTACTAACTATCTTCGCATCCACGTGCGCAACACTGATCTATTAGTACATCAACTATAATCACAGTAATCAATAGATCATAGGTTCATCTAACAGGAACAAGGATATTCTCGCAGCTATATCAGATATATTCGTAGGTCGATAGTCCACGGTTACCGGAGTTACTATCATTCATAGATTAAATCAGCACCTTCGCCTCACTAATATCACAAGTAAGATCATAATCACATACACAATAGATCACAGGAATACTCCATTTTATAACAACAAATAATCAACCATAGATCTCACAGTTCGCATCAACAGTAGTACATAAACTCAGATAACGCAGAAATACTCTAACCAGATTCACATATATTAATATCCACAACCCAAATACAATCCAACAAAGCCTGTGCACATAGCCAGAAAGGTACACACATAGTAGGACTGAGGATCTCCGTGCACATAGCCAGCAGGAGTCCTTTCCCTATCAACCCAAACAGATCTAGCACTTTGCAACTATCATCAATCTCTATTCTCTTTTGCCTATGACTCAAAAAAGGTTGATTGACTTATACCGATTTAGCCTATGCATCTAATGGTCCGTAAACCATGGTTTGTAGACTCTTGGTCTACCCTTGACCCGTTACAATGCATTAGGGGTTTTGACCCACCCCAAAATCCCCGCGTTAGGCTAATTAAGACCAAAATATACAAAACTTATACAAAATCGCAACTTTTTAGGGGACCCTGTTCCAACAGTCCCCCAACACAATCTTGTGACTCATCTCGAGTCACTGAGATGGTGGGTTCTCCACATGTGCTTGCTAAAATTAGATCGCCTTCGATAATGGAGGAAGCATGCCTTCGCTCTAAGTAGCAACATTCTGGGCGATGTTGACCAATTTTTTAGAAATCGGGCCTTCCGTTGCAGTGGTGACACTTGCCAGAGTCTGGTTCAGTTGGTTAACCATGACATTCACATATTGTGATAGCTTGAGGGCCTCAGTAGCCCAAGGCTTCAGGCTGTCACTGAGGGAATTTTTCTTTTGCTGAATTTCATCAATATTATCTTGGAGGGCGTGATTGGTGTGCAACCATGTCAAGTATTGAACAGGAACTAAAGTGGGCAAGGTAGCTTCTAATGTCGCGAACTCTTCTTCTTTCTGTCGCAGGTCCTGGTTGATGCTTCATAGGAGTGGGTCGCGCTGGACCTTGGTCCATAGCTAAATGGCCGTATCTAATATTTGGGCACCCTGCGTGATTTTCCCTGTAATGGCGCTTGTATCCTCCATGACCAGTGCAGTTCATTGGGCCCATACCTCCGGGGGTGTTTCGGTCTGCAACTTAGCCTGGAGGTCAACGATCCACTGATCCATTCATGCTTTGACCATTTGAACTTCCTCATGGGAGGCCTTTAGTGTTGTGACCAACCCTTCAACCTTCGCCTAAGGGGTGGTTCTTTCTGGGATCTCTGTGGTAACATCTGCACAAATTTTTTGAATCACATTTTCAAGGTCTGTGTGCTTCACGGTGGTCTACAATGTATCTTCCTTCATTTGTAGCACTCAGATTTCGGCCTGGATTGTGTCGACTGTAGCTTTTTGCTACTCCTCTAAGGCTACCCATCTGTCCTCCATGGCCAGAATGACCGCATCAATGATTTGTTCAAGGTATCCATCAGTCAATGTGACTGTCTCGTCACGTGCCATCCACTGGGAGTGCTGCTTCTTGTGGGGCATTTTAATAGGTTCGATTGTTCGCTTTGTGCTGCGGGGGGAGGCAGGTCCTCCTACATCTCATCCTTCTGGTCCTAGTTTTGGCTGCATTACTCAAGTCTCTGCCTCAATTTCCTTCTCAAAGGTCGGCTTCTGCAACGCGTCCTTTTGTGCGGCCGTGGTCATGTCTTGTCTGGTACTCTTGGTCATAGCTATGATATTCTTAAGGACAACAGAGGGGGTGACTTTCGAATTGTTGGTTCCTTTGACGATATTCATGCCTGTTTTGAAGCTGATCTTCCAATTAGGCAGCCAGAGCGCAAAGACGATGTCATTTTCTTCAACCACCACCATATAAGGGAGCGAAGTCCAGGCTTTATCTTTGTGTGATTTGATCTGTACATTGTGCACAATGATTTTAAAAGCTGCAATATCCTTGTATCTATCATACAAAGCAGGGGAAAATTGTGGTCGAGAGTTAATGGCAGTGGCCAAGCTATGCTGAAAAAGGACCCAGAAAACTTGGTTACCTTCGAGATGTTGCAGGTCCCTAGAATCCCACAAGTGTTCATAGTGAGCCCCTTCGCACATGTCCGGGGTAAGTTCAAGAAGGATTGACTCCTCAGGGGATTCCCAGGAAACCAACGTTATGAGGAATAATAACCAGGAATAAAAAAAGGTGCGGCCCTGCTCCTGGAACTCGCAAACATTAGTCAGAAACTCATCGTACAAATACTGGGCCCAGTTAAAATGTACCCCTTTCCCGCATTGTCCAGCTAACTGAATTACGTAGGTTGGGATAGAGGAGACCTGATATTTTCTCCTCATTTTTCATGCTAGCAACATCATGCCCAACTACATGCCTTGGTCACTGATGGTCTTGGTTATAAAATCCCGAGTATTTCGCTCCACATGGTAGGTCTTGTGTACATAATCAGCCATTTCAGCCTCATAAGGTTTACCCACACGCTCCAGAGGCTTGGGGCCATGCATGGGAAGGCTAGTAATTTTGTGAACTAGCGTAGCGTTGATGGGGATATTGTCCTAGATCCACAGGCAGCCATCTTGAATTAGAGAAAGCAACTATCGGGCTAGCTGGTCCGTAATGTTGTAGTGACTGAAGTGAGGCATCCTTAACATGTTTAGGAGCCCAGACCCAACCAATCCACGTACCTAGTTCTGAGGAACAATTTTAACCCCATTGTCTTCCTAAATCGTGTCAAGGTATAATTCAGGCGCTAGCTCAAGGAAGGCCTCCAGACTAGCCAAGTCATGATTGTCGAATTTGATCTCGTGTAGCTTCCCAACATGTTCACTAATGATAGGTAATTCTTTCGAGGTCAGTGGCATCTGCAAATAAATGATCAGGCCATCGAGGTTCTTTGGCGTGTGCGTCGAGGGCCTGCGTGGCCAGACGAAGGGAGGTAACTAGTTGATTGGGCCGGCATGTTGGGCCTCCTCCTAAGTAGCTTGTGCCTGTGGTGTCGCCTTTGGGGATGGTACATTCCATGGGGATGCTCAAGGTTTCCCCTTAACCCATTTAATGGGTTTTGGGGGTTTCCCGGAGTCTTTTGATTTTTCCTTACCCTTCTTAGTGAGTGGGGTGTAGAAAAATTCTTTAGCCTCCGACTCAATTTCCACCACTTCCTCAATGCACAGTTCCGTCGAGATTACTGGTTCTAAGGTTTTATTAGGATTCTTAGCCGACATCCTAGCACGAAAGAAAAAATTTGGATTGCTACTGTCTGAGGGATCAGGTTGCTCACACAGGAAAGAGACGATAGGGACACAAAAATTCTTACAACACCACTTCGTCTAGGACAAAGATGGCAAGTACGAGCTATTCAAGTGATACAGAACCCTTGTCTACTCTAGCCCACCTATTTTATAGCTTTGGAAACTTCCCAACGGTAGGGTAGACTTCACGTGGAACTTACCATCAAATAAATGATAAAAAATCTCCAGAAATTGCCTCATTAAATGGCGGTCGCCCATCCCATCCAATGATAATTTTTTCTTTTCACCCGACTTGACTGTTCCAATGGATATTTTTTGTACCCTGGGTGCGCTTAGTGTACCCCTGCACTCCCATTGTACCTCTGCACTTGGCGCATACCCCCAGCACTCCCAGCGCACCAGATTCAGCCTGAGCTTATTCCTTCCAAAGGTAATTCTATGTCGCCATAGCCTAGCCCCCAAGATTTTTTTTCCCATTGCCTTGCCTATGTAGTGACCTCTTGTTGCACCCTCGTGAGATTCTGCCAATATAGCATGCCTCTCATGCTCCAGGATGTATCTGCACAACACTTCGCCAATGCCTAGGTTATATAAAGGACCTGCGATAATAGTAAAATCCGTCACCCGGGTAACCAACTCCTTCTTTGGTCGTACCGAATATTCTGCAGATGCCATGCTTGTAGTCAGGGGATGAATGATATCAGTTAAGTGCGCTTCAACAACCCTTATGGGGAACCACTGCGCATCAGGCAATCCTTCCCTCGAGTTAGGGGGTTCCCTGCCTATCTCAAGTTGAGACATGTGATCCAACCTCACATTCAGCAGCTTCGTTGGCTTGACTACGACTTCAAAATCGTATTCCTGAACCATCAACAGCCGCCCAAAGAGTTTCCACCCAACACATTCTTATTCATTAGGGACTTGAAAGCCAAATTATTTGTAAACATCTTAAAGTGTCCTGCCAGTAGATAGTGCCGATACTTCTGTAGTGCATAGATCATGGCCAACCCTTCCCTTGCCGTGATGGCATAATTGTTCTTCGTACTCGAGAGTTCTTGACTAGCAAATGTGACTGGTTGATCAATGCCTTTGGTGCCAGGCCACGTAAGGACCCTTCCTAGGGAAATCCCTGACACATCAATATGTACAAGACATTCCTTCGCCTCATTGGGATAATTAAGAATAGGTGCAGATACCATCCTTTCTCGGAATCGCTCAAAGCACTTCCAGCACTCGTCATCCCAAAAGAATGAAACATATTTCTTAAGAAATTTTTGCAGAGGTGCGATGGTCAGTGCGTATCTCGGAATTAATTTTCTATAGTAGCTCGTAAGTCCCACGATCGACCGCAACTGCTTCTGATGCGTCGGCACGTCTGCAGCCTATAGTGGAGGTCCCGCAACTGCGTGCTCCTCCTCTGACTTGGGAATAGAGACATTGCGTGGATCCTCATAGCACTCTTCTATAATACTGGAGTAGGGTATTTCTATTACCTCTAATGATATGTAGCGAAAGTCCCTCGTAATTCGTAGGCAGCGCAGCGCAGAGACATCATGCAACCGATTTTTCCAATTTTCCATTTCCTCATCGGAATCGGAGAAGCATTCGCTATCTCTTTCCTAGCAAAGCATACCATAGGTCGTAGGGTTGACCCAGTATTCATCCCTCACAGTTAGCTTATATATGTGATCCACCACTTCTTCCTCATGCACTGACTCTGTGTGCCTCTCTCCTTTTGCGGGATCTAGCGGTACTATCAATCGTGTTCATTCTTTTTCAAATACCATGATCCTCCTTTTTAAGTTGATAATACCACTCATATCTATGGCCCAATCCAATCCTAGGAGTGTTGGGTAGGGGTCTGCATCTTATACAATCTGAATGACCTCAAAATCAACTTGAACCTTGACCCCTACGATGTCTACCGTGATCTTTGAAAACCTTCCTAAAGGTATGATTTTATGTTGATTAGATATGCATAGCTGGATAGTGGACCACTCCAACTTAGGTTCTCCCATTCATTGCCAAGTTTTCTTATGTAGTACGTTTGCATTCAAGCCTAGCTCCAGAATAACCTGATCCATCTCATCGTCACCAATCTATGCGGTTAACCACATTTCCCTGCCAATGCGTCTCTTATGCTTATAGATTTTGCATACATCCTTAATTTCCATAGCTGGTGCTATCTTTTCTGTGCAGCTATTTATCAAAGCTTGGAGGTTTTCTATGGCTCTTTGGTTGCACAGCAGCTTCATACATTCTTGCAGGAATGGTTTAACCTCATCGTCTGCAGGGGCCTAAGGAGTAGGTGCCTTAGCCTTAGCAAAGTCTTGGCGAGCTAGGGAAAAGGCTTCTTTCTTTTCTTGTAAGTACAAACCTTCTTTATTAATAGCCATTTTATGGATGAGAGGCTCCGCCTCAGATTTTTCTGTAGCTCCCCCAATGACCATGTTGCTGCGTGTGATAACATTAACACTTGGTCCTTCATCCCAAGGTTCTGCCTTGACCCTTTGTACATTTTTCGTAGGTTTCTGCTCCTTCTCCTGCATTTTGGCCATCAGAATCGGACAATCTTCAATCACATGATCTAGTTGTCTACACTATATGCAGGATTGTCTTGCAGGGTTTACGCAGTCCCTTGCAAAGTGCCCTACTTCTCCCCTGTTATAGCAAACCAGTTTTCCTCTCCCCCTACCTGCGCTTCCACCTCAGCCTCCTCCCCTGCCCCTAGCTGGGGAGCTGCCTAGGCCTGAGGGGGATCTTGGTGATGACGGATCCTCTTGTACCCTATATATATTTCTATGATCTATCATTAGATCGTACGTTCGATATTTTTGCTCATCATCACCTACAGATCTACAGAACCTGCACCATTGTTGCTTTATCTCTGGGACATATGCAGCAAGGCGGGGGTAGTGGTTGGTATCGTGTAGCCCAGAAACATGACAATCATCGCACCACAGCACCAAACTAGGTCTTGCAACTTCCCTAGGCTGCAACGGACTGGGTCCCCTAGCTAGTATGTAGTCTGCTAGTAGAGGAAAGTTATCCTTGGTGTGTCCATTCACCCTGCATCGTATGCACCATATTTCAGGGCTGGCCTCTGTTCCTCACTCCTTCCTTAGATTTTGGACCTCCATATGCATTTCTTCTAGCTATCCTTGTAATTTTTGTACTCCTAACTGGGTGTCATCTCTTGGTGCAACTTCTAGCTTCATCGCAATTTCCAAGGCCTTTTCCTGTGATTCAATGGCTTGATGTCTCGTTGGCACACGCAGGTGGGGAAAAAAAATAGAAATGAACCACTCCGTGTGCTGTCTGTCATCATATAGAAATCCTCCTTCTCTAATTACCTTTTTTAACCATTGTGCAGCCTCCCATATGGACTCTGATGGTCCTTGCTTGAAATCCTTCAGATCGTTCACTATCTATGAGTAGGACTTGGGATTTTTGAACTATTTCTTCAAAGCATTCTTAATCTTGTCAATGGTTGCATTTTCTTGCTAGTTTATGTACCCCATATATCAGTCTGAGGCCCTTCCCTCAAAGGCAAGGGATAGCTCTGCCCTTTTCACTGCATCACTAGCTATGTTCTGCACAGTCCATACTGATCCTACGATGAACTAAAATCGATCCATATCCTCATTTCCTATGTCCTTGAAGGTGGGTATCTTCATGTGCGAAGCCATATCATCTTCCGGTGGTGGAGGCAATGAGTTCTTACCCCTATGAGGGTTCGATGGTGGTGTAGACAGAGAGCTATGCACATCATAATTTCTTACTAGACTGTAGACGGATCGATCTCCCTCCTGATTGGTTCTGTAGTACTTACCACTGTGCGTTGTACCCTCACTATGATCGGAGCTCATTCACTCTATGTTGCTACACATGATGCTTTTTTTTCACAATAATATCTTAATCAGTAATGGCAGAGTTTTTAGAAACTTACCCCGCAACCCCTTGAAAAATCTTTGGTCTGCCTTAGAGTAGGACACAAATTGATCAATCGCAAATTTTGTCACAAATCCTCCTATCACAATGTCCACCCAGTGATCTACCATGCGTGTGATGGCGTTATCAGTCTTTTCTAATTACCAGATTAGCTCTGGAGTCCACTATGTAACCCTTTCTTCCTTCCAACACTTCTGGAAATCTACGAGCCTTGCGAGCCACTCCTGAAGCTCGATCACAAATGTCACGAAGAAAATTTCGTAGATCTCTGTGAAAATTTACTTATTATTCCACTCTTCTGTGGTTAGCCTTGTACTACGATTGTCTCATACTATGAATTCCTGAATTTTATTCTCAAACCACTTTTCGATCTCTTTCTTCTCAGGTCTCCAATGTGTTCTTGGCATTACCCAATCTCTCACAAAATGCTCCCGGTCCCTACAATGGAACCATTTGTTGGCTCGAGGGGTCCTGACCCAGGTCCGGAGGTTAAGTTTTTCCAAAAAACCCCTATAATACTGGCCCTTTCGACAGTTACCTACTTCCGTAGGCCAAAGTCTCACCCGAAGCAATATGGGAGGGCGTTGGAACCAGGTTTCTGCACCCTGAGAGAGAGCAAGTAAGTCAAACATGGTTGCGATCCCAGCTTAACAACTTTAGGTATAGTTACATAATTATATCACATAGTTCATATCTACTAACTATCTTCACATCCACGTGCACAACACTGATCTATCAGTACAACAACTATGATCATAGTAATCAACAGATCATAGGTTCATCTAACAAGAACAAGGATATTCTCGTGGCCATAACAGATCTATTCGAAGGTCGATAGTCCACGGTTACTAGAGTTACTATCAGTCATAGATTAAATCAGCACCTTCACCTCAGTAATATCACAAGCGAGATCATAACCACATACAGAATAGATCACAAGAATACTCTGTATTATAACCACAAATAATCAACCATAGATCTCACAGTTTGCATCAGCAATAGTACATAAACTCAGATAACGCAGAGATACTCTAACCAGATTCACATATATTAATATCCAAAACCCAAATACAATCCAACACAGCCTGTACACACAGCCAGCACGGTCTGCACACAACAGGATTGAGGATGTCTGCGCACACAGCCAGTAGGAATACTTTCCCTATGAACCCAAACAGATCTAACACTTCGCAATTATAATCAATCTCTATTCTCTTTTGCCTATGACTCAAAAAAGGTTCATCTACTTATACTGATTTAGCCTATGCATCCAATGGTCTACAAGCCATGGTTTTCGGACTCTTGGTCTACCCTTGACCCACCCCAAAACCCGTGCGTTAGGCTAATTAAGACAAAAATATACAAAACTTGTACAAAATCGCAGATTTTTAGGGGACCTTGTTCCAACAGCATACATGACCTCCCTTCTCTTTATCAAACATTCATAAACAAGTGGGAGATTAAGAAAAATCCCCTTCAGATCCTTTCAGAGTATAACAATCTTAAAAGAAATGTTGGGGAAAGTGGCCAAGATTACTGCACTAGGTTCAATAGTGTATACAATGCCCTCCCACCTCACATGAAACCCCCATAGGGCCTAAAATTAGTAAAATTTTCAGAAGGCTTTGATCCAGACATGGCCTACCAATTAAGAGAAAGCGAACCCCTAAATTTAGAAGACATGCAGAAGGGAGCCATCAGTGTAGAAGCCAATCTAATTGAGAAGAGGGCTAGGATGAGGTCAGAAAAGAGAGTTACATACACATAGGACACTATGCCCTAAACCTCTTCTTCTAATGCTAAAATTGTCAACCTAGTTAGGACAATGGAAAGAATGATGGAGAAAATCAGCTTGAATGAAAGGACACCTCCTAGGGAAAACCAAGCCAATCCTCAAAACAGAAATAGGAATCAAAACTTCAAAAGGGGCCCCCCTTAAATCAGACAAAGAGAGAATGACCAGCAGATCAAACCTCCTTTCCAAGAAAATTATGTGGATGAAGAGGAAAGAGAGGCTGAAGAGCCAGAATAAAACCATGTAAATGTGATAGGCTCTGACAATGAGGACAATACTTTTCTCACCGAAGAAGAGCAAGGTCTATTTTCCTCAAATAAAATTGAAACAAACTATGAGGATTTTGAAGACTATAGATTAGGATTTGAGAATGCCATCATGGAGGTTCATAGGTAGTATGACCTTAGGAGTAAGAAAAACCAAGATACCTCCAATAAAAACAAATTAGACACTGTTGTTATGAAGACCCTTGAAAACACTCCTAAGAGGACAGCAAAAAACACAAACACCATGGCTAAGAAACTTGACCAAAACAAGGAAAAAACTAGCCAACAAAATGGTGCCCCAAGGTTCCCTAGTACATCAACTAGTGGCCCTAAAAAAACTCTTTTGTCTAAGGTTTCAAATCAAAATCAGCAAATTAAAATTGTAGAAAAAATCATGGCTGATAAAACTGATGTAAATATGTCAAAAACACAAATACCTTTTAGGTTTGAGGGAGATATTTCCAATATCAAGATAACTATACCTCTTACTGAACTAGTTACTCAAGATGTGTATAGGTCCCAAATTTTGAAATTTATGAACATAGGAAATGACACCGACACTCTAAACTTGACTGATGACAAGCCGTTTGACACCCTTCTATGTTAGCTTAAACATACATGACAAAATATTGCACAATGCTATGCTAGACTCTGGTGCTTCACACAATCTTATGCCTAAGGTAGTGATGGAAAGTTTGGGCCTCAAAATAACTAAACCTTACAAAGACTTGTACTCTTTTGATTGAAGTATATTTAAATGTTTGGGTCTAATCAAGGATTTGTGTGTCACTGTAATATCCCAAAATCAGGACTGCTAGCAAGGCATGCCTGAAAAATGCATTTTTCAAGAATGTATGCCATAGAAAAAAATATTGGACCTTGTATCCCTTATATCTAAGTATATAATTCCTAAATAGAAGAGGAAATCAGAAACCAAGTAGACTAGGTGAGGTAAACAAGTCTCTCACACCTAGAATCGATGGAAAAATGCCCAATAATGGGATTGCAGAAATAAGTAAACCCAATGCTGGAGTAGTAGTACTCTATTCACTAATTAAATGTGTCAATAAACACATTATCATCAGTTTATGTTACAGCAGCAACTTCTTCTTCATTTTAAGATCCAAAAGTTGGGGAAAAACATTGTTTTATGCCCTAAAAAGGTTAATATCAGAGATCTACATAAAAAAAAAAGGGGAATTATAGTTTTATCCCTTAGAATATGTTATAGGGGACTCACATATCAAATTTCATAAAAAAAAAAACACTCTAGCTATGTTAAACAGATCTCCCCGTCTCGGTATGGCTAAAAAAGGCCCAATCCCCATGACTTAGCTAATGCAGAATTTGATGAAGCCTTCACAACGTCTTTTTCAGAGGGTTTATGATACAATATGATGTAAAATACACACATACATTGTATTACATCAAATAATTGATTTTATTACTCATATCATGAGAAAAATGGAAGAATGGATGAAGAAACCCTCAAGAATGGGGTGCTGGAACACTTTTTTTCTCTACAACAAGAATGTACCTTGTAATATTCAGGAGATGTAATAGCTGTACATTAAATATCATATATAAGACAGATATGTGCACAAAATATCATATCTATAACAGATCAATACACTAGATTGTCTTTACTTTACATTCCCCTTGGGGATTTCAACAATACATGAAATACAGAGAGTAGATCTGAGTTCTACTGCAGTATATCTGCATAATGATTTATAAAATCTGAATTAATCACAAAAATAAATAGATCATATCTGAAGTAGACATGGATTAGATGGCTAATCCATGGATCACCATGGTGAAGGAAAGATCCATCCACCAGAGATCACTTTTCCAAATGAATGTCGGAATACCCTACAACTCTGCAACTGGAAATAACATAGTCCAAGAGGATAAACTGCATTGTAAGCTTGAATCACAGGTTGGCCTGATGCCAAGATCAAGATCTGGAGCCCACACTGCTAATACACTCTTCCAAGAGGTTAAAAGACACACTCACTGAGAAGAAGCACTAGTACAATCTAGATCTGAGCAGATCTAGTGTTTCGACTTGTTGCAGCTCACTGAAACAAGTAAATCACAACAAAATTTATGCTGTCTAAGGGATATGGAGCTTTACCATATGCATGATAGTGGAAGAAAAGTACAATGCCCTCCAAGAGCTACTCAATGGAAGGAGAGAGAATCCCTAAATAGGGAATCCTCACAAGTCTCTGTTAAATAGCCAAGAGAACTCGAATTGTATAAGCAGACAAAAAAATCAATTATCATAAACCCCCTCTCTTGAGTCTTCCCCTTCCTTTTATAAGATGAGAGCTTGAGAAACCCTAAAACACTTTCAAAACCCTAACTTCTTTCACACGAAGATCCTCCATCTAGAATTGTGTTGATCAACAAGGAGGTTCAATGCATCTGGATAGTGTTGTGATTTGGTCCTATTGACCCAGTCAATCTCCTCAATTCTTGTTCACATACAAGTGTATTTTATTGAAATAACCTTAATTTTCCTCTGTTCACATTGGGAATTGATTTATTTTGATGTTTTTAGGAGTTTACATGTCCTCCTTTACATTTTATTCATTAATTAAGAAAATCAAAACAAAATGAAATATTCCTATTATCTTGGGCTAATTAGGAATATTACAGTCCTCCCCTCCAAAAATTTTTCTTGTCCTCAAGAAACTGCAAGGACAGAACTGAAATGGATTGGGAAATCATCTTTTCCCAAGCAGTCACCCATACAAAATGAGTCACCTCCCAACATGGCAACTCATGAAAGATCTCCTCCACCTTAGGCTTCTGCAAAGAAGGTGGGCTGAATAACTAAACATGATAGGCAAGATGGCCTACCCCATGCTGTCTTTCTCTCCACTCATAGAAAGTGTAGAGAACATGATGATTTGTGGCTGCAATCAGATTTCCCTCAAGTGGCAACAAGGGAAATAGATCTCCAAATATCCTCTTTCCCATATCATGGATCAAGGTAGCACAAATCACCCCATCCAAAATGAATGGCACATCATCATCATTTGGCATCCAAATCAGAAAAATTCTAAAGGTTACATGATACCAATGGCTCATTAAATAGATACAGCGTAGTTTCCCCAGCTGCTACTTGAGAATGTCATGTGGTAAGTTGTCCTTCAACAAGGTACTAGCTGTGCATGAGTGCTCATCTACTATGTGGTAGTAAACAACAAGATATACCAGCTGTACATAATCAAAATAACAAGATAATGTGCCATACTCTCCTCCTAAAACATCATGATGAGTATGGAGAGACCTCAGCCCATACTTTCTCAAAAATAGCCATAGCAACTAGGACTCTTGCTGCCTCCTTGCATTATCAAATTGAAGATCATGGAGAAATAATACATTGATGGACATGTAAGTTGTCTCATCAACCAAGTACAAAACAACTCCCTTATACATCATGGGGAAGTTATCCTTCCTCCCAAAACAATATACATACATGAAATACATCTCAAACATAAATACATGTGAACACATGAGACATATCTCAGACAAAGATAAATACATGGACATAAGATTTGACATATGATGTCCAGAATCTCTTCTTAACAGCCACAACAACCATGCCTCCTTCTTATGCATCCTATCATTGAGACTCAAGGCATGAGTTAAAGAAATAGAAATTTTTAGGTAGTGACCAAACTCACCCAAAAACAACCAGCGCAGCCATGCTTCTCGCTAGCTTGTATCATAGATCTGCAAGGGGTTTGGAAACCTCTTGCTCCATACTGCCATCCACTCATCCCAATGTGGGTGATGGATCTCATTCTGCGATTTCTTGGTATCCTCCCAAGGTAGGACACCATTCTCCTCCAACCTTTGAAGAACTTTGCACCTCATGAAATGTTGAAGTGAACCTCCAATGGGATCTCCTAATGAGACCTCCTCCTCATGCATGATCTTCCAAAACTAGAGAGGCCTTGGATCTACTGCAAGTAGAAGTCTCTCTTTGAGCTGTGGCATGTTCATTGAGAGAGTGTCATCTAGAGAGGAGAAAGAGTTTCTCATCTCAAGATGTCTACCCTTTGACATCTCTTCCTCCATGGCTTCCTGAATGAAGTTGGCATCTGAATGTTCCCATGAGGAATGGGTCCTTATATTTTCACTGTTGCTCCTGGACAGCGCAGTGCAACCTTGCTACTCTAGATTAGTAGTAAGTGATGATCCTGAGTCATACAACATCATATTACCATAACCTTCTGAAATATTTTCTTCAATAATAGGAAGTGGAAATGAAATCATACCTTGCTGGACTTTGGGAACACCTTGCATGGCTACAAGAGTCCTTTCCCTCACTATATTTTCTCCCTCAACTGTTGATGTTGAAGGTTGCTCCTCCATGGATGTGACAATGCTGATAAAGGTCTCATCAAGTGGGAATGCAGTCTCCTTCTTCTCTTATCTCTCACTATCAAATCTTCTGATCACCCCTTGAGTGAAATCAGCAAAAGTAGATACTCTTGCATGACTCACATGGCTGAAGCACCAAGAGCTTACCTTGCCCTCCAAGTAAAGTGCTAAGATCTCCACGGCCTCTTTTTTCACTACTAGATGTATTAGGAAAAATGCTTCTAGCTTCATCACCCACTTTCTTGTTTGGATGACCCATCAAATGTAGACAACAAAAATTTGTTGCCTTTGATCTCTCTTTTACTGCATGGTCTCTTCTCTTCCTTCATCTGGATGAATTGAGGAAAAGTTAGAGTCTCTTTGAAGGCTCTAGAGTGACACTTGTACTCTGTCAAGTACCTACTTAGAATCTCATGTTCTAAGTGCTCTTTTTTCTCTTCACTCCCTCTATGAGAATAGGAAGTGCCTGGTCCTTCTTCTTCTTCTTAAAACCTTCTAGAGGTCTCACTGCAGCTTTCTTCTTTATTCTGTTTAACCTCTTTGGAGAGGCTCTTCTTAGATTTGAAAACTGAAGAGAGTAATATCATCCTCTCCATAATTCTGAACTCTAATCCTTCTCTTAAGTCTTTTGATAGCTGGATCTCACAGTCTGAGCCAGAGATCATGCTCTAATACCACTGTAATATCCCAAAATCGGGACTGCTAGCAAGGCATGCCTAAAAAATGCATTTTTTAGGAATGCATGCTACATAAAACAATATTGGCCCTTGGAACCCTTATATCTTAGTATCTAAGTCCTAAATCCAAGAGGAAATCAGAAACCAAGCAAACTAGGTGAGGTAAACAAGTCTCTCACACCTAGAATGGATGGAAAAATGCCCAATAATGGGACTGCAGCAATAAGTAAACCCAATGATGGAGAATAAATATTTCATTAACTCATTAAATTTTTCAAGAAACACATTATCATCAGTTTATGTTACAGCAGCAACTTCTTCTTCATTTTAAGATCAAAAAGTTGGGGAAAAATAGTGTTTTAAGCCCTAAAAAGGTTAATATCATATATCTGCATAAAAATAGAGGGAATGATGGTTTTATCCCTTATAATATGTTATAGGGGACTCACATATCAAATTTCATCAAAAACAAAGAACTCTAGCTATGTTAAATTGATCTCCCCGTCCCGGTATGGCTCAAAAAGGCCCAATCCCCATGACTTAGGTAATGCAGAATTTTCTGAAGCCTTCACAGCGTATTTTTCAGAGGTTTTATGATAAAATATGATGGAAAATATATACATACATTTTATTACATCAGATCATGAGAAAAATGGAAGAATGGATGAAGAAACCCTCAAGAATGAGGTGTTGCAATACTTTATTTCTCTGCAACAAGAATGTACAACGTAATATTCAGGACCTGTAGTAGCTATAAATTAAATATCATATATAAAATATATTTGTGCACAAAATATCATATATATAAAAGATCGGTACACTATATTGTATTTACTTTACATTCCCCTTAGGGATTTCAGCAATACATGAAATAATGAGAGTAGATTTGAGTTTTACTACAATAGATCTGCAGAATGATTCAGAAAATATGAAGTAAGAACAACAGTAAATAGATCATATCTTAAGTATACATGGATTATATGGCTAATCCATGGATCACCACAGTGAAAGAAAGATCCATCCACCAGAGATCACTTCTCCAAATGAATGTCGGAATACCTTGCAACTCTGCAACTAGAAATAACGTAGTCCAAGAGGTTAAACTGCGTTGTAAGCTTGAAGAATAGGTTGGCCTGATGCCAAGATCAAGATCTGGAGCCCACACTGCTAATAAACTCTTCTAGGAGGTTAAAAGACACACTCACTGAGAAGAAGCACTAGTACAATCTAGATCTGAGCAAATCTAGTGTTTCCACTTGCTGTAGCTCACTGAAAAAAGTAAATCACAACAGTATTTATGTTGTCTAAGGGAGATGGAGCTTGGCCATATGCCTGATAGTGGAAGAGAAATACAATGCCCTCCAAGAGCTACTCAATTGAAGGAGAGAGAATCCCTAAATAGGGAATCCTCACAAGTCTCTGCTAAACAACCATGAGAACTTGAATTGTCTAAGCATACATAAAAATAAATTATCATCAACCCCCTCTCTTGAGCCTTCTGTTTGGTCAATTTAGTGTGTCCTAAATTGCTGCATTTAATTGTCAATCCGGGAATCGTAAGCTGATGAAGTGCGGCGCACTATATGTGCAAGATAACCTCTTTCTTAACTTTTTGTCGTTTGTGGTCTTTCTAAGGTAAAATGGAAATTCTAAAGTGAAAAGCAAGCTTGGTTATATTTATTCAAGGAAGTGATATCCCCTATAATGATTTACCAATCTTGAAACTTTAAAAGCAAATTGAAATTATAATGACAAAAGAAAGTAAACTGCTGAAATGAAAAGTGCTGCTAATCTAATGAATCAAAACAAGAAACTAGTGAACATGAAAACTAAACTATTCTTGCTGCCAACTAACAAAAAAGAAACTACGCTTATGGAAATTCAAAATTGCAATGAAATAAATCTAAATCAGGTTACATCAATTCATTTTCTGACCCTTCATCATTAGACCAGCTATGACTTGCGGAAGTAATCATAAACAACTTGTGTAACTGATTATTTAATTTGCAGAAAATAAACTAATACTAAACCATACACACATAATTCAATCCCTCGCCATCAGTCCAGTTGTGGCTTTCGGAGGCAACTGAAGATGTCATACATGATTTAATATATCTAAATTTGCGGAAAAGGAACTAATACTAAACTACACATTTCATCATGCAGCCCCTCACCATCAGTCCAGCTGTGGCTTTCGGAGGTAACTGAAGACGCTATGAGCAGCTTAATATATCTAATTTTGCAGAAAGGAAACTAATACTAAACTACACATTTCATCATGCGGCCCCTCACCATCAGTCCAGCTGTGGCTTTCGGAGGTAACCGAAGACACTATGAGTAGCTTAATATATTTAAATTTAACTACTGAATCAGATAAACAAAACTGAAATGAACAAAGCAAAACTGAAGTTAAACAAATGCTATGAAAAGGAAAATAGCAGCAGAATAATGTCAGTTTCATATCATTAACTAAAATACTATGAAAATGCCCCGGGCTGTCTACCTAAAACCTGCACAAGAAAACTGATCAGTGATTTAATAATCATAAAAACATGAAAGACAAGAATGCAATGGAAATTAATGAACAGAAATGAAGCAACTATGAAATATGAACATGTAATGGGTTATGATACTATGACTGTTTAAAGAAATGAAATGAAAAATATAAACATTAATACACAGAACCTCGGCTGAGCAGGGGCCCTCTACGCAGCTTTGGTAACGATCCTCAACAAAAATTAAGTTGAAAACAGAGTTTTTCACATTAAAAGGCAGTTCATTACAGACTGGTAGTATTACGGCTCAAGGCAGCGTAATCACTACATAACAGAGTACACACATCAACTATTAATTAACAATTCAACAGCTATCAACTCAGCAACTATCAACTAACTCTACGTGCGTATGCAAACGCTCTATATAAAGCAATAAACTGTAACTGTCTCCTGAAGTTTATGATAGCAGCCAACACGTAGACCACTAAGGCCACGGATATAGGAGTATGGCCATGTTGGAAAACGGATCTATGGAAGGTGGGCGCTTGAATTCAACTCCAGAACTTTGCACAAATGTCAATTAACCTCCGCAAGCTTAGAAACGGCTGTATGGATGTTTATATGCCACGAAACAGAGTCCAGCCGACATAGAACTCCATAGTTGACTTCCACGTGGATGGCTTTGACCGCGGCTTTCTTTGACGAATTTACTTGAACCAATAGGACACGAACCATGTCCTTGTCATCCCTAGCCTGCCCATGTGGCTCGTTTCCTTCGTAGACACCTGTAACATCGATTTCCACAAAATAGCTGCGGAAAGTTGCAGCAGCTGCGGAAAGTGACAAGTTTCCGCAGCTGTATGAACAAAATATAAATCAAATAGAAAACACACAAACATAATTAAAAACCATGTTAGATACCCTTTTGCACATGATATTGACAATTTTTGAGGTTTAGGTGAGTGAAAAAGATATGGAAAAGTGTATGGAAAAGAGGCAAATTAGGGACTCAACATACCCCCACTGTGAAGGTGTTGCATGTCCTCATGCAACCAAAATTTTGACACTCTTTGTTCAATTCATGTGCCTTGATACTTCAGCCAGCACATCTAACCCCCTTCTCTTCTTCTTTGGTACTGCCATCATTCTGGGTTTCTTCATTAAGCACCTGAATTTGATATTCACAAGTGCTCTGCTCAATTTTTGGCATTTCTTTTTTAGCTTCTTATTCTTCTTTTGCCAAATACCCAGATGTAACATAGTATTGTCATGGATAATCTTGTCCAGTTTGCCTTGCTCTTTGAGTGTTTCATTTTCATTTTTGATATGCCGATTCAAAAGCTCAAGCTCAAAAATCTCCTGTTTTAATGATTGAACCAAATCATCCTGCAATGTATGAGGCTGAATAGAAGAGGTACTTGGGCCTGTGGCTGCCTTCTCCAGGGATTCTATATAGTCATAGACCTCCTGCTGTTTGGGGTCTACTTCCGGTGTCTTTTTCATTGGACTGTCCTCAAAATGCTGCAAGGGAGAATTATGTTCAAAATTTGGCTGAGGAGAACTTTCATCAATATTTTGCTGAGAATAAGATGGAGTACGCTCATTGTCTGATTGGGAGTGAAAGGAGTCGGGTTCACTAACTGACTGAAATGGACTATTGTCAGTTGGAGACTGTTCAGATGTCTCCTCACCCAAATCAATGAAATGAGGACCTTTAATTTGTGTTTTTCTCAGTTTTCCCTTAAGCCTGCTGCTTCTCCTCACATGCTGTGGTACACTACCCTTTTGTTCTTGTTTTCCTGTTTTTTCCTTCTTGGATAGAGATGACTGTTTTTGAAGAAAAATTAATATTTCAGATAGAATTTGGTGATCTTCTTCAGAAGAAGAAGAAGTTTTATGGACAGCCTCAATAATTTCTTTCCCTTTTGATATTATTGGCTTCTTAGTTTTGATTTCCTTCTTCTTCCTTTTTACCAATCTCTCTTCCCTATCATTTTTCTTCATAGTAATAGTAGAAGTATCTTGGATTTCATCTACTGTTCTTTTCCTTCTACTTATTTTTGCTGTGCTAGCTGCGGGAACTTCCTGTGTAGGAGCAACTTGGGTTTCAACATCCATTTTCTTTCTTCTACTCCTTCTAATTGGATTACCTTCAGGAATTTCCTGCGGTTCTTCAAAGAAGTTTCTAACTAGGAATTGTTCCCATGTATCTTTTCTTTCTTTTAGCTCCTTTTCAATCAGAATTTTTATAAGCCCATGATGATATAAATGAGGCTCTACATCTCCTAGGTGTTTTTGCACAGTGACAACCATTTTCTTCAAGCTATTATATAGGAAATAAGGAAGATTGAGAGTTTGATTTTCAAGAAAATTCATCAATATCCTAGTATGATACATGTACATGGAGCCAAAACGGCCTTCACATGTGATAAATTTCTGAACAATGAGTAGTAAAGTGGCCCATTCATCTTTTATTGCATACACAGGGATTCCTCTTTTGAAAACAGTGATATCCATACCTTGATTTCAGAGGATTGTTCTCCATGCCTCATCACTGATACTTTTGTTTTTGAACCAACGTTCTCCTTCCTGAAGAAGCTCTGTGGCTGCTGCTATTGATGCTTCATTGACTAAAAACTTGAGGTCTCCCACTTCTGCTTCCGAGCCATCAAATGATCTCGCAAACGCTTTGGTAACTTCTCTGTGGTAACCCCTGAATTTCTGAATAAAACGCAGCCATTTAGCTTTCCTCAACATCTCTTTTGCTTGCGGAAATCCCTCTATAAATTTCTGTCCTTCCGGCTCTGCCCTTAATAATTTTCCCATTTTCTTCTCTGTGCTTTACAGGCTTGCCTCTGTGAGGGTTTAAGCGGAAATGGAACGATGGAATACACAGAGTATAGCACAATACTGTGGGGATGTTATCACAAAACGGAAATGAGCACCATAAATAGAATGGAATAAGACTGTGGGTGGATATACGGGAATGAGAGTGAGCAAAAGGAACGGAATGGAATGAAACAGAGAGTGAGAATGAGTAGAGTGGGGTTTTGTAAACACGACAGAGAAACGACAAAGAGGTTAACAAAGTATAATGCATTCGGCCGCATTTTGAATTTTGGTGGCTGTGTCATAAATATGAACACGTTTCAATCAATGATTATGAAGTTATGCGGCTTGTAAGAGTCCTTTGTCAACTCAAATACGTATCATTATCTATGGTGGGATATTTGAACATGAGTGAGAGTCGGAATTTCAATAATGAAACCGTTTGTGAATAAATGTAAGAGGATAACATAGAGATCATGGAAGGTTACGGACTGTCAATATAATCATTGCGCGTTATGGGTAGAGCTCATAGTTTAAAATTACATAAAAATGTGTTTTTTGATACTATTTGAAATAAACTTTATTCATACCTTTGGAATCCTTGCTTTTGCCCTTGGTCTTCAACTGATTGATCTTCATGTAGAAATTATTGAATAAATCACTAATTCATGAAGATTAACAGATCATACATCAATTTAGAATTGCATGCATAACACATAATCTCATCTACAATTAATTGTCACATGCGGAAATAATAGAAGCAATCTCACATCAAATCAATCACACATTAACTCAGTATGTATGGGGAAAGCCTATAGCTGAAAACCCCGCAGCTATTGTGTATATTATAATGGAAAAATCATGTAACAATCATAGTACAAAAACTCTTCACAAGCTCTCATGCACTACCTCCCATGCTACACACTATCAAGCTAGATCTAGCAAATCACTTGCTCCAATCCTTAGCCACTTGATAGCCAACCTTGATTGCGTATTTCAAAGCTATGGGATGGCCTCTTTATATAGATAAACCACAAGCCTAAACTTTGCAATACTCATAGCTTACTCCACCTATCTATGTGTTGCAAATAGCAACAGTATAGTTACAACTGATAGCTAACTCTACCCTTTCATCTGTCTCTTTCACTGGTCTCCACTGAACTGATCATGCACTGTAGTGAACTGAAGTGTTCTTGAGTTGACTAATGAGTTAATATTTAGTAAATTAAATATTATTTAATTTACTCCACTCATATCTAATTGATTAGTTAGTTTAACTAATCCCAACTAGTTCAACTAAAACAAACAGAACATAACTCCACTACTTGTCCCGTTAACTCCTCCAAAAATTCTGCCACTGAAGTCTAACTGAAGTAAACCATGCAAGATGCCATCAAACCCTAGGAACCACGTGATTCCTTGTGTCAGCTGCATGAGCCACCTCCATGACTCAAACTGAAGTGCGCCAAGAGAGTAAACTGCTGTTTATAGTCAAAATATTATTAAGGGTAAATAATATTTGACTTCCATATTTTTAGGAGATCGGTCTAAAAATAGCCTGGGTCCTAAAAATTAGGGTCTCATCTATTTTTACCGACATGTCGCATACTCCAAGAATCTCCAAGTAGAATTCCCAAATTATGCTCAGTATGTCTAAAAATAGACATAGTCTAAAAATAGACTTTGCGCCAGAATTTGCCTGCGGGCCCACTTAGTGAAGGCGACTTCATTTCACTAAGCTCCATCATCTTGCTGCATTCTCAACACTCCCTCTCGGCAAGATATGGATTATCTGCAATCCCTATCCTGCCTCTGTGGAATTCGAACTTGCTCCTGGTGAGCGCCTTCGTCAGGATGTCGGCATCCTGATCCTCCGTGGGAACATATGAAAGCATCATGATCCTCCGCTGAACACAATCTCTGATGTGATGGTACCCGATGTCGATATGTTTGGACCTATCATGAAATACTGGATTAGCCGAGAGCTTGATGCAGCTCTGGTTATCACAGTAGATCACTGTAGGCTCCAAATGCAACCTGAACAAAACTGCGAGGATCTTCCTCATCCAAATAGCCTCGCATGCAGCCAAACTTGCTGCCATGTACTCGGCCTCTGCTGAACTGAGTGCCACGGATCTCTGCTTCCTGCTGTACCAGGAAACTGCTGTCGACCCAATGCTGAAAACTCCTCCAGAAGTGCTCTTCGGGTCCGTTGGACTCCCTGCCCAATCTGCATCAGTGAAGCCAGAAAGCTTCACTCCATCCTCCTGTCTGTACCATAGACCATATCCCGATGTGCCTCTGATATAGCGCAATACATGCTTGCCCGCCTTCCAAAAGAGCTTGGTAGGCTTAACCATAGCTTGCGAAAGTTGGTTAACTGCATAGCATATATCGGGTCGAGTATTGACCAGATACATCAACGACCCCACCAACTGTCGATAGACAGTGGCATCCACTACCTCCTCAGAAGTAGCATCTCCCTTCCTCCAACCTCCAGGAAGAGGGGTATCAACAGGCTTGCAGCCTTGCATGTTGAACCTCTCCAGAATCTCCCGGGCATACTTGCCCTGAGAAACAAACAGTCCTCCACTGCGCTGCCAAATCTCCAATCCCAGGAAATAATGAAGGATGCCCGGGTCCTTCATCTCAAACTCTCGTGCAAGATCCTCCTTGCATGAAAGTATCAACTGCTCGTCGCCAGTCAAAATCAGATCATCTACATACAGTACGATGATCAACAGCTTCCCCTCCACCACAATCTGGTACAGGTTTGGATCCGCCTCACTCTTGGAGAATCCAAGCCGGGTGAAGTAGCTGTCTATCCGAGTGTACCAAGCACGAGGTGCTTGCTTCAGCCCATACAGTGCTCTCTTGAGTCGGCACACATGCGACTCACTGCTGAAGATCTCAAAACCTTCAGGCTGCTCTATGTACACTTCTTCCTCGAGAACTCCATTGAGGAACGCAGTCTTCACATCCATCTGATGAATGTGCCACCCCATCTGCGCTGAGAGAGCAAGGATCGTCCGTATGGAAGAGTACCTTGCGACAGGTGAAAAAGTCTCCTCATAGTCGATCCCCTCGATCTGTGAGAAGCCACGGGCGACAAATCTCGCCTTGTACTTCTCCACACTCCCGTCAGCCGCCTGCTTCACCTTGTAGATCCATCGCAAACCTACAACTGATTTCCCAACCGGTCTTGGGACAATCTCCCATGCACTGTTCCTGATGATCGAATCATATTCTTCGATCATGGCATCAACCCATGCGGGTTCCTCCACGGCTTCCTCAAAAGAGGATGGCTCCATCACAACACATTGACTCACAAGAGCCATGTATTGAGTGTACCGATCCGGTGACTGTCTCTGTCTACGTTGTGCTGTAGGTGGTCCTACAACCTTTTCTGCATCCCGAGCCAGTCGCTCAGCTTCTGTAGTGCGCATGCGCCCTCTGATGGTTGGCGCTGCATGGGTGGTTTCTTCCACCTCCTGAACTTCCTCTTGTGGCTGATCCACATCCGGAAGCTCCTCCTTAGGAACTAACAGCTCCTCATCTGCATGCAAGTGTAGCTCCCTCTCAAGCGAACAATGCATGGCTTTCTCCTCCTGGAATTTTATATCCCGTCGCACAACAGTCTTGCGACTGTCTGGCACATACACCCGATAGTTGTGAGGTGTATCAGTGTACCCCACAAATATTCCAACTTCAGCAGTTGGATCCAGCTTCCTTCTTGCATCCTGCGTCACATGCATGTAGACAGGAGATCCGAAAATCCGCAAATGGGAAATATCAGGCCTCTTGCCAGAATAAGCCTCCTCTGGTGTACTCATGCCAAGAACCTTGTGAGGACAACGGTTATGCACATACACTGTTGTATTGCATGCCTCAGCCCACAAGTGAAGGGGTAGGCCCTGATCATGCAACATCGCCCGTGCAGCACCCACGATCGTTCTGTTCTTCCGCTCAGCCACCCCCGTTCTGCTGTGGGTTATGGGGTGCGATGAGCTCTCTCCGAATCCCTTCTGCGCTGCAGAACTCCTTGAATTCAGCCGAGATGAATTCACCACCGTTATCACTCCATAGAGCAATCACCTTCTTCCCCG
Source organism: Pinus albicaulis (assembly GCA_034641835.2). Classification (NCBI taxonomy): domain Eukaryota; kingdom Viridiplantae; phylum Streptophyta; class Pinopsida; order Pinales; family Pinaceae; genus Pinus; species Pinus albicaulis. Next base: position 1,568,562,090 of record CM076579.1, on the reverse strand, counting down.
ACTCCTTCTCGACCAGTGCTTTAAACTCACAGAACTTCGCGAATGTATCGCTCTTCTTCGACATGAAGAAGATCCAGCACTTTAGAGAGAAATCATCAACAAAGATCACATAATACTTGTGCTTTGCTGTCGAAGCAACTGAGAAAGGACCACACACGTCTGTGTGAACTCTCTCAAGGATCGTCGTGGCGCGACTATCCTTCTCGTGAAAGGTGGCTTTCACATGCTTCCCTAAAGTACACCCCTTGCACTGATCTGACTGCGCAAGAGTGCCCTTAGGAAGTCCAGTAGAAATCTGCTGCAGAATCTTCAAAGCTCCATGGTGAAGATGGCCCAATCTCCTGTGCCATAGTTCGCCCTCATCATCCCGGCTCACCACATCTCCGGCCTTGCATGCCATAGCTGCGCAGTCATCTACCTGCAACTGATAAAGGTTCTGAGTTCGAACCCCTATCTTCCGGGTCTCTCCAGTAGTCTTACTGCGCAGGAAAGCTTTTCCTTCGCTGAAGACCACATCATAACCCTTATCCTCCAACATTGCTACTGAAATCAGGTTCTTCTTCAATCCAGGTACATGCATGGCATCCTTTAAGACAAAGGGTTTACCAGACTCCCTCTGAAAGGATACGGTACCGATACCAGTCGCACTGTATCTACCGTCATCGCCCATCTCGATGTGCATGCCCAAATCCTTGTCCTCCAGATCTGAGAACAACTCCCGATCTCCCGTCATATGAAATGACGCACCGCTGTCCAAGAACCACACCGATCCCAGCACACTTGAAACTAAGCATGCAATCAGTGAAACTTTGACAACCACCCCCACACTTCCCAGCTCATCTCTGCACTGAGTGAACTTCGTGAGGTATTTGGCGATGCTGTCGCCCTTCTCCATCTTGATGTTCCTGAGCTTATATTTGAGCACCAGCTTCCTTTGGTCGCTCTTCTTCTGGAATAGATCCGTCAAAGCTTTCCACATTAAATATGGAGTAGCCTTTCCATGCAGGCTGGATACAATATGATCCTTGACGCCCTCCAACGGGATCCTTCGACATTTCGCGATCTTCTTTTGCCATGCATCGACCAAAGCTGCATCAGTGGGCTTTGGGACATCCGCATCCACGAACTCCTTCAGACCATTATCTTCTAACACTTCTTCCATTCGATCCTTCCATGCAACATAGTTCGAACTGCCTTCAAGAGCATATTCGAGCCGCAAACCATTGAAAGAAGACATCTTTCAACACCGGCACCAAGAAGAACAACCTTCTGCAAAATTCGAATTCCAAACTCCAAGCTCTATCGCTTCCGATCTATACTTGAAAACAAATTATTTCCAAATCAGAGATTGACTGCAAGGGCATTCACCGGATCTTTCACCTTACAAAGAAGGATGAATATTCCGGAGGCTACCTGGCCCGCATGCAGACTCTGTCCGAGGAAATAAGTTTGCAATCACCGTAATAGACTTCGACAATTAACTTCGCTCTGATACCATGTAGAAATTAGCTGAATAAATCACTTATTCACTGAAGATTAACCCGATCATACATCAACCTCGAATTGCATGCATAACACATAACCTTCTTCCACAATTAATTGTCACATGCGGAAATAATATAGAAGCAATCGCACATCAAATCAATCACACATTAACTCGGTATGTATGGGGAAAGCCTATAGCTGAAAACCCCGCAGCTATTGTGTATATTATAATGGAGAAATCATGTAACAATCATAGTACAAAAACTCTTCACAAGCTCTCATGCACTACCTCCCATGCTACACACTATCAAGCTAGATCTAGCAAATCACTTGCTTCAATCCTTAGCCACTTGATAGCCAACCTTGATTGCGTATTTCAAAGCTATGGGATGGCCTCTTTATATAGATAAACCACCAGCCTAAACTTTGCAATACTCATAGCTTACTCCACCTATCTATGTGTTGCAAATAGCAACAGTATAGTTACAAGTGATAGCTAACTCTACCCTTTCATCTATCTCTTTCACTGGTCTTCACTGAACTGATCATGCACTGTAGTGAACTGAAGTGTTCTTGAGTTGACTAATGAGTTAATATTTAGTAAATTAAATATTATTTAATTTACTCCACTCATATCTAGTTGATTAGTTATTTAACTAATCCCAACTAGTTCAACTAAAACAAACAGAACACAACTCCACTATCTGTCCCGTTAACTCCTCCAAAACTCCTGCCACTGAAGTCTAACTGAAGCCAACCATGCAAGATGCCATCAAAACCTAGGAACCACGTGATTCCTTGTGTCAGTTGCATGAGCCACCTCCATGACTCAAACTGAAGTGCGCCAAGAGAGTAAACTGCTGTTTATAGTCAAAATATTATTAAGGGTAAATAATATTTGACTTCCATATTTTTAGGAGATCAGTCTAAAAATAGTCTTGGTCCTAAAAAATAGGGTCTCATCTATTTTTACCGACATGTCGCATCCATCAAGAATCTCCAAGTAGAATTCCCAAATTATGCTCCGTATGTCTAAAAATAGACATAGTCTAAAAAATAGACTTTGCGCCAGAATTTGCCTGCGGGCCCACTTAGTGAAGGCGACTTCATTTCACTAAGCTCCATCATCTTGCTGCATTCTCAACACTTCATTAGTGTCTTGAATGTCCCATTGATCCTCTCCTGCATTTTATTTCATGATTTATGAAAACAACAACTAACTGTACATTCTTTTTGAAAACAGAGTAGTAGTAGCTGCGGAATCTGCTCCTGGCTGCGGAAACTGGAGTCAGCTGCGGAAACAGATGTCAGCTGCGGAAACTGACACAGCTATCACTTGGCTGAAATAGAAATGAACAAATGACAAATGACCAGGTGGAAATGGTCATAAAAATATTTTTATTGATGAAATGGATGAAATGAAGTGGAATGAAGTGTAATGAAGTGAAATGAAATGAAATGAAGTGGAATGAAATGGAGTGGGTGGTGAGATGAAATGAAATGAAAAACAGATTTTTTTTTTTTTTTTTTTGGAAAATATAGAGTGTCAGGTGTCCCTGATTTTCACCCCATATTTTCTGTATAAGACTGCCAATCAATGATTGGTTTTCAGGCTTATACCATTTTTTTCTTTTTCCTTTTTTTTTTTTTTCTTTTTTTAACTTGAAAAACAAAAGCTAGCTTGGTAGAGAAGAAGAATTCTTCTGTACCAGCCTGATTGCAGAACTTTCTTGAAACAACTTGACAAAATCCTCTTTAGAGAGTGGCTTATGATAAACTTTCAATCTATGGCCATTCACTAAAAGAGGAGTTTGAAACTCATCAATGGTCTTGATTCTTACAGCTCCATTGTTAAAGATCTTGTCGATCTCATATGGCCCAAGCCAATGAGTCTGAAATTTCCCTTGAAAATCTTTAAACTTGGAGTCAAATAACAATGCCCAATCTCCTTCTTGAAACTTCTTCTCTTTGATATATTTGTCATGCCATTTAGCTCTTTGATATTGAACTAGATCGGTTCTTAGAATTGCTTCTTGTCTGATCTCATCTAGCTCATTCAATTGCTCCATTCTATGCTTTTGGGCTTCTGATAAGTCCATTCCCAACTGAACTGCTATCTTGAAGGTCTTGACTTGGAACTCAATGGGAAACAAGACTTCTTTCCCATAAACCAGTTCATAGGGAGAATGTCCTGTTGTATTCCTCCATGTAGTTCTGTAGGCCCACAAGGCTTCTGGAAGCCTATCTGCCCAATCTCTTCTATGTAGATGAGCAGTTTTGGTGATGATACTTTCAAGAACTTTGTTTGTGGACTCCACTTGACCATTTGCTTGTGGATGGTAAGGAGTAGATTTTCTGTGCTTGATTTTGTATTCTTCCATCAACTTCTCCACCAAATTTGATGTAAATTGGCTCCCCTGATCTGTTACAATTTCTCTTGGAACACCAAAGCGAGTAAAAATATCCTCATAAAGAAAATGAACAACTGAATTTTCAGTAGCAGATACTAATGGTTTAGCTTCTACCCATTTAGTAACATAATCGGTGCAAACCAATATATACTTCTTTTGCTTCGATGGTGGATTAATTGGTCCAATGAAATCTAAAGCCCATTTTTCAAAGGGTTCAATGAGTACCTGTGTTTGCAATGGCATTTCATTTGAAAGGGTAGGTTTCCCTACTCTTTGGCCGCTGTCACACATTTTGACATATTGTTTTGCATCTTTGAAGAGGGAAGGCCAATAATATCCTAAAGAGAGGATTTTATAGGCCGTCCTTTTGTCTGCAAAGTGTCCGCCGCATGGTTCATCATGACATGCCTTAAGAATATCGGGCATTTCATCTTCCCTGACACATCTTCTGATCACAAGATCTGGCCCTGTTTTAAACAATTCGTTAGAAATCCATGAATATTTTGAACTCTCCTGAATAATTTTTCGTTTTTCTCTTGGAAATAAATGTGAAGGTAGTTTCCTTGTAACCAAATAGTTAGCAATATCTGCATACCAAGGGGTCTTAATAGTTACCGCAAACAAATATTCATCAGGAAACTTATCTTCTACAGGAGAATCTTCTTTAGTATTTTGAATTCTAGACAAGAAATCAGCTACTGTATTCTGTTTTCCTGGTCTATCCAACACAGTAATATTGAATTCTTGCAAAAGTAAAATCCATCTTGTCACTCTGCCATTAGTAACGGGTTTGTTCATTAAATATCTAATTGCAGAATGGTCAGTATGAATAAAAGTTTCATAGCCTGTTATGTAATGTCTAAACTTATTAATTGCATGAACAACAGCTAAGAACTCTTTTTCAGTCACAGTATAGTTCAACTCTGTGGGAGTCAAATTTTTATTGGTGTAATAAATGGCATAAGGAATTAAATCTTTTTGACCCAACACAGCTCCAAGAGCTGTATCTGAAGCATCTGTAGAAATATGGAAAGGAAGTTTCCAATTTGGTCCTCTCAAGATAGGTGCTTCAGATATTCTTGTTTCCAAAGTTTCAAAAGCGGATTGACAATCAGGATCCCATTTAAATTCACAGTCTTTTGTAAGCAACTTGAAGAGTGGAGATGCTATTTTAGTGAAGTTTTCTATAAATCTTCTATAGTAACCAGTAAATCCTAGGAAACTTCTAACATCTCTTTGACAATTTGGAATAGGCAACTTGGAGATGACTTCAACTTTTGATCTATCAACCTTAATTCCATCTCCTGAAATATGATGTCCTAAAACAATCCCTTCAGTAAACATCATAAAGAATTTTTCATGGCTTAATGAAAGGTTTGTTTCTTTACATCTTATGAGAAATTTTTCCAAATTTTCTAATGCCTCTTCAAATGAATTACCATAAATTGTAAAATCATCCATATAAACCTCTACACAATCATGGATTAGATCAGAAAAAATTCCTAGTACTGCTCTTTGGAATGTTGCTGGTGCATTACATAACCCAAAAGGAAGCACTCGGTAGGCAAAAATTCCCCATGGACAAGTAAATGTGGTCTTATCTTGATCTTCAGGTGCTACCTGAATTTGATTATAGCCACTAAAACCATCCAAAAATGAAAAGTACTTTTTACCTGCTAATGTATCTAATACTTGATCGATAAAAGGCAAAAGGAAAGTGATCCTTCAAAGTTGCTTTGTTCAATTCCCTGTAATCAATGCATACCCTCCATTTACCATTCTTTTTAGGTACTATAACCAAAGGAGAAACCCATCGGCTATCTGAAATTGGATAAATGAAGTTTACATTGAGAAGTTTTTGGAGCTCTTCTTTCACTATCTCCCTAAGATTTGGATTCATCCTTCTTTGAGGTTGTATGATTGGTCTACTGTTTTCCTCAATATAGATATGATGGATGCAAGTCTTAGGATCAATACCCTTCATGTCAGTATACTCCCATGCAAATGCGGTAGAATGTTTTTGCAAGATTCTGGTTAGTTCTTCTTGTTGTGACTTCTCCAGATGTTTGTTGATATTCAATGTCTTTTCTGGAAAAATCTCAAAAGCAGAATTACCAAATTCTTCCATAGAGTAAAGAGACATTTGTCTTGATGATAAGTATTCTATGTCAGATTCCAACTGAAATTGTGTGGGGTCATATTCTGAAGTTATCTCAAAATTTTCTAATGTGTTCAGAATTTGACTATCCTCACTAATTTCAGAAATGGTAAAGACAGGTTGTATAGTATTCTCATCATCGACCCATTCATTGTCTCCTATTTCTGTAATTGCTCTTGCAGGAGGATACAAATTGAATTTCTTTGTCGAATTACCATTAGAAATGTACATGTCTCCGGATCTACAACTAATAAAAGCATCAGCTGTGGCCAGCCAAGGTCTTCCTAAGATAATTGGATGTCCTCCTAGATTACTTTTGGGAGTCAAAATCATAAAGTCTATTGGATATTCCCAAGAATCTAAGGAGACTGAAATATCTTCTAATACACCATCTGGTTTAATAACTGATCGATCTGCAAGTTGCAGTAAAGTAGGTGTAAAAAGAAGGTTAGGAAGTTTTAGCTGTTCCATAGTCTGTATACTCATAATGTTGATAGCAGCCCCTAAGTCAATCAATGTGTTTGGAATTTCTATCCCATTTATATGTGTCTTGACAATTGGACTTCCTGGATCTACATATTTCTGCATGGCAATCTTTCCCATCATAATGTCTGCAATCTTTCCTACCAGGTGGATTCTTCTTGTGTCCTTTAGCTTTCTTCCTGGTCTTTTGAAACTCAACTCCTTTATGGTTTTTGCTAGAATAGGAATTTCTCGAATGGCTTGTAGCAATGGAATCTTGATACAAACATTCTTCAATTCATCTAGAAGGTCATAGTTAGGCAACAAGATTTGTTTTTCCACCCCCTTATCAATTTGTAGTCTTTCCGGAAAAGGAGGTGTAGATGAAGATACAGGTTGCTCAACTATAGGAGTTGTGAATGTTAGCTTTTCTTTTTCTTTTTGAATTTTTGAATTTTGAAGAGATTCTTCCTCAGAACCCTTATTGACTTGAAGAGAGTCCTCCTCAGAGGTATCTTGCTCTTGAATGTCTATAGAAGGGTTTTCTAAAACTCTACCAGATCTGAGTTGTACATCGTTGAGAGGAACAATCATATAGGTAGGAAATTGTTGTCCTTCTACCATATAAGTAGTTTGAGGATTCTTATTGTTGGGATTTGGAAATGGCTGAGCTGGAAGTTGATTTGTCTTCTGTTGATATGGGAGCATGAGTTGAGGATTTGTATTTTGTTGAGAAGGTTGTTGTTGTGGAAATGGCAATGAAAGTTGTTGTGGATTTTGGTTTGGAAATTGTAGAGCTTGTTGATTTTGAAAAGATGGAGGATATTGATAAAATTGAGAAAATCTCCCATAAGGATTTTGCATCCCTTGTACCCATGGCTGATATGAATTTTGATGTTGGGGCCAAGATTGTTGCCAAGGAGTCCAATTTGGTGGGGTTTGAAGATTCTTAGGGTTATTAAACCCTTGAGATTGTTGTCCCTGCCAAGGTCTCCTTGCGACAAAACAGAGAGATTCTATTGAATTTGGATCTTCTTGAAAAACAGCTTTGAGTCCAGGGATTGAAGGAAAATCCTTGATCTCATGATTTTCTGAGCAAATCATGCATGTTTCTACAACTTTTGCATCCAAGGGACATTCCCTTAAAGCATGTTTCTTTCTACATTTCGGACAAAAGATGGCTAAAGCATCTGTTTCTGCTTTCTGCTTGTTTTGGATTTTAAGGGTGTCTATTTGTTCACTAAGACCCCCTAAGATATCAGTTTTAAACTCATCAAGCATATTACCAATCTCTGCCCTACTTACTGATCCAGTTGCAGATTTGTTAGCCCTAATAAGAGAAGAATCCCTAGGCCCTTTTCCAGGTTTAGATCTTCCCCTTGAGAATTGGATACATAGTTCTGTTATATCATGAAATGGGAGTTGAGAAATGTCTCCTTTACCCATCATGTTTAAAATGTCTATCCATTCATCTCTAATGGCTTTTAATAGAAGGGCTTTCAAGGTTTCATTATCTAAGTTGCTCATCTTTGCTCTTTTCAAGTTGTATTGAAATCTTTCAATTAAGTCTTCCAAATTTTCATCTTCTTTTTGCATCATTTTGAATACCTCATCCTTGTGATTGGTGGGCATACAATAGTCCAAGTATCTATCCAAAATGTTTGTTTCATATCATTCCAAGTCCTAATAGATTGAGTGGCTAATCCCATGAACCATTTCAAAGCAGATCCCTTCAATGTTGAAGGAAACAATTTGAGTTTTTGAGAATCTTCCATATAGTCATAAGTTCGGCACACTACTTCAAACTCAAATAGAAATGTTTCAGGATCCTCACTTCGTAATCCATAAAAGTTAGGGAGAACAGATGGTGAGATATTTTTCATTGTTGCATGAGTTTCCTCATCAACTATAGGGAATCCTAGAAAATTGTCCCTATTTCTATCGTTATTTCCTTCACCATTGTTATCTTCATTATCTCCTCCTCCTCTACCTCCACCTCTATTTATTACTTCCTCTTCCATGATAGTTTCTTTAGAGTCCTTATAGTCCTCTAGTTCTTCTACCAAGGAAGGATGAGAGAAAGTTTCTTTGTTTTCTAAGTGGGTTTTAGTAGGTGGTATAGGAGAATCCTCTAATTCAGTTGTTCTTTGACTTCCAAATATCTTAAGGCTAGGGGTAGATGTTGGTGAATCTGGTCTATGCCTTGAAGAAGATGGAGTTATGAAAATCGAACTCTTGGCTTTAGCTATAAACCTTCCCCTAGAATCTCTTGCTCTATGCATGTCATTTTTTTTTTTTTTTTTTTAAAAGTTGGGCTAATAATTCTCTTTCTGATCTTCCAGATCACACTAGGTGCAAGAAGAGAGCATACTTAAGAAATTACTAAACCAATAACTCTCTTTTCTGATCCTCCAGATCACACTAGGTGCAAGAGGAGAGCATACTTCAAGAAGTTATCAAGTTTTCCCTTCTTTTATGATTTTATGTTTTTTTTTTTTAGAAATTGGCTACCTAGTTACACTTCCCCGGCAACGGCGCCAAAATGTTTGGTCAATTTAGTGTGTCCTAAATTGCTGCATTTAATTGTCAATCCGGGAATCGTAAGCTGATGAAGTGTGGCGCACTATATGTGCAAGATAACCTCTTTCTTAACTTTTTGTCGTTTGTGGTCTTTCTAAGGTAAAATGGAAATTCTAAAGTGAAAAGCAAGCTTGGTTATATTTATTCAAGGAAGTGATATCCCCTATAATGATTTACCAATCTTGAAACTTTAAAAGCAAATTGAAATTATAATGACAAAAGAAAGTAAACTGCTGAAATGAAAAGTGTTGCTAATCTAATGAATCAAAACAAGAAACTAGTGAACATGAAAACTAAACTATTCTTGCTGCCAACTGAACACAAAAGAAACTACGCTTATGGAAATTCAAAATTGCAATGAAATAAATCTAAATCAGATTACATCAATTCATTTTCTGACCCTTCATCATTAGACTAGCTATGACTTGCGGAAGTAATCATAAACAACTTGTGTAACTGATATTTAATTCGCAGAAAGTAAACTAATACTAAACCATACACACATGATTCAATCCCTCGCCATCAGTCCAGCTGTGGCTTTCGGAGGCAATTGAAGATGTCATACATGATTTAATATATCTAAATTTGCAGAAAAGGAACTAATACTAAACTACACATTTCATCATGCAGCCCCTCACCATCAGTCCAGCTGTGGTTTTCGGAGGTAACTGAAGACGCTATGAGCATCTTAATATATCTAATTTTACAGAAAGGAAACTAATACTAAACTACACATTTCATCATGCAGCCCCTCACCATCAGTCCAGCTGTGGCTTTCGGAGGTAACCGAAGACACTATGAGTAGCTTAATATATTTAAATTTAACTACTGAATCAGATAAGCAAAACTGAAATGTACAGAACAAGACTGAAGTTAAATAAAAGCTGTGGAAAGAAAACTAGCAGCAGAATAATGTCAGTTTCATATCATTAGCTAAAATACTATGAAAATGCCCCGGGCTGTCTACCTAAAACCTGCACAAGAAAACTGATCAGTGATTTAATAATCATAAAAACATGAAAGACAAGAATGCAATGGAAATTAATGAACAGAAATGAAGCAACTATGAAATATGAACATGTAATGGGTTATAATACAATGATTGTTTAAAGAAATGAAATGAAAAATATAAACATTAATACACAGAACCTCGGCTGAGCAGGGGCCCTCTACGCAGCTTTGGTAACGATCCTCAACACAAATTAAGTTGAAAACAGAGTTTTTCACATTAAAAGGCAGTTCATTACAGACTAGTAGTATTACGGCTCAAGGCAGCGTAATCACTACATAACAAAGTACACACATCAACTATCAATTAACAATTCAACAGCTATCAACTCAGCAACTATCAACTAACTCTACGTGCGTATGCAAACGCTCTATATAAAGCAATAAACTGTAACTGTCTCCTGAAGTTTATGATAGCAGCCAGCACGTAGACCACTAAGGCCACGGATATAGGAGTATGGCCATGTTGGAAAACGGATCTATGGAAGGTGGGCGCTTGAATTCAACTCGAGAACTTTGCGAACTTTGCACAGATGTCAATTAACTGAACCTCATGAAACTTGGAAAGGTAGTATGGATGTTTATATGCTGCAACAGTCCATCGAGCATAGAACTCCATAGTTGACTTCGCGTGGATGGCTTTGGCCAGCGGCTTTCTTTGTGAATTACTTGAACCAATAGGACCACGAACCATGTCCTTGTCATTCCTAACTGTATGTGGCTCGTTTCTCGTAGGCACACAACATCGATTTGATTTCCACAAAATAGGCTGGGAAAGTTGCGGCGAGGCTGCGGGAAAGTAACCAGTTCCATAGTTGTATCAAAACAATCTAAATCAAATAGAAAACACACAAACATAATTAAAAACCATGTTAGATACCCTTTTGCACATGATATTGACAATTTTGGAGGTTTAGGTGAGTGAAAAAGATATGGAAAAGTGTATGGAAAAGAGGCAAATTCGGGACTCAACACCTTCCCCTTCCTTTTATAAGATGAGATCTTGAGAAACCCTAAACCACATTAAAAACCCTAACTCCTTTCACATGAAGATCCTCCATCTAGAACTGCACTGATCAACAAGGAGGTTCAATGCATCTGGACATTGTTGTGATTTGGTCCTATTGACCCAGTCAATATCCTAAATTTTTGTTCACATACAAGTGTATTTTATTGAAATAGCCTTGATTTTCCTCTGTTCACATTGGGCATTGATTTATTTTGATGTTCCTAGGAGTTTAGATGTCCTCCTTTACATTTTATTCATCAATTAAGAAAATAAAAAAAAAATGAAATATTCCTATTATCTTGGGATAATTAGGAATATTACAGTCACTCTTGCACAAATACTGGCCAAGAGCCTAGTCATGGACATAGTAGTTGCTGACATTCCCCCGAAGTATGGCATGCTTTTATCTAGATCATGGGGAGCCAAACTTCAAGGGAATCTCCAAATGGACATATCATATGCTACCATCCCGGTTTTTAACCAAACAAGGAGATTGTACCACGAAACTAACATGAAATACATGGTAAGCAGCCAAGATAGGCCAAAAAACACCACTCTCTATTCCATCCACTTAGACATTGACTCATTTATCTTGTACAATGAAGATGACATTAATGAATAAGTAAATAAAAATGAGAAAGATCTAGGCCCACCATAACAGTCAAATCAATCACCAAATGAAGAAAATGACATCCAAAACTGTAGCAGCCATTAACAACAACATAATGGAGAATCTGAACTCGAAACACTTTGGAACATGAGCTTTGATGGCTCTTGTGGCAAAGCTGGTTCATGAGGTGGTGTTTGGATGCATAACACAAATGAGGGTCACTCCTACAAACTAGCTTTTCAATGCACTAACAATATTGCAGAGTATGAGGCTCTTCTCCTTGGTTTACATTTACTAAAAGGCATAGGAGCTAAGAAAATTTCTATTCTAGGAGATTCTAAGCTGATCATTAGACAAATCAAAGGATATTATTCAGCTAAAAATCCTTGGCTAAGAGAATATAGGAATGCTTCCTTAGACCTCCGGAAAACTTTTGAGGAGTATGAACTTACCTCCATTCCTAGAGCTCAAAATACCCTTTCTAATGAACTTGTCTTTGCTTCCAGCACTTGCCAAGCACCTCATACAAATGAAAAATACACAATAGAAGTCAAGTGAAGACCAGTAGTCCCAGATAACATTAATTATTGGCAAGTATTTGAAAATGAAAAACAGATTGAAGACTTCTTGCAGCCTAAAACTAAGTTTGAATTGTCAAAATCAGACTTAATTCTTCAAGAAGATTGTCTAGCTGAAAAACAAGCCCACAAAACAGAGCTACCTTATACTGTTGATATAAACATGCTAATATATCCTCTTGAGGCTGAATTGTTTGAAGATTTGGATCATAAATACCTTAAGGTTTTACAATGCAAAGATAATTCAATACCAAGAGGTATTGCCCCATTAGAAGAGCTGTTTGACTTCAATGATGTTGCTAGGAAGCCAAAAATGGAAACCACTGAGGCTTATGTAGAAGAATGCAACATAGGTAGCATGGAAAAGCCCAAAATGATCAAGCTGCCCAAAACTCTATTACCTCACATAAAACAACAATACATTGAGTTGTTCAAATAATTCAAAGATATTTTTGCATGGGGTTATGAAGACCTTAAGTCCTATGACACAAACATTATTCAACAAAAAATTCCTCTCAAAGAAAATTAGAAACCTTTCAAGAAAAAATTGAGAAGAATAAACCTCATCCTAGTCCCTCTAGTTGAGAAAGAAATAAAAAAGATGTATGATGCTAGGATCATAGTCCCAATCAAGTATTCAGAATGGGTTTCAAACCTTGTGTCAGTCAGGAAGAAAACCTGGGAGATTAGGCTATGTATAGACTTTAGAAAATTGAAAAAATCCTTCCTAAAAGAAAATTACCCTTTACCCGAGATGGATCATATACTACAAAGGATGGTAGTTTCTAAAAGGATCTCATTACTTGATGGCTTTTCCGGTTACAATAAGGTACTAGTACTTCCAAGTGATCAACACAAAACTACTTTCACTACACCTTGGGGCACCTTCATGTATGTCAAAATTCCTTTTGGGTTAATGAATGCGGGGGTTACTTTTCAAAGAGACATGGACATAGATTTTTATGAAGACATAGGCCGCTTCATAGTCATATACCTTGATGACATCACTATCTATTTTAAAACTGATGAAGAACACCTAGTCCACTTGAGAAAAGTCTTTGAAAAATGTAGGAAGTATGGCCTATCTTTGAATCCTAAGAAACCATTGTTTGGTCTTCAAGAAGGAAAAATCTTAGGCCACATCATTTCCGAAGAAGGGATAAACATAGACCCCAAAATGATTGAGGGTATCTTACAAATCAGCCACCCAAGAAACATTAAAGAGCTGCAATATTTCATTGGAAAGATAAACTTCCTAAGGAGGTTCATATCAAACCTTTTTGAACTCCTAAGAGACATCACGAACATGCTGAAAAGAGGAGTAGGAGTCAAGTGGACCATGGAAGCCAAAAAATCCTTTTAACTGGTAAAACAAGCGCACACTCATACACCAGTTCTAATCAGCCCCGACTTTACCAAAGATTTATTCATTTTCTCCTTTGCATCAGAACATACTATTGTTGCAGTATTTCTTCAAAAGAACATAATGGGACGAGAACAACCCATAGCTTTCCTTAGCAAAGCATTAAAGGATGCACCTCTAAAATATAACATCATGGAGAAACAAGCATTTGCCTTGGTAAAAGGTTTGAAAGATTTTAGAGTTTGCATTTTGCATTCCCATATCATAGCTTTTATTCCACATACAATCATTAAAGACATCCTAAATCAGGACCCGGATGGTAAAAGGGGAAAATGGACTGCTATTATCTTAGAATATGATTTGGAAATCAGACCCACTAAACTGATTAAAGGACAAGGAATCACAAAACTCATGGATGAATTGAATTTTCAAGCACTAAACATGAATATGATTGATGCATTAGAGGAATAGGAAGAATTCACAGCTTCACCCATTGAATAATTATTCTTGAATTCATCTTGTTATGTTGATATTTTATATGTGCTTCTTTATCTTAATACTCCTCCTACCTTGTCCAAAACAAAAGATAGATTCTTGAAACAAAAATGTTACACCATCTTATGGTCATCTAACCTATTATCATTAGATGGACCCAAGTACACCATGTAAGACAAATTTTACCCTAAGTAAAATTGCTTTCAATATGTAAAATAACTTAGTAAAACACCTTTATTAAGTTGTTTATGGTCTAAATAGGAAACCCCAAAAGGAAATAATAAACAAATATTTCCTCAAGGAATAATTAGTTAAACATCAATTTAATTATTATTCCTAGTCATATTTAACCCAAAGCAAGGAAATCAACTAAATAAATCCTTATTTATTTGATTATTTCCTAGGAATAAGTTATTTAATCCTTATTTAAATAATATTCCTAGTTAAATTTGACTAAATCATTTATAAATAATTAAATAAAACATTATTTATTTAATTATATTTCCACCATTTCCTTAAAATAATAAATAAATCATTTATTTATTTATTATTTATAAATAAAGGATTTGACCCAAGTCAAAATATTTTTCCTCCAACAAATATAATAAAATATTCCTAAAAGGTGGTTCTAGAAGTTGGTTAATAATATTTTATTCATGCACCAACTTCTATACTACCCTAATATTTTGTTATAAATAAAAGGGTTTTCCCATTCATTTGTCACCTTTTGTTGCATACTACATCACTCTAGATCTATACTCTTGGTCTGACTTTGAGCCATTATCATTGTCACATTCTCCATTATTTGCTCTGTGATCTCCCTTTGAGTTCTATGTTTGTTTGGGTTTTCTACACCAACAAGAGAGAGAAATTCTAGATCTGAAGTGCTGAGGACTTTCAAGAACCCATCGCATTGAGGAGAATTGGAAACACCTTTCTTATTTTCCTCTCAGGTGCCCCTTAATATAAAAAATTCTTTAAAAAATATTGTTCTTGTCTTGTCTATTGGATGCATGGAGCAAAACCTTATTTTCACTGTTGTTACAGGTCAAAATACCTCCTCATCAGCTCAGAGGAGAAGACAAATATGGAAGGAATACAAAGACCTAAATTAAACCTATTTTTGCCAAGGTAACGCTTATCTAGAACAGTACAAGAGTGTTATAACGCAGTCAATCAGTGAATGAGATGCGTTAGTGGCTAGGGAAATGCTCTGCTTACACTAAAGGGCAGTGTTACCCGTGTTTTAAGTTTGAATCGGGAAAAGCCCGCGGAGAATGATTTGAATCTCTGAATTTCCCTCACAAGAGGATCAGTTCATAAAAGAAACTGCAACACACCAGTTCATTATTGGTTATTGCCATAAGAAGACTGAACTCAAAAGGAGGCAAAAGCATAAAGATCAAGGAAACATCCAAGTTTTTTCCATCCCAAACTAGTGGAAAGAGAAAGGCAACAATGGCTTTCTCCCTCTCCTATAAGAAGGAGTTGAAGGCTCTTAATTGAAGGTCGAAGGATTGCTGAAGGTTTTGCATACTTGTGGAATAGAGAATAGTGTGAAGGCCAAGAGTCAAAGAGGCTCCTAGAGAGCTTGTTGACTTAGACTTCTTCACTTGAGAGATAAGAGAGATTGGGAGACTGAGGAGGGCTTGGTGCAACCGACGGTTGTAATCCTCCTTCTTTCAAATTAATAGAACTATGTTTGTTTTGTCCATTCAATGCTTAATGTTGTCATTATTGTTGGAACATTTACATAGTATGATATGAATGGCTCAGATGTGTATAATTTAGAAGTTCATTATATATTGGCTTGATTGATAGAATATATGTTATGTTAGGAGTTACACGGGTGCTTTGACTAATTTCAGGACTAAGATTTGGAGCTGGTGAAGAAGGACTCTTGCTTTGCTGCCTAGTGCTCTCCAAGGGACTCCAAGACTGTCAAAGAGGTAATTCTATATCGTATTCTATCAAGTTATTTCAAGTTAATATGAACATGCTCGTGCCATCTTTGTGAACAGCATAGCTAATCTTACTGTTTGCCTCGAGCACCGAAAAGCCCTGAGAGGGATATTCAAAAACCAACCACCCAAGCAGTTTACCCTATAGCAGAATTGGCGACTCCACTGGGGAACTTCCCCATAGTTTCCGGACTATTTCTTCCCTTCTTTCTTCTCTCCTATGTTCACCGATCCTTCCGACCATTTTTATGCCCAATAGACATACCAAACGCTCGCAGAGTTCAATCCTATTTCTGTTGACCATATGAAGTACTTCACCCTGGCTAACGCTACCTTTGTAGGTTCTCCAGCGCGTTATAACGCTGTCTCTGCTTAAATACAGTGCGTTATAACGCTGTATTTACTCACAGACAGAGTGTTACTCAGCCTAAACCTTGTTGTTCACTACTGTGACTGTGTTTTAGCTGCAGAGTTTTTGATCACCAGTATCTTTCCTCGACTGAATCCCTGTGCTTGTCTACTGAGATGACATTTTTGTTTGTTCTTGTTTGAAAAGTTAGTGATTAAAATCATTTACTTTTTAAAGAAGAAATTTTATTATTATTATTATTTTTCTGAATTTAGTTGAGTTTATTCTAAAAGTTTCAGTTCATAGACTATTAAGAAAAGGTAGACAGAAGTCTGAATCTTGAAAGATGAACTGTGTTATTTGAATGTTAGTGCATGGATGTTGAAAAATAAACCTCTCCTTGTAGAAATACTCTTCATTGAATTGAATATCCAGAGAATTTTTTGCATGGTTTCTTGAGTCAGAGTCTCATCACATTTCATACGTCCACTCCCCCTCCGCAAGAATAATAAGAAAGTACACTAAGAATAAATCGATAATAAAATCAATAAACTCTTTTTTGAGCTCACACAAATAGTAGTTCAGGCTAGGATCTTGGGATAGGAACAGTGAGAAAATTACCCAAGATCTCAAAACTTGAAACTAGAGTCATTAACGAGTGAAATCCTACTGCACTCATATTATCGGGACCATTCCTTTACCGGCGCTCAGCACAAGACAACACTTGGGTGCAAAATAAGGTAGCCCGCCTTCGACTGCATCCTGTGGGTGTGTTATGTATTGGGGTTCCCTTCGGGGATGTCGAAATTAGATCGGGGATCTAGGTATTCTGCCCATATAGCACACTGTCCTTGACCATGGACCCCCCTGATGATGTCTATGATTTGAGGTATCCTTAGTGGCCATAATTTTTAGGGACTTACACAAGGTGACTGGGACGGGCTGTCCTGGTACCTGAAACAGACGGACCCACTCTGTCTTCGGTCTTTAGGAGGGTACTCGTGTTCACGAGAGTGCTTACAACTATCGTCTGAGGTTTGGGCGAAGCTCTAGAGTGACCGTAACTATACTTTCGACCAACCCTCTTTGTATAATATTGTGATACTGGATTTCATCACCAGCGAATGGTAGTACTCAGGCACCCTATTCTGGCTACTTGCTGATTGATTTTAGAGAGTCCTTTTTTTCTTTTTTTTTAGGTGTGTGGTTACTATCATTGAGACTTTATAATACATCACAATTTAATAAAATTTGTTAAAATTAAACCGGTCACCGTGGCGTCCCCTGACCCACGCCGTCTGTCTCGCGATAGCAAGGTCTAACTCCTCTCACTATTGAGGAAGAACTGAACCTTGGTAAACCCGAGCCTTCTACGAAAGAGCAGTCTCCTCTGACTAATCTTGATTATCACATAGACCCTTATAATCCAGAATTTCCGGAGGACCCTTTCACTGAAGGGGTAGTACCTCATTACAACCCTCCGCTCACTGATCCGTTGGGGCCTGTGATGATTCAGATTCCACCACGCCAAGATATGTCTTCTGCAGCACAAACATCCATTTCACCAGCGGTATCCACAGGGTCAATGCCAATGGCAACCATCCCAAGTTCGCCACCATCCTCCCCGCCAGTGGCCAGTTCTATGCCATCACTAGGTAACCATAGTAGTCAACATATACCTAACCCCAACCCTACAGTCATCACAACTGCTAGTATCTTACTAAACCCTTCGGCATCTACTCCTACCGTGACCACGTTGGGAATCACGGTAGCTCCTCCCATGAGTACGACTACTTCGATACCTTTCAGCAACCCTTTCGGCTGGAACCCTATGTTGAGTTCAAACCCCTTGGTTACTATACTAGGGGGTAGTGTCACCAGCACGCAGGTAGCAGGGAACATTTCCCTTCCCTTGCATTCCTTAGGACAAATGGGACAACCCATTGTAAATACTATCCCCTTAAGTGGTTCAAACATAGGTGTAGGATCTATACCGTTTCTAAACTATGCAAGTAGTAGCATGCCTCCGGGAAACTCTATTGCATCCATTTGGACTAACCAACCCCAACCTCCATCTGGAATGGGAGGGCATTTTTATACTGGGGGAAACCAACCGTCTGCCCCACAATATACTATGCCCTATGGGCAGCAACCGTATGTTCCTACTCCTCCACCTATGGGAGGATTTTTCAAAGTCCCACTTACCCTCCTGGTAACACGTGGATGGGGGGACCCTATGGTCTAAGTAGTCAGCCCATACTTCCTTGGTTAGATTCGGGGGAAAATCCACAATTTCCATTCTTGGCAGCTTTGGACATACCCGATATCCATAAACTGACGAACGACCCCATCAACCACAACCCGCTTTGGCCTCCAGTACCGCATAAGATTCCTTCTGACATCCCGAAGTTCGACAAGAAACATGGGGACGACCCAGCCGCACACATCACTACCTTTCATTTATGGTCCAAATCCAATTCCATGGTAGATGATAGCGTCCGGCTCCGTCTGTTTCCTCGCACCCTTACAGGCAATGCTGCCAAGTGGTACATTGAATTTCCACGCGCCGTCATCAATACTTTTGGCGCTTTAGCGACGAAGTTCTTAAAGAACTTCCAATTACCAATTAGAATGGAAACCGGAACGGAATTTTTAACATTGCTGTGCCAAGACACCGCCACCCACATCTCTGATCATATTCATGAATGGAGACGTAGGAGGAGGCTCGTCAAAGCGCCAATACCGGACCATCTCTTGGCCAATTGATTTTGAAAGTCTCTTTTACCTCATATCTCTAAAGCCATTGGCCTTTCTGGTGCGGTGACAGAAGATCAATGTATTCATCGTGCCCAACACCTGGATTTAATCTATTCACAATCCGGCACGCTTTGCGATCTTCTCCCCCATGCCCCTGGTAACCCAAATCCCCCGGCCACTCAGGGAACCGAAGCACATGCCGATGGTCTCATTGGCACAATCTTCGGTGTGGCCACAAAGCAGTCTCGAGGGCAAACCTCCCAGCCATCTTCGGCTTCCACCGCCCCCCACCAAACGACTCCTCTTCCTCCCGCTGAGGTAAACTCGGTGCAAACCTCACAAAAACCTGGCGGGAAAAATAAGAAGAACAAGAAGAAGACGTCTTCTTCGGAAGAGTAGTCGGATAATCAGAATAACCCTAATCAGAAAAATGCTGCCAGAAATGACAAAGGAAAGGATAAACCCATGAAATTTCCTTGCAAGATCTATGCGGAGGACCACTTGACATATAAATGTCCTCGGCTGCAGGAATGCACCGATTTTATTGCCAACAAGGATTCTGGGCGAACACCTGCCGTTCTTCATATTCCTTTCCCTAATCAACAGCAGCAACATCAACACATGGTTGACAACCCGCCACAACCCCATCAATGGGGCAATGGTGGTTCACATCCTTCCAGCGAAGGACCATCTGCCATTTATGGCATTAAGAGTGTTGACCTTCAAACTCGAGCCAAGATTTATGGAAATCCTACCATAGATGCTCAAGAACCTGGAACCAGTTCAAATCCACCGCCGCCCAACGATTTACATATCGAATGGCCTACTGATGAACCTATAATTCGTCCCCCCAAAGGGACACTTCGACGCACGAATCATAACACCTCTGCATGTGTAGCCCAAAACTACAATATTGTAGAAGATTTGGTGCAGGCACCGTCAGCCATGTCTGCTCTCGAAGTTTTACAAACCTGCCCAGCACAAAGGAAAGCCTTGCTTTCGGCAATTGGTGGAATAGACCCCCAGGACTCCATGCTAGCTATCTTTGATATGGAAAAGGCTAAATCTCGCCTCTCACACCAACTTGCATTCCAGGTGCAAGTAGTGTCGAAAGGGAGACCAATCCATCGCACTGTCATAGACGAAGGTGCTTCGACCTGCGTTATGTCAGAAGCTTGCTGGCTCAATTTAGGTTTTCCTACTCTAACCCTGCCATCAAATTCCCTCAAAGCTTTTGATGGCCACACCTTCTTCCCAAAAGGATACCTTGCTAGCTTTCCCGTCACTCTGGGTGGGAAAACGGTAAACGTGGATGTTGAAGTCATCGAGTGCCATCTCGACTATAATCTATTGCTTGGTCGCAGTTGGTCTTATGCTATGACCGCCGTTGTGTCTTCGGTCTTTCGACTCATCCTATTTCCATTGGATGGGAAAATAGTCACGATCGATCAGCTATCCTTCTGCACCCCTGATTATGCCACTTTACCAAGTAGCACTGTACCCTTAATAGGAGGGGTCACTGACTCTTACGTCAGTATCGGTACCGGTCTTCTGAAGGCATCTTCCCTACTGGGTTGTTTTCCTCTACCGCTGCCGCAGATCCTAAACACGGTTGCAATGATATCCACCTTTTCGGATGGCTCTATCGACCCATGGATCATCTCGGCACCTTTAGATATTTATTCCTATGGAGATCAGATGCTGCTTTCGCCGGCCGAGTTGGCTTATCAAGCCATCCAAATCGCATCTGAACCCTCCACTGATATGGTTTCGACCACAGGTACAAACCTCCCTCCCATCACATTTCTCTCTAATGATCTCCTCAATGAAGTCTGGCCTACAGAGGAAGCTATTCGAGAGGTCATGTCATTAGAAGAGTGACCTTGGGGAGAGTTTCACCATCGAGCTTCGATGATTGACTCGGACGTGATGAAAACTGAAATCCCGTCTTTTGACCAACCTGAGATAGTTCCCTCCTCTTATACGACTGTTCACACTATCGATTCAGAGGGGAACATGGGTAATCTTTCCAAGACACTGCTCATTGATATCTCGGTAAAAACGGGTATCGTGGAAAATATTCAGATTGGAGCTAACTGCAATCCTAAGGAAATTGCGTCCTTCACATCTCTTTTTAAAGAATTCCGTGATGTCTTTGCTTGGTCTTATGACGAAATTCCCGGCATAGATCCTTCTATTGTCGAGCATGAAATCAAGAGTTATGACAATGCTAAACCGGTCCGGCAATGACTCAGACCTGTCCACCCGCGCAAAGCAGCCACCATTAAGATTGAGGTAGAAAAATTTTTAGACGCTGGCTTCATCTACCCCGTTCCCTTAATGGAATGGGTTTCCAATCCGGTTCCCGTTGATAAAAAACAAGGCACTATTCGTGTTTGCGTTGATTATCACGATCTGAACGCCGCTTGTCCAAAAGACAATTATCCTACGCTGTTCATTGATCAAATTCTTGATGATTGTGCCGGATGCGAATCTTTTTCCTTCATGGATGGATTCTCAGGATATAACCAGATTGACATAAAAAATGAAGACCAACATAAAAATGCCTTCATCTATCCTTGGGGCACGTTTGCGTATAAAAAACTCCCATTCGGCCTGAAGAATGCTGGAGCAACTTTTCAGCGGGCTATGGACTATGCTTTTCATGAAATTCGACATATTGTACAAGCTTAATTGGATAACCTTCCGGCCCATTCCAAGAAACGCTCTGATCACCTTGCTCATTTAAGAGAAATTTTTTCTAGGTGCATATTCTACAATATACGTTTGAATCCGCATAAATGCGTATTTATGGTCGAGTCTGGACATCTGTTAGGTTTCATTTTTTCCAAGCACGGGATTAGGGTTGATCCCGATAAGGTTAAGGCAATTGTTGAATTGCCGGCACCACAATCCATCCTCCAACTCCAACGTTTGCAGGGGAAGGCAAACTTTTTACGTCGATTCATCGTCAACTATGCCGAGATAACGAAAGGATTTATGCGATTATTGAAGAAAGGAACACTATACTTGTGGGATGACCAAGCTCAACAGTCATTTGATGCTTTAAAACATGCACTTGTTTCAGCACCACTCCTTAGTGCCCCTGACTACTCACGCGACTTTCTCCTCTACCTGGCAGCCTCACCATCCTCACTTGGAATGGTTTTGGTCAAGTTCATAGTGACGACAGTGAACATGTGATATACTATTTGTCCAAAGTTCTAATCGGACCTGAATTACGTTATTCACATGTGGAGAAACTCTCTCTGGCGGTAGTTTTCGCCGTCACCCGACTCTGACATTATATATTGCTGCGACAGACTACGGTGATTGCTTTGGAGAATCCCATGCGACATATCTTGTCTAGACAAATTATTGGAGGGAAATATTCCAAATGGATTGTCATCCTCCAACAGTTTGATTTGGTTTTCATGGCTGCCAAAGCAAAGAAATCCCTCGTCTTCGCCAAATTATTATCGGACCTTCCCAGAATCGACCCAGCAGAAGTAGCTCATGATCCATTTCCCGATGAATCTGTCTACTTGGTCGATTCTTCGGAACCATGGTATGGAGACATCTTATTCTACCTGCAAACCCAATGCTTCCGCCCAATTCTCACGTCCGACGACCGTCGTCGTATCCGCCACCAAGTAAAGCACTACCTCGTGCTAAACGATACACTATATCGTCGTGGTGTTGATACTATTCTTCGACGTTGTCTCACTATCGATGAGGAAGATGTGTTTTGAATGACTGCCACCAATAACCGGCACGTAAGATTTTTTGGGCAGTAGCTATGCCTGAAAGATGACCATGCGCGCACATCCTACCCCCTTCATCCGGTTATCTCCGTTGGCCCTTTCGCTAAATGGGGAATTGACTTCGTCACCTGCAATCCCACTTTGGAAAATGGACACAACTACATCATGGTTGCAGTCGATTATTTTACGAAATGGGCGGAAGCCCTTCCCACTTTTAAAGCTGATGGCGAAACTGCCGCTCTCTTCCTGTTTAATCAGGTAATCTGTCGGTTCAGCGTACCCCTATCAATTGTCATAGATCATGAATCCCCCTTTCAGAATTATATGATGACCGAATTAACATCCATGTTAGGCTTCCGTCAAGATCAATCTTCGTCTTATTATCCTCAAGCTAATGGTCAAGTGGAAGCCGTAAATGGTGTCCTCAAAACCATGATTCGTCGATTGGTCGGAAACCATAAAACCACGTGGCATCGGAAGTTGTATTCTGCTTTATGGGCATACCGAACATCAGTCAAAACTGCCACAGGCTTCACACCATTCCAACTTGCTTTCGGCCTAGAGGCAATGCTTCCAATCGAGTGTGAAATTCCATCACTCAAACTTGCCGTTGAACTCCTGCCTGGCACCATGGCCACTGAAGAGCACTTGCTCTCACTCGATAAATTGGACGAAACTCGTCGAGATGCTACACTAGCACTCGAAGCTCACAAGCGCCGAGTTAAAGCTCAATACGACAAATCTGTCAAACCTCGTTCTTTCCAAGAGGGCGATTTGGTTCTACTCTATGATCAAAAACATGACCTCTTGGGGGCAGGAACACTCCAACCTTATGGCTCGGTCCTTACATCGTCACTAAGGTCCTCTCAAAAGGAGCTTACAAACTCCAGGACTGTAATGGAATTCCACTCGAGGAGCCCCGCAATGGGCTCTATCTAAAGAAGTATTTTGCCTAGTTTCACACTAGGCATATGCTTTGTAATTTTATGTATATAAGTTTTGCCTATTTGTTTTGATGCTTCTGGATTATTTTTGGTTTAAGGTGTTTTTATCATGTAATCTTTTTCTTTCACACAGATGTCATCACACTCGTTATCATACGTCGGATATGCGGACGGTGCTAGTCGTCACACTAGATGCATTGCTTCAACTGCTTGGGTTCTCTACACTCCTGAGTCAGACCTTCTTGGTTCTAGGGGAATATTCCTGGGTAACGCCACCAATAATGTTGTTGAGTACATGTCAATGATCCAACTTCTCACGGAAGCGGCATCTCGTGACATCTCCGATTTAGTGGTCAGGTTAGATTCCCAACTCATCATTATGCAGTTAAACAATCATTACCATGTCCTTCATCTTGTGTTGTTACGTTATTTTTTACGAGTATGACTTTTAGAGCATCAATTTCAAACAATCACATTTGAACATGTTCCTATGCATTAGCCGATTCTTTGGCAAATTATGTGTTAGATTGGCATTTGTCACATTTATTATAAAAGATTTACTCATGAGTACATATATTTTTATCACATTAAAAATACATAAAAATTTAAAAAACACAAAATCACCAAAAACTATATATATATATATATATATATATATATATATATATATGTCATGTCCAGTACATAGTAACATCAAAAAATCTTCCAAAACTTGGGGTGTTTTACAAAAATTTGGCTATACTAAGCCACGCTCTGACACTAATACATCCGCTCCGCCAACTAAGCCTGATGCTCATGGTAGCATACAACTGCTCTAGCTATCCTCCTCAGAGGCACTAGGTATCTCTCTGGCACACCTACAGTATGCCGTTGCAGACGAACTGGAACCTTCCGCATAGGAAGCGGTGGTATACCCATACTCAGACCCTCCAGGTTTCTGGAGAGTTCATGTAAAATTTGGGCGTCATCATCGTCGCCGGCTTCCGCATCCTCTACTGGTGCGCCGACCCCGGGTAGCTGCAGTCCTCTCCGTGCATAGCGAGGGGATCCAACTGGATGGACAGGTGCCACATATGTGTCAAGCAAACAAAAGCTTCATGTCAAAACATAATTTTCACCCTATTTTAACAAAAAAAAAAATTACATAAACATTCAAAAGATAAAAAAACAAAATACTTCTTTGAAAAACAATGGTCATTTCCTTCTTACCATCGAGCCCCCACTGGGTGCCAAGGGGCAGGACCAACTCCGGATCGCCTGTGAATTTCATCCCTGCATATGGATAATCCTCGATCATGACTATCTGGGCGTCTAGCCAATCAAAAAACCCATCATCAAAGCAGTGACGGACGGGACCCTCTCCAGTCTACAGAAGCAAAGTGGCCCACCGAGTCTGCCTCGGCTCACGTGGACCCAATGGCACTGTAGAGATCCTGGGCCTCATCAGTGGTATCCGCTCCAGTATAAAAGAAACAATCAGTGTACCGTACCCAAACTCTTTTTGAGTACGAGCCTTGCATGCAGTGAGCTCTGCTCGGACCCGACGAACAACCCTGTCACACCAGTCGAAAACCTGAGGCTGCATACAGTCCAAGGCTAGGAGCATCTGGGCCTTGGTGGCCACATGCTGACTCTGGCACCTGCAAAGCGAACAATCATCCATAAAATAGACCGCAGTGGTCTCAAAGTCACCTGTGCAATAGGTATCTGGTTACTCACAGCCTGAGTGCCACGTATGCAGTGCGCATGGATCAGATCAGTAGTGGAACGAGGGTCAGCTCTGGACCCCGTCAAATTGGGCCTCGCCCCACGACATGATAGGCTGGTCAAAAAGTGCACATCATCCTTTTCGATTGCGAGCTCATTGACCCCAATCCGAAAGACATGATGCCGTTCGTCCCACTACTGGATCAGCCACCTCAGGAGGTCCTCTTGACCCCTCATCAGTTCTAAACGGGCATTTTTGAGCAATCTGCACCTCCGGAGAGCCACCAAGCTTGCCGCATCTGTCACCATCTCTCGTTCTTCCCGCTCATGTTCTATCTCTCGCTAGATACTCATGAATAACAGTTGAACACCTGCAAATGCAACATTTTCAACCAATCAAACCTTGCCGGGACCACTTCAAAACAGAAAAAATTGAGTTGTTAGAAAACATGGTGCACCTAACGTGGGCGCTAGTACAAAACAGAGCGTGCTAACGTGGAACCCCTTCATGGGTTGTGCGCTTAACGCAGTTGTTGTACTCCTGACCCGCGTTAGGTGCAAATATTTTTCTAGGGCCTCGAATTTTTCTAATTTTGAACCAGCAAAAACTAACAAAAAGACAATTAAATGATAGCAGGAGGTTCTAGCTCTTACCTAGATCTCGCGGAAAGGAAAATTGTTACCCGGATCGACCGTAATCGTCAGCTAAATTTTTCACCCATTTTCACCCTAGAGCTTCTTCACAGCACTCAAAACAGTGAAAATGAAAGTCTTTTGACCTTCTTATAGCAAATTCTGGGGCATGAATCTCTTAAGCTAGTCGGAAAAGTCGTGATTTCTTGTTGCGCATGTGTCGCAACTCTCGATATTTGGTACTGGTGTTCTAATAAGGAATCGAGATTTATGAGCAGACATACTCATGTTGATATCGAGCATTCTTTTTACGGTATTTTTCTTGCTCGCTAATCCGAAAAACCTCGAGTTTTCTCCTTCGGACTCGTTAACCTTACACGAAGTTGATATCGAGCGTTCTTTTTGTATGGTATTTTCTTGCTCGTTAATCCGAAAAACCTAGAGTTCTCTTCTCCAAACTCATTAAAGCTATGGAGAAGCACTGAGCTTTCTTTTAAGGAATCTTTTTCTCGCTCATAAAACTGAAAAAATCCTGAGTCGCCTTTGTCAGACTCGTTAAAAATACTTCGACAGAGAACAAGGAGCCATTCTTTTCCTCTTTTTCAAAGCTCTTTAAACAGAAAAAGTAACCGAGTTTTCTCCGCGTGACTCGTTAAAATTTCACGAAGGGTACCGAGTTTTTCTTTGTTGGACTCGTTAAAATTTCACAAAGAATATTGAGTTTACTTCATCTCTTCGTACTCATAACAAAATGAGGTAGACGTCCATCGAACATAGATTTCTCACTTTTCCGGATTTGATGGACTAACTTACGGAAAATGAATTGTTTCGGGCTTACTATTCTCCCTTTACCGTGCCTGGTTATCAAGACATGACAAAGGTACCCCAATGGAGTCGTCTTTTACGACATTTTTCAGACTCTCTAAACATGAAAAATTCACCGATTATACTCGTCTGGACTCGTTAAACCTAATCAGACAGGACATGGAGTTGTCTTTTATGACATTTTTCAGACTCTCTAAACATGAAAATTCACCGAGTTTACTCATCTGGACTAGTTAAACCTAATCAGATGGGGCACAGAGTTGTCTTTCCTAACATTTTTCAGACTCTCTAAACATGAAAAATTCACCGAGTTTACTCTTCTGGACTCGCTAAACTTAATCAGACGGGGAAAAATTTGGACAAAATGGATACTACCTCTGTTACATTTTCAAAAAAGGTCAATTTGGCAGCAAAATTCTTGAACATGGCACTTCCCAGAAAAATCTTTCGCAGTTAGCCGAACCCTACCATCTATGAGTATTAGCCTTCATTTCCCAGTGTCCCTGCACCAGTAAAATCCTAACACACTCTTTGGTGTTCATCACGCTTCAGCTGCCTAGTACCCTGCTAGAGTGCCTTCTATTGTTCAAGCAGATCTCGTTATCTACTGCTCCTGTTATCAACCAAACCGCTCATTATGCCAGAAATTATTTGTCGTCTGACATTCCCATTTACTCTTCCTTATCTCAAATCATAAACAAAATCAGTTGGTTTCCGTTTCGTGTTGACTGATGTAGGACACCTCAGTGCCTACCTTTCAACATATCACTTCCTATCGACTTCAACATCTTATCTAGGAAGTTGATCCAGAAACCCATCAGTACCCGGATACTTGCAGACATCAGTGGCAGGTAGTCTTGTGTTTGATCAAGGGTCTTCATCATTAGCTCCTGGTCGAATGATTCTATGAGTGTTCGACTTCAACTCCTTTTATTCACACTCGCTAGATTGTACTGGGCATCTTAGGGACCATCATCATTATCGGTGGCCACCTTCGCGTCTATTAACAGTTCTCATTATTGACTGGTAATCAGATGATTTCTCACATGTTCGACGACAACTCCTTCATTCACATGTTGAGAAATATGCATTTTAAGTGAATCGGTGGTCAAGACCTTGGGGAAAAGGCTACATCATTAAAATTGTGTTTCCTTCCCCAAGTTGCGATATTGTTTATGGAGACAGCTTCTTCAGCCTGATCCTGTTATGACAGACACTTCCACATTGTGCCTATTGGTGGATAGATTCTTCATATCTGTACTCTAGAGAAATCATGTTGTTTAAGCTACTGAGCATGGGATATGCCCGACTCTAGGAAAATACTATATTTTCTGATGTATGTTGTTGTTTCAGGTTTTCCTCAGTCTTTCAATCTCTCTATCTCTACACAAATTGTAAAGTATTTCGGCCATCATCTTTGTCTCTAACCTCACACTTTAGGGGGCATCTGTTACAGGTCAAAATACCTCCTCATCAGCTCAGAGGAGAAGACAAATATGGAAGGAATACAAAGACCTAAATTAAACCTATTTTTGCCAGGGTAACGCCTATCTAGAACAGTACAAGAGCGTTATAACGCAGTCAATTAGTGAATGAGCCGCGTTAGTGGCTGTTGAGTCTCAAATATGCATCTTTTCCATACATCTTTCTAGACCTTTTTCATCCACCTGAACCTTCCAAGTTGTCAATATCATTGTATATTAATTGCAAAAGAGCATCTAACATGGTTTTTAATTATATTTTTGTGTCTGCTGTTTGATTTAGATTTTTCTCATTTAGCTGCGGAATCTTGCCATTTTCCGCAGCTGCTGCAACTTTCCACAGCCATTTTGTGAAACTCCATGTTACAGGTGTCTACAGGAAAAACGAGCCACATGGGCAAGTCTGAAATGATGTGGACATGGATCATGTCCTATTGGCTCGAGCAAATCCATCTAAAGAGGCTGCGGTCAAAGGTGTCCAAATGGAAGTCAACCGTAGAGTCCCACGGTGACAGGACTCTATTTCGTGTCACGTGAAGGTTCATATGGCCGTTTGTGAATTGCGGGAGACAAATCAACATCTGTACACGGCTCCATAGCCGAATTCAAATATCCACTCCTCATAGATTTACTCTTCAATACGGCCATGATCCTAGATCTGTGGACGTAATGGTCTACATGTTCTCCATCAGCATAAACTTTAGGGAATCAGTTGTATTTCCTTTGTTATAAATAACGCGTTTGTATACGCATATTAGATTAGTCTGTGTTAGTTTTTATTAGCCTGCTCTGTAATGTAATTACGTTGCCACTGTGCCGTAATATCACCTTTCTGTTATGACTGCATTTTAATATAAGAAGACTCTGTTTCCAAACATAATTCGTACTTGAAGATTGTTGCCAAGGCTGGTGTAGAGGTCCCCTGCACTCGCCAAGGTTCTGTGCATTATTGTATAGTTTTTGTTTTATTTCTTTAAATCTCATTGTGCCATAATCCATTCACATGTTTATACATTGCATCTTTCATGGTATATATGCTTCATTTCTGTTATAATCTTTCATGCTTTCCATTTTACTTCTGTCTTTCATGTTTTATGTTATTGATCACTGATCAGTGTTCTTGTTTCAGGTTATAAATAGGCAGCCCGGGAATTTGCATAACTTTTTGACTAATGACATGGAATTAATATTGTTCTGCTGCTAATTTGCTTTTCTTAGTTTCTGTTTAATTTCAGTACTGCTTTGTTCATTTCAGTTTTTCTCATTTGCTTCAGTAGTTAGATTTAGATATATTAAATTTCTACACATCTTCATTGCCTCCGAAAGCCACAAATTGACTGATGGTGAGGGATTGAATTATGGATGTGTAGTTTGATATTAGTTTTCTCAAAGTTAGATATATTAAATTTCTTATAACACTTAGTTGCTCTCCGAAAGCCACAAACTTGACTGATGGTGAGGGATTGAATATGACTGTGTAGTTTGATATTAGTTTATTTCTCTGGGTTAGATATCAGGTTACTCAAGTTGTTTATGGTTACCTCCGAAAATCATAGCTGGACTAATGATGAGGGATCAGAAGATAAGTTGATGTAATTTGATTTATATTTACTTTGTTGCAACTTTTGGATTTCTTTCAGTATAGTTTCTTTTGTGTTTAGACAGCAGCAAGGATAGTTTGGTTTTCATGCTCAATAGTCCACTATTTGATTTATTAGACTAGCAGCACATTTTCATTTCAGCAGCACATTTTCATTTCCTTTCAAGTTTTGTCATTGTATGTTTCAAATTCCTTTTTTTTAAGTTTTAAAGTTGGTAAATCATTATAGAGGATATCATTTCCTTGAAGAATCATAACCATACTTGTTTTTATTTTAGAATTTCCATCTCACATTAGAAAACCAAAAACGACAAAAAGTTAAGAAATAGGTTATCTTGCACATATAGTGCGCCGCACTTCATCAGCTTACGAATCCCGGATTGACAAATTAAATGCAAAGAATTTAGGACACACCGAAATTGGGATTTTTTTCAGCGGGCTGGTGAAATTGGGAAGAGACACTAGCAAGGCACTGTGTGTTTGTTTGAATCAAAGCCCAACGAAGTGTGATTTGAATCCTCCGAATTTATTTAAGACGACGGGCCATGTTGTCACAACACTCCCGCCATTATTGGTCATTGGAATAAAGAATGAACTCCAAAGGAGGGGAAAAAAGCATAGATCAGATCTGTGTTTTTTTCCTTCAGTGAGAAAAGGTAACAATGGCTTTCTTCCCCTCTCCTACAAGAAGGAAGCAAAGGCTCTTAATTGAAGGTCGAAGGATTGCTGAAGGCCTGGGCTTGCCCGGGGTCAGAGAATAGTGTGAAGGCCAAGAGTCAAAGAGGCTCCTAGAGAGCTTGTTGACTTAGACTTCTTCACTTGAGAGATAAGAGAGATTGGGAGACTGAGGAGGGCTTGGTGCAACCGACGGTTGTAATCCTCCTTCTTTCAAATTAATAGAACTATGTTTGTTTTGTCCATTCAATGCTTAATGTTGTCATTATTGTTGGAACATTTACATAGTATGATATGAATGGCTCAGATGTGTATAATTTAGAAGTTCATTATATATTGGCTTGATTGATAGAATATATGTTATGTTAGGAGTTACACGGGTGCTTTGACTGATTGCAGGACTAATATTTGGAGCTGGTGAAAAAGGACTCTTGCTTCGCTGCCTAGTGCTCTCCAAGGGACTCCAAGACTGTCAAAGAGGTAATTCTATATCCTATTCTATCAAGTTATTTCAAGTTAATATGAACATTCTCGTGCCATATTTGTGAACAACATAGCTAATCTTACTGTCTGCCTCGGGCACCGAAAAGCCCTGAGAGGGATATTCGAAAACCAACCACCGGAAAGCCCTGAGAGGGATAGAATATATGTTATGTTAGGAGTTACACGGGTGCTTTGACATTCTTGGAGTCCCTTGGAGAGCACTAGGCAGCGAAGCAAGAGTCCTTCTTCACCAGCTCCAAATCTTAGTCCTGCAATCAGTCAAAGCACCCGTGTAACTCCTAACATAACATATATTCTATCAATCAAGCCAATATATAATGAACTTCTAAATTATACACATATGAGCCAT
This sequence comes from Pinus albicaulis, assembly GCA_034641835.2. Lineage (NCBI taxonomy): Eukaryota > Viridiplantae > Streptophyta > Pinopsida > Pinales > Pinaceae > Pinus > Pinus albicaulis. The sequence goes on along the minus strand of CM076579.1, from coordinate 1,568,530,382 downwards.
TCATATCATACTATGTAAATTTTCCAACAATAATGACAACATTAAGCATTGAATGGAAAAAACGAACACAGTTCTATTAATTTGAAAGAAGGAGGATTACAACCGTCAGTTACACCAAGCCCTCCTCAGTCTCCCAATCTCTCTTATCTCTCAAGTGAAGAAGTCTAAGTCAACAAGCTCTCTAGGAGCCTCTTTGACTCTTGGCCTTCACACTATTCTCTATTCCACAAGTATGCAAAACCTTCAGCAATCCTTCGACCTTCAATTAAGAGCCTTCAGGTCCTTCTTATAGAAGAGGGAGAAAGCCATTGTTGCCTTTCTCTTTCCACTAGTTTGGGATGGAAAAAACTTGGATGTTTCCTTGATATTTATGCTTTTTCCTCCTTTGGAGTTCAGTCTTTTTATGGAAATGACTAATAATGAACTGGTGTGTTGCAGTTTCTTTTATGAACTGATCCTCTTGTGATGGAAAGTCGGAGATTCAATTCATTCTCCGCGGGCTTTTCCCAATTCAAACTTAAAACACAGGTAACGCTACCCTTTAGTGTAAGTAGAGTGTTTCCCTAGCCACTAACACAGCTCATTCACTGATTGAATGTGTTATAACGCTCTTGTACTGTTCTAGATAGGCGTTACACTGGCAGAAATAGGTTTAATTTAGGTCTTTGTATTCCTTCCATATTTGTCTTCTCCTCTGAGCTGATGAGGAGGTATTTTGACTTGTAACAACTGCTTAATGTCTTTTTATGCATAGATCTGGATTTGTGCAGCTTTGTCTTGATCAACTAACTATAGATTTGAAGATATTGGTAGCCATAATTGATGTTAGGGCTATTTGTTATGCGTAGCTAAAGTGGCCTTTTTCCGACAAAATATTCATACTAACAATTGGCGACTCCACACGGGTTTTCTTTTGCGATCGCTGTCGTTTTATATATTCCTGCATATCCAGCTATTTTAGACCCTAGGGTTTTTCTTCAGTTTTTTTTTTCCTATTTTTATGGTGTTTTCCACCTCTAAAACCCTAAAACATTAAAATTTTTAACTTCTGTGTCTTTCTGGCCCTATTGCGCAGGTGACAGACATCAGCCGCAGCTGAGGCGACAACTTTTTCTGAAATCTGCCGCCGAGAGACCTGGATCTACAGGTCGCACTTATCGGCCCAAAACCTGCGATCTGGCCTGGAGGATGCACTTTTCTACCCCAAAACTACGACCTGGATTGAAAACAGGTCAAAACCTACGACCTACACTTTTTTCTGCACTTTTCCAGCAATTTTTCTGGGTTTGTCTGAAGCTTTTATCAGGGTTTTCCAGCCTCTGTCTCCACCCGTTTAGACCTGTTTCTGATTTGTTTTACTCAAATAAGTGTGAATCTCGCCCCTTAGGGCTCTAGTACCCTCCAAATTTTTGGAAGAGTTTTAGCTGTTTCAGACGTCTAAATTTTTAGAGTTTCCACCTTCTTCTTTTCAGATCTGATACCTCATTTTCAGATCCCTTTTAGATTAGCTCTTCTCCCTTTCAAATCACCTCATATAGTTTTTTTTGGGTTTGCCTCTAGGGTCACCTCCTTGTCCCTTCTACCTTTAGCTGATTTCCTCCTTTGTTGCAGCAACCTTGCCTCTGCCTTTTTGCTATTTTTTGCACCTCTTTTCAGCATATTTCTCCTTTAGATCCCTATCCCTCCCAACCTTAGATATATTGGCCTCTTTTTAGTTTGTTTTGATTAGATTTTTTCCCTCTTTCAGACTAGTTTTGAGAGACCCGCCTTCTTAAGTTAGATCGATGCATTTTTAGCTGTTAATTTTATGTTATTTCAGCCTTATTTACTGTTCTCTGCAGATTTATTTTCAGTTACAGAGCACACTTTTTCTTTTAATCTAAAAATTTCTGGGTTTAAAAATTAAAATTAACACATGCCACACACTGACCCTAAGTGAAGAAGAGCTTGGTTAACACTGCCTGGCAAAGACTTTAAAATCAATTGACACTGCACCTCTCTGCCCTTGTTTCGACCTTGTTATCATATTCTTCACCTCCCTGACTTTGTTGGTCATTCTTCTTCCCTTTGTGCCGTCATCATAGTGCCTCCAAGGTGTTTGTCCCAAAGACTTCTTGGCCTTCACCCTCAGTTTCTAGTTGGTCGAATTACTCCTTCCCACCGTCTTCGAGTTATTCCTCCCCCGAGTCTGCACTCCGAATCTTCTTCTGATTCTTTGGGTTATCCCCTACTTCTGGTTATCCCCCTGTTACCTTCACCATGTCTAGTTCAGGGCCTACCACTAGAAGCAACCCCGGTCCTACTGCTGGCTCTGTTACTAGCGGAACCACCATGGGAACTTCCTCGACTGTCCCTTTACTCCCTTATATGGCAAGTCTCAGTCTCCCCAATTTCAATTAGTTGATCAATGGTCCTATCTGCCATGATGTTATTTGGCTTGCTATACCAACCAAGCTCCCCTCCAACATTCCCAAGTTCAAAGTCCTTGCTAGTGAAGATCCCTCCAACCATATCCGATCTTTCCACATGTGGTGTTCATCCAATTCCATTACTAATGATTTCATTCATCTTCGATTGTTCCAACGCACGCTTACAGGTGAAGCTTCTAAATGGTATGTTGATCAGACCGCCTCTTCCCATACCACCTTTACGACCATTTCCAAAGCCTTCTTATCTTATTTCCAGCTCCCTCTATGATACGACATTTGTACCAAACTCTTGACTTCTTTCCGTCAATCATCTTCAACCCACCTTTTCTCCCATGTCCAGGAATGGCGGAGAAGAAGGAGCTTATGTCGAGCTCCCACCTTTGAAGATCGGGTCTACATGGACTGGTTCCTTCGCTTTCTCTTACCTGCCATCGGAAAAGATGTCGCATCCCAGTTCCCTAAAACCGAAGAAGCCACCCTCCAAATAGCCTTGAAATATGACCTCATCTATGCTCAATCTGGTTATGTTTATACTGTCCTTCCTGATCTCCCTAGACCTGCTGGCACTAACGTCCTGGAGGCATCTCACTCTACCGATGGTATCGTTGGCGCTGTTTCGCACACTTACGCTCAACCTCCTATGGGCTATGGTTTCCCTCCGGGAGGGGCCAGCACCTCTAGCACTTTTCCCCCTCCAGGTAGCATGTATCCAAGATATGGAATGCCTCCTTCTTTTGCCCACCCTGCCTACCTCAATGTTTCCCATCCTAACCATTATCCTTACCCACAGCCTGGTGTCCCAGCTCCTCCGGCATTTGGACCTCCACCTCCCTTTCCTTATCAACCCCCGCAAAAACAACTACTACCCCCTCCAGGGCAAGCATTTGCACAGCAGGGCGTGACTAATCCACCTTCTTCTCAAAGAAATAGGAAAGGAAATCAAAATCCATTTGCCCCTAGTAATCGTGGATCCAATCCTTCAAGTATTGATTCTAACACTACTAACCAACAATAGGCTCTCAGCCCAAGCTGGACATACCTCTTTGCACCAATAAGCCTTGTTCGTGTTGCGGTTTTTACGGTAATTACACTCACGATTGTTCCCTATTACCACAAATGCGGCAGATATGGGAGTCTCAGGATACATTGCATGGACAACATGCCTCCCCTACTGTTCCCCCCAATTCTTCTACTTCTCAACCAGCTGTGTTTACCGATCCTTTCCCTCAGTAAGGATTCATGGCTACTCAACCACCTCATGCCCCGGTAACCACTTAACCTTCCCATTCTGGTTCCTCCAATTACCAGATTCTCATGATGAATTCTGACCAACCTCTCACCGTTGACCTTAACCTTCAAACTCAGTCTCGTCAGTACCCCAATCCTCCCACTCCGTCTATCCCCGAGTCACCTTCTTCAGGTCCTACAGAGCCTCTTTCGACACCCAATGATCCTTTTCAGATCCCTCAACCCAAATTTTAGGTTCCTATCAAGGTTCCTAAGGGCCCATTATGTCGAAATACTACTTCCGGTTGAGTTTCCCATTCGTATAGCATAGTAGATGATTTGGTGCAGTCTCCTACTGCCATTTCAACACTGGAACTCCTCCAGTCGTGTCCTTCTCAAAGGAAGGATCTACTATCTGCCATGGGTAGTGTAGATCCTATTGATGACCAATTTATTGTTTTCAATGCCCGTCAGTCAGATCATCCTCCCCTTCCTGCTTCCGTCACTTTCCAAATCCCAGTCAAAATCCGGAATGCTAATATGTCTCGGTGTATTATTGATGAGGGGGCATCTACCTGTGTTATTTCTACTTTAGATTGGAAACAACTCAGATCTCTGAGCTGGCCCCTTCTACAATCACCCTTCATGCATGGGATGGCCATGCCTCCCAGCCCATTGGCCTATTCTGTAATTGTCCTATCACCCTTGCGGGCATGATTGTTTGCGTTGACGTTGAAGTCATCAACACCCCTCTTGACTATAACATTCTTTTGGGGCGTAGCTATACCTATGCCATGTCTTATGTCCCATCCATGGTCCACCGCAAGATGTTTTTCCCTCACAATGAAAAGATAGTCACCATTGACCAGTTGACATATCATGAGCCAAAATCTCAGACCTCCCCTGAGTCGACCATCTCTTCTGTAACCAATAAGAAAACCATCGATTCTTTTACCAGTGTTTCCCCAGTCATCTACAAAGACTCCTCCTTTCTTGGAACCTTCCTTGGTCTTCCTCCTCCTCCTGTCTCTGATCCGAGCTTAGTGAATGTTTGCATGATGCAATTGTCTCGGGCTGACCTTAAGCGGCTCGCTTCGGCTAGTCAGTAACCTCAACCTCGCCCAACGCAACCCACTCCTAGCCCTTTTCCTCAGCTGGTCGAACATCTTCCTTTTGGACCTTCTCATCCAGCTAGTACCCATGAGCCTCTCTACCCTCCTGGGTCGGTTCCCCCAGGTCTCAACCATCTGGGAGCCATACCTCCTGGCCATTACCCCACCAATCAGATACCTTTCCTTGCTCCCCCTCTCGGAGTCTATTCGGTCCCCATCATGGCAACCCTTTCCCTCCCTAATTTGACCCTGGGAATACCCGTCTGGTATCTTAATCCTCCAGCCGAGACCCCACCAGGTCACCCCAAACCATACCTTGCTTTGACACCGGTTCAACCGATTCCCTTAGCTTCTTCCATCGCTACAGTGCCACCAACACCTCAAGAAGACCATTCTCCTATTGTGATAGCTACAAGAAAGAAAGAAAAAGCTCACAAGGGGGCATCCAAAGACAAGGCCACCCCAACTAACCCTACCCATCCTCCACCCACCAAGCCTTGTGCCTTATTTTATGGTGTTGGTCATGCCACCCATACTTGTCCCGAGTTGCCCCGTATCAAACCCATGGTTGAAGTCTCGTTCCCTGAGTCTACGGTCCCTGAATCCTCTGTTTCTTCCTTGTCCACAACCAAGAACCCAAAGAATCTTCGCACCAACAAACCCTGTGCTCTGTGTGGTGTCCATGGCCATTATTCTCACCATTTTCCTCACCTTACGCATTACCGAGCCTCTTTAGAGGTCATTCGCGAGTATGAGGTTGAACAAAATCAATCCGCCTCTCCCATCCTCGCGCAGTATGCATCAGGCCAACTTGAGGATCCCCCTGCTACCATTGACATTCCTCCCCTTGATGTTGAGATGACAGAACCTGCCACCCCCATCCTATACCTATCATCATCCGTGTGACCCTCGGAGTACATTCCCTCTGAATCCCCTCCGTCTGTTTTGCTTTATCTCCCTTCAGCAACATTCTTGGGCTCCACATCATTTGACCATCTTTTTACTTGTTCTTCTGTCATTTCCCATGATGATTCGTATGTGAACCTTTCTTCCCATGCTGATGATTTAGGTCGCTTTGTAGTTTCATGTGGTTTCCCCGACCTTTTCTTTCCCACCCATAACCGGGATGATACCATCCGTATCTATGATGTTCTCCACAGCATGAGCTCCAATTATTCCTCCCATAGCCCTCATACATCACCCCCCAGTCAGTCTATGAGTCATATCCATCCTACCCAGACTACTCCCTCCCATAGCTATCATTTGATGTCTACCCTACACTCACGCTACCATCATTATTCTTCCTCCTCCCATTTCTTGTCTTGTGACACTATTGCACAGGACCTCCCGTCCACACATTATATTGGCTATGCCGATGGGGCAAGTCGCTATTCCCGGATTCTAGCCTCGGCAGCTTGGGCCATCTTTACCCCCTTGCATACCTTCGTTCTCTCTAATGGGGTTTTCATTGGTAATGCCACCATAAATTAGGCTGAATATGATGCAATACGTGGACTCTTAACCGATGCCCTCTCTCATCACATCCTCCATCTGCACGTTCGTTTAGATTCCCTGCTTCTTGTCGTACAACTCAATGGTGTTTATCGTGTGCATAATCCTATCCTGTTTAGATGATATTTATGAGTGAAACTTTTGATACGTGAATTTAGATTCATTACTTTCAATCATGTACCTAGAGGACAAAATCACTACGTAGATAGCATTGTAAACCATGTTCTAGACTGGCATTTATCACACACAAGACAACAACATTCCAAATCATCGACACAATGCATATTCATATTATATATCATATAACATGTTTTTAGATTCCATCTACTCTGATACATATGACATGCCCATAGCATGTTACAATAAACACATCTCAAAACTGGGGGGCAACACTCGCTCCCCCATATACATTAGGGGGGAACCACCTGCCCCACATCTAATCACTCTCTGGAAGATCCCAAGCCAATGGCTCTGCCCCTGCAGCTCGTAGATCACACACAGTCTAACCGGCCATCGCCATGCACCGCATGATGCCTCGCCATTCCGAAGGTAGACCAGTACAATGCTTTATGTACTGGTCGTCTAAGTCTTGCCATCCCCGCTTTGAAACACCGGTAAGCAACCCATCACATCTACGACAGATGTCCTCCAGGATGGTGGCCATGTCCTCATTCTATGTCATTCTTGATCCACTAGCACCTGCATTCCCTGCTACTTCAGGTCTTCCCATATATCCGGCCGGTTTTACCGAAGCTATATCTGCATACCAAAAGTATAAGAATCAGTACCATATATACTATTCACAAACTTTAACATGCACATAAAAGATTAGTCACTTTTCACTTACCATCAAGCTCCCATACTTGACCAGGCGGAAGTGGCAAGTCTGGATCTCCCCAATAACTCATCCCACTATAGGGATAGTCATCTATGTACAACGACATCTGATCCTAATGGGAAAAGAACTCCGGTCGGAACACCCACCCGACCACCCCTCCTCCTCCTCCTCTACATAGTAAGCACCCCCATCGACACATCCTAGGTTCTCTCGGACCCCCATTTGGTAGCTATACATGAGGTCGCAAGGTCGAGATCTTCTCAAAAAATAAGGAGCACAATACGGTCCCATATGAGAAATCGTGGTTCACTTGCCGCTTGCAAAGCGATAACTGTCATTTCAATGACACCAAAATCATTTGGGCCCACCCATAGTAGGTCCTGCTCAACACTAATTCCACAATCATCATCTTCCCTCCAGTGATGTGATGGAGTTCCTGGCTCCCCAGGATCTACAACACTGCTGCCGCCAATGCACGGGTCTCTAACCTCTCTAGATCCCCAATCGGTATCCGAGTCCCTTTGGCTTGGAGGCTTGGTCGACAATGTCACTCTATAAACTCCATAATGTTATGCCCCTGTGGTAACACTGATTGTGTATTTCCCACCATCCCTAATGGTGGGAGACCAGTCAAGAAATACAAATCCTGGACTATCAACTCGATCATGTGCCCCTGCACTATAAATACCTCATGATCTGGATCCCAATAACTAACAATCCAGGCCAACAAGGGCTCCCCAACTCTCATCAGAGGGTTCTCCACAAATTTCAGGACCCCAAACTTGGCCAGTGCATGATGGACAACCTGATCTACTTGGATCTTCGTCAATAATGAACCCAGGTCTCTCTCTCTCCACTTGATCTATATATCTGCCATATCTGCACAAAAACATCCTCTTTGTCAATATACAGATAGGAAAAACAACATTCAATTACACAAAACCCGACTCTCAGCCCACAACAGCATTGAAATCACCTCCATCTGATAGGTCCCACTTTTTGGCCAAATCCTGGGATAGGTCGCACTTTTCAGGCCAAAACCTGCTTCCTAGGTCGCAGTTTTTGGCCCAAATAGTGCGACCCAGATGTGAAGATGAGGGAGGGGCTGTTCCTGAGATTTGGGACCCTAATCTGAACTTTCAATCCATCAAAAAGAAAGAGTAGGATTAGGCCTCTTACCTCCAACTGACGGATCTCGATTCCAACGGTCGATTTGTCCGCTACGATCGCTGCAAGATTTAGGGCCTTCTCTCCTCTCCACATTCACCCCAGCTACACAAGCAAATGAATGCGTTTGGAGGGAAAATGCCTTATTAAAAGAGAAACCCTTGATTTTTATTTTGCCCGCTATGATGAAACCGTAGCCTCATTTGACAAACCGTCTGCACCATTGGAAAGCTCTCACTGAGCACTCAAATGGGGATCTGTTAGTTTTTTGTGATTCAATACTTCACTAGGACACATTTTTTCCACGAAGGGTCTATTCACCTCTCCTCCAAATCAAATTTCCTCACTTACAACACTTGTACTTGGGGCACCACGTTGCCCTCTTACTTGTCCTTGTTCGTGTCAATTTTCATCATGAGATACCCCCTTGTACTCATGTGTTTTATGGTCCCCCATTGGACCTTTACTGTGTGGCAGCACCATCGAGTCACCCTTTTTTAGATCATCTAAGTTGAGTCATCATTGCATTCATGGAGTCTATCCCGAGTCCCTTTGTACCCCGCTCTAGTCCTCCATCCTTCATTGCTTGGTCCTTCTTTCGTGTCACACATGATGGCATTTAGTCCCACTATCCCCTATCCCTCCTGATATTGTGTTCGTCGCTGCCAAGTCATCCATGCCCTTTATGATTTAACAAGGGAAGTCATCCATCCACTACTCAGTATCCCCCATTTCATCATCATCATTAGTGTTATTCTGTCAGTCACTCTACTATTTTCTCTCGGGCCTTAGTTGAGGATCCCTTATTTCCTTACCTTTGGGACCTCCTTCTGTCGACATCAATTCGTCACTCTACTATTTTCTCTCGGGCCTTAGTTGAGGATCCTTTATTGCCTTACCTTTGGTGGACCTCCTTCTATCGACATCAATTCACTGACTCCAGAAGACAGGTCTAGAGGGTGGTGTACCTTGGTTCCAGCTTCTCCACTTGTTCGGGCCTCGGATCAGGCAAAGGGATTTCTTATTACCCTTTGACTTGATTTTTTCTCCACTCCAGCTCCTTTCAGCATGATCGAGATCCGTATACTTGATGATCCAGTGATGCAGCAGCAGCTATTGGTGATCCCCGAGTGTGTGTGAGATGTCTCAACCCTCATGAGGGGGTGGCCCTGCAGGTAGCCCCCCACATGCCTGGATGACCTCTTCATTGCAGCCTTCAATGCAGCTCCATATATTTGATGATGTTGGCCTTAGCCGCTTGCACCACCTCTTTGATTTGCATGTATCAGTCAGATTTTGCGAGCCCTTCCCCATTTATAGGGGGCATTTGGGTTGTATTTGTATCTCATATACTAAGATATTATTGTATAAGTCCTGGCTGTTATCCCAGCCACAGCATGTATGTGGGATTCCTCTTTATATCTTTTATCTGGCTCATGTTTATGCTAGCATGTACTCTATAGTTTGGTTCCTTGTTTACTGGACACACTATTTTTTTGTACTTTGTCTCGGCGGGCATAGGTATGCCTCCCCCACCGCCTTTAGCATAGGTACCATCTCATAAACAAAGACTTGTTGCACCTGTAAGTCTCGTCTCCTCAGGGTCTAGTCCTTTAGCACATTATAATACCTTACATTTCTCTCTCTGACTTCCCTCTTGATGTCTGGTGATTGAGTTCTTACACCGTACTTTGGTCATACGATTTGCTCCTAACACTCGCACGCTAGAGGGAAATATGTTACACCATTTTTTGGTCATCTAACCTATTATCATTAGATGGACCCAAGTACACCATGTAAGACCAATTTTACCCTAAGAAAAATTGCTTTCACTATGTAAAATAACTTAGTAAAACACCTTTATTAAGTTGTTTATGGTCTAAATAGGAAACCCCAAAAGGAAATAATAAACAAATCTATATTTTTTTATATTTCCTCAAGGAATAATTAGTTAAACATCAATTTAATTATTATTCCTGGTCATATTTAACCCAAAACAAGGAAATCAACTAAATAAATCATTATTTATTTGATTATTTCCTAGGAATAAGTTATTTAATCCTTATTTAAATAATATTCCTAGTTCAATTTGACTAAATCATTTATAAATAATTAAATAAATCATTATTTATTTAATTTTATTTCCACCATTTCCTTAAAATAATAAATAAATCATTTATTTATTTATTATTTATAAATAAAGGATTTGACCCAAGTCAAAATCTTTTTCCTCCAACAAATATAATAAAATATTCCTAAAAGGTGGTTCTAGAAGTTGGTTAATAATATTTTATTCAGGCACCAAGTTCTACACTACCCTAATATTTTGTTATAAATAGAAGGGTTTTACCATTCATTTTTCACCTTTTTTTGCATACTAGATCACTCTAGATCTATACTCTTGGTCTGACTTTAAGCCATTATCATTGTCACATTCTCCATTATTTGCTTTGTGATCTCCCTTTGAGTTCTATGTTTGTCTGGGTTTTCTACACCAACAAGAGAGAGAAATTCTAGATCTGAAGTGCTGAGGACTTTCAAGAACCCATCCCATTGAGGAGAATTGGAAACACCTTTCTTGCTTTACTCTCAGGTGCCCCTTAATATAAAAAATTCTTTCAAAAATATTGTTCTTGTCTTGTCTATTGGATGCATGGAGCAAAACCTTATTTTCACTGCTTAATGTCTTTTTATGCATAGATCTGGATTTGTGCAGCTTTGTATTGATCAACTAACTACATATTTGAAGATATTGGCAGCCATAATTGATGTTAGGGCTATTTTTTATGCATAGCTAAAGTGGTCTTTTTCCGACAAAAGATTCATACTAACAAAAAGGCTTTAAATTTCTGCATCATAGATAAAATTTTGTATTGGAAAAAATCTATTGGTATCTTACTTAAGTGTTTTATTGAAGATGATGCAGATAGAACCATGCATGAGTTGCATGAGGGAGAGTGTGGAGGTCACGTCTACTGGAAAGCCACTACCAAAATATCCTTAGAGCTGGCTACTATTGGCCCACCCTTTTCCCTGATACCCACAAGCTAGTGATGGATTTACATAAGTGCCAAATCTTTGATGGTAGGAGAAAAATTCTACCTTTACCTTTGCATCCTATCAGTGTTGAAGCTCCTTGTCAACAATGGGGTTTGGTCTTCATTGGAGAAATCCACCCTACCTCATCTGGCCAACACAAGTGGATCCTCATTGGTACAGACTATTTCACCAAGTGGATATAGGCCATGCCTTCTAGGAATGCCACTAACTTAGTCATCATCAAATTCCTTGAAACCAACATCTTATCCCAGTTTGGCCGCCCAAGAAATATCATCACCGATCATGCTTTAGAAAGATCATCACCGATCATATTTAATGGGCTAGATGAGTCCTCTAACAAAATCTTAGTGAACATCATCAAGAAGCTGCTAGAAGAAAACCAAAAATCATGGCATAGCAAACTAGTGCATGCACTATGGACTGATAGACTAACCACCAGGAAATCAATTGGTATGTCTCCCTATCAACTAGTGTATGGCATGGATGTAGTATTCCCAACATCCTTGGGAGTTCCAGTGATGAAACTCCTCCAAGAGGTGCAATCAGAGGAGAATGATATGCAAAGAAGGCTGAACCAAACCATTCATTTGCAGTAGTCAAGGGAAGAATTTTACAAGAGAACACAAGAATTACAAGAAAACATCAAGAAGATCTTTGACAGAAGGACCAAATCTAGTAATTTTCACATTGGAGACAAAGTGTTGAAGTGGGATTCAAGGAGAGAAGACAAAGGAAAACATGGAAAATTTGAAAATTTAATGAAGGGTTCCTATATCATCCATTTAGTTAGAGGTAAAAATGCATTACTTTTGTAAGAGTTGGATGGAAATGAAGTATTTGGAGATCCTATCAATGGCGGGATGCTCAAGCACTATTTTTGTCAAACTTTCTAATTTGAAACTTTCATTCATTGTACATAACATTGCTTGATGAAAGATAAGAGAAACAAAAACACAAAAATAGAAAAAAAAAGTAAAAGAGGTCAGGAAAAGAATAGGTACAACCCCATACCCAGAAAAAGTATTGTTGAAAGTGTGCAAGCCTAAATGCCACTACTTGTTAAGAAAAAGAGTCTTGTTTAATCATACAACCTAATGATGATTAAGACATGCTTTAATTTTTGCTGATAGATTAGTGAAAGAAGACTTGTCAAACTATTTAAACTTGACTTGTCAGTAGGATAGATTAGGAAAATAAATTGATGGTTCTCAATGCTCAAAGCTGAACCAAGAAGAAAGAGAGGGATTCTTAACAAATTCTAAATCACAAGCTCTCATGTTTTTTAGTTTTGATTCTACAAAAATAAATATCTATGTGCAGCTTGTCCAAAATGCCACATCCCATGACAAATTAGATTGCTTAATCATGGTATGATCATGTTTTAAATTTCATGTTAGTAGGCTAGAGAATAAAAATATGTCAAAGAGCTTAATCTTGATAGATAAATAGATTAGGTAGAGAATGAAAGAGTTCATCAGCATAATCCGAACTCTTGGAAGTAATAAGGGTATAAGTAGATAGTTTTTTTTTTATTTCAAGAAAAAAATAATGTCAAGGGTTTGCCAGTCCAAGTGCACCCAAAAGAAGAAAAAATGTTAGGCAAGGTATGATGTGTAGGTAGAAATGAATTTGAAGCAAGCATGTCTTTCTTTTGAAATCATAGCTTCAAAGGGGAAAAATCAGAGATGAAGGAAAGAAATCTGCAAAGTGAAAGTAAGACACTGGTCTTCAAAACTCAGAGATTTGAGCTCTGAGGTCCTGGAAACCTCCTGAAAAGGAGCTGCCCTACCCAAGTGGATCCACTGTTAGTCATCAATAATTTTTTCTACTTGTAGATGACTCAATACTAGTTTTATATTTCTAAAAAACAAGATTCATGAATATTGTGAGTTTTAGAAATCTCACTGCCTTCATTATCCTTAAAACAAAATTTTCACTATTTTACTACTCTGCCATTCCATGGTTAAACTACCACTTCTAAAAGACCCCTCATGGGCTCATGCCACTCATCTTTATCTTATTTTCCCACCCATAACCTCAACACTTTGTTTTTCCTTTGCCTCACCCCTCCACTTTCCATCTAGGGTTGCCAAACAACCTGCTCCTTCTCATGTCCACCAGGTGCCTCAAGAATTGATGGTCTCAAAACTATCTCTGTAGGCTCTTCAGATAAATCAAGTACATTGGATTTTGGATCTTCAATGCAACAATTTGTCAAAAACTCTGTTTTTTACACTTGAAGACCCCAAGCCAAGTTTTCAATCAAAGTCCAAGTCAAAAGAGCCTCCAACTAGGTCATTAGAGTTTCATAGGTTGTAGGTGTTAGTGTCCCGTGATTTGGCTGATTGGCAAGCCAAATGACAGTGTAACATGAAATCAATATTTGGAGCCCAAGGACCTAGCCTTCCTAGACTCAGAGAGGGCTCTCTCTATTTGTGTAAGGGATGTCTGTGTGTTTGCTTATTATGTTGTGATATTAGGCTAGTTATGAAGTAGGTTTTTTAGTTTTGGTTTTTAGGTAGTGAGGGATGAACCGATCAAAGGCATAAGATAGGTAAAAATATGTCAGATCAACTGGGCTATGGGGTCAAAAAGGTCAAGAAATATTTCAGATGGTGATACAAGGTTGCTTAAGGGCCGATTTGATTCGAGGTAAAATGGATCTTTGGGAAAAATGGAGTGAGATGGACATTAAACTTGTGAAGAACAAAGGATTTAAAACATAACTAGTTTAATAGCTGACATAAACATGGTAGGGCAAACCATTAATCATGAGAAATGTAAATGTAAACTGATCAATGCATAGAAATAAACATTCAAGCCATGCATAGAGATATATGACTCTAACTTTAGGAAATGGCTATCAGACTTTGGGGAAATACATTTAAGACAGAAAAAAAACTCAAATCACTATGTAGGAATGCCTAAACATAGTACTTCAAGCTATTAGGCACTTTTAAAACAAGATTGCATAGTTTTAGGCAAAGGGCAAGATTAGTACAAGACCTCCTTGGTTCAACAAATGACAATCTAATCAATCAAAGAGAAGTTTCATAGTTGGAGCTATAGCTATCCATGAGTAAGCAGGGCATACCGCAAATCATATTTAGCATGCATAAAACCATAAATGAAACAAGCAAACAATATTCTTGAGTTATTAAAGAGAAATCAAGGATTCTTTAATGTGAATAAGAATGAAGAAATCATGGAAGTTATAAAGAAACAGGAAATTTGAGGTGCTTCCAACAGCATGCCTCAAATCTATTCTCTACTATCTTATAGCAAGAAAGAACATGGAATTATGAATGAAAAATAGGAAACAAAATAGAGAGAGAGACACTATACCGTTCTACCAAGTCATGGAATCCAACAACAATCCTCTTTCCTCATCCAAGAACATCCAAGAAACTATCCAAAAGCATGAGACAAGTATTTCTTCCAAAGCTTATATGACCATATATTGCTTCTATTCATCAAGTTCAGCCTTGTTTACAATGAAAGACTTTGGAATCTATAGGCCAAAGTGAGGAAAGCCTCTTAGTTCAACTTGCAATCTCATTGGCCTATCCAAAATATCTGATTTTTTCCTTGAGGCTTTGCAAAGCCCAAGGCACAAAATATGTAATAAAATATCTCAAAAATGCTAAAAAAGGGAAATATATTGACTTTTCATAACTTATCATGTACAAAAATAGCTAAATGCACATTAAGAAAAGTCACTTTTGAAAGGTTCAATTTTTACAAAAATACTCAAAAAATAAATCAGCAAAAGGTCCCCTGACTTGCCGACAACTTTTGGAGGCCTTCCCAATGTTGAAACGAGGCCCATGATGGCTTGTTGGAAATATCTCAGTGTCTAATTTCTAAAAAATTTTAGTTTTATCCCAACTGAACTATGTGTAAAAAACCAAAAATATGCCTTGTTGATAAACGGGGCAAAGTGTAGAAAAAGCGAGTGTTTTTTGCCATTTTGGGGTAGAAAATTATCTTCAATTGATCTAAAAATCACTGAGTATGTGCCCCTGAAATTATGGCATCCGAGGATGCCCCAAACTGAAATGTGATGCCCATGAGTTTTAGCCAAAAACCCAAAAATGAGAAAAAACAAAAATTTGTCGAATTTTGCCCAAATTTGGTGAGCATGACCCTCAAGGGTTTTCAGAAACAGGTTGTCAAGATGAAGCGAAAATTTGGAGCCTTGAGGTGTCTTTCCTCAATTTTGGTGTCAGGTGCTTCCCTTTAGCCTCCTTGAGTTTTTCCTGAGTGGCCTTCAATTTCCGCCCGGCAAAATGATTGAGCTTTTTATAGTGCTCGATCATCCTCCGTTCAAGGTCCAAGTCTCTATTTGCCTTCTCCAATTTCTTCTCCAAGTGATCATTAACTCTCTCAAGCCATGCTTCCCGATTTTTCTCTATCTCTTGTTCGAACAATGTAGTGAGAGGGGTAGATTGGAGAAGGGTGTATTCTTCTTCCTTTTGTTTCTCAAGGGCCTTTTCGAGCCCCATGGTTTTTGGCATCTTTCGCCTAGGCTGATCTTCGCCTTCACTCTCATCGAACTCACCCATGAGTTCTTCCAATCTCATTTGTGCTTTGGAGGCCTCTTTTTTGTATTTGATTTCCCATGTCTCATATACAGCCATATGGACACTCATCTGTTTGTTTTGAACTTGCAAAAAGTGATTGAAGTTCCTAGCCCTATCAAGATCAGTCCTCAAAGCATCAATTTGGTTTTCCCTATTGATCAAGAGATTTTTTAGGATCTAGGCTTTATTGTCACTATCATCACTTTGGATTTGAATGATGTCGAATTCCATTTCCTTTTCATGGCTGCTATCTTCTTTTTCCTT
This sequence comes from Pinus albicaulis, assembly GCA_034641835.2. NCBI lineage: Eukaryota > Viridiplantae > Streptophyta > Pinopsida > Pinales > Pinaceae > Pinus > Pinus albicaulis. The sequence continues at coordinate 1,568,514,190 of CM076579.1, read as the reverse complement.
TCGTTTGCTTTGGGTGGATCTTTTAGTCTTCCTCCTCTTGGGCAGCTCGACAATGGGCTTCTTGGGAAATTTTACCTTGCTTCGGAGGGCCCTAGTCACATTTGGAGTTACAACTCTAGGCACCCTTTTCTTTGATGTTCGAGGTTTGGCCACTTTCAGAGAAGAGAGCATGGTCCCTTGTCTAGGAGAGGCAGCTGGTACATGCTCCATTGGCTCTTTACCCTTGTCACTTTTCTCATCATTCTTGCCACTGTCTTGGATTTCTTCATGGATGCCTTGACTGTCCTTGTGCATTTCTTTTAGAGGGTTGTCCTCCTCACTGTGTTGCATCTTTTCGCCATGCTGCTGTTCCTTTTTATGAGGCTACTGTTCATCAACATGAGGCTGCTCACTCTCACTGTGTTGCACATATTTATCATGCTGCCCTTCATCATCTTTAGGAGACTGTTGTTCATCATCATGTTTCTTTTCATCATGCCCTTCTTCCCTTACTGTTCTGCCTCACTGTGTTCTTCTCCCCCTTGTTGTCCTATTTCACTATGATGCTGCTCATCATCACTTTCCTCTTTATCCCCTTGCTGCCCTGTTTCATCATGATGTTGCTCATTGTCACTTTCCTCTTCATCCCCTTGCTGCCCTATTTCATCATGATGCTACTCATCATCACTTTCCTCTTCTTGCTCATGATCTTCTTCCTCATCATGCTCTTTTGCTTGTTCTATAGTAAACTTGAGTTTCTTGGGAATAGGTTTACTAGAAGAAGGTGAAGGATGGTGAGTAGAAGGTGAAGGAGATGTATGAAATGAAGGGACAGTGGAAAAATCCGGATACGTGATGAAAGTATCCCAAGAGACCTCCCTCTTCTCGAGCTGATGAAAAATGATGACTTTGATGAGGGAGTGATCGAAGAGGCAGGCTGTCTGCTGAGAAGGATGTTTTTTTCTAAACAGTGGAGGCCATTTTCTCAATGCTTCTATGTAGAAAGAAAGGGAGATTTAACAATTTGGCCCTCGTGAAATTCATGAGCAATCGGATATGATAGGCATAGACTTGGGAGAATATTCCTTCACAAGTGAAGTATTTCATGATTATCTTCATGAGGGGGGCATAACTAGTCAGTAGATATGAGAAAGGAAAAATGGATGGGCATGAATCTCTATGCTCAGCCTTTAGAAAAGGCTTGTATTCTTCTGAGTCCAGGTGGCTTTGTTTAAACCACTTCTCCGACATAAGGGATTTTGGTGGCCTTCGAAATGGACCTTGGAGAGAATTTGAAATCTAGGCCTGCCAGCTGGAAGTGCTTCTCTTGAAACATCAAAGCACAAATATGTGTCAAAGGGGAATAGCTCTTCACCTCTTGCACTCTTTGACAAAAATCTAAACACCCAACCTCATGGAAGTTAAACAAAACTGATGGATGAGCATTCACTTCTTCGATGGAAACAGGCTCAAACCTCTTGTGAAGGCCACTCCTACTGTCTTGCCTAGGAGGCATCCTGTTTTGAATGTTCTCTGCAACACCAAGCTGTCTCAAATGGCCTTTGGAATGTTTTTCTCAAACACACCTCTGCCCTGCTTATCAGTGACTGTTTGACCAAGACAAATTGCTTCCAATGCTTTGTAGAATAGTCTTCCAACACCGACTTTCTACTCTTTTTAAATCACTGATTTGTCCTCTTTTATGCCAAACAACAAATCTTTTGTCAGATAGAAAGCACATAGTCAAATTTTTACTTTGTTTAGGTAAGGTCACAAGGATCTTTTGTGTTTTGGTAGAAACAAGACAACCTTCTATTTAGACAGAGACAAAAAACAACCTCCCTTAAATAGTGCTTCTTCTGCTGTTCACTGGTTCTTATACATAGGTAGACAAAAGCACCCTCAAATTGATTCAAAAGATCTTGATAGAATACTCTGTTTTATGGAACAAAGAGGTTGCACTAGGCTTCACTATTTTTCCACATAGAGAAAACTTTTTCAAAATGACAAGGCTTTGAGACTATGATCACTGTTTCCCCTTTTCTTTTTAACAAAGTCTGTTCTTATTTTCCTGTGGGCTAGTCAATGTTTTTTTTAAAGGTAGTCAGGGTCCTCTAAGATGGTTTTAAACATCCACCCAACAATGTGAAAATGTGTAACAATCATAACAACAGAATGATCTGAGTTTGCTCAGAAACACTGCCCTCTAATCAATCTCTCTCTCTTGGTATTTATAGCAATAACACCTTTTGATTTTGGACCAAGATCCTCACCCTTTAAACACTGTTTTGACCTTGGATTTTACAATAGAGATTAATTTTTTCTTCACTACTGCTAGGACACCTTCAGCAACTTGAAAACTCTCTCCTACTATGTTTTTGCCTTGCAATTAGTGTTATGGCTTATCACTGTTTTTTAGGGAAGTTTTAGGACTTTTGAAACTAATGCAAACACACCCCTTTTTACTATACTAATCTTGCACAATTATGGCAACAGAAACCTCGGATTTTTCTCAAACAGTTTTCTCTCCTACCATTTTTTTAGTGTTGACAACATGGCATCAATCGCCCTTTAGAAATTAGAAAGCATCAAGGGGAAATAATAAAAATACCTTGCAGATGGCTTAAGTTCCTTTCTTGATGAGTTTGGCAGCTTCAAAGGTGCTTTTCGAGGGTTTTTGAACAAGCAACCTGTTTAAAAGGAAGAGCATCACCCTGTGTAGAGGAGTCGGGTCGGCCTTTGGGCAGAGGTGACCGCGCGGACAGGCGCACCGCGCGCCACTATAGGTGCACCGTGCCAACGTTATACGCTTGTGTAATTTTGCTTCTGAATGTGCCACGCACTTTTCCAGGCACGCCGCGCGGGCTTAAAAGCTTGAAAAAACTCGATTTTTTCTTGGAATCTTCTGTTTCTTGTAGTGAGCAGCCTAGGGGAGTATTTCTCGCATTTTGAATTGCAAATAGGCCCTACAACGGTCTCCAACTCCCTTTTATAGTTGAAAAAGACAACGATATTTTGACATTTCTTTGTGAGGGTTTGAACGTTTTTTAAAACAAATACCTTTGTTTTAAAAAAAACATGGAGCATTGCCTTTGAAAATTTTATCATTCTAAAATGCTATAAAATCCAATATTTCGACCAGGACTCTTTAAAGTGTTGTGGATGATATTTTTTGAGAATCCTTATACATATGACCCCTCTTCAAAGTGAAAAATTCATTTTTAAAACCAAAATATTTCTCAGTGTTTTTCTCATTAAGGCAATACTCTTTTCACTGTTTGTCCATTTCTGCCCCTTGAAGGGAAAAACTCTGCTTAAATACATATCAATAATTTGTGAGACATTCTTTGCCATTTTTTCAAGGAGGTGAACCACTTTAAAACTTATTTTGACAGTTTCTGCTCCTGGTTTTTTGATGATGATCATGCCCACTGTGGAGTTGATTGAACTGTCAGGTGCTCTTTGAGCCTTTCTTTTGACTGTGGGTGAAGAACCTCATGTGTACTCCTCAGATCTTACCCATACTTGATTATCAAGGGAAAAGGCCCTTAAAGACCCTTGGGACTCATATGCAACAGCAAGATCATTTCACATGTCCATAAAGAGGCTTTTGACTGTGATAGTGGCATGTTTTATCTGTTTTGAGTGTTGTTTGTGATTTTAAAGCACTTGCGATATCCCTTTTCAAACCTACTGTATCTGTGTTGTTGATTTGCAAATTCCCCTTGAGAAAAAAAGGCCAAGCTTACCTTCTTGTCCCTTTGATGAGTTTTTTGAAGAAAATATTCATGAACAGGGAAAGAAAACCTTCTTTGAATATCAACATCACTCTTTGGCCTATTTTTAACCCAGCTCTGGACTTATAAATCTTGAATGGATTTCCACTAATTTTAACTCTATTTTTTAAAGGAAACAATGGCTAGAGTTCATGCCTGTTGATAAAGGAGAAATATATTTGGAACTCTTTATGAAATTACATACCTCAGCAGGGTTTGTTCATTTTGGCTCCAGACTGCTTTTGAAGGAGATATCTGATAGGAGACAAGTCAGCCTCTTGGATTATTATGGTACCATTGCTTTCCTTTTGTTTTGAAACACCATTTTATATTCAAAAGCCTTCAATTTGTCTCCCACTAATCTTAAAATTTTCCTTTTAGTTAGTGAAAACCCTAAAATCAATCTCTGTCCCTGGCCCTCTACTTATTAGATGAAGGAGGCCTTTATCATAGTGCCAAACCCTCTACTTGTAAAATGAAGGAGGTTTTCTCGGTCTTTCAACCCTCTGCTCATGTATGGAGGAGGTTTTCTTAGTGATGCCATTTCATCAGCTTTTAAACAGTGTTATCTTTCCTTTCATTGCCTATTCATGCTTAAGAAAATGAAGATGACAAATTGGCAATAAGTCATGATGGGCATTTCTCTGAGACATGTAATTCTTCTTTTCAAATACCTTTATGTCTCCTTAGACATCACAAGCAATTTGGCCAGTATTTGCAAATAATTTCTTGTCATTTATAATTCACTAACCTTTGACTGTGATTGCAGGAGCTTAATGAGATAACTCTTTGTCCAGTATTTGCATCCCAGGCTAAAAATCACATGAGAAGCAGCTGTCTTCTCATGTTGAGTTTAATATTGTCTTCTGGAACACTAGTATACTTCTGCTCTCTGAAAAAGACATTGAAAAACTGTACATTTACCTAATATTATCTTGACCTGTGGCATATGTATTGCTGAGACTTCGGGGCTTGTTAGTGGTGCGACTTAAGGGTGTAACCAAACTTTGTTTGCAGAATAGGAAGGTCTGTTAGGACTCGTTGATAATAGATAGAGGTTCTTTGGCTTTAGGATAGGTTTCCAAGGAAGAAATGCCTAAAGCACCACTACCTAACTTAGGGGAGACTTCTTGGATAGATTTGGATTGTTCTCTTTGGAGCTGATGGACAAGCTAGTATGGCCGAGGCTAGATAGGGCTCGATGAGGTTTTATCTCATGGGCTGATTGAAAAGGTTAGGAGGGAAAAAATGTTTATGGGTGTTGTTGGAGTTCCCATGTTTTGGCCAGATTGGAAAGACCAAAAGATGAGACAACATCAGAACCACTTTCAGACCTCAGGATCTAGCCCTCCTAGGTCTAGAGAGGGATCTCTCTAATTTTAGCAAAGTTTTATGTCTATGAAGCTCAAGGTTTAAGATGTTAGGCTAGTTATAGGCACGGGTTTGTTTGTTTGATTTTTTTGTTTTGGTTGCTAGTTATCAGGAAAGAAGAGTTCAATGTAAGACCAGGATGAGTAAAGAGGGATAAGGAAGAGGTGAATTATTCCAGGAAATATTCAAAACCATTGGGCAATGGAGTCAGGAAAGGATTTGCTTGCTACTCAATAGGCAGGCTTTCAATTGGGCTAGTCATCTGAAACTTAGGATCTTCAAGATGATTATATGATATGGAAAAGTAAGAGGGAGGTGATATCATAGATTTCAGAGCACAAAGTTATGGATCAAAAGTTCGTACAAGGATCCTAGTGGATAGGGCTAACACTAATCCCCAATGTTCCCAAATCTACCAACTAAATCTATAACAAGAAGCATCTAAGAAGCAAATTCATTTAATTCATACATCAGAGAGTAGGCAATAACATCCACTACACTGGTTAAACCAACTGAAATCACTTCTCAGATAATACATTTAGAAGAGAAACATAAATGGCAAGGAGAGCAGGAACATAGGGTACCTAACAAGGGTAAATCCTATGTCAAACTTTTGATGCAAGCCAGTAGAAACAAAATGAAATGAATGTAAACACAGAGATAGGAAAACATCACCGCTGCTTCAGATCAGGATCCAAAGAAATGTTCTTGTCATATTAAGTAACAACACCAATCAAGTACACTATTGCCAATAGCTGAATACTCAGTCTGAAAACATATCCTTTGACCTATCTTGCAATCTTTACACAGAGATTGAGTCTCAAAAAACTACTTGCAGTTCTATGATAACTGATCAAAAACCTTTACAATATTATCTCATGAGCTTTATAGATGAAGAGAAGCAGAAGAGGTAGGTAAAAAACTAAATGTTGTATTAAAACTTCCGGAAAGAAAGAGAGCCAAAGCCCATTCTAATTAAATTCTGAGCATTTAATCTCTGTCACCCCTTTTATGAAAGAGTGTTCTTCTCCGGATATGACTTTGACATATTTTGGCCGTGGTGCTCTGCCGTACTCCTGGTGACTTGAATAAAAGTAAAATAAAAATGCTTGGGTCTCCATATTGCAAAATAAATGCTTCTGATAGTATTCTGGATGGTTTTCAGGGCGGAAAATCCTCAGGAACAAGCTGTATAATATAAGAACTATATGGGCACTCTGTCCCTTCATGAAGAAAAACATTCTGCTGGTGAATAAAACCCTAATGTTATCTTTTACTTGTACACATGATATTCTGATCGATCCTTAGGGTCTTCAATCTAGTACTTTCCCTCTCAATACTCTGCATAGGGCTCAAAAATCTTCATTGGAGTGCCCTAAGCTCCTCGTTGTTCCATTTATATCTCTGTTGGAGAAAAACTGCCTCTTAAATGGCCCCAAGAGAGCTGTACAGATTTTTCGGCCCGGCTCTTTAAATGCAGTCACATCCATCACCTTCCCGGAGTTGGCTTAATTAAATGTATCTTTGTACATGACCTGTTCTACAATTTCTGCCGCTGTGACAGAGATAACGAGCCCTGGCGGTTTTCCCCGCTTGAAACCCTACAAAACAGCAAACTTGTCAAGTAATCCATGGGCGGGAATGATGGAGGCAGTGTGGATGGAGGAAATGGCCGTGTAGATGATGAAATGGAGGAGAAATCGCAGAGAAATGCTGAAAAATGCACAGGTGGAGGTTGGCGATCTTCAGAGCAAAATACGAATGAAAAACCTTAAAAACACGAAATTTTCACAAATATATGCGATGCATGGGAGGACGTACGATGGGTGCACGTGGGGGTGACGTGGCAAGACTGGGCAGTGGCGGAATATTCAACAGCGGGCGACCAGATCCGAACCGTTGATCCTAGCGGGGATCAACGGCGGAGACATGACGGAGGGCGATGGACGGTGAGCCAGGGGTACGGCGGGGAAGCGTTATTGAACGCGCAACTTTGATGAGCGATGATCGTCGGATGGGCGATCAGAGATCTAACGGCTGACAGCAATATCGCTCAGCATCCTGGGTCGAACGTTAACGTGCGATGAGCCGGCAGTTTTTAAATAGTGTCGAGGCCACGTGTCGCTTGATGTATGGAATTGCCGGCCGATGAGGGAAAACCACCTACTGCCCAAAGGCGGTGCGATAGAAACCACCGGGTTTATGAACAGTGTATGGGGACCACCAGCGCGGGCGCATTGCGGACCATCAGATCTGCATGTAAATGGACGGCGATGGTGCGGTCATGGGTTATAACGGGGAAACACGGAAGGTTGCAGGGTCAACGATCACCGTCCAATCAATAAGATCAACAGTCAATGTTGCACCCGATACACATTGGAGATAGGCACTTTTCGGTGCTGGCAGGTGGTTCCGGCGCTGGGTCACTTGGAGGAAAAGGTGTGGGGGCTAGTAGAAGAGGTGCTAGGCCTATTATAATGTGGAAAATGGGTTTTTAAGCCATTCTAATGCATTTTGACGCCTCTAAAGGGTAACAATAGGGAGATAAAGGGTGAAATAGGCCAAACAAGGGGCATGGGCAGAATTTGAAGGGGATTTTGGGAGATTTTAGAGGATTGACAAGGGAAGATGGGGGCAATAAGGGAAACTTGACAAAGGGGGGCAAAGGGGTGAAAATGAAGGCTTTTAGGAACACAGTTTGTCACAATCAGAGAGGCTTCTTGTATGGAAAACAACAGAGGGGATTACATCACAGGGAAAAGGCACAAAATAATTCAAGGATGATGTGTCTCCAGGGGAGATGCATTCATTGAAGTCTCAGAAACATTTTAGCCCCCTACTTTGCTTGTCAAAAATTTATAGGGGGGCTAACAGGTGTTTTCCAACTGGCAAATTTTGACAAATTTTGAGATCAGCTGCTAGAAAACTTGGCTTTGACAAATAGTCATCATCAACAGGTGAAAAATATTGATGACTAACAGCAGCTCCATTTGAGGAGGGCAACTCCTTTTTAGGAGGTGTCCAGAATTTCAGATCTCGATTCTTTGAAGACCATTGCCTTCATCCATTGTCACAAATTTCTTTCTTCCTTGATGCTATTTCTGAAAATTGACAACATGATTAGCATCAATGATATTTCTACCTACCTGTTACACCATTTTTTTGGTCATCTAACCTATTATCATTAGATGGACCCAAGTACACCATGTAATACCAATTCTACCCTAAGTAAAATTGCTTTCGCTATGTAAAATAACTTAATAAACCACATTTATTAGGTTGTTTATGGTCTAAACAGGAAACCCCAAAAGGAAATATTAAACAAACCTATATTTGTTTGATTTTCCTCATGGAATAATTAATTAAACCATAATTTAATTATTATTCCTAATCATGTTTAATCCAAAACAAAGAAATTAATTAGATAAACCTTTATTTATCTTATTATTTTCTAGGAATAATTATTTAAATCTTATTTAGATAATATTCCTTGTTAAATATGACCAAATCATTCACAAATAATTAAATAAATCATTATTTATTTGATTATCCTTCAACCACTTCCTTAAAAAGATAAATAAATCATTTATTTATTTATTATTGACAAATAAAGGGATTTGACCCAAGTCAAATACTTTTTTCCTCCAACAAATATAATAAAATATTCCATAAAAGTTGGATCTAGATTTGGTTAACATTATTTTAATCGTGCACCAAGATCTAGAATGACCCAATATTTTGTTATAAATAGGAGGGTTTTTCCTACCATTCTTCACCTTTTGTTGCCTATTATATCACTCTGGATCTATACACTTGGTCACATTCTACATTATTTGTTGTGTGAGCTCCCTTTGAGTTCTATCTTTGTCTGGGTTTTCTACACCAACAAGAGAGAGAGATTTTAGATCTGAAGTGCTGAGGACTTCCAAGAACCCATCCCATTGAGGAGAATTGGATACGCCTTCCTGTTTTCCTCCCAGGTGCCCTTAATACAAAAATTCTTTCAAAAAACATTGTTCTTGTCTTGTCTATTGGATGTATGGAGCAAACCCTTAATTTTACTGCTTAATTTCTTTCTATGCATAGATCTGGTTTTTTGCAGCGCTTGTCTTGATCCATTAACTGCAGATCTGAAGATATTGGCAGCCACATTTGATGTTAGGGCTATAAGTTATGCGTAGCTAAAGTGATCTTTTTTTCGTACGCTTCGACAAAAGATTCATACTAACACTATCCCACTATATTTCCTGACATTTTTCCTTCTTTTGGGTGCATTTGGACTGGAAACCCTTTGAAATAATATTTTTGAAAAATGACACTATCTAATTCTACACTTATATCTACCGAGAGTTCAGATTAAGCTGATGAACTCCTTTGTTTCTCTACCTATACTGGATCGACTGTCAAGGTTAAGCTGTTTGACAGGATTTTATTCTCTAATCTAAAACATGAAATTGAAAAATGACCAAATCAGGATTAGAAATTCTGATTTGTCATGTACTTGTGGCATGAAACACAAGCTGCAAACAAATATTATTTTGCATAAAATAAAATCTAGAAAAACAAGGCTAGAATACATAATTTGTTTTTCATCCCTTCTTTCCTCTTTGGTTCTGTTTTGAGCATGTGGAACCAGTATCTTTTCCTAATCTACTCTCTTTGATAAGTCAAGATTACACAATGTTGACTATATTTTCCTCTCACTAACTTATCAGCAAATAAATTTAAAACATGTTAAGTTATGATTAGGCTAGATAACTGAACAAGACATCTTTAAGCACTAGTAGCAGCATTTAGACTTGCTCGCTTTCAGCATGACTATTTTTGGGTACATGGGGCCTTCTTTCTATTTTTCAATCGCCCTCTTTTTCTACTTTTCTGTTGTTTTTGAATTTTCTGTTTTTGATCTATTTTTCAAACAATGGTATATACAATGATTGAAAATTTTTTGACTCGGAAATATTGGAAATTGCGAAACTTAAGCATCTTATCCTCATAAGGATCTCCTACCACTCTTGGTCCACTCAGCTCTTGAAAAGAAAAACTTGGAAAATTTTCTCTTTCAAGCATGACATAAGGATTCATGCATGAATCTCTAAACAACCCTGTATCTTCCTATTGTACCTCCTTATGCCTCTGATTTCCACTCCTCCTTTTGTTGTACATCTTTTTCAAATAATGCAGATATTCTTTGTCATTTTTGAAGTATATGATGACATCATCAAGGTACATTAGAATGCAGAAATTCAGAACTGGAAACATGGCTTTTAGGAGCATATTTTTGATATCTGGTGGTTTTGCAATTCTGGGTTTGAAAATGGAACTACTTCCAGCATACTGAAAAAAATCTTTGAGCTGTCTGCTTTGCAAAGGAATTATTTGGCTGTAACCTGAAACATCATCTTGCAAAGACATATGATTAAAAGCACTTATCATTGGTATATCATGGCCTTGGGTAGGAAGGATAAAATTTCTATCACAAGGGTGTGTATTAGTGCTTCTAAAATCAAAACAGATCCTATGACCAGCCATTTTATCTTTGACTATTACTGTTTGGGTTAGAATTTTGTATTTTCTTTTGTCAAAGTTGTTTCTAAGAGTGATGGCAGTGGCATAGTTTTTCTCACTGTTTTCTCTATATGAAGTAGTATTTTGAATAATATTGCCAATTCTAATAGTTCTGAGTCTTTGGTGAAGTGACAGAATGTTAGCCAGTTCAAGTAACTCAGGTATATTTGGATTGTAGTCATCATATCCTTTCATAAGAAGTTTATCAGGCATTTTTTCTGGATTTTGAGCTGTTATGGCTACAGTCAAGGTTTCATTTGAAATGGTAGAGTTATGTGATGGTAAATCCTTAAGGTATGGTAAGAACATTAAGCTTCCCTGCCCCTGAGTTCTAAAGAGGTTTGTGATATGTAAGTCTTCTAATGCCACTATTCTGAAAAAGTTTCCTGATGTTACTTTTGATGTTCGCCTAAGGTTTGAGCAATTTTCTTGATAGTACCTAATGGTTTGTGCTTCTTTCTCTATCCCTGTTTCAAAAGGAACATGCTCTCTTTCCTCAAGACATAGTTGTTCATGATCATGATAGTTTTGAGTGTTTAGTTCATCATAGAGAACTTGGGGTAGTTGATGTGGTGGGTCTAAGTTTGCTTCAAATCCTTTTGATTGTTCTTCAATGTCCTCATCAGTGTATAAAATGAAAGAGTTCAGATCAGAATGCAAGGAGTACATCTGGATGTTATCTCGCCTCTCTTGGCTGCTGATCATATATTTCATGTGTGATTCTCGATAGAGTATTCTAGTTTGGTCAAACACAGGAATAGTGGCGTAAGACATATCAAGTTGGATATTTCCTTGAAGCTTGGCTCCCCAAGATCTGGATAAAATCATTCCATACTTGGGAGGGATGTCTGCTACCACTATGTCCATGATCAGATGTTTTTCAGGTACTTGGGCCAAACTGAAACAAATATCTTTGATTAATCCTAGACATTTGACTCTGCTTGAATCAAATGAATATAAGTCTTTATATGGTCTTGTGATTTCTAGGCCTAGTCTTTCCATCACAACCTTCGGCATGAGATTATGCGAGGCCCCGGAGTCTAGCATGGCATTGTGAAGGATTTGGTCATGGATGTTCAAACTGATGTAAAAGGGAAGAGTGGTTCCTTCTTGGAATTTCCCTTCTATTTTTGGACCAAACAACACTTCGGGAGTGTCATCAGCTAGATTAAGGGTATTCGCATCATTTTCTATATTCAGGACCTTTAACACTTGGGATTTATAAGAGGCTTGGGTGATAAGTTCAGTGAGAGGCATGGAAATCTTTATTTTGGCAATTTCTCCCTCAAAACTGAAAGGTGTTTGTAGTTTAGACAGGTTTGCTTTAGTTTTTTCAGCCATGACTTTATCTATGTTCTGAGTTTGCTGACTTTGTTTTGGTATTTTGTTTCACACAACCATCTCAGGAATCTTTGTGGAGGTACTATGAGTATCTGAGCCAAGACTTGTTTGAATAACTTTATCTTTGTTTTGGTCAATTCTCTTGATCATGATTTTGTTTCTATCCACTGCTTTCTTAAGGATGGTATCAGGGGTTCTAGTAGTGTCTGAGTTACCTTTCTTGGAGTTGTCTTGGTTTTTTCTGCTTCTAAGGTCATACTGCCTGTGAGCTTCTACTATGGAATTCTGAAAATCTATGGCAGGATTTTCGGGATCTTCATAGTTGGTTTCACCTTGATTCGGAGAGAAGAACACTTGTTCTTCTTCTGTGAGGTAAACCTCACTCTTGTTATCAGAACCTATGAGGTTCAAATTATTTTCATCAATTGGTTTTGTATCCCTATCCTCTTCTTCCACATAATTTTCATTAAAGGGTGGCCTAATTTGTTGGTCATTTTCCCTTGGTTTGTTTTGGGCTGCTCCCTCCTAAAATTTTGGTTCTAGTTTCTATTTGGAGGGTTTGGATGGTTGTCCCTAAGAGGGGTCTTTTCACTAATATTTTCCCACATTTTGGCCAAATACCTAACCAAGTCATCTATTCTAGGATCTAAGGAAGGGGCTGAAGTGGAGACCTCATCCCAGTATGTGACTTTCCTTTTTGATCTAGTCCTGGCTCTTTTTTCTGCTAAGTTGGCTTCTGCACTTATGGCCACTTTTTGCATTTCCTCTAAGGTAGGGGGGTCCTTGTCTCTTAGTTGATAAGTCATGTCTGGGTCAAAGCCTTCAGGGAAATTTTCTAAGGCTGAGCCAAGTGGAGGTTTGAAGTGAGGCCGGAGGGCGTTATACACACTGTTGAACCTAGTGCAGTATCCCTGGACACTTTCCCCATTTTCCCGTTTTAGATTGTTATATTCTGATAGGATTTGAATGGGGTTATTTCTAATTTCCCACTTATTTATGAAGGTTTGGTAGAGTTCTGGGAGATCGTGGATGATGTGTGGAGTTAAGCTCTTAAACCATTTTTTGGGTTCTCCGCCCAGGCTTTGGGTGAACATCCTCATTCTGATGGTCTCATCTTCTATTTCCATGTATTCAAAGGCATCGCTAATCCTATCTACATTTTGTTGAGTTGTGGTAGTATCAACTCCGATAAAGTGCGGGATTTTGTATTGATAGTAATTTTGTAAGGGAGCCAAAGGTTGTGGCAACACCAAGGGTGCATACTAGGCTGCCATGGTGGGAGATAATGGATGATGTACAAAATGAGGGCTTGCAGGATGAGCTGAGGTGGTTTGAACAGTAGTGGTTTGGATGGGTGTGGCGGATGTACTTGGGCTAGTGATCTGATTTTGAGCAGATCTAGGGTGGTAGGAACCAAAGTGATGGAGAAGCTGAAATTCTGGAGGTGTAGTAGGCGAGGCATCTCTACCAGGACTCTGTGGCAGATCTAGGGGCTTAAGATAGTCAAAGTCTATCTTACTTTGTGACTTGCTTTTAAAAAGGGTTTTTGTTGATTTAAAGTCAAATGGGGAATCCTGCAAGTTTGTGAAGTGTTCAGGTACTAATCTTGCTTTATGGATTGACCTATCGGTAGCTAGATTGCCAGTTTCAGAAGCTTGCCACAGAATCTTCTCTGGGTCATCTACTATGATAGGGGGATTTGGGTTTGGATGAGATCTGGTGTTGATTTTTTGTGAAGCCAGATTTCAAATCTAGAGTTTAGAGAGGATGGTATTTGTGATTGTTTCGGATGGATGGCCTCTCTAGGGTTTTACTAATGCGAAGGATGGTCAAAACAAGAAGATGGACTTAGTGGAGTCGCCAGGTGGATTTCTATGAGAACTATGGTCAGCCACCAACACTATCAAAGATGCTTTCGGGAAAAAGTTTTATAGCAAACTTTGAGATGAAAACTTGCAAAGAATAGTGATTCACTTGGTTTCAACAGTTTGCTAGGCTTTATGGACAAGCTAATGGTTCTTTTTGGCAAGAAGCTTTCTGCTTATCTCTTATGTTTAGGTGAAGTCTTCTGAATCACTAAGCTATACTTAGCTTGTCACTGATTACAGATTTTGCACCATAAGTTTTAAGTTTTGGAAAGGATGAGTTAACAGAAAGGTATGGTTTATGAATTTTTTGGTTTTTTATGGAGTTCTTAGGCCTACTGGAGGCTAGTGGAGTCGCCAAGTTGAACTTGGTTGTTTTTGTGAAGATGCAGCTATGGTCCACCACCAGTAACTGGGGAAAAACCAATCTGGGAATGTTTTGGGTTTTTTTTTAGTTTTATGTAGCCTATGAGGTTTGGAATAGTTTCCTATAACTGAATCATCATTTTTCTAAGATGGTGAAAGAGCTAGCTTCTACTCTTCAAAAAACACTTAATTTTTCTAATTTTGATTGAGACTTCGAGAGTTACTAAGGAGTACTTAGATTGTCACTAAATTAGAAGGTCCCACTGTGATCTCCATTATGTTAGGGAGCGGTGGGATAAGTCAATCAGATAGTATTCTTAAGGCTGCTGGAAATTTTATGGAATCTAAGTTTGTTTATCACTCAGAGTCCCACCGTGATCACCATTATGTTAGTGTGGCAATGAGGTGGCTAAATGGCAGGTGTGCTTAGTTCAAAAAGGGGCTTTCCATGAGTCTTGAAAGATATTCAGATTAAAATGAACTCAAAAAGGTCCCACCGTGATCGCCATTATGTTAGTGTCCCATGATTTGGCTGATTGGCAAGCCAAATGACAGTGTAACATCAAACCAATATTTGGAGCCCAAGGACCTAGCCTTCCTGGACTCCAAAAGGGCTCTCTCTATTTGTGTAAGGGATGTTTGTGTGTTTTCTTATTGTGTTCTGATATTAGGCTAGTTATGAAGTAGGTTTTTCAGTTTTGGTTTTTAGGTTGTGAGGGATGAACCGATCAAAGACATAAGATAGGTAAAAAGATGTCAAATCAACTAGGCTATGGGGTCGAAAAGGTCAAGAAAGCTTTCATATGGTGATACAAGGTTGCTGAAGGGCCGATTTGATTCGAGGTAAAATGGCTCTTTGGGAAAAATGGAGTGAGATGGACATTAAACTTGTGAAGAACAAAGGATTTCAAACATAACTAGTTTAATAGCTGACATAAACATGGTAGGGAAAACCATTAATCATGAGAAATGTAACTGTAAACTGATCAATGCATAGAAATAAACATTCAAGCCATGCATAGAGATATATGACTCTCTAACACTAGGAAATGGCTATCAGACTTTGGGGAAATACATTTAAGACAGACAAACAACTCAAATCACTATGTAGGAATGCCTAAACATAGTACTTCAAGCTATTGGGCACTTTGAAAACAAGATTGCATAGTTTTAGGTAAAGGGCAAGATCAGTACAAGACCTCCTTGGTTCAATAAATGACAATCTAATCAATCAAATAGAAGTTTCATAGGTGGAGCTATGGCCAGCCATGAGTAAGCAGGGCATACCGTAAATCATACTTAGCATGCATAAAACCATAAATGAAACAAGAAAACAATATTCTTGATTTATTAAAGAGAAATCAAGGATTCTTTAATGTGACTAAGAATGAAGAAAACATGGAAGCTATAAAGAAACAGGAAATTTGAGGTGCCTCCAAGGGCATGTCTCAAATCTATTCTCTACTGTCTTATAGCAAGCAAGAACATGGAATTATGAATGAAAACTAGGAAACACAATGGAGAGAGAAACACTATACCATTCTACCAAGTCATGGAATCCAACAACAATCTTCTTTCCTCATCCAAGAACATCCAAGAAACTATCCAAAAGCATGAGACAAGTATTTCTTCCAAACTTATATGACCATATATTGCTTCTATTCATCAAGTTCAGCCTTGTTTACAATTAAAGCCTTTCGAATATATAGGCCAAAGTGAGGAAAACCTCTTAGTTCAACTTGCAATCTCATTGGCCTATCCAAAATATCTGATTTTGTCCTTAAGGCTTTGAAAAGCCCAAGGCACAAAATATCTAATAAAATATCTCAAAAATGCTAAAAAAAGTAAATATATTGAATTTTCATAACTTATCATGTAAAAAAATAGCTAAACACACATGAAGAAAAGTCACTTTTGAAAGGTTCAATTTTTACAAAAACACTCAAAAAATACATCAGCAAAAGGTCCCCTAACTTTCCGGAAACGTTTAGAGGCCTTCCCGATGTCAAAACGAGGCCGATGATGGCTCGTTGGAAAGCTCTGAGTGTCTACGTTCTAAAAGTGTTTTGTCTTCTCCCAACTAACCACTAAAAATTCTCCAAAAATAGACCTGTATGTAAAAAACCAAAAAATAGGCCTTGCTGATAAACGGGGTATAGTGTAGAAAAAGTGAGTGTTTTTCGCCATTTTGGGGGAGCAAATGATCTTCAATTGATCTAAAAATTGCTGAGTATGTGCCCCTAAAATTATGGCATCCAATCATACAATTTTCATCATTTTAGGATTCCCCAAACTGAAATGGTGATGCCCATGAGTTTTAGCCAAAAACCCAAAAATGACAAAAAACCAAAATTTGTCGAATTTCGCCCAAATTTGGCAAGCATGACCCTCAAGGGTTTTCAGAAACTGTTGTGAAGTTGAGGCAAAAATTTGGAGCCTTGAGGAGTCTTTCCTCAATTTTTGTGTCGGGCGCGTCCCTTTAGCCTCCTTGAGTTTTTCCTGAGCGGCCTTCAATTTCCGTCGGGCAAACTGATTGAGCTTTTTATAGTGCCCGATCATCCTCCGTTCAAGGTCCAAGTCTCTATTTTCCTTCTCCAATTTCTTCTTCAAGTGATCATTAACTCTCTCAAGCCATTCTTCCCGATTTTTCTCTATCTCTTGTTCGAAAAATGTAGTGAGAGGGGTAGATTGGAGAAGGGCATCTTCTTCCTTTTGTTTCTCAAGGGCCTTTTTGAGCCCCATGGTTCTTGGCCTCTTTCGCGTGGGCTGATCTTTGCCTTCGCTCTCATCAAAATAACCCATGAGTTCTTCCAATATCATTTGTGCTTTGGATGAATCTTTTTTGTATTTGATTTCCCGTGTCTCATAGACAACCATATGGACACTCATCTATTTGTTTTGAACTTGCAAAAAGTGATTGAAGTTCCTAGCCCTATCAAGATCAGTCCTCAAAGAATCAATTTGGTTTCCTCTATTGATCAAGATATTTTCTAGGATGTAGGCTTTATTGTCACTATCATCACTTTGGATTTGAATGATGTCGAATTCCCTTTCCTTTTCATGGCTGCTCTCTTCTTTTTCCTTTCCTTTGCTTTGGGTGGCTCTTTTAGTCTTCCTCCTCTTGGGCAGCTCAACAATGGGCTTCTTGGGAAATTTTCCCTTGCTTCGGAGGGCCCTAGTCACATTTAGAGTTACAACTCTAGGCACCCTTTTCTTTGATGTTCAAGGCTTGGCCACTTTCGGAGAACAGAGCATGGTCCCTTGCCTAGGAGAGGCAGCTGGTACATGCTCCATTGGCTCTTTACCCTTGTCACTTTGCTCATCATTCTTGCCACTGTCTTGGATTTCGTCATGGATGCCTTGACTGTCCTTGTGCATTTCTTTTGGAGGGCTGTCCTCCTCACTATGTTGCATCTTTTCGCCATGCTGTTGTTACTTTTTATAAGGCTGTTGTTCATCAACATGAGGCTACTCACTCTCACTGTGTTGAACATCTTTATCATGCTGCCCTTCATCATCTTCAGGAGACTGTTGTTCATCATCATGTTTCTTTTCATCATGCCCTTCTTCCCCTTGCTATTCTGCCTCACTGTATTCTTCTCCCCCTTGCTATCCTGTTTCACTATGATGCTGCTCATCATCACTTTCCTCTTCATCCCCTTGTTGCCCTGTTTCATCATGATGCTGCTCATCATCACTTTCCTCTTCTTGCTCATGCTCTTCTTCCTCATCATGCTCTTTTTCTTGTTCTATAGTAAACTTGAGCTTCTTGGGAATAGGTTTGCTAGAAGAAGGTGAAGGAGATGTATGAAATGAAGGGACAGTGGAAAAATCCAGATGTGTGATGAAAGTATCCCAAGAGACCTCCCTCTTCTTGAGCTGATGAAGAATGATGAATTTGATGAGGGAGTGATGGAAGAGGCAGGCTGTCTCCTAAGAAGGAGGATTTTTCTGAACAGTGGAGGCCATTTTCTCAATGCTTCTATGTAGAAAGAAAGGGAGATTTAACAATTTGGCCCTCGTGAAATTCATGAGCAATCAGATATGATAGGCATAGAATCAAGAGAATCTTCCCTCGCAAGTGAAGTATTTCATGATTATCTTCATGAGGGGGGCGTAACTAGTCAATAGATATGAGAAAGGAAAAATGGATGGACATGAATCTCTATGCTCAGGCTTCAAAAAAGGCTTGTATTCTTCTGAGTCCAGGTGGCTTTGCTTAAACCACTTCTCCCCGACATAAGGGATTTTGGTGGCCTTGGAAATGGACCTTGGAGAGAATTTGAAATCTAGGCCTGCCAGCTGGAAGTGCTTCTCTTGAAACCTCAAAGCACAAAGAGATGTCAAATGGGAATAGCTCTTCACCTCTTGCACTCTTTGAAAAAAATCTAAACACCCAACCTCATGGAAGTTAAACTAAACTGATGGATGAGCATTCACTTCTTCGGTGGAAATAGGCTCAAACCTCTTTTGAAGGCCGCTCCTACTGTCTTGCCTGGGAGGCATCCTGTTTTGAATGTTCTCTGCAACACCAAGCTATCTCAAATGGCCTTTGGAATTTCTTTCTCAAACACACCTCTATCCTACTTATCAGTCACTGTTTGACCATGACGAATTGCTTCCAATGCTTTGTGGAATAGTCATCCAACACTGACTTTCTGCTCTTTTTAAATCACTGATTTGTCCTCTTTTATGCCAAACAACAAATCTTTTGTCAGATAGAAAGCACACAGTCAAATTGTTACTATGTTTGGGTAAGGTCACAAGGATATTTTTTGTTTTGGTAGAAACAAGACAGCCTTGTATTTAGACAAAGACAAAAACACCCTCCCTCAAACAGTGCTTCTTCTGTTGTTCACTGGTTCTTATACATAGGCAGACAAAAGAACCCTCAAATTGATTCAAAAGATCTTGATAGAATAATATGTTTTATGGAACAAAGTGGCTGCACTAGGTTTCACTATTTTTCCACACAGAGAAAAGTTTTTCAAAATGACAAGGCTTTGAGACTATGACCACTATTTCCCCTTTTCTTTTTAACAAAGTCTATTCTTATTTTCCTATGGGCTAGTCAATGTTTTTTTTAAAGGCGGTCAGGGTCCTCTAAGATGGTTTTAAACATCCACCCAACAATGTAAAAATGTGTAACAATCATTGCAACAGAATGCTTTGAGTTTGCTCAGAAACACTGCCCTCTAATCAATCTCTCTCTCTTGGTATTTATAGCAATAACACCTTTTGATTTTGGACCAAGATCCTCACCCTTTAAACACTATTTTGACCTTGGATTTGCCAATAGAGATTAATTTTGTCTTCACCACTGCTAGGACACCTTCAACAACTTGAAAACTCTCTACTACTGTGTTTTTGCCTTGCAATTAGTGTTATGGCTTATCACTGTTTTTGAGGGCAGTTTTAGGCCTTTTGAAACTAATGCAAACACACCCCTTTTTAATATACTAATCTTGTGCAATTATGGCAACAGAAACCTCGGATTTTGCTCAAACAGTTTTCTCTCCTACCACTGTTTTAGTCTTGACATCATGGCATCGATCACCCTTTAGAAATTCGAAAGCATCAAGGGCAAATAATAAAAATACCTTGTAGATGGCTTAAGTTCCTTTCTTGATGAGTTTGGCAGCTTTAAAGGTGCTTTTCGAGGGTTTTTGATTGAGCGGAATGTTTAAAAGGAAGAGTGTCGTGCTGTGTAGAGGAGCTGGGTCGGCCTTCGGGCAAAGGTGACCACGCGCACAGGCGCGCCGCATGTCGCGCCAACATTATACGCCTTTGTAATTTCGCTTCTGAGCGCATCGCGCGCTTTTCTAGGCATGTTGCGCGGGCTTAAAAGCCTAAAAAAACTCAAAGTTTGCTTTAAATCTTCTGTTTCTTGCAGTGAGTAGCCTAGGGGAGTGTTTCTCATGTTTTGAATTGCAAATAGGCCCTGCAATGGTCTGCAACTCCCTTTTATAGTTGAAAAAGCCAATGATCTTTTGACATTTCTTTGTGAGGTTTTGAACATTTTTTAAAACAAATACCTTTGTTTTAAACAAAACATGGAGCATTGCCTTTGCAAATTTTATCATTTTAAAACACTATAAAATCCAATATTTTGACCAGGACTCTTTAAAGTGCTGTGGATGATATTTTTTGAGGATCCTTATACATATGACCCCTCTTCAAAGTGAAAAAGTGATTTTGAAAACCAAAATCTTTCTCAGTGTTTTTCTCATTAAGGCAATACGCTTTTCACTATTTGCCCATTTCTACCCCTTGAAGGGAAAAACTCTGCTTAAAGAAATATCAATAATCTGTGAGGGATTCTTTGCCATTTTTGCAAGGAGGTGAACCACTTTAAAACTTATTTTGACATTTTCTTCTCCTGGTGTTTTGATGATGATCATTCCCACTGTGGAGTTGATTGAACTGTCAGGTGCTCTTTGAGCCTTTCTTTTGACCATGGGTGAAGACCCTCATGTGTACTCCTCAGATCTTACCCATAACTGCTTATCAAGGAAAAATTCCCTTAAAGACCCTTGGGACTCATATGCAACAGCAAGATCATTTTCACATGTCCATAAAGAAGCTTTCGACTGTGATAGTGGCATGTTTTATCTGTTTTGAGTGTTGTCTTTGATTTTAAAGCACTTGCCATATCCCTTTTCACACCTACTGTATCTGTGTTGTTGATTTGCAAAGTCCTCTTGAGAAAACAAGGCCTAGGTTACCTTCTTGTCCCTTTGATGAGTTTTTTGAAGAAAATCTTCATGAACAGGGAAAGAAAACCTTCTTTGAATATCAACATCACTCTTTGGCCTATTTTTAACCCAGCTCTGGACTTATAAATCTTGAATGGATTTCCACTAATTTCAACTCTATTTTTTAAAGGAAAAAATGGCTAGAGTTCATGCTTGTTGATAAAGGAGAAAGATCTTTAGAACTCTTTATGAAATTACATACCTCAGCAGGGTTTGTTCATTTTGGCTCCAAACTTCTTTTGAAGGAGATCTATGATAGGAGACAAGTTAGCCTCTTGGATTATTATGGTACCACTGCTTTCCTTCTATTTTGAAACACCATTTTATATTCAAAAGCCTTCAATTTGTCTCCCACTGCTCTTAAAATTTTCCTTTCAGTCAGTGAAAACCCTAAAATCAATCTCTGTCCCTGACCCTCTGCTTATTAGATGAAGGAAGCCTTTATCATGGTGCCAAACCCTCTTCTTGTAAAATGAAGAAGGTTTTCTCATTATTTCAACCCTTTGCTTGTATAATGAAGGAGGTTTTCTCGGTCTTTCAACCCTTTGCTCATGTATGGAGGAGGTTTTCTCAGTGATGCCATTTCATCAGCTTTTAAATAGTGTTATCTTTCCTTTCACTGCCTATTCATCCTTAAGCAAATGAAGATGACAAATTGGAAATAAGTCATGATGGGCATTTCTCTGAGACATGTAATTCTGCTTTTCAAATACCTTTGTTCCTCTTTAGAAATCACAAGCAAGTTGGCCAATATCTGCAAAGCATTTCTTGTCATTTATAATTCACTAACCTTTGAATGTGATTGCAGGAGCTTAATGAGATAACTCTCTGTCCAGTATTTGCATCCCAGGATCAAAATCACATGAGAAGCAACTGTCTTCTCATGTTGAGTTTAATACTGTCATCTGGAACACTAGTATACTTCTGCTCTTTGACAAAGACATTGAAACACTGTACATTTACCTAATATCAGCTTGACCTGTGGCATATGTATTTTTGAGACTTTGGGGCTTGTTAGTGGCGCGACTTAAGGGTGTAACCAAACTTTGTTTGCAGAATAGGAAGGTCTGTTAGGAATGGTTGATAATAGATAAAGGTTCTTTGGCTTTAGGATTGTTTTCCAAGGAATAAATTCCTAAATCGCCACTACCTAACTTAGGGGAGACTTCTTGGATAGATTTGGATTGTTCTCTTTGGAGTTGATGGACAAGCTAGTATGGCTAAGGCTAGATAGGGCTTGACAGTGAGGTTTTATCTCGTCATGGGCTGATTGAAAAGGTTAGGAGGGAAAAAATGTTTATGGGTGTTTTCCAACTGGAAAATTTTGACAAATTTTGAGATTAGCTGCTAGAAAACTTGGCTTTGACAAATAGTCATCATCAACAGGTGAAAAATATTGATGACTAAAAGTAGGGTTATCCTTGGTTTTTTTGAGCTCTGCTTTTCCTATGTTGGAAGCTATTTCAAATGTAAAATAAGAGCAACACATGATTTCCCAAGAAAGAGTAGAAAATCTCCAAAGGGGGCTACTTTGTCAATTTCAAGTTTTGCAGAAGGTAAATGTGCTTGGCATTTCTGTAGGAATGCCAAGATGTAGATTAGAAAAGGAAATTGATAAAGTAACTGATGTGTTCCTAAAGGAAGACATGGATCAGTTTATGTCCAAGGAGAAACAAGGTTCCTAAGACTGATTGGGCCAGCAGTATTCCAAGAAAAGGTCCAATGCAACAGAACACATGGAGGAGGCACACCAAGTGAACCAAACATGGAAGAAATTTCTTAGAAATTATAAATGAAAAACAGAGAAAGGTGAGGTGAAATGGACAATAAATGAATGAACTTGAAAGGGCTATAGAGAACTTAGAAGACAACATTGATAATTATTCTCAAGCATCCCAGAAACCTAGGGTTTTGGTCAGGTGATTAAAGAAGGTGAAAAGGTAAGTTTGGACTCCATAATGATAACAAAGGTTTCCTGAAGATATCACTATTTTCAAATATTCCAAACTCATCCCAAGGATTTTGTCATGGAAAAGATGTTCAAAAGAGGTAAAATGAAGCTGTTAGACCTCCATGATGATAGTAGAGAGAATATTTGAAGAAACTGCTATATGTGAAATCCAGAGTTTGCCAAGGTAAAGTGTCTCACTCTGTCAAAAGAACAAATATGCAAAGAGTATCAGTGAAAGGAAGGTCAAGCTCTCATTTTCAGTCATTTACACTCGATGATCAAAGGGATAAAGACATAGGTTTGAGCTTCAAGATGGAAACCCAAGATGGGTATAAGGTTGCTGCTTTGTAATTGAATATATCAAACTTTAAGAATATCAAAAAAGGCTAAGTCAGTATGTCATGGCACCTGAAAATCAGAAGTGGCCTAAAGCGGAGATAGAAAACATGTTTTTGAAGTCTATAGTGCCTGTCAAAGGTGAGTTTATTATGCCTAAGGATCAGTTAGAAAGTTGAAAACAAGATGTCCAGTCACCTTCCAAGCACAAGATAATTTGATCTCCTAGGTAAGGACAAAGAAATGTTGATGATAGTGCTTTATGTTTAAAAACTTCTAATTTTGTCAAGGGTAGGGCTTCCATGCTTCAAAGATCAGAGGGAAAATCCATTTTCAAGGTTCTCATAATCATCTATCAACAAAGAAGTTAAAGGCATAAATAAGCCAAAGGAAAGTAAAGTTTACCATATTAGCAACCTGCAGAGCAAACAGATAAAAAATGGTCAGAAAGGAAAAGGTAGGAAAGGGCCATTTAAATGTTTCTTAGCCACCTACAACAAAAAATGTCAAGGGAATATAAGTTAAATTAAAAAGCTCAAAAACATTAGCAAAGTGGGTTCTCTAAGTTCAATTTATTTTCCTAGGCTATAAAGGACCTTTTTCCCCTCACCCAACTCATTGTGCACTTGCAACAACAGTCAGAGTATCCAAGAGAGAAGTTTGAGAATTTTGTTCAAATTTTGAGCAATTTTGCACGGTGCTATGTGTTCAGGCAGGTGCTATGCATTTAGTGCTCGGTGCTACGCATTGAGAGGATTTCCCAGTGCAAAATTACACTGCGTTGCGTGTTCAGAAACACGTTTGAACACGTGCTGCGCTTTCATGCAGGCGCTACCCGTTCGCCCAGGGAAAGCCTGACAAGCCAAAAACGTTTAGGTGCTGCACATTGAGAAAGCCCGACAGGCCAAAAACGTTCAGGCACTGCACGTTGGAGAGCCCGAGAGGCCAAAAACATTCAGTTGTTGCACGTTGGGAAAGTTGGATAGACCAAAAATGTTAAGGCATCACGTGTTGGAAATCGTGACAGGCCAAAAACGTTCAGGCGTTGCACATTGGGAAACCTGACAGGCCCAAACTGCGTTCAGGCGATGCACCGAGGGAGCCCGACACCCAGAAAATGCATGCAGGCACTACGCGTTGGGTATGGAGGACCCAACTCTACATGAAGGTGCTACAATTTCGTTTGAAGCTCCTCCTCCACCTGCAAATGCCAAAAAAAAACAGAAAATATCCTCAAAGCTGCATCAAGGGACTTTCAAGGGCATTGCAAATTGGTAGGTGGATGTCTTGCCTTTTCCTACAGTTAATTTTGATGGTTTAATATCGAAGGAATTGACGAAACCCTAAGGAGTGAAAAAACCTAATGTTCATGCTAAAATCCCTGTTTTAAGCTCCATCATCTACAAATAGGAATATATCAGTCAAGTAGGGTATGAGGTAGTATGGTTGCAGTGATTTGAAGATTGACCATTCATCAAAGCTTAAAAATCTTAGTCATACACCTACACCTTCCTCTCGCTCACTTGCAAAGGTTTCCTTTCATCATCATTCAAATTCACTCCTCATATCAAGTTTCACAAACAGAGCTAGGGTTTGTTTAAAAATCGCAGTAATCAAAATGTCAGGAGATGGAGGAAATGTTAGTAGTGAAGAAGACCAAGTGCCTAGGAGGTAGAAACATAGAGGTGGGAAGGTTAATAGGTTTGAGCCCCAAGACACTATTGTTAACACTGGAAAATCGTACAGAAGAAGATGAAATTAATTAATGTCAAGCCAAAGGATTTATAGGACAGGAAGACATTATAGAATGTAGAAATTATTTAAAATCTCTAAGGTTTTGAGAAAATTAAAGTTGAACTAGTCTTAAATGTTGATTGTGCGCATTATCCTTCTAGAAGAGCGCCTTCCGCGTGCCTTTTTTCCTGATAAGTGCACATTTCTGAAAGTAGAAAAATGTCGCTATCCGGGACCACACAAAGCAAAGGACAAGTTACTCCTTACATGAAGCTACCTAAGGACAGCCACTTGCGCCTCCTTAGACACTATGTTAGCACACAATGGAATCATACCTCTCCCTTGGGTCACCATCCACCATGTACCAAGGGAGGGAAGGAGGATTTGAAATCCCCTATATAAAGCCACCATGAGATGAAGAATGGGTGATCACATTGTTATGCTGGCCAGAATTTCCTAAGAAATACCAATAGTGTTTGACCTGGAGCTGGAGATAGAGGGGACTCGATTGTTGGCCATCCAAAAATATCAGTCCATTGCAGCAGAGGGAAAGGGAGCTTGCACCAAGGAGAGCTTGGAAAACAACATCCTTGCATCAAGACCTAGAACCATTTTCTAAGGTGTTAGGGTCCCGTGATTTGGCTGATTGGCAAGCCAAATGACAGTGTAACATCAAACCAAGCTTTGGAGCCCAAGGACCTAGCCTTCCTGGACTTAGAGAGGGCTCTCTCTATATGTGTAAGGGATATCTGTGTGTTTTCTTATTGTGTTCTGATTTTAGGCTAGTTATGAAGTAAGTTTTTTGGTTTTTTAAGTTGTGAGGGATGAAACTGATCAAAGATATAAAATAGGTAACAAGATGTTAGATTAACTGGGCTATGGGGTCAAAAAGGTCAAGAAAGCTATTAGATGGTGATACAAGGCTGTTGAAGGGCCGATTTGATTCAAGGTAGAAATGATCTTTGGGCAAAATGGAGTAAATGGACATCAAGTTTGTGAACAACAAAGAGTTTCAAACATCACTGGTTCAATAGATAACATAAACATGGTAGGGAAAACCATTAATCATGCAAAATGTAACTATAAACTAATCAATACATAGAAACAAACATTCAAGCCATGCATAGAAGTATAAGACCCTCTAACTTTGGGAAATGGCTATCAGACTTTGGGGAAAACACATAAGACGGACTAACAACTCAAAACACTATGCCGGAATGCCTAAACACAGTACTTCAAGTTATTGGGCACTTTGAATAACAAGATTCGCATAGTTTTAGGCAAAGGGCTAGATCGGAACTAGGCCTCCTTGGTTCAAAAAGATGATAATCTAATCAGTCAAAGAGATAGTTTCATGGATGGGACTATGGACAGTCATAGGTAAGCAGGGCACACCATACATCCTACTTAACATGCATAGAACTATGAATGAAACTAGCAATAATATCCTCAAGTTGTTAAAGAGCAGTTAAGAATTCTTTAATGCAACTAAGGAAGAAGAAAACATAAAAGCTATGAAGATTCAGGAAATTTGAGGTGCCTCCATGGGCATATCTCAAATTTGTTCTCTACTGATCTATAGCAAGCAAGAAACATGTATCATGAATTAAAACTAGCTGACAACAACAAAGAAAGAGACACTATACCATTCTACCAAGTCATGGAATCCATCAACAATCCTTCATCATTCATCCAAGAACATCCAAGAGGCAATCCAAAAGCATAACACAAATATTGTCTTCCAAAGCTCATATGACCATATATTGCTTCTCTTCTCAAGTTCAGCCTTCTTTACAATGAGAGCCTTTGGAATATATAGGCTCAAGTGAGGAAAACCTCATGGTTCAACTTGCATCCTCATTGGCCTAATCAAAATATCTAAGCTTGTCCTTGAGGCTTTGCAAAGCCCAAGGCACAAAAATATCTCATAAAATATCTAGAAAATACTAAAAAAGGAAAAATAATTGCTTTGCATCATTTTCCAAGTGCAAAAATAGCTAAACGCACATTTGGAAAAAGCAGATTTTAGAGGTTCAAAAATTACAAAAATATTTCAAATTTACATCAGAAAAAGGTCCCCTGACTTGCCGGAAACATTTGGCAGCCTTCCTGATGTCGAAACGAGGCTCATGATAGCTCTTTGGAAAGCTCTGAGTGTCTACTTTCTGGCACAACTGAAATTTCCCCAATCTGATGCATGGAAATCCTCCAAATCTGCTCCTGTGTGTAAAAAACCAGAAAATTACAGTTTGCTGATAGACCGGGCAGAGTGTGCAAAAATAGAGCCTTTTTCACCGTTTTGAGGGGGAAAATGATCTCCAAATGTTCTGAAAATCTCTGAGGGTATGATCATGAAATTATGGCATTCAATGATACCATTCTCCTCCCTTGACGAATCCTCAAAATGAAATGGCGAATTTATGAGTTTTTGACCAAAAACCCAAAAATGCCAAAAAACCAAAAATTGTCAAAATGGGCCCAAAATTGGGGTGCATGACCCTCAAGGTTCCTTAGCAACATGTTCTGAAGCTGAAGCCAAAATGTCAAGTGCTGATGTGCCTTTCTTCTCTTTCCGTGTCGGGCGCTTCCCTTTTGCTTCTTTCAGTTTCTCTTGGGTGGCCTTTAGCTTGCGCCGGGTAAACTGATTTAGCTTTTAATAGTGTTGTGTCATATTCCTTTGCAGCTCCATGTCTCTATTTGCCTTCTCAAGCTTCATCTCCAAATGTTTATTGGCTCTTTCTAGCCATGCCTCCTTATTTCTTTCAATTTCTTGCTCAAGTAGTGCAGTGAGGGGAAAGGATTAAAGATGGGCTTGTTCTTCTTCCTTTTGCTTTTCCAGGGCTCTTTTAAGCCCTATGGTTCTAGGCCTCTTCCGCCTAGGCTGATCTTCTTCTTCATCTTCATCAAACTCACCGATGAGCTCCTCTATCCTTACTTGTGCTTTAGCAGCCTCATTCCTGTATTTGATTGCCCGTGTTTCATAAATTGCCATGTGAACACTCATCTGTCTATTTTGGATCTCCAAGAAATGATTGAAGCTCTTTTCCCGATGAAGGACATTCTCCAATGCTTCAATTTGACCCTCTCAATGGATTAGAAGGTTTTCAAGAATGCAGGCTTCATTATCGCTGTCATCACTTTGGATTGGGATGACAACCAATGCACCTCCATGTTCTTGACTTTCTCCTATCTTGCCTTTCTCTTTGCCCTTGAAGGCTAGTCTTGCACTCTTCCTTCTTGGCATGCTAGTGGGAGGCTTCTTTGGCGATTTTATTTTTCTCCGGATAGCTCTTGTTACTTTTGGAGTAACCACCTTGAGCATTTTCTTCTTTGCTATCTTGGACTTAGTCTTCTCGAGAGAGGAAGGCATGATGGCCTTGCCCTTGTCACTTTGTTTGTCACTTTCCGGAAAAAGCCTTTCCTCTTGAAACTATTGTGCAACTTGAGGAGGCTGTAATGTATCATGAGAGGACTGCTGCTGCTCACCTTCATCATGCTGCTCAAACTGGTGCTCCTGTTTACCAATATCAAGTTGTTGTTCTACCTCAACCCCTTGTTCAATTTGTAGTTCAACCTGCTGCCCCTGAATATCAAAATCAAGTTGCTGCTCTTCCTCTTGTCCCTGTTGTTCATCATCACTGAGATGCTGCTGTTCAGCACTCTTTTCTTCTTGCTCATGCCCTTTCTCTTCTTTCTGTCCACTTCCCTCTCCTTCTTCATGCTCCTTTGATTGTCCTGTAGTGAATTTGAGCTTTCTAGGAGTGGCTTTGCTAGAGGAAGGTGAGGGGCGATGAATAGGTGATGTGGGAGATGTATGGACCGGAGGGACAGTGAAGAAATCTGGGTGACTAATGAAAACATCCCATGAAACCTCTTTCTTCTCTAGCTGGTGTAGGATGATGATTTTAATCAAAGAATGATGGCATAGAGAAGCTATTTGTTGTGATGGAGGCTTTTTCTGGACAGAAGAGACCATTTTCTCAATACTTTTGCACAAGAAGTAAGGAAGATTGAGCTGCTTGGTTCTAGTGAAGTGCATCAACAGTCGGATGTGGTATGCATATACTTGGGAGAATCTCCCTTCACAGGTGAAATATTTCATTATGATCTTCATAAGAGGAGCATAGCTGGCAAGAAGATGAGAGAAAGGAAAAATAGCAGTGCATGCTTCTCTGTGTTCGGGCTTGATGAAAGGCTTGTAGTCATTCAAGTCTAGATAGGCTTGCTTGAACCATTTTTCGCCAATGTATGGGATTTTAGTTGCCTTGGATACATACCTCAGAGAGAACTTGAAATCAAGGCCTGCGACTTGGAAATGTTTTTTTTTGAACCTCAAGGCACACAAGTGTGTTAAGGGCGAGAAAATTTTAACTTCTTGTACCCTCTGGCAGAAATCCAAACACCCTACCTCATGAAAATTGAAAAGGATAGATGGGTGTGCATTAACTTCCTCGGTAGAAATAGGCTCATACCTCTTGTGCAACCCACTTCTGCTATCTTGCCTAGGAGGCATCTTGACCTAGATGTGCTTTTGAAACACCAAGTTACTCCAAAGATTTGAAATGCCTTCTTTAAACCAAACTCTGTCTCAGCCTCCTGTCACTTCACTGTTTGATAATGCAGCAATGGTTTTGAGGATAGTGTGAAATGCCCTCCTTTGATATAAGACCCTGTCCCTTCAAAACAGTGCCTTTTCTTGCCTTTTTATATTAATCAGCTAATACTCATAAAGACATACACAGTCAATCAAAGAAAACACAGTGAAGGTACTTTCCTGTGTTGGTGGTAAGAGAACCCTATTTTTAGATGTTTTTATGATGTGGCAACCAACATTTTATCATTCAAACCATATGAGAATCCTCTCACATGAAAACTGCCTTTCCTTTGTATTACTGCTTCTCATACTTATTTGATCCACACACCCTCCAAATGTTCATGGAAAATTTCTGACTGACTCAAATAATGCACATAACATGACAGATTCAACCTGGTTTCATCACAGTAATGAGGGAAACTTGATGTTCTTTTTTTAAAATAAAACTTACAAGCGTTTGATGTTTCACCAGCCACATCAAAACTTGTTTCTTCACACAAATCTCACACCTATGCTTCAAACCTTGACCTTTAACCTTTCACTCTGTCACAGCAAATTTTTAAAGGAGCAAAAAGGCATATGAAATACCTCTGGATTGATGACAAGGCCTTTTGAAAATATTTAGAAGCTTCACATGTGATTTGAGGGCCATTTGGAGGCCACACTTATGCGCGACGCATTTAGAAGGAAGAGCGCCACGCACAAATTGATGTCGGGTCATCTGTCGGGCCGACAGGACCCGAGTGCACAGGCGCGCCGCGCGCATGTACAGGCGTGCCGCGCAACAGTTATGCGCCTGTGTAAATTCTTCTCTGAGCGTGCCGCGTGCTTTTCCAGGTGTGCCACGCAGCTTTAAACTGTCAAAAACTTCTACAAATTGCTCAAAATCTTCCTTGTTTGATCTCGAGGGCAGCAAAGGGGCTTTGCTCGGGCTTGAAGGATTTCAAAATGAAATGACAACAGCTTTGACCTTTGTTTAAAGTAAAGAAAAACCAATGGTCCCTTTGATATTTGATTTTGAGAGGGTTTTTTCAAAAGTTTTGAAAAACGTTTGTTTTTAAATCCATACTTGAAACCTTACTTTTCGCAAATGAAACTAAATTTCTTTTGTTTCAAAAAAAACCCAAAGGCAATGGTCACCTCTTTCTAAGCCTATTTTCCCTTCTCGAAATGACATAACCCTTTGGAGAAATATGTCTTTTGAAACTTTGACTGTTTCTCACTTAGAGGAAGAAATGTCTCCTTTTGTAGCAGTGGCATGTGGATTTTGCCTTCGATGATTTCCAGAACCTGAAAAAACTATGCCAAAGTTCTTTTTGTACTTGATGAACTTGTATACTTACTTGTAGTGCCCTTTGCTGAAGAAGAAATTGAACTGTTGCCTCAATATATTTTATACTTTCTGATTCTTGAATGGCATACTTGTCTCTGTCATTTGAAAGGAGATGGCTTACCTTTTTTAACTTGGTTTGACAATCTCTGCCTCCAGGTGTTTCATCAGTTTCTTCTTCAACTGTGGGTGCCAACAATTTATTTGGATTCATTCAAGCTTTGCCATGGTCTTTTGATGAAGGAGGGCGCAACTTCCGACACACTTTCTCTGCTCAAAACATACCAATATGGTGTTTCATGACCTTTAACTAATGAAGACCTATGTTTGTCTCAAGCTTTCCAAAAACTGATAGTATGTCAAAGCGTCCCCTTTTGCATATTATGAATAATAGTTTCAATTGTAATGTCTCTTGAGGAGATCAAACCAGGTTTTATGTGTCAGCTATGATAAGAAGATTTGAAAAAGGCACCTGTTTATAAATGGAGTTGCTTTCATGTGGAAATAATGACATGCCTGACTAGCCTTGCAAGTTGTTCCAGAGTTTTAAAACTCAGACCATAACCTGTTTTTATCTTTGTGTAGAGGAGACAAGTATATGATATGTGGAATGGCTGTTAGAATGACTCATAGATACCAAGGCTCTTATTAGCCATTTTCCTCCTATGTATACTTAGAAACCATAGACTATATACCACAACCCAACAGAAACATAAGAGTACACAGAGGTCCTTTTTACTGAAGTGTCTTCCTGCTCAGCACTGATTTAAGCCATTCATACTAGCACCCCTGCAGAGATGTTTTGTTACAATAGCTTTGATTAATGGAGTCTCTTCTTGTTATGCCATGATGATAATGCCTGAAACTCCAATTTATCTTCATTCTTAAGACACAAGACCTAAAAACTCTGCTTTCTCTTGAATTGAACATTTTATGATCTTAGCCCTGTTCTTGATCATCACTTTCCCTTAGAAACCTTTAGTTACTGTTTCACTATTTATTAAAAACAAACCTGTGCTTATAGTCAGTTTACAATTGTTCAAGTCAACATTGGCCATCGCCCTCTACTTGTAGATGAAGGAGGCGCCTAAACCCTCTGCTTATAGATGAATGAGGTTCTTGGCCATGACAAATTACAAGTCTGTTTGACAGTGTTGTCTTTCTTTTACTATGTTATCATGCTGAATGAAGCTGTAAGAGTTTGATGAGTAACTCCTTGCCCTGCAGATGTATCTCAGGCTCATGTTCACATTAAGAAGCAGTTGTTCTTCTAATGTGGAGTCAAGAATTTTCCTCTGATATGATGACATGTTTCCTATCTTTGTAAAATCCATAAAACACTGTAAAACACCTAAAATCAGCTTGAGACTGTGGTTTATGCATTGCTGAGACTTAGGGGTGTGTAAGTGGTGCGACTTAGAGCTGTGATCAACTTGATTAGCAGAGCAGTAGGTCTGTTGTGACTGGTCTGTAGCAAATGGAGGTTTTTTTGGCTACTAGATGTTTGCCAAGGGTAAGATGCCTTAAAGCGCCACTTCCTAACTTAAGGGAGGCTTTTTGAACAGACTTGGATTGTCCTTTTAGAGCTGACAGGCAGACTTAGTATGGCTGAGGTTAGGTAGGATTTGATAATGGGATTTCAACTTGTCATGGGCGAACTGAAAAGGAAGGAGAGCAAAAAAAGTTTTATGGGTGTTTTCCCAGCTGGCAAACTTGACAAATTTTAGGATCAGCTGTTGGAAAATTGGGTTGTTGAACTAGTCATCACTAACAAGTAAAAAATACTGATGACTAACAGTGGCTCCATTTGGGGAGGGCAGCTCCTTTTCAGGAGGTGTCCAGAATTTTAGATCTTTGGCTTATGAAGACCAGTGCCTTACCCATTGGCGCCAATTTTCACTTTTCTTTGATGCTACTTCTGAAAGAGACAGCATGATTAGCATCGATGATATTTCTACTTACCCCACTATCTTTCCTAGCATATTTTCTTCCTTTCTTGGCACATTTGAACTAGCAGCCTTTTGACAATGCATATTTTCTTTTTTTGCAAAATGAACCTAGCTAACTCTATACTTATATCTGTCGGGAGTTCAGATTAAACTGATGAACTCCTTCATTACTCTAATCTAAAACATAAAATTCAAAATGATCAAATCAAGGTTAAACTGTCTGATTTATCATGTATTTGCAGCATGATAGTACAAACTGAACACAAATATTATTCTGCAATAAAAGGAAAACTAGACAAGCGGGGCTAAGATGTACAATGTATTTTTCATCCCTCGCTTCTCTTTTTGGTTCTATTTTAGGCATGTGGAACCATAATCTCTCCCTAATCTATACTCTGTGATAAGTCAATCTTACACAATGTTGACCATCTTTTTCACTCACTAACTTATCAGCAAATAAATTTAAACATGCTCAGCTATGATTAGGCTAGATAGCTGAGCAAAACACTGAAATGCTAGTAGCGACATTTGGACTTGCGCGCTTTCTGAAAGACTATTTTTTGGAACATGGGGCTTTTGTTCTATCTTCACTCGCCCTATTTTCTATATTTTACTGTTTTTGACTTTTCTATTTTTCTATGTTTCAAACAGTGGTATGTACAATGAATGAAAGTGTTGCAAACTCAGAAATGGAGCTCCTGACAAAAATAATGCTTTAATGTCCTGCCATTCACAGGACCTCCAAAAATTTCAGTCCCATCAGGTTCTTGCAAGAAGAAAGCATTGTTTCCACTGACTGAGCTGATGATGTAAGGCCCTTTCCATAAATTTTCAAACTTGCCATGTTTACCTTTGTCTTCTCTTCTAGAATCCCATTTTAAAACTTTATCTCCAATCTGAAAATCATTTTCCTTAGTTCTTCTGTCAAAAATATATTTTATTTTGTCTTGTGCTAACTGAGCCCTTTGGTAAACTTCTTCTCTGGTTTGTTGTAAATGGATAGTCTGATTTACCCTCCTTTGCATGTCATTTTCTTCTATTTGAACTTCTTGTAACAACTTCATTACCGGAACCCCTAAAGATGTTGGGAAAATGGCATCTATGCCATATACTAGTTGGTAAGGAGACATACCTATGGATTTCTTGGTGGTTAATATATCAGCCCATAAGGCGTGTACTAGTTTCCCATGCCATGCTTTTTGATTTTGTTCAAGAAGTTTTTTGATAATGTTGACTAGGCTTTTGTTAGAGGACTCGGTTAAACCATTACCTTGAGGGTAATAGGCTGTGGAATTTCCTAATGAAATGTGATACTTGTGACAGAAGTCAACCATTCTTTTGGAGGAGAAGGCAGCAGCGTTATCTGTAATGATCTTTCTGGGACAGCCAAATCTAGATAGGATATTGGTTTCTAGGAACTTGATGATGATTGAATCGGTGGCATTCCGAGAAGGTATGGCTTCTATCCATTTGGTAAAGTAATCAGTGGCTGTGAGGATCCATTTATGTTGAGCGGATGAGGAAGGGTGAATTTCCCCGATAAAATCCAGACCCCATTGCTGGAAGGGTCCTTCAACTATAATGGGATGTAAGGGCAAAGCTAAAAGCTTTTTCTTGCCGTCAAAAATTTGACATTTATGGCATGTCATAACTAGTTTGTGAGTGTCAGGGAATAAGGTAGGCCAATAACAACCGGCTCTAAGGATTTTGTTCGCTGTGGTTTTCCAGTAGAGATGGCCCCCACATTCCCCTTCATGCATTTCATGCATAATTTTCCCTGCATCAGACTCAAGCAAACATTTAAGCAGCATACCAGTGGGATTTTTGCAATACCGAAAACCATCTATAATGCAAAACTTTAAAGATTTTTGTTTAAGAAATCTTGCTTTTTTTTTATAAAGTCGGAGGAGCATTCAGATAAGTTAATACATAAAGAATATCTGCATACCAAGGTGAATCTAGAAATATTTGATCAATAGGGGGGAGTGCACATTCTTCCTGTTCTTCTAAGGCATCAACAAAATTTATATCTAAAGCTTGGAGGTTGGTTTCAGCCATTAGCCTTGCAAGTCCTTGTCCTTTAACTAGTTTGGTAGGTTGGATTTCTAAGTCATATTCTAGGATGATAGCGATCCATTTTCCCCTTTTACCATCGGGATCTTGGTTCAGAATGTCCTTGACGACAGTATTAGGGACAAAAGATATGACATGAGAATGCAAGATGTAAACTCGGAAATATTTCAGTGCTTTTACTAATGCGAATGCCTGTTTTTCCATGATGTTTTATTTCAAGGGAGCATCTCTCAGAGATTTGTTGAAAAAGGCAATGGGTTTTTCTTGCCCAGCTGCATTTTTCTGTAACAATACCGCAGCTATTGTGTGTTCTGAGGCGAATGAAAAAATGTAAAAATCTTTGGTGAAGTCAGGGCTTATCAATACTGGTGTCTCATTTAAGGCCCTTTTAATTAGTTCAAAAGATTTTTTGGCTTCTATAGTCCATTTAACCCCGACCTCCTTTTTTAACATATTTGTGATATCTTTCAGGAGTTCGGCAAGGTTTGGGATGAATCTTCTTAAGAAATTTATCTTTCCGATAAAGGACTGTAACTCCTTTATGTTTCTGGGGTGACTTATCTGTAATATACCTTCGATTCTCTGTGGGTCTATTTTAATTCCTTCTTCTGAAATAATGTGACCTAGGAGTTTTCCTTCCTCTAGACCGAAAAGTGTTTTCTTGGGGTTTAGGGATAAACCATATTTTCTACATTTGTTGAAAACTTTTCTTAAGTGTACTAGGTGTTCTTCATCTGATTTAGAATATACCGTTATATCGTCAAGATATATGACTATGAAAACACCTATGTCTTCTGAGAAAGCGATGTCCATGGCTCTTTGAAATTTGGCGCCAGCATTCATTAGTCCAAAAGGCATTTTAACGTACATAAAAGTGCCCCAAGGGGTGGTGAAAGTTGTTTTATGTTGATCGGTAGGGTAAACCAACACTTGGTTATAACCAGAAAAACCATCAAGCAATGAGATTCTTTTAGCGCCTACTACCTTCTGAAGTATGTGGTCCATTTTGGGCAGAGGATAGTTGTCTTTCAGACATGCCCTATTTAGGTTTTGGAAATCTATACAGAGTCTGA
This sequence comes from Pinus albicaulis, assembly GCA_034641835.2. Taxonomy (NCBI): domain Eukaryota; kingdom Viridiplantae; phylum Streptophyta; class Pinopsida; order Pinales; family Pinaceae; genus Pinus; species Pinus albicaulis. The sequence goes on along the minus strand of CM076579.1, from coordinate 1,568,478,129 downwards.
TTTCACAAGTCTTTTTCCTAACTGATACTAGATTTGAGACCCACTCAGAGTATCGGAGAGACACTATTATCCCGGCATCATACATATTTTTGATTTCTTTTTCAACCAACGGTAGTAATACTGGGTTTATCCTTCTTAACTTCTATTTGAAAGGCTTTTGGTTTTCTTTGAGGGGAATTTTATGTTGGATGATGCTTGTGTCATATGATTTCAAATCTTGGTATCCCCATGCAAACACATCTTTAAATTCTTTAAACAACTCAATGTATTTATGTTTTATATGAGGTGGGAGGGTTTTGGACAGTTTGACCTTTCTAGGTTCCTCCGAGCTTCCTATGTTATATTCTTCTATGTTGACCTCAGTGGATTCCATTTTTGGCTTTTTGGCCACATCGTTAAAATCGAACAATTCCTCTAGAGGTGCAAGCCCTCTGGGTATGGTGTCATTTTCACAATGTAAGACTTCGAGTTCTCTTGGGTCAACATCCTCTCCTATCTTAGTTCCAGATGAGAGGTTTATCAGATTTAGATCTGTCAAAGAAGATAGATTTAGCTCTCGGTCTTGATTGTGTCTGTATTCCCTTTCTTAATTTCCTACGTTTTTCCTGGCTTCTTCAAATTCGTTCTTAGATTGTAAGAAATCATCAATTTCATCATCATCTTTAAATATTTTCCAATGATTGATATTATCTAGTACAGTAGGGCGATGTTTAACTTAAATGTCATATTGCTCACTTAGACATGGTGTTTGGCTATTGCTTGCAGCAAAGGCGAGCTCATTTTCCAGACTATTTTGAATCCTAGGGATAAAGGTGAGTTCATACTTCTCAAAGGTTTTGAGGATATCTAAAGCTGCATTCCTGTATTCCCTTAGTCTGGGGTTTTTTGCTGAATATTCACCTTTGATTTTCTTGATTACAAGTTCTGAATCTCCCTGGGCTGATACTTTTTTGGCGCCTAAGTCCTTAAGTATGTGCAGACCGATGAGAAGGGCCTCATATTCCGCAATGTTATTAGTACACTGGAATTCTAATCTGAAAGAATGACCTTCATTAGTATTTCGTATCCAGATACCGGCCCCTGAACCAGTTTTGCCACAAGAACCATCAAAGCTTATAATCCAAAGAACTTCCCTTTCATACAAGATACTAAGTTGTTTCTTTGGCTTCTTGATGCTTTGATCATTGGTTTCTATTTTCAGTAATGGGAAGTGTGTTCCCGATGGTTTGAAAACCTCTTTATTTTCCATTATTTGCTCGTTCACATCACTTTCATTATATAAGATAAAATAATCTAAATCGGAATGAATGGAATAAATGGGAGTGTTGTTCGGCTTATCCCGGTTACTAACCATGTATTTCATGTGAGTTTCTCGGTATAATCTCCTAGTCTGGTTAAAAACGGGAATGGTAGCGAATGACATATCCATTTGGAGACTACCTTGTATTTTGGCAGCCCATGCCCTTGATAGTAGCATTCCATACTTAGGAGGGATATTGGCTACTACTACGTCCATGAACAAGTTTTTCGCTAGTAGCTGTGTTAGAGCAAAATCTAGGGTTTTTATCAGACCTAAACATTTGACCTGACTTGAGTCAAAGGAATACAGGTTTTTGTAAGGTTGAGTTAATTCTAGTCCCAGGTTTTCCATGACCGCTCTAGGAATTAGGTTATGGGAGGCACTAGAATCTAACATGGCATTATGTAGTATCTTGTCCCGTATGTTCAGACTCACATAGAAAGGGGAGACAGATCCCTCTTGGTATTGACCTTCTATCTTCGGGCCGACCAGGAGCTCAAGATTGTCATCAGTTAGATTCAAAGTATCTGCCTTGCTTCCTATGTCAAAAACTTTGAAGACTTGAGATCTATACCTATCTATAGTTATTAGTTCAGTAAGGGGTATGGTAATTTTTATTTTGGAAATTTCCCCTTCGAAACTAAAAGGATATTGTGGTCTGGACATATTTGTTTCAGCTTTCTCGGACATGACTTTTTCTATGCTCTTAATTTGCTAACTTTGGTTCGGGATTTGGTTTGACACGGCCATCTCGGGGATTTTTGTAGAGGTACTAGGATTATTTGAGCCAAGACTTGTTTGAATAGCTTTATCTTTGTTTTGGTCAATTTTCTTGGTCATGATTGTGTTGCTATCCATAGCCTTTTTAGGGATGGTATCGGAGGTTTTAGTAATTTCAGGACTACCCTTTTTGGAGCGATCTTGGTTTTTTCTACTTCTAAGGTTATACTGCCTGTGAGCTTCTATAATGTCATTTTGAAATTCTATGACAGGATCCTCAAGATCTTCATAGTTGGTTTCATCCTGACCTGGAGAGCATAACTCTTGCTCTTCTGTTGTGAGGTAAACCTCACTCTCGTTATCAGAACCTATGAGATTCCAATTATTTTCATCAATGGGTTCGATATCCTTATCATCTTCTTCCACGTAATTTTCATTGAATGGTGGCCTAATTTGTTGGTCATTTTCCCTTGGTCTGTTTTGAGGCTGCTCCATCCTAAAATTTTGGTTTCAGTTTCTGTTTGGAGGGTTTGGCTGGTTGTCCCTAACAGGGGCCTTTTCATTTATCCTTTCCCACATTTTGGCCATGGTTTTGACTAATTCATCTATTCTAGGATCTAGGGAAGGTGATGAAGTGGAGACCTCGTCTTTATATGTGACCTTTCTTTCTGATCTAGTCCTAGCTCTTTTTTCTGCTAAGCTGGCATCTGCTTTTATGGCTATTTGTTGCATTTCTTCTAAGGTAGGGGGATATTTGTCTCTCAGATGATATGTCATTTCCGGATCAAAACCCTCGGGGAATTTTGCCAAGGCTAAACCAAGTGGGGGTTTGAAATGAGGTGGGAGGGAGTTATACACACTGTTGAACCTAGTGCAGTAAGCCTGGACACTTTCCCCATTTTCCCGTTTTAGGTTGTTATATTCTGACAGGATTTGAATCAGGTTCTTTCAGACTGCCCACCTATTTCTGAAGACTTGACATAGTTCTGGCATGTTGTGGATGATGTTTGGAGTTAAGCTTTTGAACCATGTCTTGGGTTCTCCACCCAGGCTTTGGGCGAATATTCTCATTCTGACGGCCTCGTCTTGTACCTCCAGGTATTCAAAAGCATCACTGATCCTACTTATATGTTGTTGAGGTGTGGTGGTGTCTTCTCCTGTAAAGTGTGGGATTTTGTCTTAATATTTATTTGGGAGAGGAGCCAAAGGTAGTGGCAACACCAAAGGTGCGTACCAGGCTGCCATGACGGGAGCTAATGGATGATGTACAAGATGAGGACTAGTGGGATGAGCTGAGATGGTTTGAACAGGTGTGGCAGATGAACTTGGACTAGTGATCTGGTTTTGGGCAGATCTGGGATGGTAGGAGCCAAAATGATGGAGAAGCTGAAAATTGGGGGGTGTGGAAGGTGAGGCTTCTCTACTAGGACTTTGTGGTGGGTCTAGGGGCTCAAGATCGTCAAAGTTTATATTACTATGTGACTTGCTTCTGAAAAGAGTTTTTGATGACTCTAATTCAAAATGTGAATCTGGTAGGATAGTGAGATGTTTAGGTACTGATCTTGTTTTACGGATGGATCTACCAGTAGCTAGATGGTCAGTTTCGGAAGCTTGCCACAAAATATTCTCTGGGTCATCTACTATGATAGGGGGATTTGGGTCTGGATGGGATCTGGTGTTGATTCTTTGCGAAGCCAGATTTTGGATCTAGAGTTTAGAGAGGATGGTATTGACGAATGTTTCGGATGGGTGGTCTCTCTAAAGTTCTACTAAGGTGAAGGATGGTCAAAATAACAGGGATGGACTAGTGGAGTCGCCAGGTGGAACTTGGTTGTTTTTGTGAGGATATAGTTATGGTCCACCACCAGTAACTAATCTGGAAATATTTTTTTAGGCTTTTCTGAATTTATGTGCAGCCTATGGTTTGTTAAAGTATTCTAGACTTGTTTCAACACTTTGCTAGGGTGATGAGAACAAAAAGAGTTTACTCTAAATGGGTCTATGGGCTGCTTTCTTGTTTATGGTATCTAAAGGACTAAGAGTCTATAAGAGTTTGCTAGACTGTCATGTACTCAGTGTCCTACCATCTCCCGCTATGTTGATGGGATAAGTTTATTGGATAGTAATCTAGAGTTCGGTAGAATAGTAAGGCCTACTGGAGGCTAGTGGAGTCGCCAGGTGGAACCTGGTTGTTTTGAGGTATATGTGTATGGTCCACCACCAGTACTGACAAAAACCAATCTAAGGGAGTTTTTGTTTTGGGGTTTTTTTAGTTTTATGTGTAGCCCTGAGGTTTGGAAGAGTGTCTTATATCTGAGTCATCATTTTTCTAGGATGGTGAAAGGGCTAGTTTCTACTCTTCAAACCAACTCTTAAGTTTTCTAAGCTTGATCGAGACTTCAAGAGTTACTAAGGTGTACTTAGATTGTCACTAACTCGGAAGGTCCTACTGTGAGTGCCACTATGTTAGTGAGCAGAGGGATAAGTCAATCAGATAGAATTCTCAAAGGTCTCTGAATGTATAGGGAATCTAAGTTTTTTGTTACTCAGGGTCCCACCGTGATCGCCATTATGTTAGGTTGGCGATGAGGTGGCTCAATGGTAGGTATGCTTAGTTCAAAAAGGGGCTTTCCGTGAGTCTTGCAAGATATTCAGATTAAAATAAACTCAGAAAAGTCCCACTGTGATCGCCATTATGTTAGGTTGGCGATGAGGTGGCTCAATGGTAGGTATGCTTAGTTCAAAAAGGGGCTTTCCGTGAGTCTTGCAAGATATTCAGATTAAAATAAACTCAGAAAAGTCCCACCGTGATCGCCATTATGTTAGGTTGGCGATGAGGTGGCTCAATGGTAGGTATGCTTAGTTCAAAAAGGGGCTTTCCGTGAGTCTTGCAAGATATTCAGATTAAAATAAACTCAGAAAAGTCCCACCGTGATCGCCATTATGTTAGGGTCCCGTGATTTGGCTGATTGGTAAGCCAAATGACAGTGTAACATCAAACCAAGCTTTGGAGCCCAAGGACCTAGCCTTCCTGGACTTAGAGAGGGCTCTCTCTATATGTGTAAGGGATATTTGTGTGTTTGCTTATTGTGTTCTGATTTTAGGCTAGTTATGAAGTAAGTTTTTTGGGTTTTTAAGTTGTGAGGGATGAAACTGATCAAAGATATAAAATAGGTAACAAGATGTTAGATTAACTGGGCTATGGGGTCAAAAAGGTCAAGAAAGCTATTAGACGGTGATACAAGGCTGTTGAAGGGCCGATTTGATTCAAGGTAGAAAGGATCTTTGGGAAAAATGGAGTAAATGGACATCAAGTTTGTGAACAACAAAGAGTTTCAAGCATCACTGGTTCAATAGATAACATAAACATGGTAGGGCAAACCATTAATCATGAAAAATGTAACTATAAACTAATCAATACATAGAAACAAACATTCAAGCCATGCATAGAAGTATAAGACCCTCTAACTTTGGGAAATGGCTATCAGACTTTGGGGAAAACACATAAGATGGACTAACAACTCAAAACACTATGCCAGAATGCCTAAACACATTACTTCAAGTTATTGGGCACTTTGAATAACAATATTCGCATAGTTTTAGGCAAAGGGCTAGATCGGAACTAGGCCTCCTTGGTTCAACAAGATGATAATCTAATCAGTCAAAGAGATAGTTTCATGGACGGGACTATGGACAGTCATAGGTAAGCAGGGCACACCATACATCCTATTTAACATGCATGGAACTATGAATGAAACTAGCAACAATATCCTCAAGTTGTTAAAGAGCAGTTAAGAATTCTTTAATGCAACTAAGGAAGAAGAAAACATAAAAGCTATGAAGATTCAGAAAATTTGAGGTGCCTCCATGGGCATATCTCAAATTTGTTCTCTACTGATCTATAGCAAGCAAGAAACATGTATAATGAATGAAAAATAGAAGACAACAACAAAGAAAGAGGCACTATACCATTCTGCCAAGTCATGGAATCCATCAACAATCCTTCATCATTCATCCAAGAACATCCAAGAGGCAATCCAAAAGCATAACACAAATATTGTCTTCCAAAGCTCATATGACCATATATTTCTTCTCTTCTCAAATTCAGCCTTCTTTACAATGAGATCCTTTGGAATATATATGCTCAAGTGAGGAAAACCTCATGGTTCAACTTGCATCCTCATTGGCCTAATCAAAATATCTAAACTTGTCCTTGAGGCTTTGCAAAGCCCAAGGCACAAAAATATCTCATAAAATATCTAGAAAATGCTAAAAAAGGAAAAATAATTGACTTTGCATCATTTTCCAAGTGAAAAAATAGCTAAACACACATTTGGAAAAATCAGATTTTAGAGGTTCAAAAATTACAAAAATATTTCAAATTTACATCAGAAAAAGGTCCCCTGACTTGCCGGAAACATTTGGCAGCCTTCCTGATGTCGAAACGAGGCTCATGATAGCTCGTTGGAAATCTCTGAGTGTCAATTTTCTGGCGCAATTGAAATTTCCCCAATATGATGCCTGGAAGTCCTCCAAATCTGCACCTGTGTGTAAAAAACCAGAAAATTACAGTCTGCTGATAGACCGGGCAGAGTGTGCAAAAAGAGAGCCTTTTTCGCCGTTTTGAGGGGGCAAATGATCTCCAAATGTTCTGAAAATTGCTGAGGGTATTGTCATGAAATTATGGCATTCAATGATACCATTCTCCTCCCTTGACGAATCCTCAAAATGAAATGGCGAATTTATGAGTTTTTGACCAAAAACCCAAAAATGCCAAAAAACCAAAAATTGTCAAAATGGGCCCAAAATTGGGGTGCATGACCCTCAAGGGTCCTTAGAAAAATGTTCTGAAGCTGAAGCCAAAATTTCAAGTGCTGATGTGCCTTTCTTCTCTTTCCATGCCAGGCGCTTCCCCTTTGCTTCTTTTAGTTTCTCTTGGGTGGCCTTTAGCTTGCGCCGGGCAAACTAATTTAGCTTTTGATAGTGTTGTGTCATCTTCCTTTGCAGCTCTAGGTCTCTGTTTGCCTTCTCAAGCTTCATCTCCAAATTTTTATTGGCTCTTTCTAGCCATGCCTCCTTATTGCTTTCAATTTCTTGCTCAAGTAGTGCAGTGAGGGGAAAGGATTGAAGATGGGCTTGTTCTTCTTCCTTTTTCTTTTCCAGGGCTCTTTTAAGCCCTATGGTTTTAGGCCTCTTCCGCCTAGGCTGATCTTCTTCTTCATCTTCATCAAACTCACCGATGAGCTCCCCTATCCTTACTTGTGCTTTAGCAGCCTCATTCTTGTATTTGATTGCCTGTGTTTCATAAACTTCCATGTGAACACTCATCTGTCTATTTTGGATCTCCAAGAAATGATTGAAGCTCTTTGCCCGATGAAGGTCATTCTCCAATGCTTCAATTTGACCCTCTCGATGGATTAGAAGGTTTTCAAGAATGCGGGCTTCATTATCGCTGTCATCACTTTGGATTGGGATGACAGCCAATGCACCTCCATGTTCTTGACTTTCTCCTATCTTGCCTTTCTCTTTGCCCTTGAAGGCTAGTCTTGCACTCTTCCTTCTTGGCATGCTAGTGGGAGGCTTCTTTGGTGATTTTCTTTTGCTCTGGATAGCTCTTGTTACTTTTGGAGTAACCACCTTGAGCATTTTCTTCTTTACTATCTTGGACTTAGTCTTATAGGGAGAGGAAGGCATGATGGCCTTTCCCTTGTCACTTTGTTTGTCACTTTCCGGAAAAAGCCTTTCCTCTTGAAACTGTTGTGCAACTTGAGGAGGCTGTAATGTATCATGAGAGGACTGCTGCTGCTCACCTTCATCATGCTGCTCAAACTGGTGCTCCTGTTTACCAATATCAAGCTGTTGTTCTACCTCAACCCCTTGTTCAATTTGTAGTTCAACCTGCTACCCCTGAATATCAAAATCAAGCTGCTGCAATTCCTCTTGTCCCTGCTGTTCATCATCACTGAGATGATTCTGTTCAGCACTCTTTTCTTCTTTCTCATGCCCTTTCTCTTCTTGTTGTCAACTTCCCTCTCCTTCTTCATGCTCCTTTGATTGTCCTGTAGTGAATTTGAGCTTTCTAGGAGTGGCTTTGCTAGAGGAAGGTGAGGGGCGATGAATAGGCGATGTGGGAGATGTATGGACCGGAGGGACAGTGGAGAAATCTGGGTGACTAATGAAAACATCCCATGAAACCTATTTCTTCTCTAGCTGGTGTAGGATGATGATTTTAATCAGAGAATGATGGCAGAGAGAAGCTATTTGTTGTGATGGAGGATTTTTCTGGATAGAAGAGGCCATTTTCTCAGTACTTTTGCACAAGAAGTAAGGAAGATTGAGATGCTTGGTTCTAGTGAAGTGCATCAACAGTCAGATGTGGCATGCATATACTCGGGAGAATCTCCCTTCACAGGTGAAATATTTCATTATGATCTTCATAAGAGGAGCATAGCTATCAAGAGGATGAGAGAAAGGAAAAATAGCAGTGCATGCTTCTCTGTGTTCGGGCTTGATGAAAGGCTTGTAGTCATTCAAGTCTAGATAGGCTTGCTTGAACCATTTTTCACCAATGTATGGGATTTTAGTTGCCTTGGATACATACCTCAGAGAGAACTTGAAATCAAGGCCTGCCACTTCGAAATTTTTTTCTTTGAACCTCAAGGTGCACAAGTGTGTTAAGGGCGAGAAAATTTTAACTTATTGTACCCTCTGGCAGAAATCCAAACACCCTAACTCATGAAAATTGAAAAGGATAGATGGGTGTGCATTAACTTCCTCGGTAGAAATAGGTTCATACCTCTTGTGCAACCCACTTCTGTTATCTTGCCTAGGAGGCATCTTGACCTAGATGTGCTTTTGAAACACCAAATTACTCCAAAGCTTTTGAAATGCCTTCTTTAAACCAAACTCTGTCTCAGCCTCCTGTCACTTCATTGTTTGATAATGCAGCAATGGTTTTGAGGATAGTGTGAAATGCCCTCCTTTGATATAAGACCTTGTCCCTTCAAAACAATGTCTTTTCTTGCCTTTTTATATTAATCAGCTAATACTCATAAAGACATACACAGTCAATCAAAGAAAACACAGTGAAGGTACTTTCCTGTGTTGGTGGTAAGAGAACCCTATTTTTAGATGTTTTTATGATGTGGCAACCAACATTTTATCATTCAAACCATATGAGAATCCTCTCACACGAAAACTACCTTTCCTTTGTGTTACTGCTTCTCATACTTATTTGATCCACACACCCTCCAAATGTTCATGGCAAATTTCTGACTGTTTCAAGTAATGCACATAACATGACAGATTCAACCTGGCTTCATCACAGTAGTGAGGGCAACTTGATGTTATTTTTTTAAAATAAAACTTACAAGCGTTTGATGTTTCACCAGCCACATCAAAACTTTTTTCTTCACACAAATCTCACGCCTATGCTTCAAACCTTGACCTTTAACCTTTCACTCTGTCACAGCAAATTTTTAAAGGAGAAAAAAGGCGTATGAAATACCTCTGGATTGATGACAAGGCCTTTTGAAAATATTTAGAAGCTTCACATGCGATTTGAGGGCGTGCTGGAGGCCACACTTACGCGTGACGCGTTTAGAAGGAAGAGCGCCACACAAAAATTGATGTCGGGTCATCTGTCGGGCCGACAGGACCCAAGTGCACAGGCGCGCCGCGCGCATGTATAGGTGCGCCACGTAACTGTTATGTGCCTGTGTAAATTCTTCTCTAAGTGTGCCGCGCGCTTTTCCAAGCGCTCCGCGCATCTTTAAACTGTCAAAAACTTCTACAAATTGCTCAAAATCTTCCTTGTTTGATCTCGAGGGCAGCAAAGGGGCTTTGCTCGTGCTTGAAGGATTTCAAAATGGAATGACAACAACTTTGACCTTTGTTTAAAGTAAAGAAAAACCAACGGTCCCTTTGATATTTGATTTTGAGAGGGTTTTTTTAAAAGTTTTGAAAAACATTTGTTTTTAAATCCATACTTGAAACCTTACTTTTCGCAAATGAAACTAAATTTCTTTTGTTTCAAACAAAACCCAAAGGCAATGGTCACCTCTTTCTAAGCCTATTTTCCCTTCTCGAAATGACATAACCTTTTGGAGAAATATTTCTTTTGAAACTTTGACTGTTTCTCACTTAGAGGAAGAAATGTCTCCTTTTGCAGCAGTGGCATGCGGATTTTGCCTTCGATGATTTCCAGAACCTGAAAAAACTATGCCAAAGTTCTTTTTGTACTTGATGAACTTGTATACTTACTTGTAGTGCCCTTTGCTGAAGAAGAAATTGAACTGTTGCCTCAATATCTTTTATACTTTCTGATTCTTGAATGGCATACTTGTCTCTGTCATTTGAAAGGAGATGGATTACCCTTTTTAACTTGGTTTGATAATCTCTGCCTCCAGGTGTTTCACCAGTTTCTTCTTCAACTGTAGGTGCCAACAATTTATTTGGATTCATTTAGGCTTTGCCATGGTCTTTTGATGAAGGAGGGCGGTGCTTCCGACACACTTTCTCTGCTCAAAACATACCAATATGGTGTTTCTTGACCTTTAACTAATGAAGACCTATGTTTGTCTCAAGCTTTCCAAAAACTGATAGTATCTCAAAGCATCCCCTTTTGCATATTATGAACAATAGTTTCAATTGTAATGTCTCTTGAGGAGATCAAACCAGGTTTTATGTGTCAGCTATGATAAGCAGATTTGAAAAAGGCACCTGTTTATAAATGGAGTTGCTTTCATGTGGAAATAATGACATGCCTGACTAGCCTTGCAAGCTGTTCCAGAGTTTTAAAACTTAGACCATAACCTGTTTTTATCTTTGTGTTGATGAGACAAGTATATGATATGTGGAATGGCTGTTAGAATGACTCATAGATACCGAGGCTCTTATTAGCCATTTTCCTCCTATGTATACTTAGAAACCATAGACTATATACCACAACCCAACAGAAACATAAGAGTACACAGAGGTCCTTTTTACTGAAGTGTCTTCCTGCTCAGCACTGATTTAAGCCATTCATACTAGCACCCCTGCAGAGATGTTTTGTTACAATAGCTTTGATTAATGGAGTCCCTTCTTGTTGTGCAATACTGATGATGCCTGAAACTTCAAATGATCCTCTTTCTTAGGACACAAGACCTAAAAAAACTTTGCTTTCTCTTGACTTGAATATTTTCTGATCTTAGCCCTATTCTTGATCATCACTTTCCCTTAGAAACTTTTAGTTACTGTTTCACTGTTTATTAAAACAAACCTGTGCTTACAGTCAGCTTGCAATTGTTCAAGTCATCACTGGCCATCGCCCTCTACTTGTAGATGAAGGAGGTGCCTTAACCCTCTGCTTATAGATGAAGGAGGTTCTTGGCCATGACAAATTACAAGTCTGTTTGACAGTGTTGTCTTTCATTTACTGTGCTATCAGGTTGAATGAAGCTGTAAGAGTTTGATGAGTAACTCCTTACCCTGCAGATGTATCTCAGGCTCATGTTTACACTGAGAAGCAGCTGTTCTTCTAAATGTGGATTCAAGAATTTTCTCCTGAGACGATGACATGTTTCCTGTCTTTGTAAAATCCATAAAACACTGCAAAACACCTAAAATTAGCTTGAGACTGTGGTTTATGCATTGCTGCGACTTAGGGGTGTGTAAGTGGTGCGACTTAGGGCTATGATCAATTTCATTAGCAGAGTGGAAGGTCTGTTATGACTGGTCTGTAGCAGATGGAGGTTTTTTTGGCTATTATATGTTTGCCAAGGGTGAGATGCCTTAAAGCGCCACTTCCTAACTTAGGGGAGGGCTTTTGAACAGACTTGGATTGTCCTTTTAGAGCTGACAAGTAGACTTAGTATGGCTGAGGTTTGGTAGGATTTGATAATGGGATTTCAACTTGTCATGGGCGAACTGAAAAGGAAGGAGAGCAAAAAAAAGTTTTATGGGTGTTTGCCCAGTTGGCAAATTTGACCAATTTTTAGGATCAGCTGTTGGAAAACTGGGCTGTTGAACTAGTCATCATTAACAAGTAAAAAATACTGATGACTAACATAAGGGCCCTTTGGCAAGAGACCTTTGTCTATGCTGGAGATTGGAGATGATAGTCCTATGATCTATCTTGCAGTCCCTAGATTCACTTTGACTGACAGACTGAAGAAGAGTAGCTCCTATTTTTTTTTACTTTCGGTAATTTGCATCGTTTTTTCCTCACAGACGCACAGGGCGCGCGTTGAGTGCTGACCGGCGCACAAGAAAGAGTACATGTCATGGCCTTTTGCGCGAAATTCATAGAATGAGAAATTTCTCCCAAAATTTTGTCTTTTTCTGTTTGTAAGGTGCTTGGAAGCCCCTAATGCATCTTCCATCACTTGTGGTGATACCCCACAGCTTGTTAGAACTCACTTTTAGCTGCTTTCTGTAGGATTAGAGTCAATTTTTCTTCAAGTTGGTTTTTGCAAAATATTCACATAGTTTAAGTAGGGGGGAAATTAACTTGTGTTCCGAACAATTTATGTTTTGCAAATTTTGGTATTCACACCCAGATAACTAGTCCAAGTAAGTGGCCCAAGACCATGCATGCATAGCTAGTTTTCTTTTTTCAAGTGTAGAAATTGTTTATTTTAGTTCAATATTTGCATCAGGAATTGCGGGACTAGGATCGAATTGTCTATAGAAGAGCAAGTAATCTCTGCTACCTTTGCACCCTTCGGTGATCCTAGGTAAGCATATGAATGCTCCATATTCACAATTCGCCATCTCCCTATAGTTAGTCACATAGATTAACTAGGAAAATTTGAAAGCGGCCCATTATCCGCACATGTTTTCCATTTGAGCCAGGGACAATATAACATATTTTAAATAGGGGAATTTTGTAAAGGATCAACGATATCCACATGTTCAAACTATCTAAATTCTCCCCACAAGGGCCACAAAAGAATTTATAGCTTAAGTTAGGATCAAGGGGGTAGGCATCCAATAAGCTGCCTTGATCATACTTCATATTGAAACATAGAAGTTTTGTATTTAGGGAGCTTATAATCCACCTATCAGCCCACAACAAAGAAAACCTGAGCACGGCAGAGACCTGATTCAGAGGGGGTTAGGCTTAGGCGCAGTGTGTATGGTATCAATTGCGACTACCTATCCTGACTGATACTCGATACTGTTAGCTGACTACCAGTAAGCCCAAGAATAGAACGCTCACGTGGGTCGGTGGTTCTTAGTGGCCAAAAACTAGGGCATCCTTTACCCTATAGGTGATGGTGCAGGCAAGCACCAAAACCTCTACCCTTACCTTGGTGGATTCTCTTCAACTGACTGGGGGTGTCGCTAGATCTTACGGGACATTGTGCCAACACTCGCAAGAAATATTCTCAACGCCCAATTACTTTTGAGTGTGTGAGGATGCAATATTTCTTCTATGATTTTGAGTATCATACGCAAACAAACAAAAACCACTTTTTTGCTTGATTGATCACATTGATTAATTTAACGGGAAAATTTATTTTATTTTCACTTTGTTTTATGTATGTGGCCATAATTTTTCTTTGATCATAGGCTCTATCCTCTCAAAGTTTTCCAAAACCTAACCTGGTCGACACCCGAACGGTCCCAATGGAACCTTGTCGATCCAGGAATTTTTTGGACCTCCCGCCATTACCAGGAGGGGTTCCAGGTCTTTCTCCATTTAGGCGTCAAAGACGGAACACTGCCACCGTCATTGGTTCATCCTTCATTGTAGCAGCCATAGTTGGGAACCCTAGTCGGTCTCCCAACACCACACCACACACCACTCCCCCCTTAACCCCTAGGGGGCAGAGGAGTGTGTCCCTTTAGGGAAGCCAATTGAATACACAGCAGGGATGTCGCAGACTAATCCTCATTCTAAATATAAATTTGTGTCTTCACACATTGCAATGGCGTCAATCTCCCAGTCACCTTGCTTAGCTTCATTGAATCTATCTGATTTAACCAAGCTAACGAATGACCCCATCGCACATAATCCTACATGGCCTCCCATGCCCACAAAGATTGCTTCGGGTATACCAAAATTCAAAGGCAAGCAAGCAAAATACCTAGGTAATCATGTAATGACCTTTCACCTATGGTGCTCATTGAACAATATCATTGATGACATTATTCAATTGAGGCTATTTCAATGCACTCTTATAGGAGTAGCCATGAAATGGTACGTGGAGCAACCTCATGCTTCACATGGAACCTTTTGTGCCCTTGCCACTGCGTTCCTCACATATTTTCAGTTACCCATTCACCATGATTTGGTAATGGAATTACTAACTCATTTTAGACAAACCCCCGCCGTCCATATCTCGGACCATCTCCATGAATGGAGGCGACATCGAAGTTTATGTAAAGCTAAATTCAACAATCGGGTCCTCTTATATTTATTCTTGAAAACTCTGACGATAGATATTTCAAAGGATGTGGCACAGTAAAACCCCACATCCGAAGAGGATTTAATCAGTAAAGCCTAGAATCTTGAACTGATTTATACGCAGTCAGGATAAATTTACAACATCCTACCTAATTCCCCCCGCCTGCAAACTTATCAAGAATTTCCAGGTGCGTCCAACTCTGTAGATGGGCTAATTGGGTCAATGACCCAAGGTTACCTAGGCAACAACAGTCAAAACCCCTGTTACACATATAGTTCTACCCAAAAAATGTCTCAACCCAGGTTTCAAAGTCATGATATGCCTTAGCAACATTTGACTAATAGGGCGCAAGCGTCTCACTAGGGAGGACCTTATCCTCCGGCTGAGGGGACCCAGTACACAGAAAGAAACACTGACGGAAGAGCTCCCCTCCAATGGCCAGGTGTAAACTCGGGACAGTGTTATGCTCAATCCCCAACACACAACCCACTTATGCAAACCAATGCACAGGTGAAATTTGTGCAGCCGTCCCAAAACCTACCACACTAGTATAACTAGGAGAACTACCCTCCTAACGTGGTGAAGAAAAAATAAAAAAACAAGCCAAAAGGGAACCGTGGACAAGGAGGGCAACAACCAGTAGCACCCACCGCGATCCCAGGCTAGAGGTAACTCCAAATGGAATCAAAACTAGGAGCTAAGCAATGCCCAACAGTAGAGAAAAAGGCCACCTCTTCAAACAAACCATTCATGTTCGATATGTGGAGAGTACGGGCACTATACTCACCATTGTCCCGATCTCCCTGAGCTAAAAAAGCTATAGAGTAATCGAGGAGAAGGAGGATCTTCCTAGCAACCCGCTGTGATGCAAGAAACTTTCCCCAACCAAGGGACATTAAGCACTTAGCAGCAAAACCCAGACGACTCCGAGAAAAGTAGCCATGAAATCTACATGATTGGAGAAGATGTGTTTTTCCAAACATGGAATCGCAACTACGATACCCCACTAGACACCACTACGTCAAGGGATAGTACTAGTGCACCAAATTCACCTTTGACCATTTCAAATATGCCTATAGAACATTGCCAAATGGAAAAGGGACCCAATAGGTGAGCAGGAAAATACTCCAAATCGGCTCATAATTATAGCATCGTGGAAGATTTAGCTCAATCCCCCATTTCTATGTCAGCTCTGGAAGTACTGCAGTCATTCCCGAAATAATGAAAAGCCCAAATTTCCACATTAGGTGCTATCGACCCTGCCGATATGTGCCTGATGGCTTTTGACTTAGAAAAAGACACCCCCCATCTTCCTTCCATGGTCGCCTTCCAGATACCAGTGTCGGTCCAGAATATCACTATTCACTGATGTGTCATAGACGAGGGTGCATCGACATGCATCAAGTCAAAAAAAAATTGGCAGAAGCTAAGTTCTCCCAAACTAAAACCCTCAGTCATAATGCTTTGAGTGTACGACGATCGTCCCTCGACCCCCTTCGACCTCTACCAAAACGTCCCAGTCTGTTTAGCCGGAAAGATGGTCCACATAGACATTGAAGTCTTGCACACTCACTTGTATTACAATATACTCCTTAGGTGGAGTTGTATGTACACCATGTCTGCCATAGCCTCCTTTGTCTTCCGCATTATGATGTTCCCCCACAAGGACCGCATCATTACTGTAGACCAGTTGACACACAGCGAGAAGCGTCCCCTAACCAACATGGATGTAATTCTACCCTATGTAGGTACAGCCTCAGATGATCTTTCACAGTACCAAGAATATAGCTCTAGCCAATTCAAATGGTCATCCATTCTAGGGTCATTCCTAGGAGATCCTCCCATTATCCCTGAGGCATCGCCCAATGTCATAGGGGCTCTGGTGTGCATGATTTCCACATCAAGTGCCGAGGCTAGTCAGGACACAGACTCAAGTAGTAATGACGCCGAGGAATCAGCCATGGTAGCCTATCTAGCCTATGCCGCCTCCCAAACCCCTTTCCTCTACCCCCAGCTGGCTACGTCTCCCAGCAGGTTTTGGCAACACTGGTATTACCCAACATATCATTGGCATTCCCAGTTTGGTATCTCATTCATCCTTCCAGAACAGGAGCCACCCATGTTACTGACACAGGGTTGAAGCCCCTCAATCCCGAGGAGACCTAACCTATCAAAGAAATGGTCGAGACCACCCCCGCAAAGGAAGCTCCCATTGCGAAACCGATGATCATGACTAGGAAAAACGAGAAGAGAGGAAAGAATATGGTGACCCCCGCCATTCAACGGGAATCACCAGTTTGTGCCATATGCGACGTAATAGGCCATCCTACCCATATATTTCTGGATCTGGATGAATTAAAACCACTCCTTGGCTCCGAAACAGACATCTTGATGACGCGTTCCTATAAAAAGAAACCTACCACCAAAGGTAAAGGCAAAGCGATGCGTACCAATCATGCATGCTCTCTCTACAACAATTATGGGCATTATACCACCATTTCCCAGAGATATCGCGATATAGAGATGCCTTACATACCATCGAGGGATCCTATCAAGAAGATCCCTCCACCTAGGCATCCGAAAATGAACCTCGTACCATCCTGTACCTACAGGAGGAACGAAGGTCACCATAAAGAGATCCATTTGTCCCTCCTCCCCCCAAGCTACCATACAACAACCAGGGCCAGGGGAAATTGGTTGCCTCATCCTCTTGAGTTATCAAGTGCATCGATTGTTGCAGATAGTTTTCTCGGATCTTTGACCTAAGGTCACCTAGGCAGTAACAATCTATATTCGGGGAGATCCTAGACATGGGCAGTAATCGGAAACACCACCCATTATCTCAGTCTGGGGGCAACCCCAACTGAAATCAAAACTAGGAGCCAAGTAAAAAATCCCAAGGGAAAACTGGAGCTTAGAGTATTTGATCACCAGACCGAAAGCAACACTGTGATCAGCATTCCATAACAAACAGAGGCGATGCCACACATTCGCACTCCTGAAAAAATAATTTTTCAGCGTCGACAGGTATGCCCTTTCTCATCTTCTTTTTTAAACCCCATGAATTTCAATAAATATTTGATAAAGAAGATGTTTTCACTTGACGTAGTTGTTTTTGCAGGAAAAGCTCGCAAACCATTCACAACACCATCTACTGAAAGTTCCAGAGTAGGTATCATTCTACCCCAGCATGATAGAGTCCCAAAAAACTCTTCATATTCTGACATCATTTCTCCATTATAAATCAACCATAGGATCCCCATATCTGACCGTGTTTATCATCACCTCACCTTGCACATGGTAAACATCCTCGTTGGTTGGTAGAGCGCCCCCTCCATGGTGCTCGTCACCCACAGTAGACCATATCATAGAAAAAGTGATGCCATGGCCATACAATTTATTCTGGAAAGCAACTCATGCCCATCCATTCACCATGCATAAGGTCAAGTTCACCATATAAGCTGAACCCCACTTCCTGGATGACTAGGTAGTACAAGCAGATCAAAAGTGCACCACCATGCCTCGCATTTGGCCCACCATACCTCCACCTGCATAATCCCATCTACGATACTTTTTCATCTGCTTTATCAAACCCACACATGAGACCAACCAATGGGACCCCCACCCTCAGCAAAACACTTTCCTCACACCATCAGTGAGCGAACACTTTTCATGTTTTCGGGTACCCATCTCTGTGTTTTGTACAAACCAAACCACATTATTTTATTCTTTTGGTAAGTGTACAAAGACCGCAAACGGTGCACTTCACCCCTCCACCCTCATATTTCATATTTTCTCCCATGACAGTAGTCCCTGATCTCCCTTGGTTGGAGTATTTCACCCCGACGCACGCACCATCACGACATTCATAACTGGTTTACACGTGCCCTGAAAGTCCGACTACAGGGATTTTCCCTTCAGAAATAACTATGAATTCCGCTAAGCTACTTAAGTATACTCCAAACTCGGGCCACTAAATCCCCATCATCAATCTTCAGTCACCTCTCATGAACATGCCTATGTTAAACCCACCATATCCAAGTCCCTGATCCCTCATATCGGCGACCCCTCATTCGGTTGAGGCTTCCTTTTTGTCGACTTCAACACCCATATTCCAAAAAGGAAGTGGTACCTTGGATTAAAACTCCCCATGAAAAGGGGCATCCTCGGGTGGTACTGTGGGAGACATCATTGTCCAAAGATGCCATCGATCCTCCTGACATTTGACTACGACAAAAGATTTCATGTCAATATGGCATCGTACCTTACAACCATTGCACTTTGATCAAATCCGTCGAAGACCCATGCCTCCATAAGCATTTTTGTCAACAATGCTTACATGGGAAGGTCCCAGCCAACACCTATGCATACATTGTGCAACTACATGCCATACTAAGTTTACGCATATGGGTACCACATTCCACCTATCGTCAAAGAAAAAATTCCCCTAAGGGCATCAACAGTCGTCGTCAACAACCGCCAGCATCACTACCATAGTAGTGACACAGAAAGAACATGTATTTGTCAATTTTTGTTAACTAGCCATAGCATCACGAGCATGGGACATGCCCGCTCGTTGAAATTTTGTATATATATTGTAAATTGTATTTTCTTGAAGGGATCCCTTAGATGTGGTCATTCTTGGAACTGGTGTAGGGTGTTTTCAACTCCAAAGCTTCACGCAGGTCTCCCTCTCTCTCTACACATTGTATAGAAAATAAACTATAATGTATTTCGACTATACAATCCTTCCTAGACCTCACACATTAGGTGCCAACTGTTAACACTGGAAAATCGTACAGCAGAAGATGACATTAATTAATTTCAAGCCAAAGGATTTATAGGGTAGGAAGACATTATGGAATCTAGAAAGTAATCAAAATCTCTAAGGTTTTGAGAAAATCAAATTTGAACTAGTCTTAAATGTTGATTGCGCGCATTATCCTTTGAGAAGAGTGCCTTTTGCATGCCTTTTTGCCCAATAAGCACACATTCCTGAAAGTGGAAAAATGTCGCTATTTGGGATGACACAAAGCAAAGGAAAAGTTACTCTTTACATGAAGCTGCCTAAGGACAGCTACCAACGCCTCCTTAAACACTATTCGAGCACACAATGGAATCATACCTCTCCCTTGGGTCACCATTCACCATGTACTAAGGGAGGGAAGGAGGATTTGAAATCCCCTATATAAAGCCACCAAGAGATGAAGAATGGGTGATCACATTATTATGCTGGCCAGAATTTTCCAAGCAATACCAACAGTGTGTGACCCAGATTTGGTGATAGAGGGGACTCGATTGTTTGAAATCCAACAATCTTAGTCCATCACAACAGAGAGAGAGGGAGCTTGCACTGAGGCGAGCTTGGAAAACAACATCCTTGCATTGGGACGTAGAACCATTTTCTAGGGGCCCTTTGGTAAGTGGGTAAAATTTCTTCTTCGTATCAAATGATTAATAAGAAGGGGCCTAGAGTCATCATTTGCATTATTATCATTTGACTCTCTTCAATAGCTTCTGTATATTTGTGTTTTAATTTTAGTTTAATTTGAGTATACAGTTACATGCTTTTGAACTCCACCACTTTCTGCCTCTTACCTATAGTTTAAAGGGGTAAACCACACCCCTTAAACTGGTGCTATTTTGTACATCTGTGCACCATATCCACCACAACAACTATGGAGATTAATGCCTCTCCTATTATTATCACTTGTTTCCAAAATGTAAGTTGTTTTTAGCTCTGTGAAAGATTCCAACAAGTACAAAGTCACCCAGAGCTCACAAGATTATTCATCCTTAACCTACATGACAAACAATAAAGCTTTGTAGGGGTGACTTTCAAACTCTCCTCATATACCATTGCCCATGCTATAGGTATACCCAATGTTGGTGAAAAATGGTTCAAAAGAGAAAATTTAGATATAAGTTGCTATGAGCCTTTTCTCAAACCCAGATAAAAAGAAGGCTGCAAAACTATCTTCCCTTTTTCACATTTGCTGGAGAGAACCCTTGATGAGGGTCATCATGAAATAATTTACGATGAGGGAAGGTACTCTAGAATTTACTCCTATCATATCATATTACTCATGCACTTCACTAGGGTCAAGATGCTTCATTTACCCTACTACCTCTATAGGAGTATCAATAAGATGTCTTCTGTTGTTCAAAGGAGGAACTATTCCCATCAAATGCAATTTTTTTTCATCATTCTTTAATCAAGATGGTTGTGCTACATCAGTTGGAGCAAAAAGGCATACCATGGGAAGTGTTCATTGCTCATGAAGTGTTCACAAACCCTCAACACCTTCCTCAGCAAAATTTTCCCTCATCATCTCATCCCCATACTCCCCCATCATCTCCTATTGATCATGCTTCATCATCTACACATGTATCCTCACCTCAAAAAAACCTTCCTTCCTCACCTTCTCCCAATGCATCAGATCAAGAAGGAAGTGACCATGATGAGCAATCAAATACTAATGAAGGAGAGAAAAATAATGATGAAACAAGAATTGAATAAAAAGAGAGTGAAGAGGCAAAGGTTAGCAATGAAACAAAAAAAATAGAGGTAGATGAAAATGAAGATCAAGAAAATGATAAAGAGAGCAGCCAAGGTAATGATGATGATGTTGGAAACAAAGAGGATAGTGATGAAGCAGAATACATGGTAACTGATAGCAATAATGATGCTAATGATAGCAGTGATACCAAGGATTAGAATGTCAGTGAAGCTGATGATAACAATGAAGAAAATGAAGAGGATATTAGCAGTAGTGAAGAAGAATACAACAAAGAGCATGACAGTCATGACAACAACCATGAAAGCCATAAGGATAGCATGAATATCACTGATAATGATAGTCAAGATGGAAAAAATAATGAGGACACTGAAATGGTCACAATCAAACCTCTTTCTTTGAATTACCAAAGAGGATAAAGGAATGTGTTTGCTTTCTGCATCAACAAAAAAGCTTGACCAAGGCATAAAAAATGTCATTGTTGGAGATAAGAAAGGCAAGCATCAAACTAAACAAGAGCACCAATTCATTGACCTTGACAGTGAAAATGAAGATGAGGAGAGGATTACAAGAAGCTTTCTCCAAAGCAATGATGCAGAGATCAGAGACCTACAAAGAAGAAATGGCATAGAAATTTATAACACTGAGTATTATAAGAATGAAAATAGGCAGCTGAAGAAGACACAAAGAGACCTTGGCCTACAGAAAAAGATGGCCAAGCACTATGCCTTGAAGAACAAATTTGCAAAAGAGCCCTTGCCGAAATTCAATCATTCAAGGAGGAAAATGACCAATAAAAACTTGGAATTATTGCTAAAGGTTCTGTACAGTCCTCCCAAACCCCATAAGGAATATATCTACAAAATTTTGGAACTTTTTGAAAATTTTTGGTTTTTGCTAATTTTAAAGCCTGAAAGCGCAACACCTTTGGCGCTGTGTTTTTCCTACAAGCATCCTTAGTAGGAAAAATTTACATTTTTGGAATCCTTAGCTCAATTACAGCATTATCACCAAATTTCAGGTCATTTGGAGTAGTTTTGGTTCCTCAAAAGGCCCAAAAACATGACAATTTTCACCTTTCTACCATATTTTCAGGGCTGGTACTACGCCTAGAACAGCCTTGGGAGATTTACATTTTGAACAGGTTAATGAATCCCAATCAGAAAACCAAAGGAATTTTTGGAAATTATACTCAACAGGCTTTCCAGCGAGCCATCACGAAGCCAATTCCAACATCGGGAAGGCCATCAAAACTTGGCTGCAAGTGGACCCGTTTTTCCTATGCAGGCATTGTGCTTTCAGACCAATGAAGCTACCCCCTTGCAAAAAAGTCAACAAAACACACTGAATGATATTTTCGATATTTTTTTGGGAAAATCACTCCAACTTTGATTAAGGATTTATGTTTAGGTTGTCTTTAATTTATTGCAATAGTTATTATGTGCTTTAGGCCTTGCATGGCCTCTTTGGACATAAATAACATTTATGGTGTATTCATGGTTTCTAGAAGCCTCTTAGGGTTTCCACCTCCTCATTTGCTGATTAAATAGGGCCTTGAGGCCTTATTGTAAATTGTTGGTTGGTTTCTGAGCATAATATGATATAGACTCTGAGTTTACTTGTGAAATTGGCTTTGATATCTTGTGATGGCTTTGAACTGAGCAGCTGTGGATTGAGCTCATTCTTAGGATTCATGAAGATTTGTTGAATGGTGATTTATTCCACCTCTGTACATGTTTTATTCAGTTCTCATTATGTTTCTTTGATCATGGGATAGAAATATTAGAGTAGGATATGTCTTGTTGGCACCCTGCTTTGTCTGCATCCTTTGATCTTTATGTTTTCTTCCTTGAAGTTTAAATAATGATTCTTAAGGGCTCTTTAGTTTTACTGAGATGTTATGTTGAAAATATAATTGTTTGCAAGTAAGTTTCAGAGAATACTTAACCACTCTCTAATTTTACTCATCTGTTGCCCTAAGGTCTGCTTAGTATTTTTTGGTTGAAGAATCCTTCATTGCTCTTCAAGTTTTTACTATGCTAATCATGTTGAAAGCTTTCCCTTGTTATTATTTTGTTAAAGGATCCTTGATTGCCCCTTAACCTACTATATTCTCTCCTCCATGTTCATTTCACTCACTCGAAACCTACTTAGATCCATTTGGCCTTGTCAACTTGCCCTTTGAACTATCCTTGACTCATTTTTATACTTTTCAAAACCTTTGCAGACTCCATATCCCAATGGATTGATCCTCTCTTACTCTACCTATTTCCCTTGACAACCTACCCAACCAAAACAAACAAGCAAACCCTAATCCCTATAACTAGCCTAAAAATAAAACTCTAAAATCAAACAAGTTAAATCCTTTACATAAGAATAGAGCGAGCCTTCTCTGAGTCCAGGAAGGCTAGGTCCTAGGACTCCAAATATTGGTTTGATGTTACCTTTGTCTTTTTGGTCATTTCCAATCTGCCAAAATTACGGGGAGCTAACACCTACCACCCTATAGAAGAATAAAACAAGAATGGACTCCTGTATGAGTGAAAATGATCCACTTTACAATGATATAGAATGATGTAGAAGAATAAGACACACTATACCATAACTCAAACTATGACAAAACCACCTAATGATGATCCTAGACCTCCCGACACAGCCTATTCAACTCTTGGTAGATAGACACTTGTACAATTTTTACAATGATGCATTTACAATGACTTAGTACAATGATACCTTTGCAATGACTCTACACAGTGCTGCCCACTTGAAGACTTCATTTGGTGAACTTCTTGCTACTATTTTTCACCTTGATTGATGCTCTTGTCATGCTACCCTCTGTTGCACCTTTATTTTCTTTTCTGCCCTAGAAAGTCTGGTCCTTTGCAGTCCTTGACAACACATGATCTAGCTTTTTCTTGCCTTCTAGGATCTCGATATTGAATCTAGTGTATCTATGTTATTTCAGCTCCCAAATTTTCAATTTTCAGTTTTATAGTAGTACTTTGAGTCTTCTTTTGAATTCCATAGGTCTCATCCAATTTGGATTTTTCAAGGGAGATTTATGCCCAATCTCTCACAATGACCTAATTATGGAATGTTTCAGTAGAGCGAACTTGTATGACGTGCCATGTGTCACTTTTTTATTTATTCATCTCTAAAATTGATACAAAAAAGACTACAGTCCATGCACTGTCTGCCACTTTTTACAGAATTCCAATACGATATTCAGAGAGAGTTATGACAATTCTCCCATGGTCACTTCTTTAAGATGAAGTTTAGGAGCTTGCAAAAACACTGACTTCCACAGATCATATCTCCGAACATATTGTGCACCTAGATCTGAAATGTTTGCACAAGATTCCTCAAGATTTTGGCTTCACCTCAAAAAAATTTCAGCTTTTGAACCTTCGTAGAAAAAAATTTAGAGTACAAATTCCACAATGACATGTTTCAGGTAGTGAAATCTCTCCATAAGGACGATATGAGGATCAAAATTTATATAATGATTAGGTTGAGAGGGGCTTCAACAAGTGAACGTGGGAGGGATTTTAGGAGCTTAAAAATTATTAATTATTGACTTTTCAATGACCCATGCCACAACCCCATGGGGTTTTATCCCACTAACTGGGGTTACAAACTTCAAACATGAATATCTCTCAAACCGTGAAGAATTACGCGGCATGCCATATATCAATGGAAACATCTCGAAAATTAGAAAGCATCAAAATCATTCCTGACCCAGAATATTGTAATTTGGTTGGTCAAAATTCCCATGCAATATTGGGGTAGCCCTTGGTGCTGCTTGGGTTGACATCAGTGACAACCACTGATCAAAAATCTCCCCCTTTGACATTGATGGCAACCCAAGTACTCCCCCTGCGATCATGACACCTCTTCCTACAACATTCTCTCCCCCTTTGACATCAATGGAAAAGTGTAACCCCCCCTGATAAACAACCATCCTATGGACCTGTACACACTTCCACTCCCCCTAACACACAACCATCCTGCGGACTTGTACACACTTCCACTCCCCATTTATATTCTGAATAAGGAAAATCTAATGAGAACTTGGGAGAATCCCAAGCTTTTGGTGAAGATATTTAAATGCTTCATGAGGTAAAGGTTTAGTAAAGATATCAACGATTTTTTCTTTTGTACCAACATACTCAAGTTTGATATTCTTTTCTGCGACTTGTTCTCTAACAAAATGATATTTGATCAGAATGTGTTTTGTTTTTGAACGCATGACAGGATTCTTGGAGATGCTAATGGCACTGATGTTGTCACAGATTATGGGAATAGGCTCACTTAATTGTACTTGAATATCTTGCAAAGTTTGTTTCATCCAAAGGACTTGAGTACAATATGCTACCACTGTAATGTATTCTGATTTCGTTGTAGATAACGAGATTGAGGTTTTGTTTTTCTCAACCATGATACGAGACAACCACCTAGATAGAATGCTGCTCCACTATTACTCTTACGATCATCAACGCTTCCTACCCAATCTACATCTGTAAAGGCTTGAATAATGAGATTGTTACCCTTTGGATACCACAAGCCATATTCTTTTGTGCCCTTCAGATATCGAAGAATTCTTTTGACAACAATAATATGTGATTCTTTTGGTGCTGCTTAGAATCTTGCTACTTGTCCAGTTGCTTGCATAACATCTGGCCGGGAGGCTATTACATATAGAAGACTACCAATCATAGATCTGTACAACCTCTGATCCACATCCTTAGATGAGTTGTCTATGCTCAATTTGCAAACTGTTACCATCAGAGTAAGGACGGGTTTGCAATCTTCCCTTTTGAATTTCTTGAGCATTTCCTTGATGTACTTGGCTTGACATATAAATATTCCTTTCTCTTGCTGAGATATTTGAAGCCCTAAGAAGTATGTTAGCTCACCAAGTAAATACATCTCAAACTCACTTTGCATATTTGTAGAAAATTTCTTACTTAGTTGATCATCATTGCTACCAAATATTATATCATCCACATATACCTCAATGATTGTTAAATTATCTTTATCTATTTGTACATAAATATTGCTATCAACAGTACCTTTCATGAACCCTTGTTGAGATAGATATCCATCAAGACGAGCATACCATGCTTTGGGAGCCTGCTTGAGACCATATAGAGCTTTATTTAACCTGCAAACATAGTCTTCTTTTTCTGGTAGTAGAAAACCTTCAAGTTGTTCGATGTAAACTTCTTCTTCTAATTCACCATTCAGAAATGCTGACTTAACATCCATTTGGTAGACTTTGATTTTTCTTGAACATGCATAGGCAAGAAACATTCAGATGGCTTCCATTCTAGCAACTGGTGTAAATGTTTCATCGAAATTAATTCCTTCCACTTGTGCATAGCCTTTGCAAACCAATATTGCTTTGTGTTAGAGTTCCAGTGTTTTGGCTAGATTGGCAAGACCAAAAGACCGAACAACATCATAACCACTTTGGGGCCCTAGGATCTAGCCCTCCTAGACCCGGAGAGGGATCTCTCCAATAAAAGCAAAGAAATATATGTCTTTGAAGCTCAAAATGAGGTATTAGGCTAGTTATAAGGCACAAAGGGGGGTTTTGAATGATTTGGTTGGTTTTTGGGTTGGTCATGAGATCATCAACTGCGAAGGTTCTGGAAGGAAAGGAGCAGAGTAGTAGGATGTTTTGGAAAAATAGGATAGGTTAGGAAAGTGCCATCCATTGGGCTATGGAGTCATGAAAGGAGATTACTTGCATATAACTAAGCAAGGTTTCCAGAAGGCAAGTCATCTATACTAAAGGATCTTTAAGATAGATGGTGGAATGGAATAATAAGGAGTGAAGGAGAGACACAAAGGGCAGCTTAATATCATACCAGAGGTCATCTAACTCCAGATCTGCTTCAGCATACTCTCAAAGGAAACACTTAAGATTTAAACACAAAAATAGGCCCAAGGTCAGAGAAGGACTTTTAACCTTCAATGCTTTGACACTAATTCAAGGGATCTTTGAAAGGCCAATCTGTTTGAAAAGTACCCCAGTGGACAGGGCTCACACTAAATCCCCACTATCCCAATTCTCTCAGCTCAAACCCAACAAGAACAAATAAGCAGCAAACCCCGAATTCACACATCAGCAAGAATGGTTTGGACGAACATCTTCACTGGTTAAATTACATGAATTTTCTCTTAGATTCATTATAAGTGGAAAACATCAAAGGTAGGGAGAGAAGAAACATAGGGTACCATGCAAGGGTATATCCTATGCCAGATTTCTGATGCATACCAGAAGACCAATGAACAACATGAAAAATGTAATAAGAGAAACATCACCCGTAATAATAGACCAGGATCCTGTGAAATTTGCTTGATTAATTGATGCAAAACCAGTCACATACACTGAGCTCAATGGCTTATTATAGTCCAAACTTTCTCCTCCTAGCCTACTACATTACAAACTACTTAGCTACTCTCCCTCAACAACAGTTCTAACAGTGGAATGAGTCCCTACAACAACAACTACAACAAAAACGCAACCCTTTACAATTTGTTCTTCAGGGGTTATTATAGGAGAATGAATAGTAGGAGTAGATGATATACATTAAATTGATTCATTAAGACGGAGTGGAGGAAGTATCCGTGCCCACTCTGCTTAATAGCTCTGCATTGTACTCTATAGTATAGTTTGGAGTCTCTGTCAGATCGATATTGACCTAAGATGTTTCTTTGGAGTCATTTCTGGCTGTAAGGCACTTTGTTCTTTCTTCTGAAGCAAGTAAGGTGACTTAAGGTCTTATGGGTTTCCATGCTTCCATTATTGTTGTCCTAACAGTGTTTGGAAGCTTTCTGTCAGTGAAATGGCCTTTGGGAGCTCGGGGAGGCATGGAGACTTCTGTCAGAGGTGTATTGTCTGAGAAAATGTACTGCTGACATATACACAGATATGGCTTGTTTCATGTGCACTAGTCTTCAAACTGAGCCCTAATTCTTTGAATACGGGTTAAAGGATCAAATATTCAATTATAGGATTTAACGCCTTTAATCTTTGCTGCTGATACACTGGCCACTGCTATCATGGCCTCTCTGTATTCTGAATCATCGTGGCTATGACTGTGGAGGCAGAGTGAAATTACCACTCTATAATCCCTACACAATGAAATAAGCCTGTCATAAAATCCAGGAAAGGTGGCGGAATACTTGTTGTGGAGGCTTGGAGGAATGGTGGCGTGACTATGGATAATGGATGAAAAACATGTGAAATGGGAAAAAAAAAGCGGATGCAAGTTTGGTGTGAAAATGGTTCTGGGTCATCCGATCAGATCAGGCAATGATGATCAATAGTCAAGATTGGCTGATGGAGGTGTTAATATGCAATTAGGCGGAGCAATAACAATCAGTGTAAAACCCAAGGTTTTAAGGTTTCGGGCAAATACACAAAATAACATGGGAAATTAATGAAAGGGAGACCACGTTGTGGGACCCGGTCATGGGTGAAGGGCGATTTGATTAGGACCGTTGAATCTCAGGAGGAGATCGACGGTTGAGATGACACAATGAAGTGTTAAGGTCGCGTGATGAACAAATGTGGAAGGAGCGCGAGATGAGATATGGGTCGTTGATCTGGCTTAGATGGACGACTGCGATCCAATCGGAGGGAGAGTGATGGAGGGAAAAAATCCAATGGGCGATGGTTGTGATTGGCTCTGGACCATTGGATTGGCTTCAGATCAATAGTTATTATTGGGTCAAAGCTCGCCAATCGGGGAGGGTCAACAACAATGCGATTGGAGCGATCCGCGGCGAGCGATTGAGCGAGCATCGTCCGATCTGGAGACAGATCGATGGCTCTCATGTAATCGAGGGATGGGAGGAGAGAGGAAAGGTTCCATGTGGAGTTTATCACTAACCATCATATGCTTTGAAAGATCGACGGTCGAGAATGCGCCCGTGGTCCATAGTGCAAAAGACTTCGCATCAGGGAATTCCAAACTTCACAAAGAAATGCGCTCTTGGTGATTCTTCAGATTGCGATTAGCACCCGAGGCTTAAGCGCTTGGTCTTGAGCGCTGGGCATATGGTGGGGAAGTGGTTAAGGGGGCTGGCCGAAAAGGGGCTAAGCCTGTGTATGTAAAATGAGTGATTTTGGCCCAATTTTAACGTTTTTTAAGGTCGAAAGAGGGATTCGGTAGGGAGAAAAAGGGGCTATTAAAACAAAAAAAGGGTATTTGAAGGGTTTAAAAGGGGATTTGGGATGATTTAGAGGGTTAATGAGGAATTAAGGGAGGGGAAAAACTTGAGGAAAACAAAGGTTTAATGGGAATGAGAAAAGAGGGAAAAGGGCCATTTTGGGCATTGTTCTTCACAGAAACAGAGAGGCTTTATAATGGAAACAACAATGAGGATTCATCAAAGGGAAAAGGCACAAGGAGGCTTCAAGGATGATGTGTTTTTAGAGGAAATTCATTCCTTTAAGGCTCAAAAAACATTTTAGCCCCCTGTTTGCTTGTCAAAAAATTCATAGGGGGCTAACAATGGCTCCACATGGGGATGGCTTCTTCTTGAAGGAGTCAAGAATTAAAAGAATGATATTTGGAGTAGGCTAGATGCCTAGTACTTGAAAAATCCATTTTTTTTCTTGGATCATCTACCACAAATCATGAAGACATTATATCAGCAGTAATATTCTCTCAAACAACTACCTACCCATACTATAGTCCTAACATTTTTTCTTCAAGGCACATTTTGAATAGCAGAACCTTTACATCATCAATTTTTTATAAACAGGAAAATAAACCTATTCTACTAGTACCCTTATTACTCCATGAGACCAGGTTAAACTATTGGCCTCATAGTTTCTCTACCTAAACTACATCTGCTAGGATTAAACAGTCTAGCAGAATTCTTCTCTACATTCTAAGACAGAAATTGAAAAATAGTCAAGCCAGGATTAGACTATCTGCCTTGCTGTGGGCCATGGCATAAAGAAAAAATTGCTCATGAACTGAAAACTTTGCAGAAATTCAAAACTATTAACTGAATGCTCACAAGCTGAGCTTTATTGAGCTTTCCTACCTACCCTACTCTACTTGAAATATTTACAAGTCTAGCTTACAAACGTTCTCTTCCAATACAACCAGTCCATCAAGTGATCCCATGACTAGTATTTATTTCTCATCTCCTTGAGCATGCTGGATAGGCAGGGCTGCTCCCACTCCTTTTGTTCCACAACAACACCTTTTACAAATTTTCTTGTGTTCTGCAATATGCTGTTCAAAAAGACCTTTGATCCTTCTTCAAATGTTTGCAGGAAATAAACATCAGGATCATGAAATGATACCGGGTTATGAAAACTTGGCAGGCAGGCTTCAACCAGGATTTCTTCTTCTTCCACTAGATCAAGAATGAGACTCTCTTAAGGAACAGAATCCCCTTCATCATCTTCATTTTCTGAACTAGAGGACTCATCATATATTGTAGTTGTTTCCTCTTGTAGCTCTGATATATTCTGCTCTGATGGGCTGAGCTGCGAGAAAAGATCCATGTATTTTTGAGCAGGGATATGTTCCATTGCTTCCTCTTTTTCAAGAGAAGGCTCCTTGCTTTCATCATGCTCAAAAATATCTTCTTTTCTTTCTTCCTCATCCTCTGAAAAGGAAGACTGCTAATCTCCGATCACGTGAAAATCATCACTGATGATTTGAGGTGTAACAGAGTGAAAATTCAGTGAATCTTCATCTATTACGAGGCTTTCATAGCTTTCTTTATCAGTGTCATAGATAGTCTGACTTGGTTCATTGCTTCTCTTCAGTTGCTGGCTCTGTTCTTCCTCCCATGAATCTATTTATGATAGTCCTGCAAGCTCATCTTCCTTCTGTAAACAATCATCATCAAACCGATCATAACTGGGAAAGTCATAATCGTAAGCAATGTCACCAATCAAACTTGTCGGGTTCTCAGCATGTCTTTCTTCGTTCTGATCCATAGAGGACTCTTCTGGATCTGTATTAGTTCCGTAAAAGATTTCAGAGGTGGGTCGCGTGTTTAATATTCGGTCCATCTCTTCTTTTGTCAATGGAGGAATTTCCTTTTTAACATAGACAGAAGAACAACAGTCCTTTGGTTCTCGTACGAACTGATTTGGAGGCTGGATATCTTCTTGAGCCTCTTCTTGAGTGCTTTCTAGAGCAAGAGCAAACTCCAGACCAAAATCATCATACATGACTTTCTCATTGTTCAGATCTAGAGTTTGCCCTTGCTCTGGAAAATGCATGGGATATTCTAAATAATCAATATTTTCATTCAGATTAGCCGTATACATTTCCAGCACTTAACCAAACAAGTTTGTTATGCTGTTTAATTGGTTTGCCAAAGCATCTAGCTTTGCATCTCTATCCATGTTTGGATCCATTTTTCTGCAAAGAAGGTCACTGCATCTTCTCAACCAGTTCAGAGTCTTCTACCAGTGGAGTCATTTGGTCTTCTAGGAATTATAGAATGTGGAGTAGCTAGGTGGATGAATTTGCACATTTGAAACATACTGTTTTCCACCATCAACATTGGATGCCAACTTAACCAGAGATTTTGCGTCTTTTGAGTGCCTAAGGATGTTTAGATAAAATGCACTCAAATCTTTAGTGGAGTCGCCATTATGTTGGAGCTCTAGTGTTTTGGCCAGATTGGCAAGAAAAAAAGACCGGACAACATCAGAACCACTTTGGGGCCCTAGGATCTAGCCCTCCTGGACCTAGAGAGGGATCTCTCCAATAAAATCAAATAAATATATTTCTTTGAAGCTCAAAATGAGGTATTAGGCTAGTTATAAGGCACAAAGGGGGGTTTTGAATGATTTGGTTGGTTGTTGGGTTGGTCATGAGATCATCAACTGCGAAGGTTATGGAAGGAAAGGAGCAGAGTAGTAGGACGTTTTGGAAAAAGAGGATAGGTTAGGAAAGTGCCATCCATTGGGCTATGGAGTCATGAAAGGAGATTACTTGCATACAACTAAGTAAGGTTTCCAGAGGGAAAGTCATCTATACTAAAGGATCTTTAAGATAGATGGTGGAATGGAACAATAAGGAGTGAAGGAGAGACACAAAGGGCAGCTTAAGATCAGACCAGAGGTCATCTAACTCCAGATCTGCTTTGGCATACTCTCAAAGGAAACACTTAAGATTTAAACACATAACCAGGCCCAAGGTTAGAGAAGTAATTTTAACCTTCAATGCTTTGACACTAATTCAAGGGATATTTGAAAGGCCAATCTGTTTGAAAAGGACCCCAGTGGACAGGGCTCACACTAAATCCTCGGTATTCCATTTCTCTCAGCTCAAACCCAACAAGAACAAATAAGCAGCAAACCCTGAATTCACACATCAGCAAGAATGGTTTGGACCAAGATCTTCATTGGTTAAATTACATGAATTTTCTCTTAGATTCAGTATCAGTAGAAAACATCAAAGGTAGGAAGAGCACAAACATAGGGTACCATGCAAGGGTATATATACTCTCATAATGAACAGCATGAAAAATGTAATAAAATAATGTAATAAGAGAAACATCACTCGTAATAATATACCAGGATCCTATGAAATTTGCTTGATTAATTGATGCAAAACCAGTCACATACACTGAGCTCAATGGCTGATTACAGTCCAAACTTTCTCCTCCTAGCCTACTACATTACAGACTACTCTGCTACTCTCCCTCAACAACTATTCTAACAGTCGAATGAGTCCCTACAACAACAACTACAACAACAATGCAACCCTTTACAATGTCTTCTTCAAGGGTTCTTATAGGAGAATTAATAGCAGGAGTAGATGATATACATTAAATTGATTCATTAAGACGTAGTGGAGGAAGTATATGCGCCCACTCTACTTAATAGCTCTGCACTGTACTCTGTAGTCTGGTTCGGAGTCTCTATCAGGTCGATATTGACCTAAGATGTTTCTTTGGAGTCCTTTCTGGCTATAAGGCACTCTGTTCTTTCTTCTGAAGCAAGTAACTTGACTGAAGGTATTCTGGGTTTCCATGCTTCCATTATTGCTATCCTGATAGTCTTTGGAAGCTTTCTATCAGTGAAATGGCCTTTGGGAGCTCGGGGAGGCATGGAGACATCTGTCGGAGGTGTACTGTTTGAGAAAATGTACTGCTGACATATACACAAATATGGCTTGTTTCATGTGCATTAGTCTTCAAACTGAGCCCTAATTCTTTGAATATGGGTTAAAGCATAAAATATTCAATTACGGGCTTTAACAACTTTAATCTCTGCTACTGATACACTGGCCACTACTGTCGTGGCCTCTCTATATTCTAAATCACAGTGGTTGTGAATGTGGAGGTAGAGTGAAATTACCACTCTGTAATCCCTGCACAATAAAATAAACCCGTCATAAAATCCAGGGAAGGTGGCGGAAGACTTGTTGTGGAGGCCTGGAGGAATGGTGGCGCGACTGTGGATAATGGATGAAAAACATGTGGAACGGGAAAAAATAGAGCAGATGCAAGTTTGGTGTGAAAACGTTTCTGGGCCATCTAATCAGATCAGGCATCGATGATCAATGGTCGAGATTGGCTGACGGAGGTGTTAATATGCAGTTAGGCGGAGTAACAACAATTAGTGTAAAACCCAAGGTTTTAAGGTTTCGGGCGAATACAAAGAATAACATGGGAAATGAATGAAACAGATACCATGTTGTGGGACCCGGTCATGGGCAGAGGGTGATTTGATAAGGACCATTAGATCTCAGGAGAAGATCAATGGTTGAGATGACGCAATGAAGTGTTAAGGTCGTGTGATGAACAAATTTGGAAGGAACGCGAGATGAGATATGGGCCGTTGATCTGGCTTACATGGACGACTGCGATCCAATCGGAGGGAGAGAGATGGAGGGAAAAAATTCGATGGGCGATGGTTGTGATTGGCTCTAAACCATTGGATCAGCTTCAGATCAACAGCTATGATTGGGTCAGAGCTTGCCGATTGGGGAGGGTCAACAGCAATGCGATTGGCGTGATCGGCGGCAAGCGATTGAGCAACCATCGTCCGATCTGGAGACAAATCGACGGCTCTCATGTAATTGGAGGATGGGAGGAGAGAGGAAAGGGCACGCGTGGAGTTTAGCGCTGACCTTCGGATGCTTTAAAATATCGACGGTCGAGAATGTGCCCACGGTCCATAGTGCAAAAGACCTCGCATCGATGAATTCCAAACTTCACAAAGAAAAGCACTCCCGGTGATTCTTCCAATTGCGATTAGGGCCTGGGGCTTAAGCGCTTGGTCTCGGGCGCTGGGCATATGGTGGGGAAGTGGTTAAGGGGGCTATCCATAAAGGGGCTAAGCCTGTGTATGTAAAATGAGTGATTTTGGTCCAATTTTAATGTTTTTTAAGGCCAAAAGAGGGATTCAGTAGGGAGAAAAATGGGATATTAAACCAAAAAAAGGGTATTTGAAGGGTTTAAAATGGGATTTGGGATGATTTAGAGGGTTAATGAGGAATTAAGGAAGGGGAAAAAGGTGAGGAAAATAGAGGTTTAATGGGAATGAGAAAAGAGGGAAAAGGGCCTTTTTGGGCATTCTTGTTCACAGAAACAGAGAGGCTTTATAATGGAAATAGCAGTGAGAATTCATCAAAGGAAAAGGCACAAGGAGGCTTCAAGGATGATGTGTTTTTAGAGGAAATGCATTCCTTGAAGGCTCAAAAAACAGTTTAGCCCCCTATTTTCTTGTCAAATAATTCATAGGGGGTTAACACTTTGTTTCTGGTAACCTGTCCATCTTCATTCAATTTGTTCCTAAACACCGATTTAGTCCCAATGACATTTTTATCTTTTGGCCATGGAACTAATTCATAGGTGTTATTATTTTCTATTTGATCCAATTCCTCATTCATAGCTACTACCCAATGTTCATTCTTGCTAGCTTCCTCAAAACTACTAGGCTCAAAGGTTGGTAGAAAAACAATGTGAGCTTGTTGTGATGAACGAAGCTGTCGACCTTCATTTATGTCACCAATGATTTGATTTGATGGATGGTTCTTTTGAATCCATTCTTTTGTTGTCTATGGAGGAGCTTCTTGTTGTTATTCTAGTATATCTTGATGATCATTATTTACTTCTTCCTGTTTGATAGTTTCTTCTTGTTCTAGAATTTTCTTTGTGTCTTTTTCAGCCTCTATCTCAAGTGTCAAAGATTTTAGATCTCATCATTATTCGTTATAACACCATCTTCGTCAAATGTAAAATTTATGTTGTCCACTATCTGTTTTCATCTTAGATTATAGCATTTATAGGCCTTTCTTTTGCATGAGTAACCAACAAATATACCTTCATCAACACGTGATTCAAACTTACCCAAATTTTGATCTTCTCTTTTGATATAACATTTTCTTTCGAAGATTATGAAATATTTTACACTATCTGGTTTTCCTTTCCATAATTCATACGAGGTCTTGTTGCAATTATTTCTGAGAAGACTTCAGTTGATAATGAAGACTGTCGTATCAATTGCTTGAACCTATAATTTTTCATCCAATTTTGAGTTCTTCAACATTGTTCTACCCATTTCTTGTATGGTTTTGTTCTTTCTTTCAGCAACTCCATTTTGCCAAGGTGTTCATGCTGTTGAAAATTGTCTTTTTATTCCATTTTCATCACATTATTGATGAAATAATTTGGAAGTGAATTCTCCACCATTTTCTGATCTTAGACACTTTATTTTTAAATCAGTTTCATTTTCGACCAAATCCTTGTAGATCTTAAAGCACTCAAATGCTTCAGATTTTTTCTTTAGGAAACTGACGACTGTCATGCTGGTATAGTCATATATCATTAACATGAAATATAATTCTCCATCTAAGCCTTTTGTTCTCACAGGACCACATAGATCAGTATGTATCAATTCCAATGGATGTGATGCAAAGTGTTCTTTTGTTTTAAATTGAAATTTTGTCTGCTTGCCGTGTCGACAAGCCTCACATAGTGTGTTGGAAGGTTTTGAGATTTTCAACATTTCTCATACTTCTTCCTTTTTGCTTATCCTGACAAGATTGTTAAAGTTTATGTGATCCATTCATTTGTGCCATAACCAACTTTCATCTTCTTTAGCTAGTAGACATGCTTTAGTTTCTTCATATAGAACATATATGTCATTTGGAGCTCGACTTGATGTAGCCACAATTTTTCCATACCTTCCTTTCCTGATTTCACATTTTGAGTTGAATAGCATTGTATATCATTGATCACACATTTTTCCAACACTGAGCAAATTGTGATTCATGTTTTCAACCAATAGAACATTCTTGTCTATAGCATCTTTGTTTTCGAGAGTGATGGTACTTGATCCTATAACATTTGAAGATCCATCATTTCCACAGGAGATGGTTCCATCCTTCTTCTCTTTCATAGATACAATTTTCCTTCTATATCTAGTCATATGCATTGAGCAACCGCAATAAACATACCACACATATTTGTTGTCTTGAGCCTTGAGAGCGAGAGCACAATTATCAGTCTTCTTCTTCTTCCATGTTCATTCGTTATGTGGCTTCGAATATTCTTCTGGAGGATTTTTAAGTCTGCAGTCTCTAGCTATGTGTCCAAAGTTCTGAAATTTGTAACATTCCATATTATTTCTTAAATGTTCAAATATATTGATCTTTCGTTGAGCCTTAGGAGGTTCATATTTGAGGGATCTCCTGGAATTGTATTGGGTCCTAGGGTACGTGCGACATTCTACAACTTTATGACAAAATTTTCCACATGAATAACAATAGCCATGAAAAATATGTTGGTATCTGGATGTAAATCTGCGTCAAGGAATTGTCTTCCAGGGATGTTCTTGCAAATCTTTTCCAATGAAGTCTACATGCATGTCAGATCTCATTGGATCATTGTATTTTGTTGTAGAAGGTCCTACTTCTTCTTCTTTGTAACCGAGGCCAGTTCTGTTGTTGTAAGATCATTGATTATTGATGAGTTCTTCCAATTCCCTTGAGCTTTTGGCATAGTTTTGGACAATTTTTCCCTTCTTCACTTCCTTACGCAGCAAGACTACTTCATCTTCTAATGCTTCCCTTTCTTGGTTTCTTTCTTCCAACATCTTTTGAAGTGACTCTTCAATACATTTGTGTTCTTCAACTTCAATTTTGAGACCTTGAACTTGTTCTTCAAGAGTATTGGAACAGATCTTCTTAGCCTTGAGCTCTTTTATAAGCCTGATTTCCTCCTTAGAAAATTCTTCTACTTGTTTGATACCTCTTGTTTGTTGTGCTTGGCCATAAACAATACTCTCTCATTAGCTTCTTCTTTTTTGTCACTGTATTCATTGGATGATGAGCTATCTTCTTTAAAGAGAAAGTTCCTTTTGGGTTCTTTCTTTTTTTCTTGCTTGTTGAATTTCTTAAAGCCTTTCTTTCCTTTTGAGTTGACATCACTTCTATTCGGACATTTTGCTACGAAATTCCCAACCTCACCACAATCGAAGCATATCAATGGAAGTTTACCTAATAATTTTCGCTTACCAATTTTTAGTTTTCTCGTAAAGTAAGCATATTCTTCATCTGAAATACCTTCTTCATCATCTCCCTTTTCTTCACACTTGCAGGTGCATGTATTTCAATTGAAGGTTGTTTTTCCTTATTAGTTTTCTTAGATGCAACGAATGCACTTTCTAGATGCGAAGTACCCTCTTCGTCATCAAGTCTCATTTCATATGCTATGAGAACTCCATGTAATTCCTCTTTGCTGAGTTTGTCTAGATTTTCACTGTATTCTAAGACTGATACCTTTGGGTTGAATCTCCCTGGTAACATTTTAAGAATCTTTCGTATAATATTCTTCTCGTCAACTGGTTCTCCCAATCCTTACAGAGTATTGGTTATTTCATCAACGTATTGGAAGTATGTAGTAATGTTTCCATCTTCTTTCATTCTGAGTAGCTCAAATTTTTCTCTATAGATTTGAAGCTTTGCTTCTTTGACATTGGAGTCACCTGCATATATATTCTCAAGCTTGTCCCATACATTTTTGGCGGTTTTACAACCCAACACCTTATGATAAGTAGATTCAATAAGTCCACTGATAATAATATTCTTTTCTTTTGCATCAATTACCAAATTCTTCTTACCTTGTTCATCTGCAGTTGATGTAAATCCATTTTGAACAGTGTCCCATACTTTGTAACCTTGCACCAAGAGATAGACCTCCATTCTTCCTTTCTAGAGTGCATAATTATTTTCATTGAACATAGGTACAACATTCTTGGTATGCTCCATGAAATCCTTCCAGCTGTTAAACTACTATTGAAGGTACCAAGCTTCGATTCCAATTGTTGGAAATACTGAGAGAGGGGGGGGGGTGAATCAATATTACTTTTAATTAGATGATTCGTTAATCTTTAATTATTATCAGTGTTTGTACAATGATAGCAGTAAACAAAAGGAACACAAATGCACACAATTTTTAAGGTGGAAACCCTCTCTGGGAAAAAAACCACCTGAATGCTTTTCTAATAATTCTTTAATATTCAACTCTAATTGAAAATAAAGCTCCAACTTCCTAGAGTCTAGAAAATCATTCTTCTCCAGCTCCCACTGGATGGACACTCCAATGCTCGAGATTATTCAGTAGTCAACTGAATGGATGCCCCAACACATAATGAGCTAAAAATCACCCTAGTGCCACCCTACCACCCTAAATTTTTCATAGGCTTGAACCTATTGGAGACTTCATGCACCAACCTAGCACCACCCTACCACCGTATAAAAGAATAAAACAAGAATGGAATCCCGTACCAGGGAAAATGGTCCACTTTACAATGATATAGAATGATGTAGAAGAAGAAGACACACTAGAAAATAACTCCAACTATGACACAACCACCTAATGAGGATCCTAGTCCTCCTGACACCACCTCTTCAACTCTTGGGAGATAGACACTTGTACAATAATTACAATGTGCATTTACAATGACTTAGTACAATGATACCTTTACAATGACTGTATGCAGTGATGCCCACTTGAAGACTTAATGTGATGAACTTCTTGCTATTGTTATGCACCTTGATTGTTTCTCTTATCATGCTACCCTCTGATGCACCTTTCTTTGCTTTTCTTCCCTAGAAATTATGGTCCTTTTCAGCTCTTGACAACACATGATCTAGCTTTTTCTTGCCTTCTAGGATCTTGATATTGAATCTAGTGTATCTCTATTATTTTAGCTCCCCAATATGTGATTTTTGGTTCTATAGTAGTACTTTGAGTCTTCTTTCCAATGCCATAGGTCTCATCCAATTTGGATTATTCAAGGGAGATTTATGCCCAATCTCTCACAATGACCTAATTATGGACTATTTCAGTAGATCGACCTTGTACGACATGCCACGTGTCATTGTTTCTTCATTCGGATCTAAAATTGACACCATGAAAAATAAGTCCGTGCACTATCTGCCACGTTTTATAGAATTCTAATATGATACTTAGAGAGAGATTTATGACGATTTTCCCAAGGTCGCTCCTAAAATATGAAGTTTAGGAGTCTGCAAAACACTGACTTCCACAGATCATATCTATAAAAATGTTGCGCACCCTGATCTCAAATTTTTACTGTAGCTTCCTCAGGACTTTGGCTTCACCTCAACAAAGTTTCAGCTTCTGAACCTTCATAGAAAAAATTTTAGAGTGAAAATTCCATATGACCTATTTCAGGTAGTGAAATCCCTGCATAAGGAGGATATGAGGATCAAAATTTATATAAATGCTTAGGTTGAGAGGGGCTTAGACAAGTGAATGTGGGAGGGATTTTAGGAGCTTAAAAATTATTAATTATTGACTTTTCAATGACCCATGGCACAACCCCATGGGGTTTTAGCCCAGTAAATAGGGTTACAAACTTCAAACATGAATATCTCTCAAACCGTGAAGAATTACGTGGCATGACATATATCAACGGAAACATCTCGAAAAGTAGAAACCATAAAAAGAATTCTTGACCCAGAATATAGTAATTTGGTAGTTGAAAATTCCCATTCAATATTTGGGTAGCCCCTGGTGCTGCTTGGGTTGACATCAATGACAACCGCTGATCAACACTCACAATACCCTTTTCTTCCCTAACAATGATCCGTAAATCCCATATGTTCTTAACAACATCAATGATGTCATTCCAAATAATCTCCCTGGCTTGAATAAGGGATAAATTTCTCTTCACTTTCTCCTTTAGCTCTTTGATCTCTATAGGCATTTTGACAGTCCTACCTATACTTTTCTGCATTTTCCTTGGTCATATGAAACTCATTCTCTATAACCTTGAGAACTTTATAAGCTCCTTCCAAAACTCTCTGAGCTTTATTTAAATCATTTTTTGCCAATATTAACTCAGTGGATACTTGAGTTAATCGGGCAATAGGGTCTTCTGAATTAGATTAAATAACTATTGTACAAACATGAGAATCAATTCTTTTTTGCAACATCTCACCTGTCTCTTTCAGTTTGGAAATTTCTTGATCCTTGTACAACATAGCCTGCAACAAATGTTCTTTCTATGTCTCCACTTGGGCTACTTCAATATCCATAGGATGTTCACCTGTTGGAAGCTTGAGATTATTCTTCAAACAATGAATTTAAGATTCAGCAGTCTGCAATAGTTTTTGAATTGCTAATCAATCTTCATGATCAACGCCAAGTTTAAAAATTATTTTCTTCAATTCCTCATTCTGTGTGGAATAAGCTCTTGAGTTAGATTTTTCCAACTTCAACTATTTCATCACTTTTCTCAACATTTTTTCAGCTTTAGAAATAGATGAAGTGGTCTTATTCAAATCATTAAAAATTAACTGTCCTATTTTCATATGTAAATTAACCTTATCAAGAAGAGGAATTTTCTTACAATCCACTGCTAAATTAATATTTTTGAAAGAATAAGTGAAGTCGCACTCATAGCTGAAGGATGAAAGAAAAATATCTTCATCTGATCCTTTTCTAAGTCCACTGTTGTCAATAATCTTGTTTTCTTAAGAAAAATTTGAGCCTTTGACTTAGACTGAATGTTTTCTCTTATCCTCTTATTTCTTTCTTCAATCTGTGAGAAAAATTGCTTAATGTTCAACAAAGAATCATGAATTGAACTCTCTGGAAGAGGAGATGAGGGAGTGCAAGATATATCTCCAAATGCAAAGAATACGCAGACAAAGTTGAGGAGTTTCCCTCCTCTATGGCCTTTTCCTTCTTCGCTTCATTCTGTGTATCACTTTCCAAATCAATTACTTCCTGTTAGTCATCCATAATTTTGACTTTATCCAAAGATGACTAAATGTAAAAAACCTAGATTTCTAGAACAAAATTGCAAGAGCATTATGAATTCTAGAAATCTCACTGTCTTCATCATTTCAAGTCCATCAGTCCACTGAAATCTTCATCTATGTCTCCAAAAATGTTAGCCTCTTGTTCCTTAACAATGTTCTTCCCTAAGCATGTTGTTCCCTAAGTTTTTGTTCTTGTTCCTTATTCAGGACCCTCAAGAAACACTACTGAATAAAATGAGACTATATGTAATCCATTTTTTCCATCATTTTCTAAGATGATTTCATTATTTTCCCTCTGCATTTATCCTCCATTTTTCCTAAAAACCCCTTTTAAATCATTAAAAAACCCTTTTATGGTTTAAAAATATCCCTTAT
The DNA here is from genome assembly GCA_034641835.2 of Pinus albicaulis. NCBI lineage: Eukaryota > Viridiplantae > Streptophyta > Pinopsida > Pinales > Pinaceae > Pinus > Pinus albicaulis. The sequence goes on along the minus strand of CM076579.1, from coordinate 1,568,436,518 downwards.
CACCTGTCGGAACTTCTAATTTGGCCTAAAAAAGAGTCTTTTCATAAATAAAAGTTCAAGCCCCTGAGGGCTTAGACCTTTCGCTGATATGTTTGAGCGCCCGTGACCAGGCACTAGACCCATCGCATCGGGCATTCCCATCGCATCAACCTTCCTCTATAAAATCCACTTTTTCCTTTGGAAATTCCTCCCCACCGATGCGATTAGAACCCTACCCTTAGCCTCTGGTCACATTGTCCCCCAAGGGACCGTGCCCCAGTGCCCAGTTCTTAGCCCCTCCACCGCATCGCTCCGTCAACTTTTTCCTTTCATTATTTCATTAAGCCCCTCTTCCCTTTCTTCTCTTTCCCCTCACCTGTTTTTTTCTCGACGGGTCTCAGCTATCCATCCTGACCATCCAGCGGCCACCATCCTTCCCCTTCATCATCCAACCTCCCTCCCACTGGTCCTCGCCGATCAATCTACACCATAGATCTTATAGATGCAACGGTTTTCGTCTAACCCGACAATCCAATCACCTCTTCACTCCACAACAAATTGACGGATGTCAGCCGAGCGCTACCTTCCACCCACAGAGCTACCATCCAATCATGCTTGACACCTGTTTCCCACTAAGACCTCGCCCGAGCACTTCTCTCCATTGCGCTCCCCCGTAGCCGTTGGATCTTCCTCCCCAAATTCGACAGTCTACGAGCAATATCGCGTGATTTTTTCATCCATGGTTTAACGTTCCAAAGTCATGCAAAATAGGAGGTATTGCAAAGGCCACACGGTGCATTATAATTGGATCGTGTTCCCTCCTGGAAAAACCACTTACCGCTTGATGGTCACGTCAATACTGTCAATGGTTTTCCAAAAACCACTTATGCCCATTTTCGCGCCAAAGTCCATTTAAAACCATTTTTTCGCCCTCTGCCAGTAAAAATCCTTCCTCCATGCATTTTTCCTCTCTGCAACCTCATCCGCCAGCCTTTGAAGCAATATTCCTGACCCCACATGGTTTTTATTAACATTTTGTTTGCCTTGTGCAGGTTTTATGGTGGTTCTTTAAGGCCGAAACCCTCCCTACAGTCCAATGAAGGGAGAGGGTCGAGGATGACGATCCTCGTCACCTAAAACAAAAGAAAAAGTACCAAAGGGATGAACTCCATGTCACAAGCACCGGATCATGGCCATTTGGCATTTCAGGGAAACCCTCCACGTACCAAAATCCACCTATACATAGTAGCAAAGAAGAATAGTGAAGACAGAGTTTGAAGATTAAGGGATTAAATACATAAAGCTTGAAGATTAAAGAGCTTAGCCCTACAATTAAAGGCTAAAAATAGTATATTAAAGGGAAAGCCAGCAATAGTCACAGTGGAAAAGGTTAAAGAAGAAGACTGAAGGATTAAAAGTTTAATCTTGCAATTTTAATGATAAAACCCAATGAATTGATGGAATAAAGGAAAATTAGGCCTAAAGAGCCGTTTTAGAATTAAATCAAGAAGATTTAGGCTTAAAAATAACCTCGAATACATCAAAGGAGCAGTTATGCACTTAATAAATCAAAAGTGACACCTTTCACTTAATTTATACCTCAAAGGGAAAATTGGCAGTTATTGCACAAAAATATATTTTTATAAACTGTCAGACAATTATTGTAAAAGGCAGAAAACACCCCAAAGTAAATCTTTTTGAGTATTTATCCTCAGGAAGTAAAGACAGATTTAATACAAAGAGAAGTAGTTGAGAAACATTCCTACCTTATGCCTTGCATGGTTTTTAAGGATAGGAGTGCCTTTACTATGTCATTTATAACATTTTGAACCCTAGATGGTTCCACCTCCTCATTTTTAGCATAAATACTGCACTCGAACTCATTATATGGGGGCATGTGATAAATCTTTGAATTAATATATAGTTCTGTTGAGATTGAAAAGAAATTGATGTACTGGAAACCGTGGATGTTTTAACCTGTTTGTGGATGAAGAAAGCTCTGCCATTGGATCCCTGAGCTTGGTTTTTGGTGAATTATTCTAAATTGTCAATGTTTCCTCCTATTTTCCATTATTTTTTCATCACTTCTTACTTACATTAGAGTAAAAGTTTTAGGTTAATAAATGTCTCCTGGAAGCACCTTAGACCTGTTTACTCTTCACTATCTTTATGTTTTCATCTGCTGAATGTTTGATTGAGTAGTTTAACTACTTTTCAACCTTTGAGCTTGTTTATTTCAGAAGTAATTCAATATAGTTTGCCTCAAGATGATTCATGGTTTTCCCTACTTCTTGTTGACACTTTAAAAACTATTTCCGAAGTCTCCTTTCAAAGTACCATTGTCCAAAGTTTGCCAAAGAGGTTTTTTTTTATCATACCCTTTGTACTTGCTCAAATAATTGTTTTGGAAGTCTTTATAATTGTAGTCCTAGATGTTTAGGAGTTCCCTCTTCTATGAATGTAGTTATCTGTTTATCTTGAATGTTTTCTTATCCTTGAAAGTGAAATCTTTTATGAAATAAAGCGTTCCTCAACTCTTAGATTTCATCTTTTAAAGTTTTCCTTGAGATTGTTATTTGTTGAAGTGTAATTTCTAGAATTCATGGTTAACCCTGTCTATAAAATAATCCTTCATGTTCAGATAATGTTTTAAGTCCCTTTGTTGAGAAGTACATATAATTAAGGATTCTTAATTGCCCTTATTTCTGCTTTTCATTCTAAAACCTTAATGTTCATTTTATTTCACCTAAAAGACTTTGTTAGTCCAACAACCAAGTTAGATTTTCCCTTTGACACTCCTGATTCATCTACAAACTTATTACCATTTCCATTTGACTCCATTTCCCAATGACTTAGAGATTTCCCTTTCCTATCTATGCTACCTAGAACATCATGTCCCATCAAACAAACAAACAAACTCATGCTTAATAACTAGCCAAAAATCAACCTTTTACAAGAAATCAAGCTATATCCATACGAAACATATTGATAGATCCCTCTCTAAGACTAGGAGGGCTAGATCCTAGAGCTCTAAAGATTGGTTTTTGTGTTTCCTTGTCATTTAGTATGCTAATCTGCTAAATCACAGGATCCCAACATTCTAGCGATCACGGTGGGACCACTGAGTTCATAGTTGCCTAGCAAGCTTTTCTATACTCATTAATCCTTAAAATAACCATAAAACTCAGAAAAACCCCAAAAAATTTTTAGATTGGTTTTAAATAAATCACTGGTGGTGGACCATAAAACATTTTACCTTCAGAAAAGCTAAAAATTTCCACCTGGCGACTCCACTAGTCCCGGTAGGCCTATTACCTCACTAGATCTCTAGCTTTCCTTAGGATTGTGTTAACTAGCCTTGAGGAAGTTCAGAAGCCTAGTTATCCTATTATAGAAATCACTGTGAGAGGAAAAATTTTGAAAAACAGTCTTAAAAACCTCTTCCTCTCTAAATTTTTAAAACTAAAATCTGGCTTCAAATAGGATTAACACCAGATCCCATCTAGATCCTAATCCCCCTACCATAGTTGACAATCCAAAGAGGATTTTGTGGAAAACTTATAGACTTGGAAAACCAACTACTGATAGGTCCATTCCAAGAACAAGATCTATCCCTGAAAACCTTACAGTTTTAGAAGATCCTCACTTTGGCTTGCCTCACACAAAGAACCTCTTTAGAAATAAGTCTCAGAGTGATTTAAACCAAGCTGATTTGAAACCACATATTTGCAACAAAGCTTTAGCAGAAAGGCCTCACCTTCTACTCCACCTGATTCTCATCTTCTCCATAATTTCATCTCCTTCCACAACAAATATGCTCATCATTAGTTTGATGGCCCAAGTGTTTCTTCCACTCCTATCCACACATCCATTGTTCAAAATACTCCATTTCAACCCACTTTTCCTCTTATAAATCCCCCATTATTTCCAATCATGGAAGCATGGTATGCTCCACTAGTGTTACCATAGCCTATGGCTCCCTTACCAAATGATTACCAGTCCAAAATTCCCCATTTCACTCCAAATGAACCTACTACTTCCCAAAAACATGTAGACAAAATGAATGATGCTTTTGATTACATGGAAATAGAAGAAGAGCCCATTAAGATGAGAATTTTTGCTCAAAGTTTAGGAGGAGAGGTTAATAAATCATTTAAAAACCTAGCTCCTCATAGCATAAATGATCTCCCTTCTTTATATCAAACATTCATAAACAAATGGGAAATCAGAAAAAACCCTCTTCAAATCCTTTCAGACTATACTAACCTCAAAAGAAATACCGGGGAAGGTTTCCATGATTACTGCACTAGATTAAATAGTGTGTATAATGCACTTCCTCCATACATGAAGCCTCCACTAGGCTTAGCCTTGGTTAAATTCCCAGAAGACTTTGACCCTGAAATGGCCTATGAACTAAGAGAAAGAGACCCTTCAAATTTAGAAGATATGAAGAGGGGAGCCATGAGTGTAAAGGAAAATCTGATTGAGAAAAGAGCTGGGTTGAGAGCAGAAAAAAGAGTTACATACAAAGATGATACCATTTCTTCACCCTCATCATTAGATACTAAAATTGATAACTTAGTGAAGGTAATGGAGAGGATGCTTGAAAATATAAATTTGAATGATAGGGTGCCTCCTAGAGAAAACCAAAAGAGAAATAGAAACCAAAATCTCATAAGAGACCCTAATCAACATAGCCAGAGTGACAATAACCAGCAGAATAGGCCTCCCTTTCAACAAAACTATGTTGATCAAGAAGAAGAAAGGGAAGTTGAAAGGTTGGAAGAAAACCATGTAAACATAATAGGATCTGACAGTGAGACAGATGTTTTTCTCACTGAAGAAGAACAAAAATTCTTCTCTTCAGAACAAAATGAATATAATAATGAGTATTGTTACTATGAATCTTTTGTCGAAGTGTACGAAAAAATACCACTTTAGCTACGCATAACAAATAGCCCTAACATCAAATATGGCTGCCAATATCTTCAAATCTGCAGTTAGTTGATCAAGATAAATGCTACACAAATACAGATCTATGCATAAAAATACATTAAGCAGTAAAAATAAGATTTTTTTCCATGCATCCAATAGACAAGACAAGAACAAAATTTTTGAAATATTTTTTATATTAAGGGCACCTAAGAGGAAAACAAGAAAGGTGTTTCCAATTCTCCTCAATGGGATGGGTTCTTGAAAGTCTTCAGTGCTTCAGATCTAGCATTTCTCTCTCTTGTTGGTGTAGAAAACCTAGACAAACATAGAACTCAAAGGGAGCTCACAAAGAAAATAATGGACAATGTGACAATGATAATGGCTCAAAGTCAGACCAAGAGTATAGATCCAGAGTGATCTAATAGGAAAAAAAAGGTGACAAATGAATGGGAAAACCCTTCTATTTATAAAAAAATATTAGGGTAGTCTAGAACTTGGTGCATGAATAAAATATTATTAACCGAATTCTAGAACCACCTTTTAGGAATATTTTATTATATTTGTTGGAGGGAAAAGGATTTTGACTTGGGTCAAATCCTTTATTTATAAATAATAAATAAATGAATGATTTATTTATTATCTTAAGGAAATGGTGGAAATAAATAATGATTTATTTAATTATTTATAAATGATTTAGTCAAATTTAACTAGGAATATTATTTAAATAAGGATTAAATAACTTATTCCTAGGAAATAATCAAATAAATAAGGATTTATTTAATTGCTTTCCTTGTTTTGGGTTAAATATGACCAGGAATAATAATTAAATTGATGTTTAACTAATTATTCCTTGAGGAAATATAAACAAATATAGATTTGTTTATTATTTCCTTTTGGGGTTTCCAGTTTAGACCATAAACAACTTAATAAAAGTGTTTTACTAAGTTATTTCACATAGTGAAAGAAATTTTACTTAGGGTAAAATTGGTCTTACATGGTGTACTTGGGTCCATCTAATGATAATAGGTTAGATGACCAAAAAATGGTGTAACAGATTGCCCCATGTTAGCCCCCTATAATTTTTTTTGACAAGCAAAGTAGGGGGCTAAATTGTTTTTGAGCCTTCAAGGAATGCATCTCCCCTGAAGACACATCATCCTTGAAGTCTCCTGTGCCTTTTCCTTTGATGAAATTACCTTTTTTGACTCCCTTTATAAGGTCTCACTGATTGCAAAAATTGTGCTCCTAAAGGCCTACTTTTGCCCCTTGTACCCTTGCAGAATGCCCCATTTTAACCTTTGTTTTCCCCTTGTCAAATTCCCCTCTAATCCCCTAAATCCTCCCAAAATCCCCTTCACATCCTGCACACACCCCTTGTTTGGCCCATTTTCTCCTTATTCCCTCTATCATTACCCAATTCTGCCTTCAAATTGCATTAAAATGGGCCAAAAATCCTTTTTCCACCTTATAATGGTCTTAGCCCTTTTCAGCTAGCCCCTAAACCATATTTCCACCCATGTGGCCTGGCACTAGAACCACCTACCAGCCCAAAAGGCGCTACTGCAGTTATATATCGGGATTGTTCTGTATCGTCGATCTATGTAGATGGGACGGTTGTCGCGATCCCCACAATTTTCATTTTTCAACCCTTTCACCACCCCGTTAACGCATCATAACCATTCATTTACCCGCAGATCCGATGGTCCGGAATCCACCTACCTCGGTGGTCCCCACGCCGCGGTCACTGTTCAAAATCCGGCGGTTTCTATCGCACCGCCTTTGAGGGGTGGGCAGTACTTTTCATTTGGCCAGCGATTCCACTCATTGCATGATGTGTGGCACTGACACTGTTTGAAAACTGTTTCCCCATTACGCGTTATCGTTTAGCATTTGACCCGGCGCGATGTGCACGTCAACTGTCCGATCTGGGGCTCTCCATCCAATAGTCATCGCACCCTGAAGATGCGCAGAAATTAACCCAAGGAATCGTACCCCTGGTCCACCGTCCATCGCATTCCGCTACATTTTCAACCGTCGCTCTCCTCCCGAGATCGGACGGTCCAGATTTTTTTGCATGCCCCGCCATCGACCGGGTCCCGCCACGTCACCATTCCACGTGTTTCATCGTATTTCTCGCCCAACCATGTATATATATTTCATTCCAAGGTCAATGTTAATGTTCTATATTAAAATTTTCTACCTCGCCGGACTCCAGAGCATATCCCGATGATCCACCGTGTTCTTCCACGAAACCCTCTGCATTCATCACGCCACGTCGCCATTCTTTGAAGTCATCCATGCCACCCTCCACATGCATGTTTTTCTTTACGTTTTTTCATGTTTTGCAGGGTTACAGGCAACGAAAAACCACCATGATTCATATTCACTATTGTGGTGGCACAGTGCGCAGAAGAAGCTAAATTCAGAGCCTGGTATTACAGGAAAATGTCTGGAGAGGTGTCTGCAGCATAAATTTCATTAAAGGACAGAGTTCGAACTCTGCAAAACCTCTCCGGCACCATTAAAGCTCAGTTTTTCGCTGACAGAGACAGTTTGAAGTGGCAAAGAGTATGAGTGAGGGAATTAAAGGTCTAAAGCACATTGTTGAAGATATTAAGCCTTAATCCAGTGTTTAAAAGGCAAGGTACCAAAATTGAAGACCTCGAGGATCAACCAGAAAGTCCAATACATGGAAATGATGGTGGCAGGGTTTTCAAATCAGCCGAATTTTTTTCCTGAGCAAGGACACGGTACACATTGTTGTTTCAGTCTACATTGTGTCCAAGTGAAGCTTCCTCCCTGAAAATAGTCCTGATGCTATCAGAGCATTTGATTCACAGTATGGCAGACCCTAGCATCATTTATTTAATTTTTTTTTATTCACCAGAAGTACTACAGAGTACTGCAGCCAAGGTACATCATAGACATACCGGAGTAAATGGAAGCCTGTAGAAGACCACTCTTTCACCCAAAGAGTGCCATGGATAAATGCACAAAATTTAAATAGAATGGGCCTCGGCCCTCTTCCTTTCCTGAGTTTTAATGCTGCATTTAGTTTTCACCTACTTGCTCTGCTCCACTTAAGCTATAAATTCGTGAAGGAACTCATTGTAATGGTTGTTGATCAGTTATCAGAGAATTTCAAGTTGTTTCTTTTGAGATATAGTCTCTGTGTAAAGTTGTAAGATAGGCTGAGGAAGATGTTTTCAGACTAAGTATCCAGCTATTGGCAATGTTGTACTTGACTGGTGTTTCTTTTAATATGACAAGCACATTTATTTGGATCCTGATCTAAAGCAATGGTGATGTTTTTATATCTCTCTATTTGCATTTAATTTACATTCCATTTCATTTCATTTCTACTGGCTTGCATCATAAATCTGGCATAGGATTTACCCTTGTTAGGTACCCTATGTTTCTGCTCTCCTTGTCTTTGATGTTTTCTACTAAATGTGTTGTCTAAGAGTTGAATTCAGTTAATTTAACCAGTGTAGTGGATGTTATTGCCTGCTAGCTGATGTATGAATTAAATGACTCTGTTCTTAGATGTTATTGTTAGGATTTAATTGAAATAATTGGGAACACTGGGAGGTCTAGAACCCCGTTTCTATCTCACTAGGATCCTTTTCAATTGATTGAACCTTTCTAAGATCCCTCAAGCTGGAGGCCGAAGCATTGAGAGTTCAAAGTTTCTCTCTGATCTCAGGTCTTTAACTTTGTGTCCTAAATCTTTATTTTTTCCTCCTCCCTTACCATTCCATACCACACTATCATCTTTAAGATCCAATGTTTTAGATGACTAGCCCAAATGAAAGCCTACACATTGAATAGCAAGTAAACCCTTTCCTGACTCCATTTCCCAATGGCCTTGAATGCTCCCTGGAATACTCCACCTCTGCCTAAATCCTCTTTGCTCAACCTTCTCTTATTTTTGAACCCTCTTTTCCGATAACCAAAGAACCAAACAAACAATCAAACAAAAAAACCTTGTGCCTATAACTAGCCTAATATCTAACTTTTGAGCTTCAAAGACATAAAACCTTTGCTTACCTAGAGAGATCCCTCTATGGACCCAAGAGGGCTAGATCCTGAGGTCTGAAAGTGGTTTGATGTTGTCACATCTTTTGGTCTTGCCAATCTGGCCAAAACATGGGAACACCAACACCCCCTAGCGTGCGAGTGTTAGGAGAAAATCGCATGACCGAAGTACGTTGTAAGAACTCAATCACCAGACTTCAAAAGGGAAGTCGGAGAGAGAAATGTAAGGTAGACTAATGTGCTGAAGAACTAGACCCTAAGGAGACGAGACTTACAAGTGCAACAAGTCTCTTTTTATGAGAGGGTACCTGTGCTAAAGGCGGCGAGGGAGGCATACCTATGCCCGCCGAGACAAAGTACAAAAGAATAGTGTGTCCAGTAAACAAGGGACCGAACCATAAAGTACATGTTGGCATAAACATGAGCCATATAAAATATAGAATGATGAATCCCACATACAAGCAGTCTTCGGGATAACAACCAGACTTATACACACATTCGAGTACATAGATACAACACAACTCCAAATTCCCCTATAAATGGGGAAGGGCTTGCAACTGACTCACATGCAAATCAAAGAGGCGCCGCAAGTGGCTAAGGCCGATATCATCAAATATATGTGGATCCGCACCAAAGGCACCGAAGAGGTCATTCGGGCATGTGGGGCTACTTATGTGGCCACCCCTCATGAGGTGTTGAGACATCTCACACACACCCGGGAATCACCAATATCTACTACCGCATCACTAGACCTTCAAGGCTGCATCTTCACCATGCTGAAAGGAGCTTCTGAGCCGAGAAGCACTCTCAAACAAAGGTAATGAGAAATCCTCGGTCGGGATCCAAGGCACCGAACAAGTGTGGAATCTAGAACCAAGGTACATCGCCCTCTAGACCTGTCTTCTGGAATGAATGAGCTGATGTCGACAGAAGGAGGTCCGCCATAGGTGAAGCAATAAGGAATCCTCAACTAAGGCACGAGAGAAAATAGTAGAGCGGCTGACAGGCTGACACTAATGACGATGATGAAGTGGGGGATACTGAGTAGCGAATGGATGACTTCCCTTGTTAGAGCATGAAGGGAATGGATGACTTGGCAGCGACTGATACAATATCATGAGGGATAGGGGACAGTGGGGCTGAAATCCATAATGTGCGACACGAGGGAGGGACCAAGCAATGAAGGATGGAGGACTATGGCGGGATACAAAGGGACTCGGGATAGACTCCATGAATGTGATGATGACTCAACTCGGATGCTCTAAACAAGGGCGACTCAATGGTGTTGCCACACAGTAAAGGTCCAAATGGGGGACCTTAAAAACATGAGTACAAGAGGGTATCTCATGACAAAAATCAACATGAACAAGGACAAGTAAGGAGGCAAAATGGTGCCCCAAGTACAAGTGTTGTAAGTGAGGAAATCCGATTTGGAGGAGAGGTGAATAGACCCTTCGTGGACAAAATGTGTCCTGGTGAAGTATCAAGGTACTAAAAATGAACAGGTGCCTAGAGCTGATGAACAGGCCAGGTCACACTTTTTGGGGTCTGTTCTACGACCTGGGTAGCAGGTACTAGGCAAAAAACTGCGACCTGTCCCAGGAAATGACCTGAAAAGTGCGACCTGTCAGAGAAAGGGGGTTTCAGTGCTGTTTTTGGTTGAGATCTAGGATTTTTATGGTTGAGGAGCCTAGGTGCCCCCAAGCATGTTGTGTTCACGCCAAAATGTATTTAGGAAAAGGGGAATCTAAACACATTTTAATGATGTGGTACGCCATTTGTTTTCATTATGGTTATGCAGCTTGAGAAAGGAAATGGAGGATTACCAATCTCTTTTAGTACTGCATATATGAATCAAATGGACTTTAAGTTTCCGAGTTGGCATACCTAGTGTCACTATCCCAAAAAGAGGATTTGGAGATAATGAACTGATGCTCTCTTAGAAAAGCTATAGGTTGGTCAACAACAATGTCTAAGAGACTGGGTTGCTGATGTAAGATGAAGGAACGATAAGGGGTATCATCCCTAGAGTGATCTGAAGTGATATGGGACTCTAGAGGTTCTTCTAAATGTGGAAGAATAATGGTACTAAATTCGGCATGACCAGATACACTAGGAGAGTTGTGGAGAATTGCTTCTCTTGGTCTCTCGAATGTGGGTGCCCCCTTACCCAAACATTGGGTTTCAATGTAATGGCCACAAGGTGTATGTGGTGTAAACGCATGGGTTTGATGTAAGGGGGAATAGAGAAAGTCAGGGGTGGGGATTTTTTCCATAATGTCATCATCGTGATAGAAGATGGGGTGACTGGTGGAAGAAAGACCACCTGACGTGGCGAAGCTACCTGAATCATCATCATGAGAAGAGAGGGTCACATGTGCATCGTCACAAGGGGTGACAGAAGAGTAAGAAGATAAAGGATCTACTGATGTTGAGCCCAAAAGTGATTACCCAAGAGAGGTCAAGAAAAGGTCGTGGTGTCCGCAAGGGGACTGACCGAGGGATCTCATGGATGATGATAGGTAGAAAATGGTGGTAGCCGGGGCCCCCAGATCTCTCGACATTGAGAGGGGGAATGTCACGGGGAGTGGGTAAATCCTTGAACCGGCCCGCCACATACTATGCAAGGGTGGAGAGGCGGATTGATTTTGTTCAACCTCATACTTAATTACCTCTAAGGAGGCGTGTGTGCAATGCATTAGGTGGGGAGGTGTAATGGGAATAATGGCCATGGACACCACGCAGCACAGGTTTGTTGGTGCGACACATGGCTTCGCCGCCAAGGAAGAAATAGAGGTTTCGGGGACCATAGACTCAGGGAATGCGACTTTAACCATGGGTTTAATATGGGGCAATTCGGGAGAAGTATGGGTGGCATGACCGATGACATCACACAAGGCACAAGGCTTTGCGAGCGGAGGAGGGGCAGGGTCAGTAGGGGTGGTCTTGTCTTTGGATGTCCCCTTGCGAGCTTTGCCTTTCTTTCCTAGAGCTAGCTCAACAGGAGAAGGGTCCTGCTGAGGTGCTGATGGCACTGTAGCAATGGAAGAAGCTAGGGGAACCGGTTGAACCGATGTCAAAGCAAGGTAGGGTCAGTGACCTCGTGGGTAGAGGTCGGACTGGCCAAGGTACTGCATGTGGTTCCTGTGGTCAAATTGGTTTGGGGAGAGAAAGGGTGGCCATGATGGGAACCGAATAGACTCCGGGAGGGGGAGCAAGGAAAGGTATCTGACCAACAGGGTAATGACCAGGAGGGACGGCTCTAAGATGGTTGAGACCTGGTGGAACCAACCCAGGAGGATAGAGGGACTCATGGGTACCAGCTGTAGGAGAAGGGCCAGAAGGAAGAGGTCCGGCTGGCTGAGGCGAAGGGCTAGGAGCAGGTTGCGGTGGGCGAGGTTGAGGTTGAGGTTGCTGACTAGCCGAAGCGGGCCGTTTAAGGTCAGCCTGAGAAGATTGCATCATGCAAACATTTGCTAAGCTGGGATCAGAGACAGGAGGAGTAGGAAGACCAGGGAAGGTTCCAAGCAAGGAGGAGTCTTTGTAGACGCTAGGAGAGACACTGGTCAAAGAATCGACGGTTTGCTTATTGGCTACAGAAGAGATGGTCGACTCAAGGGAGGTCTGAGATTTTGGCTCATGATATGTCAACTGGTCAATGGTGACTATCTTTCCATTATGAGGGAAAACATCTTGCGGTGAACCACAGATGGGACAGAAGACATGGCATAAGTGTAGCTACGTCATAAAATAATGTTATAATCAAGAGGATCGTCGATGACTTCAATGCCAACGAAAACAGTCTTGCCCACAAGAGTGATAGGATAATTACGGAATAGGCCAATGGGCTGGGAGGCATGACCATCCCACGCACGAAGGGTTATTGTGGAAGGGGCCAACTCAGGAGATCCGAGTTGTTTCCAAACCAAAGCAGACATCACACAGGTGGATGCCCCCTCATCAATAATACACCGAGAAACGTTAGCGTTCTAGATTTTTACTGGGATTTGGAAAGCTATGGAAGCAGGAAGGGGAGGATTTTATGATTGACAGGCGTCGAAAACAATCAATTGGTCATTAGTAGGATCTACAGTGCCCATGGCAGATAGTAGAGCCTTCCGTTGAGAAGGACACGACTGGAGGAGTTCCAGTGTTGAAATGGAAGCAGGAGACTACGCCAAATCATATACTATGCTATAAGAATGAGCAGCTCGAACAGAAGCAGCATTTCCGCGTAATGGGCCCTTAGGAATCTTGGTATAAACCTCAACTTTGGGCTGAGCGATATGCAAGGGACCATTGGATGTTAAAAGAGGCTCTATAGGACCTAAAGAAGGTGACTCAGGGATAGACGGAGTGGGAGGCTTGGGGTACTAACAAGACCGAGTTTGAAGGTTAAGGTCGACGGGAAGAGGTTGATCAGAGTTCATCATGAGAATTTGGTAATCGAAGGAACCAAAAGGGGAAGGTTGAGTGGACACCTATCCAGCAGGTGTTTGGGTAGCCAAAAATCCCTACTGTGCATCCACCTGCTCTTGAGGGGGCAGTGACTACGTTGCGGGGGTTGAGAAGGCAAAGGAGGCAGAGGTGTTGATGTTGGAGGAGCTGGAGCACCAAGCTACGAATACGAATAATAAGGGGGTTGGGTAACAATGTGGTAAGTAGGAGGTTGGGCCAACAGAGGGGGCATGCCATATCCTAGAGACATGCTACCGAGAGGGGAAAAAGTGCGAGTGGTGTTGCCCCCCCCCCCCCCCCCCCCAAGGAAAACCATAACCCATGGGAGGTTGGGCGTATGGATGAGAGATAGATCCAACGATACCGTTGGCAGCATGAGGTGCCCCCGATGCATTGGCACCACTGGGTCTGGGGAGATCAGGTAGAACAGTATAAACATAACCCATATGAGCGTAGATCAGGTCATATTTTAACGCCATTTGGAGGGTAGCTTCTTCGGTTTGAGGAAAATGTGATGCGACATCTTTCCCGATAGGGGGAAAGAGAGATCTAAGGAACCAGTCCGTGTAGACAAGGTATTAGAAGATAGGAGATTGACATAGGCTCTTTCTTCTCCACCATTCCTGGACATGATCAGATAGGCGGGTCGCAGATGATTGACAAAAAGAAGTCAAAAGTTCGATACCAATGTCATAACGAAGGGGAAGCTGGAAGTAAGATAAAAAATCCCAGGCAAGAGTCGTAAAGGTGGTATGAGAGGAAGTGGGCTGACCAACATACAACTTAGAAGCTTCACCTGTAAGCATGCATTGGAACAATATAAGATGGAAGGAATCATCAGTAATGGAATGGGATGAACACCACATGTGGAAATATCGGATATGGTTGGAGGGATCTTCTCTAGCAAGGCCTTTGAACTTGGGAATGTCGGAGGGGAGCTTGGTTGGCATAGCGGGCCAACCAACATCATGGAGGATAGGATTATTGATCAACTGATTGAAATTGGGGAGATTGAGGCCTGCAATGAAGGGGATCAAGGGAGCAGTCGAGGTAGTTCCTGTGGCGGTTCCGCTAGTAACATTCCCAGCATTAGGGCCGGGGATGCCACTAGCGTTAGGCCCTGGACCAGACATGGTGAAGGTAAAGAGGGGAGAACTAGAATTAGGGTGAGAACCCAAAGAATTATAAGAGGAGTCAGAGTGCAGATTCGGGGGAGGACTAACTCGACGACGGTGGGAAGGAGCAAGTCGACCAACCGAAAACTGAGGGTGAAGGCCAAGAATTCTTCAGGATATACACCTTGGGGGCGCAATGATGATGAAACAAAGGGAAGAAGAATGACCGACAAAGGCAGGGAGGTGCAAAATCAAGTGATTACAATGTCGAAACAAGGGCAGAGATGTGCACTGTCAATTGATTTTAAATTATTTTCCTGGCGGTGTTAACCAGGCTCTTCTTCACTTAGGGTCAGTGTGTGGCATGTGTTAATTTTAATTTTTAAACCTAGATGTTTTGAGAGTAAAAGAAAAAGTGTGTTGCATAATTGAAAATAAATCTGTAGAGAACAGTATATAAAATTGAAATAACAGAAAATTAACAGCTAATAATGCATCAGTCTAACCCAAGGAGGAAGGTCTCTCAAAACTAGTCTAAAAGAGGGAAAAAATCTAGTCAAAACACACTAAAAAATAGGCCAATAGATCTAAGGTCAAGAGGGATAGGGATCTAAAGGAGAAATCTACTGAAAAGAGGTGCAGAAAAACAGCAAAGAGGCAGAGGCAAGGTTGCTGCAACAAAGGAGGAAATCAGCTAAAGGTAGAAGGGACAAGGAGGTGACCCTAGAGGCAAACCAAAAAAAAACTATATGATGTTATTTGAAAGGAAAAGTGGCTGATCTTAAAGTGATTTGAAGATGAGGTATCAGATCTGTAAAACAAATGGTTGAAACTCTGAAAATTTAGACACTTACAATAGCTAAAACTATTCCACAAAAAGTGGAGGGTACTGAAGCCCTAGGGGGCTATATTCCCACTTAGTTGAGTAAAACAGAGCAAGAATAGGTCTAAATGGGTAGAGATGGAGGTCAGACAACCCTGACAGAGGTTCAGAAAAAACCCAGAAAACTTTCAGAAAAATTCCAGAAAAAAGTCCAGGTTGCTGTTTTTGACCTGTTTTTCGCTCAGGTCGCAGTTTTTGGGTTGTTTTCTACTACCTGAAGCTCCAGGTCACAGTTTTTAGGCCAAAAAGTGTGACCTACACTTTCGGCATGCTCGACGGCAGATTTCAGAAAAAATTGTCGTCTCAGCTGCGGCTGATGTCTGTCACCTGTGCAATAGGGCCAGAAACACGTGAAAGTTAGAAATTTTAATGTTTGAGGGTTTTATAGGGGAAAAATGATAGAAAAATAGAAAAAACAAAAATATGAAAAGAAACCATAGGGTCTGAAGCAGCTAGATATGCAGGAAAATGAAAAACGACAGCAGTCGTAATTGAAAACTCGTGTGGAGTCGTCAATTGTTAGTATGAATATTTTGTTGAAGTGTAGGAAAAAAGGCCACTTTAGATACACATAAAAAATAGCCCTAACATCAAATATGGCTGCCAATATCTTCAAATCTGCAGTTAGTTGATCAAGATAAATGCTGCACAAATCTAGATCTATGCATAAAAAGACATTAAGCAGTAAAAATAAGATTTTGCTCCATGCATCCAATAGACAAGACAAGAACAAAATTTTTGAAAGAATTTTTATATTAAGGGCACCTGAGAGGAAAACAAGAAAGGTGTTTCCAATTCTCCTCAATTGGATGGGTTCTTGAAAGTCCTCGGCGCTTCAGATCTAGCATTTCTCTCTCTTGTTGGTGTAGAAAACCCAGACAAACATAGAACTCAAAGGGAGCTCACAAAGCAAATAATGGAGAATGTGACAATGATAATGGCTCAAAGTCAGAGCAAGAGTATAGATCCAGAGTGATCTAGTAGGAAACAAAAGGTGAAAAATGAATGGGAAAACCCTTCTATTTATAACAAAATATTAGGGTAGTCTAGAACTTGGTGCATGAATAAAATATTATTAACCAAATTCTAGAGCCAACTTTTAGGAATATTTTATTATATTTCTTGAAGGGAAAAGGATTTTGACTTGGGTCAAATCCTTTTTTTTATAAATAATAAATAAATAAATGATTTATTTATTATTTTAAGGAAATGGTGGAAATAAATAATGATTTATTTAATTATTTATAAATGATTTAGTCAAATTTAACTAGGAATATTATTTAAATAAGGATTAAATAACCTATTCCTAGGAAATAATCAAATAAATAAGGATTTATTTAATTGATTTCCTTGTTTTGGGTTAAATTTGACCAAGAATAATAATTAAATTGATGTTTAACTAATTATTCCTTGAGGAAATATAAACAAATATATATTTGTTTATTATTTCCTTTTGGGGTTTCCTGTTTAGACCATAAACAACTTAATAAAGTTTCTTTACTAAGTTATTTCAAATAGTGAAAACAATTTTACTTAGGGTAAAATTGGTCTTACGTGGTGTACTTGGGTCCATCTAATGATAATAGGTTAGATGACCAAAAAATGGTGTAACAAGTATTCTGAAGATTATAGATTGGGTTTTGAAAATGCTATCATGGAGGTATACAAACAGTACAATCTCAGAAGCAAAGGTAACCCAGAGAGTTCCAATGATAAAAACAATAGTAGTGTTGTTAAGAAAACTTCAGAAAATCAGCCTAAAAAAACAACAAGTAACACCAGCACTTTAGCCAAGAAAACTGATCAAAATAAAGACAAAAACATTCAGCAAAGTATTGAACAAAGCTGCCCTAGTACTTCTACTAGTGGCCCTAACAAATATGTCCCAAATAACAGTTCAAATAAAGTTCAAGAAGTCAAAATTGCTGAAAGAGTTGTAAAGGAAAAAACAAATGTAAATATGTCAAAAACAATAGTTCCTTTCGGCCTTCAAGGGGAAATTTCCAATATTAAAATCACCATACCCTTAGCTGAACTAGTAACACAGGATGTATATATAAAAAAAGTTTTGAAAGCTTTGAATATGGGCAGTGACACTGATAATTTAAACTTGGCAGATGATAAACCAGAATTATTTTTTGGTCCTGAAGTTGAAGGGAAATACCAAGAAGGCATTGTCCCTCCCTTCTATGTCAGCTTGAATATACATGAGAAAAACTTGCACAATGCCATGCTAGACTCAAGTGCTTCTCACAATCTTATGCCCAAAGCAGTAATGGAAATCTTAGGCTTAGAAATTACTAAACCATAGGAAGACCTATATTCTTTTGATTCCAGCAGGGTCAAATGCTTAGGCCTAATTAAAGATTTGTGTGTTAACTTGTCACAAATTCCTGCTAAGAGCCTAGTAATGGACATAGTGGTAGCTGACATTCCTCCTAAGTATGGCATGTTTCTATCTAGATCATGGGGAGCCAAAATTTAGGGGAGCCTTCAAATGGACATGTCTTATTCCACCATCCCAGTGTTTAACCAAACTAGAAGACTATATAGGGAATCCCACATGAAAGACATGGTGAGCAACATAGATAGACCAAACAATTCCCCTATCTACTCCATCCATTCAGATTTGGATTCCTTTATCTTATATAATGAAGATGAAATCAACCAACAAGAAAAGGAAAACAAAGGAGAATTTAGTACACCAGAAAAAACAAATCTGCCATCAATTCAAGAAAATAACAGTCTAGATTTCAGCAGCCTTGAACAAAAAAAAGAAATTGAAATACCTTGGAAATTAAACTTTGACGGCTCTTGTAGTAAACTAAGTGCAGGGGCTGGTGTATGGATACAAAACACAAACAAAGGATTCTCCTACAAACTGGATTTTCCATGCACAAGCAATATTGCTGAGTATGAAGCCCTCCTTATTGGCCTACACTTACTCAAAGATTTAGGAGTCAAAATAATATCAGTCCAAGGGTATTCTAAGCTAATTATCAGATGGATTAAAGGGGAGTATTCAATCAAAAACCCAAAACTCAGAGAATATAGGAATGCTGCCCTTGACCTCTTGAACACCTTTGAAAAATATGAACTCATTTTCATCCCAAGAGCTCAAAATCATCTAGCAAATGAACTTGCCTTTGCTGCTAGCAATTTCCAAATACCAGAGACCAATGAAAAATTTGATGTAAAGGTAAAAACCAGACATGCAATACCAGATAATGAAGATTATTGGCAAGTATTTGAAGGAGACAAACACATACATGACTTTCTGCAATCAAAGAATGACTTTGTCATGCCAACACCTATTTTAAGCCATGAGGAAGACTATTTTAATGAAGAACAAAACCATGAAACAACGATGTCCTTTTCTCCTGATATAAACCATTTGGAACATCCATTTAGAATAGAAATAGTTGACAATACAGACCAGAAAGACCTGGAGGTTTTCATTGTAAAAATGATACAATTCCAAAAGGTCTTACACCATTATAACAACTTTTTGATTTCAATGATGTAGCCAAAGAACCAAGGATGGAGCCTATAGAAACAAACATAGAATAACATAATATAGGCATCCCAGCAGAACCCAAAATGATCAAGTTGTCTAGCTCTCTCCCAGCCCATATTAAATAGCAATACATACACTTGTTCAAAGAATTTAAAGATGTATTTGCATGGGGATACAAAGATTTAAAATCATATGATACTAGCATCATTCAACACAAAATTTCTCTTAAAGAAAATCAAAAACATTTCCAACAAAAACTCAGGAGGATAAACCCTGTTTTATTGCCCTTAGTTGAGAAAGAGATTAAGAAGATGTATGATGTTGGCATTATAGTTCCCATCACGTATTCAAAATTGGTTTCCAAATTAGTATCTGTTAGGAAAAAGACCTGGGAAATTAGGCTCTGCATTGATTTCAGGAATCTAAATAGATCCTCCCTTAAAGATAACTATCGCTTGCCAAATATGGATCATATACTTCAAAGGGTGGTTGGAACTAAAATAATTTCACTGTTGGATGGGTTCTCAGGATACAATCAAGTTTTAGTACTCCCAAGTGACCAACATAAAATTGCTTTTACTACACCTTGGGGTACATTCATGTATGTCAAAATGCCATTTGGTTTAACGAATGCAGGGGCCACCTTCCAAAGGGCCATGGACATAGCCTTCACGGAAGAAATAGGCTATTTCATAATCATTTATCTTGATGACATCACTGTTTTCTCTAAAAATGATAAAGAACACTTGATTCATTTGAGAAACGTTTTTGTGAAATGTAGGAGATATGGTTTATATTTGAATCCCAAAAAGACACTCTTTGGTCTCCAAGAAGGAAAACGTCTTGGTCACATTATTTCTGAAGAAGGAATCAAAGTAGACCCCAAAAGGATTGATGGCATATTAAATATCATCCATCCTAGAAACCTTAAAGAATTACAATCTTTCATTGGGAAGATAAATTTTTTAAGGAGATTCATCCCTAACCTTGCTGAGCTATTGAGAAATATCACAAATTAGCTTAAAAAATAAGTAGGTGTTAAATGGAAAATATAGGCTAAACAATCATTTGAACTGGTAAAACAAGCTTTAACCCAAACACCGGTTCTCATAAGTCCTGATTTCACCAAAGATTTTTATATCTTTTCCTTTGCATCTGAACATACAATAGCTGCAGTATTACTGCAAAAGAATGACATGGGGGATGAACAACCAATATCCTTTTTTAGTAGGGCTTTGAGAGATGCTCCAATTAAGTATAACATCATGGAGAACCAAACCTTAGCCTTGGTAAAAGCATTGAAAGACTTCAGAGTCTATATTCTGCATTCTCACATCATTTATTTTGTTCCACACAAAGTTGTCAAGGATATTCTAAGTCAAGACCTTGATGGTAAAAGGGGAAAATGGATTGCTATTATTCTAGAGTATGACTTAGAAATCAAGCCTACCAAACTGATCAAAGGGCAGGGATTAGCTAAAATCATGGCTGAGTCAAACTTCCAAGCACTTGATATGAATATGGTTGATGTCTTAGAAGAAATAGAGGAATTTACAGCTCCATTCATTGAAGAAACATTTGTGAATTCACCTTGGTATGTTGATATCATATATGTACTACTTTACCTGAATGCCCCCCCTTATTTGTCCAAAAATAAAGCTAGGTTTTTTAAACAAAAGGCTTTAAATTACTGCATATTAGATGGGGTTTTATATTGGAAAAATGTTGTTGGAATATTTCTTAAATGTCTGCTTGAGGTTGATGGAGGAAAAATCATGCATGAACTGCATGAGGGAGAATGTGGAGGACATCTATATTGGAAGACTACATCGAATAAAATCCTCAGATATGGTTACTATTGGCCCACCCTTTTCCCAGATACTCAGAAACTTGTCATGTCTTTCCATAAGTGTCAAATTTTTTATGGCAAAAGAAAACTTTTACCCTTACCCTTACATCCCATCAGTGTTGAGTTTCAACAATGGGGCTTGGACTTCATTGGGGAAATTCACCCATCCTCTTCAACCCAGCATAAGTGGATCCTCACTTCCACTGATTACTTTACCAAGTGGATAAAAGCCATACCCTTTAGGAATGATACTGACTCTATCATTATCAAGTTCCTTCAAACCAACATACTATCCAGAATTGGTTGTCCAAGAGAAATTATCACAAACAATGCTGCTTCCTTCAAATATAAGAAAATGGTTGACTTTTGCTATAAATATCATATTACATTTGGTCATTCCATTGCCTACTATCCCCAAGGAAATGGATTAGTTGAATCTTCCAACAAAATCCTTATCAATATTATCAAAAAGTTGTTGGAACATAATCATAAATCATGGCATAGTAAGTTGGTTCATGCTTTATGGGCTGATAGATTAACCACCAAAAAGTCAATATATATGTCCCCATATCAACTGGTTTATGACATGGATGGAGTCTTTCCAACCTCACTAGGAGTTCTAGTCATAAAACTCCTCCAAGAAGTACAATATGAGGAAAATGATATGCAGAGAAGGATAAATCAAACCATCCATTTGCAGCAGAATAGAGAGGAAATGTACAGCAGAACACAAACAGTCCAAGAAAGTATCAAGAAATTATTTGACAAGAGGACTAAATAAAATGATTTCCAAGTTGGAAATGTTGTTCTAAAATGGGATTCCAGAAGGGAAGAGAAAGGAAAACATGGAAAATTTGAAAATCTGTGGAAATTTCCCTATATTATTCATTCTATTAGGGATCATAATGCATTTTATCTGCAAGAGCTGAATGGAGAAGATTTATTTGGAGGTCCTGTCAATGGTAGGATGCTCAAGCACTATTTCTACCAAGAGTCCTAAAAATCAAAGCTTTTTATTTTTTATTGTATATAACATTGTTTTGAACTTGAAAAAAGGAGAAAAACACAAAAACAACAGAAAAAGAAAAGAGGGCAGATTCAAAAAGGGTACAGCCCCATACCCAAAAGAAAATTTTCTGAAAGTTAGAAAATCTAAATGCCATTGCTGATTTGAAAATGACATATTGTTCAGTCATCTAGCCTAATCATGGTTGAACATACTTTAAATTTATGTTGATAAGTTAGTAGAAGCACATATTTATAAAGATTTTTTTAGACTTGGCTTATCAGTAGAATAGATTAGGATAGAAAGGAAATGGTTCTAAAAAGCTCGAAATCTGAACCAAGAAAAGGAAAAAGGCTGCTCTAAATAGATCAAAATCAGAGCTGGAAAAGACTTGAATGATATTTGTAAATTTCATATCTTAAAGCCTTCATCATTTTGTTTTATTGTTCTGCAAATAAAGTCTATGTGTATCTTGTACATACAGCCATAGACACCATAGCAAATCAAACAGTCTAATCCTGATTTAACTGTGTTTAAATTTCCTGTTTTAGAAATAGAAATAAAATCTGTCAAAAAGCTTAATCTTGAGAGATAGTAGCTAGGTAGAAAATAAAGAGTTCAACAATTTAATCTGAACTCTTGGAAAAGATAAGGATAGGATTATATAGTTTATTTTTGTTTTCAAAAATAAAAAGTCAAAGAGTTGCTGGTTCAAATGCACTCAAATAAAGAAGATAAAATGCTAGAACAAGTAAAATTGGGTAGGTAGAGATGTCGTTTTGAAGAAATTACATATTGCAGATTGATAAAAGTTGTCCCTCTCAGAGAAAGATTAGCAAGAAAAGAATAAATCCGCCCAATGGATGAGGCACTGGTCTACTAAAACTCAAATATTTCTGAGGTTCTTGATACCTAAAGGGACAGTTGTCCTCCCCAAATGGAGCCACTGTTAGTCATACATAATTTTGACTTTATCCAAAGATGACTAAATGTAACAAACCCAAATTTCTAGAACAAAATTGCAAGAACATTATGACTTCTAGAAAACTCACTGCCTTCATCATTTCAAGTCCATCAGTCCACTGAAATCTTTTGTCTAATGTCATAAATTTTCAACCAGGGCTAGTAAATTGTTGAAGTGAAGTGCACTATATGTGCCTAGGTATCTTCTTCCTACTTCGTTGTGTTTAGTATTTTTCTAGTGTTTCTGGTTTTGTGTTTTTATGCTAAGAGGAAAAGAACTAAATTATTGGCAAAGAGAAGTTATTGATCACACTAAAACAGAGCAAAATCTACTCTAAACTATGTGTGGCACCTAAGAACAGAAAATTCTAATCCACAGATTGTAAAGCTTGACAAGAAAAGTAACTCATAACATTAAACTCAGTCCAATTCAATTCATTAGAGGTATGTTGGAACAATTTGAGAAAAAGGATAAGTTTGATGTAATGAGGTTCTCTTTAGTAAACAACAACTTAAAATATCACAGAGAAAATCTCATCCATTGTTATAAATTTGTTGGAACATTTTGAGAAAAGATTATCTGCAACATAGTAGGGAACCCTATGCTAAAATAACTTATAACACTAGAATTAACCCATTCTGCAACTCAAAATGTTACTATTAAGCCTCATTCAAGGGTTAGAGATCTCTTGGAATAACTTTGGAAAAAGGTTGTTTGTAAAATTATGAGAAATTGCAGAACAGTCAAGAACTCAAAATGATATAACTAATTCTTGTCCATATGATAATGATGTGTTAGAAGAGACTAAGAACAAGAGCAGCTTGTAAAATAATGAGGGTCTTTTAAGTCTAATTAACAGGACTAGAATGCAATTAACTAATAAAACTTGAAATACAATGAACATAACTGAACTAAAATGCAATTAACCTCCGAAGTACTACAACTCTATCTCATTCACGTGTTAGTGATATATTGGAATAGTTCATGAGAATGGGATTGACTGTAATATTCGATGTAAGTAAACATAAAACATGATGCTCAGAAAAACTGCCTAGATTAAGAATGAAACAGAGCTAAAGGTCACTTATCTAGATAATATGCACAAAGCCTTTCGGACAGTAGGGGCCCTCTACCATCAGATTGGCACATGAATCCTTAACTCCTTAAAATTTCTTCAGATCATGCATTAAAGTTGTACTTCTTTCATTAAGGAAAAATGCTCAGAAACAGAGTATCACAGTCTTTGAGAACTACCAACAAAACATCAACTAACTAACTATTTCTCGGTTCACCGAGTTATTCTTATAAGAAAATACATAACTATCATTGAGAAGAAATAGGAATAGGTGTCTTTTACAATCAAAATCTAACTATAACTCCTGTTGAGGACTCATGTTTTGCTGAAGACACCTACAGAGTCCTTATCCTTGTAGAAGTCTACTTCTTAGTTTTGGTTTTGTCCACGTGCATAACCACTTGTAGATTTTTGCTCAACCTTCGTAGAGGGCAATGAATGATGTAGGAGTGTTCTGGAATTTAACCATATGCATTTTTCCCTCAAATGACACCTGTAACCTATGTAAACATAAAGATGGCTACAGAATATGCGACTAGCTACAGAATGGCTACATTATATAGCTAAGTCTGATAAAAAATCACTAGGACAAAAAAACCACAAAAGTATAATAAGTCAGTCATTGTATGCATTCTTAAAGTGACTTTAATCATTCCTATTGATCTTTTAAGCCTATAACTGATAAAGGAGAAATGGAATGAAGTGAAATTTGGTGAAAGGAAAGGACATCTTTAGGGCTCAACATACCCCCACTACAAAGCTTTTGCATGTCCTCATGCAATCAATCCATGTATTTTGAAACTTCTGCTAGGACATCTAACTTCCTTTTTTTGCTTTGCTTGGTGTTCAATGGCATCCTAGGCTTCCTTATGACCAATTTGAACCTCAGATTTATAAGTGCCCTGCTCAATTTCTTGTTTTTCTTCTTCAGCTTCTCACTAGCCTTGTACAATGTTTCCATTTGCAGAGAGAGATTTCTGTTCATGTCACTTTTCAGCTTGACTTGTTCTCTTAAAATTTCATTTTCATTTTTTATATGCCTATTAAGTACTTCCAATTCATATTTATCTCTTCTCAGCACTTCAATTGAAGATTCTTGTGGGCTAGGAGTTCTTCCTCTGTTTTCTGAGGCTCTCTTTTCTAATGACTCAACATAATTATAGATTTGTTGTTGGGTTGGGTCTACCTCTGGAGTTCCTTTATCAAGATCTTCTTCGTACTGGTACTCAGGAGATCTGTCAGTTGGTGTCTCTTCATCTTCAATATCTATGATTCTTGTTTGCTTAATTCCTGTTTTCTTCAATATGCCTCTAAGCCTATGGCTTCTTCTCAGTTTAGATGGTCCCTCACCTCTCTCCTTAGCATACTTTCTTATTATCTTTTCCTTTTTAAGTTTTTTCTTGATTTCAGCCAATTTTTTAGAGATAATCTCTTCACTTTCTTCTTGTATGGATTTATCAGTTTTAATTTCAACATATTTGGAAATTTTTCCTCTCCTGCTTCTTCTTACAAGTTTTCCTTCATATAGAGTTTCTTTAAGTTCTTCAAAATGATTCCTGAAGAGGAACTCATCCCAACTGTCTCCCACCTTTTTCAAATGATGCTCAATCGGGATTTTAACTAGGCCATGGTGATACAAGGTGGTTTCTAAGAACTGGACCCTTTTTTGGACATTAGAAGCCATCCTCTTTAGGCTATGGAGTAAGAAAAAGGGTAAATTTATTTCTTCATCTAGGAAATTCATCATAAGTCGAATGTGATAAACATATAGGGTGACAAACCTTCCCTCACAAGTTATAAACTTTTGCAGAATTAGCAACATATTTCACCATTTATTCTTTAAGGCTGAACTAGGAATGCCTTTCTTGAAAACTGAAATATCCATACCTGGTGTTTTTAGCATCTGCCTCCATGCTTCATTGTGAAATTCCTTGTTTTTGAACCATCGTTCACCTTGCCTTGGTAACTCTGTTGCTTTTTATATGAAGGATTCTGTGATAATGAACTTGACATCACCTATTTCAACTTCTGACCCATTGAATGACCGGGCAAATGACTTGGTGACCTCCTTATGAAATCCATTGAACTTCTCCAAAAACTATAGCCATCCAACCTGCTGTAACATCTCTTTAATTTGTGGGTAACCTTATAGATATTTAGTTCCGACTGGTTCGGACCTTACAATAAGTCCCATGGCTTCTCCTCCTCAACTTCAATTTACTGCTTTGTTACTGCCTCCCTATTCAAGGTAAAAATGGCTGTAGAGGGTTGTTTTCACCTTAAAGATGACCTCTCTATTTCTGCAGACAGGAATTGGCTATGAAAAAATGACATGAAGTGGTTATGGGATGAGTGAAATATGGTGAGGGTAAATCACACGAATAAATGAGTTTGAGAGCTTTCATGGAGTAAAATACTGCGGAGAAATCCCATGAGGATTTCAAAATCATCACTGAATATTTCGGGTTAGTGACGTGACCTAATAGGTCACTTCAAGTACTAACCGTTAGCTTTTAATAAATGATGATTTGATATGGTGGAATGGAAGGGATTTGTCCAAGGATTTTATGATAGGCTTGATCAATACGAATAATCAAAATAACTTTATGAAACATACATATGACTTACCCATACTATATCTTTCATGATCTGTTATCATAATAATTTCACAATTTTACCGTAGCCCTTCTCTTGATTTTTGCTTTTTTTTTCAATATGCTTGGTCTTTCCTTTGAAAATAATTGATCTTTCAGTCTTCATAATCCTTTTGATTTTGCTTGTTGAAATAGGTGTGCAGGATCAATTTGCTGCTGAACCCATGGTTGCTGAATAGTTGGTTGCAGAAAATATGGCTGCAGAATGTCTGGCTACAGAATGTCTGGCTGCAGAACATCTGGATGCAAAATGTACCTATGAAAGCTTTGAAACATGGAATGAAATGATTTGAAATATGGAAGGAATGAAGTATAAGATGAAATAAAATGGATTATGAAATATAGTGGTATGAAGCATGAATGAAGTGGAATATGATGGAATGAAATAGATCATAAATGTGGAGTGAAATGAAATATGAATGAAGTGAGATATGATGAAGTGAAATGGATCATAAGTGGAATGTGATATGTAAAGTGAGCCTGCACTTATGATTTTATGATAGTTGTTTGTAGGAAAAGAAAAATTTTGAAAAGCTAAAGTGTTAGAAGGATTCTGATTTTCACCTTATCTTTTTTGTATGAACATGCTAATCAATGAGTATTTTTCATGTTTATACTTTTTTTTTCTTTTTTTTTCTTTTCTTTTTTTCTTTTTTTCATCATCTGATTTCAGAAAATACAATTAAGTTGATGAAGAAGAAGGATTCTTCTTCATTAACTTCACATCACTGTTCTCTTGGAATCTCTAGACAAATTCTTCTCTTGAAAGTGGCTTATGATACAGCTTCAATCTATGACCATTTACAAGAAAAGTGACCTTATCTTCATCTATTGTCCTGATTTTTATTGCTCCATTGTCAAAAAAATTCACAATTTCATATGGCTCAAGCCAATGTGTTTGGAATTTACCTTGAAAATCTTTGAACTTTGAATCAAACAAGAGGGCCCAGTCACCTTCTTTGAATTTCTTTTCCTTAATATGCTTATCATGCCATCTAGTCCTTTGTTGTTGGACTATATTTGTTCTCTGGACTGCATCCTGTCTTATCTCATCCAATTCATTAATCTGCTCTAATCTGTGCTTTTGTGCTTCTGTTAGATCAAGTCCTAGCTGGACTTCCATTTTAAAAGTTTGAATCTGAAACTCTATGGGAAACAAGACTTGTTTTCCACAAACAATTTCATAAGGGGTATGACCTGTTATGCTTCTCCATGTAGTTCTATAAGCCCACAAGGCTTCAGGAAGCCTGTCTGCCCAATCTCTTCTATGTAAATGAACAATCTTTGTTAGGATCCCTTCAATGACCTTATTAGTAGATTCCACTTGGCCATTTTCTTGTGGATGATAGGGAGTATATTTTCTGTGTCTGATTTTGTACCTCTCCACCATTTGTTCCACTAGCCTTGATGTGAATTGAGCTCCTTGATCTGTAAAAATTTCTCTTGGGACACCAAAACGAGTAAAAATATCCTCAAAAATAAAATTAACTAAAGATGCTTCAGTAGCAGAAAGTAATGGCTTGGCCTATACCCATTTGGTAACATAATTAGTGCAAACTAATATATATTTCTTTTGTCTTGATGGAGGACTAATAGGTCCTACAAAATCTAAAGCCCATTTCTCAAAAGGTTCAATATGTACCTGAGGCTACAATGGCATTTCACCTAAAGGAGAAGGTTTCCCTACCCTTTGGCAGCTGTCACACTTTTTGACATACTCTTTAGCATATTTAAAAAGGGATGGCCAATAGTATCCTAAATGAAGGATCTTATAAGCTGTCCTTTTATCAGCAAAGTGTCCACCACAAGGTTCATCATGACATGCCTTGAGGATCTCAGGCATCTCATCTTCTCGAACACATCTCCTAATGATAAAGTATGGACCTGTTTTATATAACTCATTAGCAACCCATGAATATTTTGAACTGTCATAAATGATATTTATTTTGTCTCTTGCATTCATTATTGAAGGAAATTTTCCTGAAACTAAATAATTAGCAATGTAAGCAAACCAAGGAGTTTGAGTAGAAATTGCAAAAAGATATTCATCAGGGAATTGATCTTCAACTGGAGTATTGTCTTTAATGTTTTGGAGTCTAGATAGGAAATCAACTACTGTATTTTGTTTCCCAGGCCTATCTAGAATGGTGATGTTGAATTCGTGTAAAAGAAATAACCATCTTATGACTCTTCCATTAGTAATTGATTTGTTCATTGGATATTTCATTGCAGAGTGATCTGTGTGAACAAAATTTTCATAGCTTGTTATATAGTTTCTGAATTTATTTATGGCATGAAAAACATCTAAGAACTCTTTTTCAGTTACAGTATAATTTAACTCTGAAGGAGTCAAATTTTTACTTGTATAGTAGATGGCATAAGGAATCAGGTCTTTTTGTCCCAATACTACTCCTAAAGCTGTATCCGAGGCATATGTTGAAATATGAAAAGGTAATTTCCAGTTAGGTCCCCTTAAAATAGGTGCTTCAAAGATTTTTGTTTTCAAGGTCTCAAAGGCTAACTGGCAATCAAGATTCCACTTGAATTCACAGTCCTTGGTAAGTAGTTTGAAAAGTGGATATGCTATCTTGGTGAAGTTTTCTATAAACGTTCGATAATATCCTGTAAATCCTAGAAAAATCCTAACATCCTTTTGACAACTTGGAACAGATAAGTTAGAGATGACTTCAACTTTTGACTCATCAACTCTAATCCCATCTCCTGAAATGTGATGCCCCAAAACATTTCCTTCAGTAAACATCATAAAACACTTCTCATGACTTAGTGAAATATTTGCTTCTTTACATCTTTTTAAAACTTTTTCCAAGTTTTCTAAGGCTTCTTCCAATGTGTTTCCATAAACTGTGAAATCATCCATATATACCTCTACACAATCATGTATTAGATCTGAAAAGATTCCTAGTACTGCCCTTTGAAATGTTGCAGGTGCATTGAATAGTCCAAATGGCAATACTCGGTAAGCATAGGTACCCCAAGGACAGGTAAATGTGGTTTTGTCTTGATCTTCAAGTGCTACTTGAATTTGATTATAACCACTAAACCCATCTAAAAATGAAAAGTAATTTTTTCCAGCTAATGTATCTAACACCTGATCTATGAAAGGTAGGGGAAAATTATATTTAAGAGTAGCTTTCTTTAATTCCCGGTATTTAATACATACCCTCCATTTACCATTTTTCTTCGGCACAATTACCAAAGGAGAAACCCACTGTCTATATGAAATGGGATAGATAAAGTTGACATTTAACAATTTCTGCAATTCTTCTTTAAAAATCTCCCTAAGGTTTGGATTCATCTGTCTCTGAGGTTGTCTGATTGGTTTACAATTTTCCCCTATCTAGATGTGATGAGTGCAAATCTTAGGGCTTATCCCTTTCATATCAGTGTACTCTCATGCATATGCAGAAGAATGTCTTTGTAATATCTTGACTAGCTTTTCTTGTTGAGATTTCTCTAGGTTCTTGTTTATGTTTAAAGTTTTACCTGGAAATATCTCAATTGTAGAGTTACCAAATTTATCCATGGAGTAAAGAGACATCTGTATTGATGATAAAAACTCAATGTTGGATTCTTCTTGAAATTGTTCATGTTTGTATTCCGAAAAGGATTCAAAATTTTCTAAGGCATTTAGAATCTGGCTATCTTCACTAATTTCTGAAATTGTGAAGAGAGGTTGTATGTCTTCTTCATCCTCAATCCATTGAGTATCATATAATTTTGTAATTTTTTTTGCAGGAGGATACAAGGTAAATTTCTTGGTTGAACTACCATCAGAGATGTACATATCACCGGATATACAACTAATGAAAGCATCAGTTGTAGCTAACCAAGGTCTTCCTAATATAATAGGATGCCCTCCTAGATTATTCTTAGGAGTTAGGATCATAAAATCCACAAGATACTCCCAAGAATCTAGGGACACTGGAATGTCTTCTATTACCCCATCAGGTTTGATCACAGATCTGTCTGCTAATTGTAATAATGTGGGTGTAAAAATAAGATTAGGAAGTTTTAGTTTATCCATGATTTGTCTACTCATGATATTGATTGTTGCTCCTAAATCAATAAGTGTGTTTTGGATCTCAATTCCATTGATGTGTATTTTAACAACTAGATTTCTTGGGTCTAGATACTTTGGAATGGAAATCTTACCCATCATGATATCTGCTATTTTTCCTGCCAGTTGAATTTTCTTTGTCTCCTTTATTCTTTTTCCTATTTTTTTCATGCTCAACTCCTTTATTGTTTTTGCTAAAATTGGAATTTCCTTGATAGCTTGTAATAATGGGTTCTTAATACAAACATTCCTTAGCTCATATAGGAAATCATAATTAGGCACCATAATTTTTTTTTCTACCCCCTTATCAATTTGTAATCTTTCTGGAAAGGGAGGTGTAGAGGTAGATGTTGATGGATGCTCTAATATAGGAGTTGAAATTATTGGTTCTTTTTGTTTTGATTTTTCAATATTTGGGTCTTGAAAAGGTGTGCTCTCTTCAAGACTTTTATTTACCCATAGAGAATCTTCCTCAGAGTTGTTTTTCTCTTGTATGATTACAGAAGGTTTCTTCTTTTCAAGTATTCTTCCAGACCTAAGTTGAACATCATTAAGGTCTAAAGGAGTAATCAAATATGTTGGAAACTGTTGGCCTTCTTTCATGTATGTGTTCTGAGGATTTTTATTGTTGGGGTTTGGTATGGGTTGGGAAGGTAACTAATTTTCTTTCTGAGGAAATGGTAATGGAAGTGGTGGATTTTGATGTTGTGGATTTTGAGGAGGATTTTGTTGAGGATTCTATTGAGGAGGGAAATTTTGATATGGTGGATAAGATGGTGGATATTGATAGTACTGAGAGTATCTTCCATAGGGATTTTGTGCTCCTTGTGTCCAATTTTGAGATTGATTTTGGAATTGGGGCCAAATTTGTTGCCAAGAATTCCAATTTGGTGGGGGTTGATTATACAGCTAATCATGGAATCCTTGTGTTTGAGGTCCTTGCCAAGGCCTCCTAGAGACAAAATTGAGAGATTCTGTGGAATTTGTAGGGGTTTCTTCTTGAAAGATAGCTTTAAGACCAGGAAGTGAAGGGCAACTCTTGGTCTCATGTTTTTCTAAAAAAATTACACAAGTCTATACTATTTTTGCATCCAAAGGGCACTCTCTCAAGGCATGCTTCTTTCTACTTTTGGAACAAAAGATTGCTAAGGCATCAGATTCAAATTTTTTCTTGTTTTGTAACTTAAGGGTGTCTATTTTCTCACTAAGACTCCCTAAAATATCAGATTTGAATTCATCAATAATATGTCCTATTTTTTCCCTAATTACTGTCCCAGAAGAAGACTTACTTGCCCTTGCAAAAGCAGGGTCTCTTGGTCCTTTTACAATTTTAGATTTCCCTCTTGAAAGGTTGATACACAATTTAGCTATTTCAGGTAATGTGAGGTGAGATATATCCCCTTTTCCCATCATATTAAGGATATCTAGCCATTCATCCCTAATTGTCTTCAACAAGAGAGCTTTCAAAGTATCTTGGTCTAAGTTTTCCATTTTTTCTCTCTTGATGTTATAGTTAAATCTTTCCAACAAATCTTCCAGATTTTCATCCTCATTTTGTAGCATTTTAAACACTTCCTCCTTATGGTTGACTGGCATACAGTAATCCAAATACCTCTCTAGAAATTCTTGTTTCATGTCTTCCCATGTCCTAATAGAACTCTTGATCAAACTCATAAACCATTTTAATGCTGCTCCTTTCAATTTTGAAGGGAATAGTTTAAGTTTTTGGGCATCTTGTAAGTAATCATAGGTTCTACATAGGACTTCAAATTCAAATAGGAAGGTTTCAAGATCTTCACTTTTGAGTCCATAAAAGTTTGGAAGGACAGAGGGTGAGATATTTTTCATAGTTGCATTGGTTTCTTCATCTACTATAGGAAACCCAAAAGAGCTTCCCATTTCCCTTCTACCTCTTCCTCTGCCTCCTTCTTCACCTCTACCTTCTTCTCCTTCTACACCTCTACCTCCTTCTCCTCTACCTCTACCTCTACCTCCTCCAAAGAGTGTATGTTCTCCATTAAAGACTCCTCCTCCCCCTTCTTCTGCCATAGTTGATTCTTCTATGGAAGTGGAAAAGTTTATGTCTTTAGCAAGGGTCCTTGAATCTTCTTCTAAAATAGGTTCAGTGGATGAAGTGGAAGGTCTCTCTGATGGAATATCTGATCTTAAGCCTTCTAGAAGTCTGTGATCAGTATAGGATGGAATGTAGGTTTGAGTTGGAGGTGTACTACCTCTTGGTATTGGTGAAACAAGTGGTGTTCTAGGAATCAAGCTTCTGCTTCTTATAAATATACCCATTGAGTCTCTTTCTCTACGCATATCATTGTTTTTGGCAGGTAAGAAATAAGGCTACCTAGTTACACTTCCCTGGCAACGACGCCAAAATGTCTACTCAACTTAGTGTTCCTAAATTGATGTCATAAATTGTCAACCAGGGCTAGTAAACTATTGAAGTGAAGTGCACTATATGTGCCTAGGTATCTTCTTCCTACTTCGTTGTGTTTAGTGTTTTTCTAGTATTTTTGGTTTTGTGTTTTTATGCTAAGAGGAAAAGAACTAAATTATTAGCAAAGAGAAGTTATTGATCACACTAAAACAGAGCAAAATCTACTCTAAACTATGTGTAGCACCTAAGAACAGAAAATGCTAATCCACAGATTGTAAATCTTGACAAGAAAAGTAACTCATAACATTGAACTCATTCTAATTCAATTCATTAGAGGTATGTTGGAACAATTTGAGAAAAAGGATAATTTTGATGTAATGAGGTTCTCTTTAGTAAACAACAACTTAAAATATGACAAAGAAAATCTCATCTATTGTTAGAAATTTGTTGGAACATTTTGAGAAAAGATTATCTGCAACATAGTAAGGAACCCTATGCTAAAATAACTTATGACACTAGAATTAACCCATTCTGCAACTCAAAATGTTACTATTAAGCCTCATTCAAGGGTTAGAGATCTCTTGGAATAACTTTGAAAAAAGGTTGTTTGTAAAATTATGAGAAATTGCAGAACAGTCAAGAACTCAAAATGATATAACTAATTCTTGTCCATATGATAATGATGTGTTAGAAGAGATTAAGAACAAGAGCAGCTTGTAAAATAATGAGGGTCTTTTAAGTCTAATTAACATGACTAGAATGCAATTAACTAATAAAACTTGAAATACAATGAACAAAACTAAACTAAAATGCAATTAACCTCCGAAGTACTACAGCTCTATCTCATTCACATGTTAGTGATATATTGGAACATTTCATGAGAACACGATTGACTGTAATATTCGATGTAAGTAAACATAAAACATGATGCTCAGAAAAACTGCCTAGATTAAGAACGAAACAGAGCTAAAGGTCACTTATCTAGAAAATGTGCACAAAGCCTTTCGGAAAGTAGGGGCCCTCTACCATCAGATTGGCACACGAATCCTTAACTCCTTAAAATTGCTTCAGATCATTCATTAAAGTTGTACTTCTTTCATTAAAGGAAAAATGCTCAGAAACAGAGTATCATAGTCTTTGAGAACTAACAACAAAACATCAACTAACTAACTATTTCTCGGTTCACCGAGTTATTCTTATAAGCAAATACATAACTGTCATTGAGGAGAAATAAGCATAGGTGTCTTTTACAATAAAAATCGAACTAGAACTCTTGTTGACGACTCGTGTTTTGCTGAAGACACCTGCAGATTCCTTATCCTTGTAGAAGTCTACTTCTTAGTTTTGGTTTTCTCCACGTGCATAACCACTTGCGGATTTTTTCTCAACCTTCGTAGAGGGCAAGGAATGATGTAGGAGTGTTCTAGAATTTAACCATATGCGTTTTTCCCTCAAATGACACCTGTAACCTGTGTGAACATAAATATGGCTACGGAATATGCGACTAGCTACAGAATGGCTGCATTCTATAGCTAAGTCTGATAAAAAATCACTAGGACAACAAAACCACAAAAGTATAATAAGTCAGTCATTGCATGCATTCTTAAAGTGACTTTAATCATTCATATTGATCTTTTAAGCCTATAAATGATAAAGGAGAAATGGAATGAAGTGAAATTTGGTGAAAGGAAAGGACATCTTTAGGGCTCAACATCCTCATCTATGTCTTTGTTAGCCCCCCCTATAAATTTTTGACTAAGCAAAGTAGGGGGCTAAATAGTTTTTGAGCCTTCAAGGAATGCATCTCCCCTGAAGACACATCATCCTTGAAGTCTCCTATGCCTTTGCCTTTGATAAATTTCCCTCTACAGAACTCTCCATGTTGCCCCTTTCTTCCCCTTCGCAAAGTCCCCTTTCCATCCAAATTTTCCCCCCAAATCCCCCTTCGAATCCTACCCTCACCCTTTTTTGCGCCATTTTCCCCTTCTACCCTTTATCGCCTTAGGCCTTGGAATGCACTAATAAAGGGTCAAAAACCCACTTTCCGATCATATTAAGGCCTAAGCCCCTTTTCCCGCAAGCCCCAGCACCCTCCTCTTCCACGTGACCCAACGTTGTGACCAAAGCGCCAACCCTAGAGGCGCTTGCCCATATGTTTATCGGGCATTTTCTCAACCGTTGATCCATATAGATCGGACGGTGATCATTAAACCCCGCAGCGCTCGTGAATCACCCGTTCATGCCACCAATCGCGTCATCGCTGTCCATTCACCGCCAGATCAACGGTTCAGAGTGCGTCTGCCACTGTGGTCCCCACCCGCCTTCACTGTTCCAAAACCATATGGTTTCCATCGCACCGCTTATGGAGGTCGGGCGGTTTTTTCCTTTCGGCCAGCGATTCCATACCATGGTTGACGCGTGGCTCCTGTACGGTTTCAAAACCGCTTGCCCATCGCGCGTTAATGTTCAGCATGGGATGCACAACAATATTCACGTCAACAGTCAGATCTGCCCTTGCTCATCCAATGGTCATCACTCGATGAAGCTGCGCAAGGTTTTACCCATAGTCTCCATACCCCCGGCCCCTGTTCGTCGTCCTCCGTCGTGTTTCCCACCATCGATCTCCCCTCAGATTTGACGATCCAGATTCATCCTCCCCCTGTCGTTGACTATTCCGCTGTCAATCGGTCCCGCCACATCACGCCCCATGTGTACCCATCATATATTCTCCCCCATCCCATATATTTGTTCGTAGGTCAGGTTTATTAAGTTTTTTATTTTAAATCTCCTCTGCACCCCGCCAACCTTCACTAAGGTTACCTCCATCATTCCTCTGCGATTGTTCCGACATCCCACTAGTCTGCATGGTCAGTCTAACCACCACTCATCTCATCTACCACCTCCATTGTTTTCTTAACAGGTTTCGTGTTTTTGCAGGGAAAATCAGAGGCGAAAAAACATTGTGGTTCTCATGTACCACTACAACGGTGCATTGAGCAGACATAATTAAATCTGGAATCTGGTACTACAGGGAAATGTCAAGAAAGGTGGCAGCAGTATAAATTCCATCAAAGGACAGAGTTTGAAACTTCACAAGCCCTATCCGGTGCCATTAAAGCCAAAATCTTGCAGAATCAAGACGTTCATGGAACAGTGGGAAAAACCAGCTTATGATCAAGGATTTCAACGCTCAGTATTGAAGGTTTTGGGCCTTAATGTAGTAGTTTAGAGACAAATTACCAGATCGAGAATCTCGAGGATCACACAGGAGATCCAGCACGAAGAAAACAATGAAATCAGGGTTTAAATCAGTAGAATGTTTCTTCCAGAACAAGGACACAGTAGACATTATTGCTTCAAGTTTATATTGTGTCCAAGCAAGGTTTTCCCCCTTTACAACAATCCTATGCTATCAGAAGCATCTGTTTCACAAGCATGGGAGTCCATTCAGTCATTTTGTTTATACACCAAAGTACTACACAGTACTGCAGTCAGTGTACATCAGAGTTATATCAGAGTAGTCTGAAGACTCAAGAAGATCATTCATTCACCCAGAGAACATCAGAGATTAATGCACAGGATTTATACAGAATGGGCTTCAGCCCTCTTTCTTTTCAGGAGTTTAATACTGCATTTAGTTCTTCACCTACCTTCTCTGCTCCTCTGGAGCTATAAATTCATGAAGAAACTCATTATAAAGGTTGTTTATCAGTTATCCGAGAACTGCAAGTAGTTTCGTTTGAGACACAGTCTCTGTGTAAAGTTGTAAGATAGGCTGAGGAATATGATTTCAGACTGAGTATTCAGCCATTGGCATGTTGTAAATGACTGGTATTGCTATTTTATATGACAAGCACATTTCTTTGGATCCTGATCTGAAGCAGCGGTGATTTTTTCCTATTTGTGTCTTTACATTCATTTCATTTCGTTTCTACTGGCTTGCATCAGGATATTGGCATAGGATTTACCCTGGTTAGGTACCCTATGTTTCTTCTCTCCTTGCCATTTATGTTTCTCTTCTAAATGTATTATCTAAGAAATTATTTCAGTTGGTTTAACCAGTGTAATGGATGTTATTGCCGACTCTCTGATGTATGAATTAAATGAATTCAGTTCTTAGATGTTTCTTGTTACAGATTTAGTTGGAATATTTGGGAACATTGGGGATTAGAGTTAGCCCTGTCCACTAGGATCCTTGTGTGACCTGTTGATCTGTAAATCTATGCTCTAAAACTATGTTATCTCCTCTCCTTCTACTTTTTCACAACACATAATCATCTTGAAGATCCTATGTCTCAGATGACTAGCCCAAATGAAAGCCTGCCTAATGAGTAGCAAGCAAATCCTTTCCTGACTCCATTGCCCAATGGTTCTGAATATTTCCTGGAATATTTCACCTCTGCCTTATCCCTATTTTCTCATCTCTGTCTTACATTGAATCCTTCTCTCCTGATAGCCAGCAACCAAACGAACAATCAAAAAAACAAACCCCGAGCCTTATAACTAGCCTAACATCTCAAACTTTGAGCTTCATAGAACATAAAACCTTTGCTCACATAGAGAGATCCCTCTCTGGACCCAGGAGGTCTAGATCCTAAGGTCTGAAAGTGGTTCTGATGTTGTCTCATCTTTTGGTATTTCCAACCTTGCCAAAACATGGGAACCCCAACATAATGGCGACTCCACTGGGGAGTTTCTGATATTTCCTCACCTTACTACATCATAAGAGCCTCAGAAAACCTACAATCTCTGGTTAGGTTGGTAGCTAAACTTTCATATTCATAGTCCAACCTCTATACCATTTGTTGTGTTCTCCCACACTCTTAGACAGAGTCTGGGAAGGGCCAGGTAGCCTCTGGATCTCACACTCTTTCAGAGGTGACATATCTGGTAAATGCCCTCCCAGTTAGTCTCTGGTTAGAGTTTGTTGTGTTTGGAAGATATCCCTGAAAAGGGACATCTCATAAGCACTGTGGTGGACAGTGTACCCTCTAAAAAACAGCCTAAACCTTCCACCTGGCGACTCCATAGTTCCTAAATGATCTAAAGACTCCACTGGTGATCAGTAGGCCTGCTGATTATCTTGGTTCACTTTAGACTGCACTGGGAGACCAACCTCCACAATAACATCAACCACAGTAGAAGTGACAAGTAGGGTTAAGCTTCTTGGTCAGAAAACAACATTCTGGCTCCCAGAACCATTCATACAAGAGCTTACCCTAACCCAAACCCGCCTGAAATATTTGGCAATCCTGAAAGCATCCTCAAAGGAGCTCCTACACATAAAATACCAACTATTTCTAGCCACATCTATAGAGCTAACTCTGCACTATAATATCTTACGGCTCTATCACACTTTCACCTTGACCTAGACCTACCTAATAGATTACCAAGAACTAGGTCATTTAGTACTTTAGACCAGCCAGACCTTGGGCTTCCTTACTCACCACAGCGAAGTGGTAGACACCTTGGGAGTAGACAGACCCCTCCCTCTACACCTCCTGACATACATTTCATATAGAACTTGGGGCTCAGTCATCCTAGATCTTCTCATTAGTCTTCTGTTGGTCATAACATCCCTGTCATCCATATACCAGCTGCCCAAGTCAACCCTTTACCTCATAAAAACATCATCATGGCAGCTTGGTATGCACCTCTGGTTTTACCTCAACCTCTAATACCCTTACCAAATGATTATCAGTCAAAGATCCCACACTTCACTACAAAAGAATCCATCACAGCCCAACAACATGTAGATAATATGGAAGATTCGTTTGACTACATGGAAATAGATGATGATACAGTCAAAATGAGAATATTTTCCCAAAGCTTAGGAGGTGATGTGAAGAAATGGTTTAAAGGCCTACCCTCAAGTAGCATAAACGACCTTCCAACTCTATATCAGACTTTCATAAACAAATGGGAAACTAGGGAAAATCCTCGCCAACTCCTAGGAGAATACATGACCCTGAAAAGAAACATAGGAGAAAGTGTCCATGATTACACAATGAGGTTTAAGAGCATTTATAATGCCCTCCCCCCACATATGAAACCTCATCAAGGCATGGCTCTAGAAAAATACCCTGAAGGCTTTGATGCTGACATGGCCTATGAGCTTAGGGATAAGGAATACAACACATTGGAGGATATGTAGAAAGGAGCAGTGAATATAGAAGCCAACCTGATTGAGAAAAGAGCAAGACTGAAATCTGAGAGAAGGGTAACATACAGAGATGACAATGTAGCTTCCACATCTAACCAAAATTATGATAAGTTGTCAAAAAATGTGGAAAGGCTACAGCAAATGATGGAAAAAATGGTTGTCACAGTGAGTAACCAAAATAGAAACCAAAACTAGAGCAAAAACTTTAGAAGGAAAAATAACCCTCCCAATAGACAAAGAGAATCAGATCAGCAAGTTATTCCCCCATTCCAAGAGAATTTTCTTGATGAAGATGAGGGAATCATAGAAGAGTCTGAGGGAAACTCAATAAACATGTTTGAAACAGAGGATTCAATCCATAACTGTTACTCAGAAGAAGATCAGCCCTCACCCTCTAGTTGGGAGGAGGAATGGTCAGAATCTGAAGATTACAGGTTAGGGTTTTAAAATGCCATGATGCAGGTCAGAGAACAATACGAACTTAGGAGAAAAAAGAGCCAAGAAACTCCTAAACCGAAAGCTTCTGAGGTCACCATCAAGAAGAGACCTGAGAAATATTCTAAAGCAACCACTGAAACTAACAAATCAGCAGCTGAGAGTTCTAGAAAGAACAAAGAAAGGGACAACCAAAACACTGATACATGAGGTAAACCAGCTAGCAGCACTAGCACTGCAGTTAGTGCTCCTGATAAAACTGTCACAAACACTGTACATAACGAGAATCATCAAACTGATTCAGCGACTAAAGCAGTGGAAAACAAAACAGAGTTGAGCATTCCCAAGAGTCAGTCCACTTTCAATTTGGAGAGTGAGATTGCAAAAAACAAAATCTCTGTCCCACTTTCTGAGCTGGCCACTCAGGATGTATATAAAGGCCAAATTTTGAAAGCGTTAAACTTAGGTGAGAACGGTGATACTGTAAATCTGAATGATGATCAGCCTGCCCTCCTATTTGGACCTAAGATAGAGGGGAAATTTTAGGAAGGGGTAGTTCCTCCTTTCTATGTCAGTCTCAACATTCATGACAAGATCCTGCATAATGCAATGCATGATTCTGGAGCATCTCACAACCTAATGCCTAAGGTAGTCATGGAGAGGTTAGGCCTAGAGATAACTAGTCCCTACAAAGATTTATACTCTTTCGACTCTAGCAGAGTAAAATGCCTAGGCCTGATCAAGGACTTATGTGTGAGCTTAACTCAAATCCCAACTAAATGTATGGTCATGGATGTTGTGGTGGCAGATGTGCCACCTAAATATGGCATGCTATTATCAAGATCATGGGTAGCCAAGCTACAGGGAACAATGCAGATGGATGGGGCTTATGCCACAATCCCAATCTTTGGCCAACTTAGAAGACTGTACAGGGAATCAAAAATGAAATTCCTCGTTAGTAGTCCCGAAAAGCCTAAAAACTCTCCTCTATACTCTGTACATACATACCTAGATTCCTTTATTTTCTGCAATGATGAATCTCTGGGGGGACCAGAGTCCAAAAACGTAGACGCAAGCAAAGGTACACAGGATGAGACAGAGCCAATGGATTTTAACATAATGGCTACCCTAGAATCAGAGGATGAAAACGTAGAAAACCTTGAGCAGTGCACTGAAACAACAACGCGAAGTAAACCAGAAACAGAATGTAATCATCCAAGTAATCACCTCCCTGACTTCCATAGCCATAACAAAAAACTGGACAGCCCATGGCCTACTGCAGACCCTATAACACAACATAATGGCGAACCCAGTTGTAGGGGAGGGAAGGATACCAAAAACGAGAGTGAACCCTTGTGGGAGATGAGCTTCGATGGGTCCTACACAAGGATAACTGTTGGGGCAGGAGTGTGGATACGAAACACAGAAAATGACTACGCAGATAGCCATGCCTGCAGCCTACACTTCAAATGTACAAACAATGTTGCAGAATACGAGGCCTTGATCCTCGGTTTGAACCTGTTGAGAAAATTAGGAGCCCGTAGGATAAATGTGCATCGAGATTCTGAGCTGATTATTAGACAGGTGAATGGTGAATACACAGTGAAACATCCCAGGCGAAGAGCATATAGGAACGACACTATGGACCTGCTGAAAACGTTTGTTGAATATGAATTAGCGTTCGTTCCTAGGGGTCAAAATGTCATTGAAAACGGATTAGCTTGCTTAGCTAGTTCATATCCTAAGACTCCCAGCAATCAACAAATCATCATTCAGACCAAATTCAGACGTGCTGTGCCAGACAATGAAAAATATTGGCATGTTTTTGAAGGTGATAAACATATTGAAGATTTTCTAGTAGGCAGAAATGAGTTTGAGTTTTCTAATTTAGACTCCAAATCTGACAGTAGTTGCCTAAGTGAAGAATCCTCAGATGATAAAGAAAAACCCTGTAATATAGAAGTAAACTCTTTAGATGAACAAACTGGAAACCCAGACGGAAAATGTGAAAATGCAGATAGTGAAGAAATAGAGGTACTGCAGGCCAAAGATAAGAATATACCCAGAGGCCTGGCACCCTTAGAGGACCTCTTTGACTTTGATGATGTGGCAAAAAAGCCCACTATAGAACATGCTGACTCTGATGTGGAAGAATGCAACATAGGCAATGAAGATAAGCCCAAAATTATTAAACTCGCTAAGTCTTTACCTGCGGACATGAAGAAAAAATACATTGACCTTTTCAAGGAATTCATTGATGTGTTTTCATGGAGCTATGAGGACTTAAAGGCCTATGACACAAATATCATCCAGCACAAAATACCCTTAAAATAAAATCAGAAACCCTTCAGGCAAAAACTTTGTAGAATAAATCCAAAACAGTTTCCTGCAGTAGAGAAAGAGATTAAAAAGATGTATGAGGCAGGCATTATTGTTCCTGTAAGGTTCTCTGACTGGGTATCAAACTTAGTGGCTGTGAGGAAGAAAACATGGGAAATCAGGTTGTGCATAGACTTCAGAAATCTTAATAGAGCCTCACTCAAGGACAATTACCCTTTGCCTAAAATGGAACATATTCTTCAAAGGGTAGTAGGCTCTAGGAGGATCTCCTTGCTGGATGGTTTTTTAGGTTACAACCAAGTCTTAGTAATCCCAGAAGATCAACTCAAGACAGCCTTTACCACTCCATGGGGTACCTTCATGTATGTGAAGATGCCTTTTGGATTGATGAACGCTGGAGCCACCTTCCAAAGAGCGATGGACATAGCTTTCTCAGATGAGATAGGGCACTTCATTGTTATTTACTTAGATGACATAAAAGTCTATTCTAAGACTGAAGAAGAACATCTGAAACATCTGAGGAAAGTTTTTGAAAAATGTAGAAGGTTTGGTCTGTCACTGAATCCCAAAAAGACTGTATTTGGGTTGCAAGAAGGAAAACTTCTTGGCCACATTATATCTGAAAAGGGGATTAGGATAGACCCACAAAGAGTTTAGGGAATACTACAGATCACACACCCAAGAAACATCAAGGAATTACAGTCCTTCATTGGGAAGATAAACTTCCTTAGGAGATTTATCCCAAATATGGATGAACACCTTAGGAACATAACTAACATGCTGAGGAAAGGTGAAGGAGTTAAATGGACAGTCGGAGCTAAACAATCCTTTGAATCAGTGAAACTTGCTCTTACCCAAGCTCCCGTCCTAATCAGCCCAAATTTCTCCAAAGATTTCCTGATTTTTTCATTTGCCTCTGAACACACAGTGGCCGCCGTCTTGCTGCAGAAAAACACAGACGGAATGGAGCAGCCAATTGCCTTTTTCAGCAAAGCCCTCAGAGATGCACCCTTGAAATACAACATAATGGAAAAAATAGGCCTATGCTCTGATCAAGGCCTTGAAAGATTTCAGGGTGTACATATTGCATTCTCACACCATAGCCTATGTGCCTAACATAGTTGTCAAAGATATATTATCCCAAGACCCAGATGGGAAGAGGGGCAAATGGATTGCTGTGATTTTATAATATGACATTGAGATAAAACCCACCAAACTGATTAAAGTTCAGGGCTTAGCTAAATTAATGGTTGAATCAAACTTACAAGCCCTAGACATTAACATGATAAGTACCTTGGATGAGCAACAAGAATGGCCTGATCCCACTGTTGAGGAAAAGTTTCAGAGCTCTCCTTGGTATTCTGACATTTTGTATGTGCTTACGCACCTCAATGTCCCACCTGAACTGTCAAAGACCAAGGCCATATTCTTAAAGCTAAAAGCTAGAAACTACTTCATTTTGAATGAAAACTTATACTGGAAGAATCCTAATGGCCTATTGCTTAAATGTTTGCCTGAAAACGAGGTAGAAAGGATCAAACAAGAATTCCATGCTGGGGAATGTGGAGGCCACCTGAGCTGGAAAGCCACTGCAAAAAAAATACTCATAGTTGGTTACTATTGGCCCACACTCTTCAATTATGTCCATAAAATGATATTTTCCTGCCGCAAATGCCAGATCTTTGAAGGCAAAAGAAAACTCCTCCCTTTACCCCTTCAACCCATCAGTGTTGAAGGTCCCTTTCTGCAATGGGGCCTAGATTTCATAGGGGAGATTCACCCTGCTTCTTCTGCACAACACAAATGGATCCTAACAGCCATAGACTACTTCACTAAGTGGATAGAGGCCATACCTACTAGGAATTCCACAGATTCAGTCATCATTAGTTTCCTAGAAGGTCACATCCTCTCTCGGTTTGGCTACCCAAGGAAAATAATCACTGATAATGCTACTGCTTTCGGATCCAAGAAGATGGTTGATTTTTGCTACAGGTATCAAATAGCACTTGGTCAT
The DNA here is from genome assembly GCA_034641835.2 of Pinus albicaulis. Classification (NCBI taxonomy): domain Eukaryota; kingdom Viridiplantae; phylum Streptophyta; class Pinopsida; order Pinales; family Pinaceae; genus Pinus; species Pinus albicaulis. The sequence continues at coordinate 1,568,392,629 of CM076579.1, read as the reverse complement.
TCAACTGCCTATTATCCACAAGGTAATGGATTAGCTGAATCATCAAACAAGAGCCTAGTGATCATCATCATAAAGCTGTTGGAAGAGAACAAAAAGTCGTGGCATAACAAGTTAGTACATGCCTTGTGGGCTGACAGGCTTACAACAAAGAATTCCATTGGCATGTCACCATTTCAGCTTGTCTATGGTACAAAAGCAGTATTCCCTACCAGCCTTGGGATACCAGTGATCAAGTTGGTCCAAGAGATCCAAACAGAAGAAGATAGTATGGTGAGGAGAATAAACCAAACAATCCATCTTCAGCAAACAAGGGAAGAGGCTTACAAGAGAGCAATGAAATTTCAGGAAAATATAAAGAAATTGTTTGACAAAAGAACCAAAGTCAAAAAAAAAATTTCTCAAACAATCTGTGGCAAGGTCTGTACCTCATCCAGGCCACTGTGGGTCCCAATGCTTTATTCTTGCAAGAAATAGATGGCACTGAGCTATTTGGGGGTCCTGTCAATGGCAGGATGCTCAAACACTACTTCTGCTGATTTTCCATTTCCATTGTAGATACCATTGCAGTTTTTATTTTTCAAGAAAAGGAGAAACATGTTTAAAAAAACAGAGGGAAAGGAGAGGTTCAGACATGCTCAAAACATGAACCTCTGAAGTGAAAAGGATTGGCTCTAATATGATGAAAATTTGAGCCAAGAGAAATCAAAGTAGCTGGTCCTAACATGCTCAAAATCTGGGCCGACAAAGAAAGAGAAGAATCAGCTCTAACATACCCAAAACTAGAGCTGAAATGAAGAAAAAGAAGTGACCCCAACATGCTCAAAACTTGAGTCACAAAGAAAAGAAGGACACTTCAAGTTTTAGATCTCAGGCCTTCACAGTTTTGTTTTCAAAGTTTTCTGCAAAATTTGTCCATGTGCAACTATCTTTATGCCTTGGACCCACAGCAAGTCAGACAGTCTAATCCTATCTTGGTTGTTTTTCAATTTCTGTCGTAGAATATAGAGAAAAAAATATGTTGGACAGTTTAATCCCAGCAGTTATTAGATTAGGTAGAGAAACATATGAGACCAACAGTCTAATCTGGTCTCATGGAATAATAAGTGTAGATTTAGAATAGGTTTATTTTCTTGTTTGTAAAAATAAAAAGATGTAAAGGGCCTGCTAGCTCAAATGCACCCTAAGAAGAAAAATGCTAGGACTATAGTGTGGGTAGGTAGTTTGTTGGAGAAATTTTTTCTACTGTTGTAATGTTTTTATATTGTGGCAGCTGATCAAAGAAAAAAGGGATGTGCCAAGCGACAGGCAACTGGCCTACTCCAAACATCTATTCTCTGAATTCTTGACTCCTTCAAGAAGAAGCCATCCCCATGTGGAGCCACTGTTAGCCCCCCCTATAAATTTTTGACTAAGCAAAGTAGGGGGCTAAATAGTTTTTGAGCCTTCAAGGAATGCATCTCCCCTGAAGACACATCATCCTTGAAGTCTCCTATGCCTTTGCCTTTGATAAATTTCCTTCTACATAACTCTCCATGTTGCCCCTTTCTTCCCCTTCACAAAGTCCCCTTTCCATCCCAATTTTCCGCCCAAATCCCCCTTCAAATCCTGCCCTCACCCTTTTTTGTGCCATTTTCCCCTTCTACCCTTTATCTTTACCCTCCTTAGGCCTTGGAATGCACTAATGAAGGGTCAAAAACCCACTTTTCGATCATATTAAGGCCTAAGCCCTTTTCCCGCAAGCCCCCGCACCCTCCTCTTCCACGTGACCCAGTGCTATGACCGAAGCGCCAACCCCAGAGGCGCTTGTCCCATATGTTTATCAGGCGTTTTCTCAATCGTTGATCCATATAGATCGGACGACGATCATTAAACCCTGCAGCGCTCGTGAATCACCCGTTCAAGCCACCAATCGCGTCATCGCCATCCATTCACCGCCATATCAACGGTTCGGAGTGCGTCCGCCACTGTGGTCCCTGCCCGCCTTCACTATTCCAAAACCATATGGTTTCCATCGCACTGCTTATGGAGGTCAGGCGGTTTTTTCCTTTCGGCCAGCGATTCCATACAATGGTTGACGCGTGGCTCCTATACGGTTTCAAAACCACTTGCCCATCGCGCGTTAACGTTCGGCATGGGATGCGCAGCGATATTCACGTCAACCGTGAGATCTGCCATTGCTCATCCAATGGTCATCGCTCAGCGAAGCTGCGTAGGGTTTAACCCATAGTCTCCGTACCCCCAGCCCGTGTTCGTTGTCCTCCGCCGTGTTTCTCACCATCGATCTCCCCTCAGATCCGACGATCCAGATTCATCCTCCCCCCGCTGTTGACTATTCCACTATCAATCGGTCCCGCCACGTCACGCCCCACGTGTACCCGTCGTATATTCTCCCCCATCCCATATATTTGTTCGTAGGTCGGGTTTATTAAGGTTTTTATTTTAAATCTCCTTCGCGCCCCACCAACCTTCACTAAGGTTACCTCCATCATTCCTCTGCGATTGTTCCGGCATCCCACCAGTCTGCATGGTCAGTCTAACCACCCCCTGTCGCGTCTACCACCTCCATTGTTTTCTTAACAGATTTCATGTTTTTGTAGGGCAAATCAGAGGTGAAAAAATGTTGTGGTTCTCATGTACCATTGCAACGGCACATTGAGCGGACATAATTAAATCTGGAAGCTGGTACTACAGGGAAATGTCAAGAAAGGTGGCGGCAGTATAAATTCCATCAAAGGACAGAGTTTGAAACTTCGCAAGCCCTATCTGGTGCCATTAAAGCCTAGATCTTGCAGAATCAAGAAGTTCATGGAACAGTGGGAAAAACCAACTTATGATCAAGGATTTCAACGCTCAGTATTGAAGGTTTTGGGCCTTAATGCAGCAGTTTAGAGACAAAGTACCAGATCGAGAATCCCGAGGATCACACAGGAGATCCAGCATGCAGAAAACAATGAAATCAGGGTTCAAATCAGCAAAATGTTTCTTCCAAAACAAGGACACAGTACACATTATTGCTTCAAGTTTATATTGTGTCCAAGCAAGGTTTTCCCCCTTTACAACAATCCTATTCTATCAGAAGCATTTGTTTCACAACCATGGCAGTCCATTCAGTCATTTTGTTTATACACCAAATTACTACATAGTACTACAGTCAGTGTACATCAGAGTTATATTAGAGTAGTATGAAGACTCAAGAAGATCATTCGTTCACCCAGAGAACATCAGAGATTAATGCACAGGATTTATACAGAATGGGCTTCGGCCCTCTTTCTTTTCAGGAGTTTAATACTGCATTTAGTTCTTCACCTACCTTCTCTGCTCCTCCGGAGCTATAAATTCATGAAGAAACTCATTGTAAAGGTTGTTGATCAGTTATCAGAGAACTGCAAATAGTTTCGTTTGAGACATAGTCTCTGTGTAAAGTTGTAAGATAGGCTGAGGAATATGATTTCAGACTGAGTATTCAGCCATTGGCATGTTGTACTTCACTGGTATTGCTATTTTATATGACAAGCACATTTCTTTGGATCCTGATCAGAAGCAGCAGTGATGTTTTCCTATTTGTGTCTTTACATTCATTTCATTGCGTTTCTACTTGCTTGCATCAGGATATTGGCATAGGATTTACCCTGGTTAGGTACCCTATGTTTCTGCTCTCCTTGCCATTTATGTTTCTCTTCTAAATGTATTATCTAAGAAATGATTTCAGTTGGTTTAACCTGTGTAATGGATGTTATTTCCCACTCTCTGATGTATGAATTAAACGAATTCAGTTCTTAGATGTTTCTTGTTACAGATTTAGTTGGAATATTTCGGAACACTGGGGATTAGAGTTAAATCCTTTCCACTAGGATCCTTGTGCGACTTGTTGATCTGTAACTTTGTGCTCTAAAACTGTGTTATCTCCTCTCCTTCTACTTTTCCACAACACATAATCATCTTGAAGATCCTATGTCTCAGATGACTAGCCCAAATGAAAGCCTGCCTAATGAGTAGCAAGCAAATCCTTTCCTAACTCCATTGCCCAATGGTTCTAAATATTTCCTGGATATTTCACCTCTGCCTTATCCCTCTTTGCTCATCTTTGTCTTACATTGAATCCTTCTCTCCTGATAGCCAGCAACCAAAAAAACAATCAAACAAACAAACCCCGAGCCTTAAAACTAGCCTAACATCTCAAACTTTAAGCTTCATAGAACATAAAACCTTTGCTCACATAGAGAGATCCCTCTATAGACCTAGGAGGGCTCGATCCTAAGGTCTGAAAGTGGTTTTTATGTTGTCTCATCTTTTGGTATTTCCAACCTTGCCAAAACATGGGAACCCCAACATAATGGTGACTCCACTGGGGAGTTTCTGAGTTTTCCTCACCTTACTACATCATAAGAGCCTCAGAAAACCTACAGTCTATGGTTAGGTTGGTAGCTAAACTTTCATATTCACCCAACCTCTATACCATTTTTTGTGTTCTCCCACACTCTTAGACAGAGTCTAGGAAGGGCCAGGTAGCCTCCGGATCTCACACTCATTCAGAGGTGACATATCTAGTAAATGCCCTCCCAGTCAATCTCTGGTTAGAGTTTGTTTTGTTTGGAAGATATCCCTGAAAAGGGACATCTCATAAGCACTATGGTGGATAGTGTACCCTCCAAAAAATAGCCTAAACGTTCCACCTGGCGACTCCATATTTCCTAAACGATCTAAAGACTCCACTGGTGATCAGTAGGCCTGTTGATTTTCTTGGTTCAATTTAGACTCCATTAGGAGACCAGCCTCCACAATAACATCAACCACAGTAGAAGTGACAAGTAGGGTTAAGCTGCTTGGTCAGAAAACAACATTCTGGCTCCCAGAAGAATTCATACAAGAGCTTACCCTAACCCAAACTCGCCTGAAATAGTTGACAATCCTGAAAGCATCCTCAAAGGAGCTCCTACACCTAAAAGACCGAATATTTCCAGCCACATCTATAGAGCTAACTTTGCACCAGAAGATCTTACGACTCTATCACACTATCACCTTGACCTAGACCTACCTAATAGATTAACAAGAACTAGGTCATTCAGTACTTTAGACCAGCCAAACCTTGGGCTTCCTTACTCACCACAGCGAAGTGGTAGACACCTTGGGAGTAGACAGACCCATCCCTCTACACCTCCTGACATAAATTTCATATAGATCTTGGGGCTCAGTCATCCTAGATCTTCTCATTAGTCTTCTGCTGGTCATAACATCCTTGTCATCCATATACCAGTTGCCCAATTCAACCCTTTACCTCATCAAAACATCATCATGGTAGCCTGGTATGCACCTTTGGTTTTAACTCAACCTCTAGTACCCTTACCAAATGATTATCAGTCAAAGATCCCACACTTCACTGCAAAAGAATCCATTACAGCCCAAAACAAAAGAAAAAGGACCAGAGGGACGAACTCCACGTCACAAGCACCATATCATGGCCATTTGGCATTTCAGGGAAACCCTTTGCGAAATCCACCTATACATAGCAGCAAAGAAGAACAGTGAAGACAGAGTTTGAAGATTAAGGGATTAAATACATAAAGCTTGAAGCTTAAAAGAGCTTAGCCCTGTAGTTAAAGGCTAAAAAAAGTATATTAAAGGGAAAGCCAGCAATAGTCACAGTGGAAAGGGTTAAGGCAGAAGACTGAAGGATTAAAATTTTAATCTTGAAATTTTAATGATAAAACATAGTTAATTGATGAAATAAAGGCAGATTAGGCCTAAAGAGCAGTTTTAGAATTAAATCAAGAAGACTTAGGCTTAAAAATAACCTCGAATACATCGAAGGAGCAGTTATGCACTTAATAAATCAAAATTGACACCTTTCACTTAATTTATACCTCAAAGGGCGAATTGGAAGTTATTGCACAAAAATATATTTTTATAAACTGTCAGACAGTTATTGTAAAAGGCAGAAAAGGCCCCAAAGTCAATCTTTTCAACTATTTTATCCTCAGGAAGTAAAGACAAATTTAATACATAAAGAAGTAGTTGAGAAACATTCCTACCTTATGCCTTCCATGGTTTTTAAGGATAGGAGTGCATTTATTGTGTCATTTATAACATTTTGAACCCTAGATGGTTCAACCTCATCATTTGCAGCATAAATACTGCACTCGAACTCATTATATGGTGGCATGTGATAACTCTTTGAAGTAATATATAGTTCTATTGAGATTGAAAAGAAAATGATGTACTAGAAACTGTGGATGTTTTAACTTGTTTGTGGATGAAGAAAGCTCTGCCATTGGATCCCTGAGCTTGGTTGTTGGTGAAGTATTCTAAATTGTCAATGGTTTCTCCTGTTTTCCATTCTTTTTTCATCATTGTTACTTACAGTAGAGTAAAAGTTTTAGGTTAAGAAATGTCTCCTGGAAGCACCTTAGACCTGTTTACTCTTCACTGTCTTTATGTTTTCATCTGCTGAATGTTTGATTGAGTAGTTTAACTACTTTTCAACCTTTGAGCTTGTTTATTTCAGAATTAATTCAATATAGTTGGCCTAAATATGATTCATGTTTTTCCCTGCTTCTTGTTGACACTTTAAAAACTATTTCCGAAGTCTCCTTTCAAAGTACCATTGTCCAAAGTTTGTCAAAGAGGTCTATTTTGATCATACCCTTTGTACTTTCTCAAATAATTGTTTTGGAAGTCTTTATAATTGCAGTCCTGGATGTTTAGGAGTTCCCTCTTCTATGTGTTAGTGTCGGTATATTCATCCCTCCGTCAGTGATCAAATTCTCTTATTACATGGCATATTAGGTGTCTCGTTCAGTTAGCTGCATTCCATTAGGAGCATGGATCATCTGACAGTAGTGGCTTGTTGTAGATTTTTCCCTCATGTCCTTTACCTGCTGGCCCATTTCCATTCATTAAGATCATTTGTAGTCACTTTTTGTCTTATAGTTTGCAAGAGTCATTTTTTAGGTTTTCAGTTTCATTAGGTCTAGGGTTTCATCAGAAAGGTCTTTAAAATGTCCAATAATGTTCAACAGGTGCATGAGGAGGTTGAATAAAGTTCCAGTACTAAATAAATTTCATCATCATATGCCTAGAAATGTATTTTTCCTCAAAACCCTGTTTTGAGGAAAAGCAAAGTATTTTAGGTTTTTATGTATAAACTTGATGTAATTTTAGTTCTCTCATATGTAAATAACTTCAATGGCAACCCTGGTCACCTTGCCAGGCTTCAGCAGCTCCATTCCCTACAAGGCAAACAAAAATCAATTCATTCAGTTCATCCAAGGCACAAATGAAGCAAACTGCCCAAAACAGAGTTGAAAAATTAAGTTACAATGCAAAAATTATAAAAGTGGGTTTTATGAGTGGAAAAATCAAAAGCTATTGTATATAAACTCATTGGTCATGTTCAAAGACCTTATTTGCATTCAAAGGAGAAACATTGAGCAAGAGAAGGTCATAGGCAGCAAGCTTGAACCAAAACCATGCAAATTCAAGGGCACGGCACATTGGGTGAGAGGCGCGGTGCATACAATTGGTGCGGCGCATAGAGCCGGCCTCCACATTGTAAAAAATACACTGGAATGACGCATTGGGTTTGTGGCGCGGCACATAGAGCTGCAAGCCCAATTTCACCTATAAACTTTCTCAAATTTACAAATTCGCTCAATCTTATGGTGTGCAAATAAGTCAAGCCTTTTTCCATTGCAAGTGAAGAGGTTTTTCTTAGAATTTATGGTGGTTTAGTGTGTAAAATCTCAAACCCTAACTCTTTGAAATTTTGCTCAAAAAAAATTGCCTAGGGTTTGTATTTATGTTTTTGCTACCAAGTCTATTCCATCACGCCCTCATTCTTTCACTCCATTCATTCTTCACTCTCATCCACTCATTCCCTAATTCCCATATTCCAAAAACTCCCTAAACCCTACTCACATCCCTAAAACTCTTACTCCCATCCCTAAACTCTGTTCACACATAAATTTTTACACCCTCTTCCATACACTCTACCTATTTCATTCCTCCACCATATTTTCACACTGTTATCCACAAACCATCCATGTACAACCACATTTTTCAAAAACCAAAGGAAAACAATGGAAAGAGACATTGATCATGGGTATGAGCAAGAGATTGAGCTGATCGTGAAACTTGGTTTGAAAGGAAAAAATTGCACTTGGGAAAGGATGCTACAGAAGGCCAACAACGAGAAAACTATGTTGAGGCACATGGCATACCATTACTTGGTGAAAAGAAAAATTTGCAAGGCAAGAATCAAGAACTTGAAGGCTACGTTGAAGAAGGCATCAAGGAGGCAAAAAGTGTAAGATAAACTTCAGATGTTGGCTGAGGCTTCCTTGGCTCAACACAGAACTTAATGGAGGACATTCAGCCCAAATTTCAAAAAATTTGGGACATTTTTTGTATTTTCGAAATTTTTGGCCTAAAACACATGTTTTTCTGCCCAATGCGCCGCGCCACCTGACGCGCGCTTTTGATAGGGTACTCTTTTTAATGCAAACTCAGCATTTTTTTTATTTTTCATGGAAAAATATGCATGCCTGCCTATGGCCAAGAAATTTTGACAGGTTTTGGGCTTCCAAAAGGGTCAAAAACACCCCAAAAATGACCTTTCTGCCCCTTTTTTGACACACAGGAAGCAGTGTTGGGAGAAATCAGTTTTGGAGGGGAAAATGAAGGCCAAATTCAGAAATTCCACTTGTGTTGGAAAGTAGACAGGTAGACCTTTCCAAAAATCCCATTTGGAGAAAATTTGGACACTAGGAAGGCCTCCAAAATCAGCTTCAAACTAGCGTAATGCATAGGGAAATCAGGCGCGGCGCATTGGAGGATTTTGCTCATTTTTTCCCCAAAAACTCTGTTTTTCGCCTAGTTTTTGATAGTTTGACTTTCTTACTTCTAAATGTCAAACTCATGATGTAATTTAAATGTAATTTGATGGATCTTGATGTAATTTTGTCAAATTTTCAATCATGGAGGTAGATTCATCCATTAAAAGGTAATTTGCAACTGAATGAATTAGTTTCCTAGTTTTTAGAGGCAAGCTGTTCCACTGCCTACTTTCTAGTTCTCAGTTTAGATTTTTTTGAAAAAAATCCTAAAATTATGAGCTCGAACCCTAGAGGTTGGGATGAGTTATTGTTTATCTATATCTTGTGATTTTTCAGTCATTATTAGAGGTTGGACTTTGGGAATGTTTTGAGCATCATTGTACATTCATCTCTGCATTTTGGCAAAGGAATAGACCAGGGTTTGCAGCACTCTATGGGATTCATGTGGAATTTTTCTTTGATAGTGTGTTTCTCTCTGTAAATCTAAGTTTACTGGTGTTTTATGTATGCCATTTTATCTCTTATTTATTCTTAACTAAAACAAACAAGGATAAAGGTAGAATCCATTGAAATTGCAGTGCTCTGCCTAGGGTTTGTTTAATTATTTATGTTTTCAGCTGTTTGAAGAGGATCCCTAAAGGTTTATTGCCCTCTTAAACTCCTCACCTATCTAAAGCTCTCTGTTTCATTTAAATTGAAGTGTCAAATCAATTGCCTACCTTGCCCCATTGAGATCTCTGCAGACTTGAGCCTCATTCCCCAGACCCAAAATCTGCCTTTCCATTTTGAGCCAAAAAAACATCCTTAAATTCAATCAAACTCTTTTGCACACATACCTAGCCTAAAATCAGTCTTCATATCATGTCATCTCAAGCCTCATTGATTATTTTTGCTGAGATTGACAAGGAGAGAGCCCCCTCCCGATCTGGTAGGGCTAGCTACCAGGTTAAGTGTGGTTTAATGTTACCCTAGATTCTGCCTTTCTCAGCCTGAGGTAGATTTAGGGTATAACATAGTGGCGACTCCACTGGGGAAGAAAAGTTTGTTGTTTACTTTATAAACTACAGACGGAACCTGAAGGTAGCCAGGTAGCCTTCGAAACGCTCTTGCTTTGCATTAGTGAAAGTAGATGAATGTTGCTTCAGTCAATCTCTGGTCTAGTTTATGAACTAAACATCTGGTTTCCTCAGTAAGATCTAATCAAGTTCAGATCTGATTGTTGATGGTGGACAACGATCAGACACTGAAAATATAAAATCATTTACCTGGCGACTCTAAATCAGTTTCGAGATCAGATCCAAGGACTCCACTGGAGGATGAACCTGACTAGCAGAAACATGAAAGGACAATATGGAAATATCAGGTATTCAAGTTGGAATTTCATCCAAGACATTTTTTTCTTTTTCATAAATTATTTCTTCTCTTTTCCCGAGAATTTCAAGAAGACTTTGCAAAGTATATTGTATTTGAGAGAATATCCTCGGCCTGCATTTGATTCCTTCCCTTTGAAGATTATGAATACCAAAGATTTGCATGCTTTTGAGCTTGATCAAGACCTTTCTTCCGAATCTTGTGATGACCATATTCAAACTGATGAAAATCAAGAGACCAAGACTGATCTTGTAGCATTTTTACATACCCCTATACCTTGTAAAATTCCAGATCGATACAAGCCTCTGATTTTACCTCCTATATCCCATGCTTTCCCTAAAAATCATGACCTATATCTACCCAGATTTGATGGTGAACGCGAAAACATCACTGCTGAGAGACATGTTCTGAATTTTGAGTATTTTCTTGACCTTTTTGAAGTTGATGAAGAGGATGCCAGTATTATGATTTTTTCTCTTTCTTTGTGAGGCAAAGTCAAGAGTTGGTTCAAAACTCTGCTTGATGCAAGCATCTCAGATTTCCAGCAGTTCGTCAAAGTTTTCCTCGACATGTGGGTGATCAGAAAAAACCTTTTCTTGATTATAGAAGAGTATATCCAGCTGAAAAGACTGCCAGGGGAGACATTACAACAGTTTTCTGCCAAATTTAACCAATTTTATTATTCGATGCCAGTTAATATAAGACCTCCTCTTGGATCCACTCTCTTGCACTACTCGGGTGCCTTTGATCCGGAAATGGAATTTCAGCTGAGAGAAAGGAATCTTGCAACACTTGAAGAGATGCAGAACAGTGCAGTAGATGTAGAGGCTCATTTGCTGATCCGAAGGGAAAAGTTGAAGGAAGAAGAGATGAAAAACATAGATACAGAGGAATCGACATCTATAGAGGTAAAGCTTGACATTTTGGTAAGTGCAATGGAAGAGATGATGCAGAGGATCATCACAAGGAATGAGTATAATTTTCAAGCCCATGGCTCGCTGATTGAAGAAGAACAAGTTGTTGATCCAAAACATTTTGTTTCTTATTCCAATTGTCATAGTGATTATTTTATAGATCATCTTGGAGAAGAGAGAGCTATTGATATGACATGTATTCTTTATGATGTGTTTTATATTGATGATTTGCCTCAGTTTGATCAGTATTATGATGATTATGTTCTCCAAACAGAAGCTAATCTTGCAAACAAATCAGCAGCTAGTTTGTGGAAGGAGGAAGTTCACTTTCAACAGCTCGAGTACAGTGATCAACTGATGCATATCAGCTATGACAGTGACAAGGAAAGTGCAGCAAATTTTGAAGTAAGTGAAGGATCTTTGCCTTTTTGTTTTGATTCATTTCAGTTCATCATAGACAACTTCCATGCAATCAGAAATCAACTGTCAACAAGTCTTGATTTGGACCATCTTGAGGGCAATAAAAACCTTGTTCAAGACTTCTCATATCCAGATTTGCAGCCCCCGAATGCCATTGACTTTCAAGTTGCAGATGAGGACTTGGAAGCTGGCACATATGATCAAATGATGTAAGATGATTCCGTACCATTTTGTTTTGAATCATTTTAGTTTTTGAAGGGTAAATTGCATAGTAAATCTTCAAATTAGCAGCTTGTAGGAAATCATGTAATCTCATCGGAACCAATAGAAAATGGGTTGCAGTATTCTTTTTAAATTTTTCACGATCCAATAGCTGATGTGTTGGATGATGTCTGCTGTCAAAGTATTTCTCCATTGACTACATGTGAGCTTGAAACATGTGCTGATATAAACTTGATCCGACGGCCAGTTTCTTTATCATTTTTAGTAGGAGTCTCGTCACAAAGCTCAAAACAAAGCTTGCATTCATGGTATGAGGAGAAGAGAAGTAATCCATTGGATGAGCTAAGTCCCAGTGTGCATGAACTTCTAGATCCTTATGCAGTGTTTTTGGAGGTGGATATAGAATCCATATCATTCAACGAATCTGTTTCCAAGTTTTCATGGGAGTTGCCTTTCGGTAGTTCTCTCTTGTTGTTCATAAGCGAGCACTTGCGAAGAATCCAAATAGCAGCCGGAATACTTACTTGGTTGCATTGGTTGTTTAATTTCACTTGATCAGGTGATGAATAGAACAATTAGAGTAGGTTGTGATGAATAAGTTCAATTATGAGCATGTTTTCCAGTTTGTCAATTTTGTTTTAGTTTTGAGTCAGATTTCGGTCTTAAAATTAATTCAAGAGTTTGGTTTTGTTTTGTCGAATTTATTGACTCCATAGCCTGATGGACAAAGGCATTGCCTGCTTTCCCAAATATCTGTAGTTCTTGGCACCTCCAAGGAGCTACCATCCCCATTGGAGCCAATGTTAGTGTCGGTATCTTCATCCCTCTGTCAGTGATCAAATTCTCTTGTTGCATTGCATATTAGGTGTCTCGTTCAGTCAGGTGCATTCCATTAGGAGCATGGATCATCTGACGGTAGTGGCTTGTTGTAGATTTTTCCCTCATGTCCTTTACCTGTTGGCCCATTTCCATTCATTAAGATCATTTGCAGTCACTTTTTGTCTTATATTTTGCAAGAGTCATTTTTTAGGGTTTCAGTTTCATTAGGTCCAGGGTTTCATCAGAAAGGTCTTAAAAATGTCCAATAATGGTCAACAGGCACATGAAGAGGTTGAATAAAGTTCCAGTACTAAATAAATTTCATCATCATATGCCTAGAAATGTATTTTTCCTCAAAACCCTATTTTGAGGAAAAACAGAGTATTTTAGGTTTTTATGTATAAACTTGATGTAATTTCAGTTCTCTCATATGTAAATAACTTCAATGGCAACCCTGGTCACCTTTCCAGGCTTCAGCAGCTCCATTCCCTGCAAGGAAAACAAAAATCAAGCCATTCAGTTCATCGCCTAAAACAAAGTTGAAAAAGTAAGTTACAATGAAAAAATTATAAAAGTGGGTTTTATGAGTGGAAAAATCAAAAGCTATTGTATATAAACTCATTGGTCATGTTTAAAGACCTTATTTGCATTCAAAGGAGAAAAAATGAGCAAGAGAAGGTCGTAGGCAGCAAGCTTGAAGCAAAGCCGTGCAAATTCAAGGGCGCGGCGCATTGGGTGAGAGGCACGGCGCATACAAGTGGCGCGGTGCATAGAGCCGGCCTCCACAGTGTAAAAAATACACTGTCGGTGCATTGATCAAGCGCGGCGTGTTGAGTTTGTGGCGCAGCACATAGAGCTGCAAGCCCGATTTCACCTATAAACTTTCTCAAATTTCCAAATTCGCTCATTCTTATGGTGTGCAAGTAATTCAAGACTTTTTCCATTGAAAATGAAGAGGTTTTTCTTAGAATTTATGGTGGTTTAGTGTGTAAAATCGCAAACCCTACCTCTTTGAATTTTTTCTCAAAAACAATTGCCTAGGGTTTTTGTTGTGGAGGTAAATCCCCTCTATGGACAGAGGCGATCCCTACTAGCCCAGATCGGGTCTAGCAACAATCGTTCATGCTATAGTGCAGGTCCCTAATTGCAAATAAACCAACTAGCGATGAAGGATTTCCTGGAATCCAACGTTGTCGCTTGTAGAGAAAGTAGCACTCCCGTTCCTTAGCTCTGGCAGATCACAATCCTCACGATCTCCGTGATCGGACACCTACACACACACGAAACAAAACAAAAATAAGCGTAAAATCCAGTGTATACAACTATATTTCAGTCAGAGAAGAAATAACTCATGATCATCATCAAGAACAAGAGTGGAACCATAACCAATAGTCGCTTATCATTGATTAATCAAAAGAAGAATACAACCATAGCTCTGACGCTGAATTCTCCTTCGGAGGGTCATCAGCAGAACGTGTCTCGATAAAGCCTGTGAGGGATGGGACAAGACTCTCTCTCTGGATGTCTCGACAATAATCTCCTCACTTGGATTTGGCCTTAAGGGAATGGATCAAAGCTCTTACAGCATTAGGCTCTTGGGAACTTGGAGACTAGCTTGCAAAGGGAATGAGCAAGCTTTTATAGATGGAGGAAGGGGAGTTGGGATCCCTATAATCATGGGATTGGCCCTATCCTCAAGGAAGCTTCCATGAGAGGTGGAAAATCACTTCCTCTACATGGAGATCTGGAGCCAAACCACCCAACTCAAATTAGATACTATTTTATGGATTGGTTAGGACGAAACTTCCGCCATTTATTTTTAAAAAACACTCCTTAAAATGGCTAGTGTGAGTGTGACTCTGAGACAGAGCACCAATTGGCGTGCTCTCTTTGAATGATTTCCCCCATTGGTGCGAGTACTGAACTGGCTGCCCGCGCCAATGCAAAAAGGGGTGTTTTTAAGGTTTTTCACAAGGAGTTGTCTTCAGGGAAATGAAAGTACATGTTTAGGGGAATTTCATGAAAGTGTTTTCAAGTTATGTCACTGCTCATAGGTCACGGAATGAGCCCTCCAATTGTGCGGGATGGGGAATTGCAGGGACGGTGACAAATTTCTGTGTAACAGATGCCCCCTAAAGCATGAGGCCCAAGAGAGAGAGAGGGGTGAAATGCTTTACGAGAACGTGTCCAACTAAAAACACCGCCGTCGAAAAACCTGCATAGAGAAGTACAACTGATATCTCAAATACATGATATATACATGGTATGGGCACAGCCATCCATAACAGAATATGTAATAATCCAAATCTGAGGCATGGACGCAGCCATCAAGTGAGGATCAGTAAATAGACTCAGGTATGGTCGTAGCCATCCAATCAGTGAGTCATGTAACTAATCATAATAATCCACAAAATCACAGCCTGGATTATAACAAGAAGAATCCAGGGTCTTGCGCTCCATCTTGACCCGAAAAAAGTACAATTTCAAGCATGCGAATAAATGAGCTAAAGTCGAACATGCAAGAACATCGCCTGATTACCAGCCAATGATGAAAGTTGTTAACAGACGTGAGAGGTACCACCAATAATGACAATGGCCCTCAAGGTACTACAGGTACAATCTACGGCATATGAATCAATGAGCTGGCGTCAAACACCCATAGAATCATTCGATTGGAGGCCAATAATGAAAACCTCACGTCGAATGCGAAGAGCCTGCCATTGAGGCATGCAAGCTCCAAGGTACCAGAAGGGAGTCTCTAGATCAGCTTCCTAGATAATGAGCTGAAGTCGACAGGAAGCGACCTTGATCGAAGGTGGGCCATAGTTTTTCCCACATCATCGACACAAGACAGAGGAACATAATGTCTTTTTGAATCACGATCAAATGAGAATCAAAGGAAAGTTTAAATCTGCAAAGGTCAACTTCTCTTGAACATATCGGCAGCACGACAGTGGATTTGGCAGTATTTGAAATCAAAATATCAAGGGTCACGATGACAAGGCAAAGAGAAGATGAGAGGTCAAAAGGGATCACCCAAACCCACGGAGGCAAGTGGAAAAAATGAGATGAGATATCCCCAACCCGACACGAATGCAGACAAGTGCCATGTTCAAGAGCGACATACTACCATCACGACAATGATGTTGGTTCCATTTTCCCCACCATTTCTGGCGAGTACCTCTTTATTTTTACACAAGCTTGAAGAGGATACCATATGCTTGCTATATAAGTCCATCCTAGTACATTTAACGAGCCCTAGGAAGGAGGAACTCGAATATCGTCATTTCGACTAAATCCAATGTCATCAGGGTTTAACGAGTCTGACAAAGGAAGAACTCGACGTCTTTTCATGTTTAGAGAGTTTTAAAAGACAGTGGAAAAGTAAACTCCAATGGTTCCTTTTCGTAAATAGTTTCTCAGATCCGAAAAGGTAGA
Source organism: Pinus albicaulis (assembly GCA_034641835.2). Lineage (NCBI taxonomy): Eukaryota > Viridiplantae > Streptophyta > Pinopsida > Pinales > Pinaceae > Pinus > Pinus albicaulis. The sequence continues at coordinate 1,568,376,614 of CM076579.1, read as the reverse complement.
AAACTTTGTCTGAGAAAACCTCCTAGTTGCAATAGGCTAGGGTATTCCTTTTTCATAAATAATCTATCCCAGCCCGAAAAAGGGGTAAATGTATACTGGGTAGATTTCGTTTCATGGCCACTTTAATGAGATCGAAACGACAAGGGACTCAGCAATATTTTCATGTTTAGAGAGTCAGAAAAGAGCTGAAAGATGACTCCTCCTGGAGGAACGAGTGGTATAAAGGGAAGCAACTGGTTCTAGTAATGATGGAACTGCTCAAAACATGATAAAAGTCAAGAGGCTGGCTAACAAATACCACTCATCGCAGCGGTTCCTCAGGAACAGGTAAAACAACCAAGTGAAGGCATATGATCGGCCAAGCAAATAGTGACGATGGAATGAGAAAACCAAGGCTCATCTAGCAAAACAGGCTGATAAAATGGAAATCACAAGAGGTAAAATGGGAAAGGTTTCATTTTTTCACAAGCTTGAAATCATGAAACTTTGCTTGAAGTTGGTTTCATTTTTACACAAGCTTGAAACAAAGATAAACTATTCTTGAAAATTTTCGCATGCCCCCAGCATGGTGAGTCAATTCGAGGTACATGCCCCCCAAGCTTCAGTCCATATGAAAGGCAGATGGAGTGAAGGTTCAAATTACGAGACCAAGAGAGAGACTCGACTGGGATTTTACAAGAACTTATCAAAGACTTGAATTGAACAGGAAACTGTTTCATTGTTTTAACGAGGTTGACACATTAAAAGAACTATCCTCAGAACACCTTGTTTCATGGTTTAATGAGCTTGGCACAAGACAAGGAAATCTGCTCTGACAACCTTGTTTTATTTTTTAAGGAGCTTGACACAAGACCAGGAACTCTACTCCAACGACCTTGTTTCATTTTTTAAGGAGCTTGACACAAGGAAACAAACCATGCTTTGACCAGCTTGTTTCATTTTTTAAGGAGCTTGACACAAGAAAACGAACTGTGCTCCGACAACCTCATCATAATGAAAAAGAATTCATCGCTTCCAAGAGTTCCACTCCTGATGGAAGGAAAACATCCTAGAAGTCAGGACCCAATGCCCCCAGCACCTGATGCACAACATCACTATCACTGAGTACAGGCACGGGGTAGGTAGCCACATAGTTGACCTGCGGTGGGGCAGATACAACGGGTGGGTAAAAACCAGGAATGGATGATGGCAGTCCAGCTACCACATCAAGACCAAAAAACAAAAGTTGATCAATGGTCACGATCCGTCCTTCATGCGGAAAACAAACCACACGAAAAAGGGAGGAGACAAGCGCTCCCATGGCATAGGTGTAATCTTTCCCCAAAATCAGATTGAAATCCAAAGGGCCTGGAACAACCATCATGTCCATATGGACAGTTTTACCTCCCAAATTAACAGATAACCTTGGAAGGATCCCTAAGGGTTGATTCGTTCTTCTGTTAAATGCCAACAGATTCTGCGTAACAGGCACAAGCGGCGGTGAACTGAAAGCTTTCCAAGTAGTGGAAGACAGAATACTAACAGACGCGCCTTCGTCTATAATGGTGTTGGGTACAACCAAACCAAAGGCCTGTACTGTGATCTTTAAAGGCACATAAGACAGAAGGCGGTATCCCGTAAATCGACTCCAATCAAAGGAAGCGACCAAACTACTTGGAGGGGCTACCATCGAACCGAGATGGTCTTCCCCTAGTGTTACGGAAGAAGAAGGAGCATCCTCCATGACCTCCATCTCGAAGGTGGGAGGGGAATCCTCCAGGACCTCCATCACATGAGGCGGAGGAGCAACTTCTTGAGGTATGGGGACAGGAGAATATTTCTCCAAATCCGAGGAATCTGAAGAAACCAGAAGAACATGAGGGGGATGAGATCCACTCTCGACAGAAAAGACCTGGTGCACCGTAGACGGGGCCAACTCAACTGATCCCACGACCAATGGTTGTTCGGGAACGGATTCCTGAATTTGAATTTCCAGGGGAGCGGGATTGACCAAGGATGACTCTTGACCAATCGTAGGATCAACTAGCGGAGGACTCAAAGAAATCCGTTTATAACCACCCAGGAGGCATGGTGTAGAAATGGTTGTGTTGTCCAAGACTCTTTTGGCTTCATCCATATATGGACAAAGGTGAATGGTGTGGTGCCCTTCACACAACCTACAGGTATTGGTGATCTTACCCTATTTCTTAGGAGCCTTACCAGCACTAGTTGAAGACGTGCCCCCAACCTGACTCCCAGAAGTCAAAGGCAACGACGGACGACCGTTGGACCATTCTTCAAGCACCTTGGGAATGCCAGGGTAGTCTCGAAGAAGATGGTCCCCCGTACACAACATTCAAGGGAACTTGAATTTCCACGGAGGGTTGGGAGGTTTATCAAGAGGAGATGTTTCGGAAGCAATAGCTACAGCCTTAGCCTCTCTCTTATCAGACTTCTTCTTCTTTGTCTTCTTCTTCTTCTTCTTAGCCACCTGGTTACTCGAATCCAAACTTTCACCAAGCGAAGTAGAGGAGGAGGACGCAGAAACAGGCGAAGAAGGGGAGAGGTCCACCTTGGGATCAACATGATGTTGTTCAGGTGGAGGAACTGATTGACTAGTAGCCGAGACATTCGGGGCGACAGAGGTTGAAAACAACCAAACGGGCAACCGAACAGTTAACCCAGGAAGGGACAACGTTGCCATATAAGGAGCGCCAACATTTCCAAAAGGAGGAAAATGACTAGGATTCCCATCGGAGGGGATTCCTTAATTGGTGAACTCTGGAAAGTTGCCAACAAAACTCAAAACCACACATGTGATGAAAAATAACCAAGGCACACAATCAAATAGCCAACAAGCAAAATCTAACAGGGCGTGTGATCGCGGGTGATTTATTTTACCACATTGAAACTTAGAAACTTCACCATTTCATGTTTTAAGAGTCAAGAAATGGATGAAAGGTGACCCTATCTCTTTCAGTTTTGAAGCAAGTGTGAAAGGAAAAGCGCTTGGTGATATTTTCAAATTTAAAGAGTTAGATCATATCAAAATGACTACTCAGGAATACTAGGCAAGGGTGTACCAAATAACCGTGAACTGCAATATACACCTTGGTTTCAAAATGAAGGAGAAATCAACCAAGGATTTAACGTATGTGCAGGCAATCTCCCCGAATGTTGTGTCCGGTGTATCACGAGTATAGGGCGGCAGACTTGGCTTCCTATGGATAAAGGATAGAAACCTAGTGGGGTCTCCCTTTATATACGCGATGGTACAGGGAGCACAAGTCCGTACTAGTGCTGTCTAAAGCCAAGAGGCGAACGAAAACTACTAGGTTTAAAGACGCCGGAACATGTCTCTAGCCTAGACCACTAAATGTTGCATTAATGTTTCAATGCTGGCTTAGTGTAAATTGAATAAATTTTAATGTTTATCTTCAATTACGTTTCAGTTTTCAGGCCCTAGCAAGTGTTATGTCTCGAAATCTCCTATATGCAGCTATATGAGAAAAGAAAACTTTTCAATTCGATGAATGCTATCTAGTTAAGGGAAGAGTTTCAAACAATGATGCAACAAACAACAACACTGTAAACGAAAATTTTCCAAACTAGATGACTTTCACTATCCAAAAGTAATTTCAAACATTCAACGATGCGAATAATGCAATGTAATCTATGCAAAATCCTCTTTTTTTCTGAAAAATATGCAATTGTAACCTACGCACAATTTCCTTTCTTTTCAAATGATAAGAATGCACTCAATGCATTTTTCGATGAAATGAGAATCTACTTAATGCATGCTTTTAATGAAAGAGAATGCACTCAAAGCGACTTTTAGCTTTTAATCATTAAACAATGTGATCTAAGTTCAATGATAAATCTCAAAAAACACTTTTCAATGCAATGTGATCTAATGTATGAAAATAAAACTTTGAAACGAAAACTAAAAGAATGCAAAACTCCTTAATGAAGGATGAATGCAAAAGAGATGTAAAAAAACACTAAGAATGCAATTGTTGTTTCAAACACTTTGTCACGAAATCCCTCAAAAGGCGACAAGACATATGAGGTCAAACACAAAGAGGACTTCCAAAGCAAGAGATAAAAACAAGGCATTCATTCCCTTTTACATCAAAAAATCATAGAAATAAGACATTTCAAACAATGAGCAATGTAATCTATGCTCATATAGTGAAAAGACTGGAAGGGAAAGACACACTAGTGAAGGATTTAGGGAAAAAATCTCAATTTTCACACACCCTGAAATTGGCCCGACTTTGTCATTGACAACTAGTGCCAACTGGCGCGACTTGCTCATTGAAAACTAGCGCCAATGGCTAATTGGCGCAGGTTTCTAACTGAAAACAAGCACCAACGCCTGAAAATGAAAAAAACAAAGAATTTCTCCCAACCAAGACCAGACTCACCACTTCAAGTAGAATCTCCAAGACTCAAATGAACCATGTAATCTAGGCTCAAAGCGAGACAAATCGGAATTCGAATGAAGAAGAAGCCAATCACTCAAATAATGCAATGAAACGATAGACAACCACCAAATGAGTGCAGAGAAGCAATCACAAAGTTGACTGAACAGAAAGCAACCAAAAACTCCCAAGGGAGGCTCGACACACAAGAGCACCTAGATGCCCTAGGGCTAGAATGTGAAATCGATGGAAACGGGCAAACAACCAAAGGAAGAAGGTCACAGCCAGTCAAACAAGGCTCCAGAACACTCAAGCAGTTGAAAAAACAAGACCAAACACACTGATCAGGCTCAGGAAGCTCAGAACAGAGCAAACCCTAGTACCTCACAGGATTGGCGCGACTGTGAGGCTGAAACTAGCACCAGTAACGAATTGGCGTGGGTAATACACTAGCAACCTGCGCCAATGGGCGCAAATGTCAGGCTGTAAAGCGCGCCAGTCAAGTTTGCTAAGGAAAAATAAAAACCAAGCAATCCAAGAAGCAGACCAGTGATGGTAAAGCTCAAACCAAAAACCAAACTCACAAAAAGAGCCAGCCAAAAGAGCCGATCAAGCAAGCAGAACCGAGAAACAACCGAAAAGATAAGACAATACTCCAAATGTTCAGTTCATAAACTAAACCAGAGATTGACTGAAGCAGCTTTGATCTACTTCGCTAATATAGATAAATAGCATTTTGAAGGCTATCTGGCTAACTTCAGGCTCCGTCTGTAGCTTACAAAAACATAACAACAACAAGCTAGACGATCCCCAGTGGAGTTTCCAAATTGTTGTAGAGGTAAATCCCCTCTGCGGACAGAGGCGATCCCTACTAGCCCAGATCGGGTCTAGCAACAATCGTTCACGCTATAGTGCAGGTCCCTAATTGCAAATAAACCAACTAGCGATGAAGGCTTACCTAGAATCCAACGCTGTCGCTTGTAGAGAAAGTAGCGCTCCCATTCCTTAGCTCTGGCAGATCACAATCCTCACGATCTCCATGATCGGACACCTGCACATGCAAGAAACAAAACAAACGCAAGCATAAAATCCAGTGCATACAACTATATGTCAGTCAGAGAAGACATAACTCATGATCATCATCAAGAACAAGAGTGGAACCATAACCAATAGTCGCTTATCATTGATTATTAAAAGAAGAATAGACCCATAGCTCGATCTTTACAAGATCTACAAGATTCTCCTTGAGGAAAAGATGAATTAGCGAGGGCGTGTCTCGAAAGAGCCTTTCGAGGATGGGACAAACCTCTCTCTTCGGATGTCTCGACGATAATCTCGTTGCTTGGATTTGGCCTTAAGGGAATGAATCAAGGCTCTTGCAGCATAAGGCTCTGATGGCTCTTGGGAACTTCAAGACTAGCTTGCAAAGGGAATGAGCAAGCTTTTATAGATGGAGGAAGGGGAGTTGGGATCCCTATAATCATGGGATTGGCCCTATCATCAAGGAAGCTTCCATGAGAGGTGGCAAACCACTTCCTCTACATGGAGATCCAGAGCCAAACCACCCAACTCAAATTAGATACTAGTTTATGGATTGGTTAGGACTAAACTTCCGCCATTTATTTTTTAAAAACACTCCTTAAAATGGCTGGCGCGAGTGCGACTCTGAGACAGAGTGCCAATTGGCGTGCCCTCTTTGAATGATTTCCCCCATTGGCGCGGGTACTGAACTGGCTGCCCGCGCCAATGCAAAAATGGGTGTTTTTAGGGTTTTTCACAAGGAGTTGTCTTCAGGGCAATGAAAGTACATGTTTAGGGGAATGTCATGAAAGTGTTTTCAAGTTATGTCACTGCTCACAGGTCATGGAATGAGCCCTCCAATTGTGCGGGATGGGGAATTGCAGGGACAGTGACAAATTGCTATGTAACAGTTTTTATTTATGTTTTTTCTACCAAGTATATTCCATCATGCCCTCATTCTTTCACTCCTTCATTCATTCTTCACTCTCATCAACTCATTCCCTAATTCCCATATTCCAAAAACTCCCTAAACCCTACTCACATCCCTAAAACTCTTACTCCCATCCCTAAACTCTATTCACACATAAATTTTTAAACCCTCTTCCATACACTCTACCTATTTCATTCCTCCACCATATTTTCACACTTTTATCCACAAAAATATCGATGTACAACCACATTTTTCAAAAACCAAAGGAAAACAATGGAAAGAGATAGTGATCATGGGTATGAGCAAGAGATTGAGCTGATCGTGAAACTTGGCTTGAAAGGAAAAACTTGCACTTGGGAAAGGATGCTAGAGAAGGCAAACAATGAGAAAACTATGTTGAGGCACATGGCATACCATTACTTGGCAAAAAACAAAAGTTGCAAGGCAAGAATCAGGAACTTGAAGGCTAAGTTGAAGAAGGCATCAAGGAGGAAAAAAGTGTAACATAAACTTCATATCTTGGCCAAGGATTCCTTGGCTCAACACAGCACTTAATGGAGGACATTCAGCCCAAATTTCAAAAAAATTGGGACATTTTTTGTATTTTTGGCCTAAAACACAGGTTTTTCTACCCAACACGTCGCGCCACCTGACACGCGCTTTTGATAGAGGACTCTTTTTTATGCAAACTTAGAATTTTTGGATTTTTCACGGAAAAATATGCATTCCTACCTATGGCCAAGAAATTTTGACAGGTTTTGGGCTTCCAAAAGGGTCAAAAACACCCCAAAAATGACCTTTCTGCCCCTTTTTTGACACACAAGAAGCAGTGTTGGGAGAAATCAGTTTTGGAGGGGCAAATGAAGGCCAAATTTAGAAATTCCACTTGTGTTGGAAAGTAGATAAGTAGAACTTTCCAAAAATAAAATTTGGAGCAAATTTGAACACCAGGAAGGCCTCCAAAGTCAACTACAAACTGGTATGATGCATAGGGAAATCAGGTGCAGCGCATTGGAGGATTTTGCTCATTTTTGACCCAGAAACTCCGTTTTTCACCTAGTTTTTGACAGTTTGAGTTTAATACTTCTAAATTTCAAACTCATGATGTAATTTAAATGTAATTTTATGGATATTGATGTAATTTTGTTAAATTTTAACTCATGGAGGTATATTCATCCATCAAAAGGCAATTTGCAACTGAATGAATCAGTTTCCTAGTTTTTAGAGGCAAGCTGTTCCACTGCCTACTTTCTAGTTCTCAGTTTAGATTTTGTTGGAACAGCTCTTAAAATTATGAGCTTGACCCCTAGAGGTTGGGATTAGTTATTTTTTGTATATATCTTGTGATTTTTTAGTCATTAGCAGAGGTTGGACTTTTGGGAATGTTTTGAGCATCATAGTACATTCATCTCTGCATTTTGGCAAAGGAATATACCAGGGTTTGCAGCACTCTAGGGGATTCATGTGGCATTTTGCTTTGATAGTGTATTTCTCTCTGTAAATGTAAGTTTACTGGTGTTTTATGTATGCCATTTTCTCTCTTATTTCTTCTTAACTAAAACAAACAAGGATAAAGGTAGAATCTATTGAAATTGCAGTGTTCTGCCTAGGGTTTGTTTAGTTATTTATGTTTTCAGTTGTTTGAAGAGGATCCCTGAAGGTTTATTGCCCTCTTCAACTCCTCACCTATCTAAATCTCTCCGTTTCATTTAAATTGAAGTGTCAAATCAATTTCCTACCTTGCCCCATTGAGATCTCTGTAGAACTGAGCCTCATTCCCCAGACCCAAAATCTGCCTTTCCATTTTGAGCCAACAAAACATTCTTAAATTCAATAAAACTATTTTGCACACATACCTAGCCGAAAATCAGTCTTCATATCAAGTCATCTCAAGCCTCATTGATTATTTTTGCTGAGATTGACAAGGAGAGAGCGCTCTCCCGATCTAGTAGGGCTAGCTACCAGGTTAAGCGTGGTTTGATGTTACCCTAGATTCTGCCTTTCTCAGCCTGAGGTAGATTTAGGCTATAACACTATGAATGTAGTTATATGTTTATCTCGAATGTTTTCTTATCCTTGAAAGTGAAATCTTTGATGAAATAAAGTGTTCCTCAACTCTTAGATTTCATCTTTTAAAGTTTACCTTGAGATTGTTATTTGCTGAAGTGTAATTTCTAGAATTCATGGTTAACCCTGCCTATAAAAATCCTTCATGTTCAGATAATGTTTTAAGTAACTTTGTTGAGAAGTACACATAATTAAGGATTCTTAATTTCCCTTAGTTCTGCTTTTCATTCTAAAACCTTAATTTTCATTTCATTTCACTCGAAAGACTTTGTTAATCCAACAGCCAAGTTAGATTTTCCCTTTGACACTCCTGATTCATCTAAAAACTTGTTACCATTTCCATTTGACTCCATTTCCCAAAGACTTAGATATTTCCCTTTCCTATCTATGCTTCCTAGAACATCATGTCCCATCAAACAAACAAACAAACTCATGCTTAATAACTAGCCTAAAATCAACCTTTTACAAGCAATCAAGCTATATCCATACAAAATATATTGAGAGATCCCTCTCTAAGACTAGGAGGGCTAGATCCTAGAGCACTAAAGACTGGTTTTTGTGTTGCCTTGTCATTTAGTATGCTAATATACTAAATCACAGGATCCCAACACTTCCTCTCTTCCTCTTTAAAGTCCCTTTTCAGTAGGGTGAGGATTTTCCACCTCCATCTACTTAGACACAAAATTCTGTCCTCCATTTGCCAACTTCTCCATCTTTAGCCTTGATTCATGAAAAAATTTAGAATATGCTTCTCCACTCTACAGTTTGAAATCACACGGTATGGGTCATAAGCCCATTTTCCCTCCAATGACAAATGCAAGACAGTCAATATTTTGTGAACAAATTCCATGGCATGTCTGGTGTTTACAATGAATGTCCCTACTGTCCTAGGTAGTTTAAACATATGACCTTTCTTCACTGGAACAAAATGGACCTATTCAACATTAAGACTTTTCCTGATGAACTCCAAGGAAAACAATCTCATGGGAACAAATATAGGCAATCTAAAAGGCTATATGTCAGCTCCAAATAATCTAATTTCAGTATGTTCCTCATGAGAAAACCAATCTCCATATATCACATATTTACTCAACTTCAAAAATTAATGAGCTTTAGGCAATAATATTGGTGCAGACACTCCATTTAAAATTGAGTATACAACGGGAAGGAAAGAGGAGGTAGATTGAAACAATCCTTCATTTCCCACCTCCTTTCTCACTAGGTCTGTCCAAAAGACCACTGACTGCTTGATAATATTTACATCAAAAATACTCAACCCCATCTGAGTAAATCTATCCACATTATAGTAAAGAAATAAATATGTGACCAAAGAAGGAAACCTGAAACTGCGAGTGATTGAAAAACTCATAAAATGATTATTGATAACATTATCTAGATATGTGGGAATATCCAAAATTACTCTAGGCTTCATCATTAAAGAAAACATTCCTAGAATTGACTTATCTACCAACATGGCATCTTCTCTCCCTAGGACTTAGGACAAAATTTGAAAAATTGGTCGTACATATTCAACAAAGGTACTCAAAGGAAAAAATTTTGACTCCAAGGAAAATTTTGCCTTTTCATACAGGAGATAAAATACAATTTGGGTAAATTTAGGCCCTAACAATTCTTGAAAATATGAAGAGAGGGATTCATTAGTGAAATACACATAAGACTCTACAGAGGGGTAACAAAAATATTGCCTTATCAATTGAGTTGACCCTTGGCAAAAATTCCCTCCCCCCCAATTGGTTCATGACAAAGCATTTATTAGGGTACATGGTAGAAACTAACCAATGGATAAACTGTGGAAACATGTAGGTATGTGGAACAAACACTAACATGACTCCAAACTTAATGAAAGCATAGTAAATCTGGGATCTTTCTTGGTTTAGAACAACATGTTGATAAAAGGGAGGGTGGTCTACTGTGTAGACAATGTCCACAATATATGTTTCTTTTTCCATTAGTGGGATATGATTGGAAGACACAACAATGACAACTTTCTTGATTATTTTGAATAATTGTACGAGAATAGTTAAATAGGTTAACTGGTTGTGTCAAAGTGGCTGCTAATTTGGACATTGGTACGAGAATTGGAAGAATTTAATATCTTGGGAGGTAGAAGTGGATGCAAATGAGGACAAAAATCTATTTTGTAGCGAAATAAAATGAATGGGCAGGAGAAAAACATATGGAAACGAATTAAATGATGAAGTGATTGAAAGAAAGTTGGGAGTGATGTGGAAGGTGATGTGGAAGGTGACATGGAAGGTGACTTGGCTTGCTTGCTATCGTTGTGGGTTCCACTAGCTATCATCATTGCAGGTGGAATTCACAGTATGGGCTCAATCACAGGGTAGTGCCTTCATAGATGATCTGGGCCACACATTCTAGTCAATTGACAGGGGTCAAAGATTCTAGCGGAGGCACCCCACTGGTTAACCTACGACTACTTTGTGACTCCGCTCACACTCCATCGAGGGAAGACTTTTCAAATGGCGATATCCAAGAAGTGAAGTGTTCATCCTTTAACCCAACTCGCCAAAGGTGGTATCCCTATCTGACACATAACTTCAAATACTGTGTAGTGCTGCTTTTTTCAAAATTTCATTTTGTGCATATATATATATATATATATAAATTTTCAAAGTACATAATATCCTATGTACAACATACAAGAAATTTAAAACTAGCCACAACATCTGGCTCCACCTGGGGATAGTGTTTCTCTGGAAAGGAACACTAAGAACTGTAGATCAGTGCCTTCACCTTGGTCATGGATTCAAAAAGTGACTTACACATTGCAATGAGTTACTCATCGACCTATGTACAATGATAAAACCAATATATACAATGATGCAATGAAACTTCAGTGCTGGAAATAATTTTTCAGGTAGTACCCATTCACTGGTAATGGCATCATTTCACCATCCAAAATTTCCAAGTCAAAAGTGTTATTGGTTTTAGATTTAGTAATATTTAAGGGACCATACCAAAATGGATTAAATTTCCCATGATTACCTTTATATTCTCCTCTAACATCCCATCTTAAAGCAATATCACCTAGCTAGAAAAGAACATCTTTGGATTTTCAGTCAAAAAATGTTTTCATCTCCTCTTGATAGCTAATTAGATTTTCACTGACATTATCTCTAGTTTCATTCAAATCCACCAACCTATTCATTCTTATTATTATAGGAATTGGTTCTTCCTGTAAATCTGAATCAATGCTACCACATGCTTAATCATTTGACTAGGGAGAAATGCTGCAGTACCATACACCAACTCAGGTGGTGACTTTCCAGTTGATCTTCGAGTAGTTAATCGACTTGGCCAGAGAGAAAAATTAGATTTTGAATCCTAATCTTTCTTATTATATGCTATTGTATTTTTCAAAATCCTTACCAATGTATTATTTGAAGATTCTTCTAACCCATTCCCTTGAGGATGGTAAGAAGTTGTATGTGATAAAATAACATTGTATTTATGGAAACAATCAATCAGTTTGGTAGATTTAAACACTTGGGAATTACCAGTTACTAACTTCTTTGGACAACCAAATCTATTGAAAATATTTTCTTCATCACCACCAAGTCATTTGCCTTTCTTGTTGGCACTACTTCAACCTACTTTGTAAAGTAATTTGTCCCTATTAGAATCCACTTGCATTGACCACTAGATTGTGGGTTAATTTCTCCAACAAAATATAGTACCCATTGTCTGAAAGGCTCTTCTATAAAAAAATGAGTTAAAGGAAGTGGAGACAACTTCTTCTTCTCAGCAAAAGTTTGGCACTTTTGGAAATTCTTCACTGATTTATAAACATCTGAAAATAAATAAGGCCAGTAGAAACCATATTTCAAAATTTTATGAGCTGTAATCTTCCAACTATAATGACCTCCACATAGGCTAGCATGGTATCCTTTGATTATCTCAACAACTTCTCCCTCTGTCAAACAAAGTACTAAGATACCTGTTAGCTCCCTGTAATCAGCAAGATTGGAAAAATTCCAACTGCAGGGAGAACATCATTTCAACCACTTTGGGATTCTAGGATCTAGCCCTCCTGAATCCGGAGAGGGATCTCTCCAATAAGGTGCAAAGATTGGATTTGTCTTTGAAGCTCAGGTAATGATGTTAGGCTAGTTATGAAGGCTGATGGTTTGTTTTGTTTTTGGATGGTTGAGCATGATTATTGGTTGAGAGGAAAGTCCTAAAAGGAAAGAGTTTCAAAGGTGTGAAGATGCAGGCAATCAAAACAAGCTTTGGCTAAAAAGATAGATATAACGCTGGTTTTTAGTCCATTGGGCTATGGAGTCATAATAGGGCTTTTAATTGTGCAAAAATTCAAGAGTGATCCAAGGGGAAAGTCATCTATATCACAAGATCTTTTGAGATAAATTTATGGAATGGAAACAATAAAGTGTTAGAGTAGTGGAAACTGATAATAATTTCAACAAGGATTTATAGTCAGTCCAAACAAGAAAAAGCCTTTAAGCAACTATTTAAAACCAACCAAAGGGCAAGGCTCACCATAAACCTCTTTGGACAAGCTTGTATTAAAGATAACTAAAGAGACAAAAAATCCATTAATCTGCATAATTACCTTCAGAAAGGATGAAAAACACTTAAGAGAAACAAAATGAAACTTAAGATCAGATAAGGTACTTTTAAACCTAGTCTTCTTTCAGCAAACACTTAGGGAAACTTTCAGAATATACCTTTGGAGCAAGAAGCTAGAAAACATGGCTCACCATCACTTTTCTAGTTCAACTTTAATAAGCAAAAAATGGAAATCACATTCAAGAACAATGTTTAAAGCAAACAGTAGGACGAGGGAACGCCAACATTCCTAACTTCTTAGACTGTATTGAATCATTCTTAAATAAACAAATTGGAGGAAAACATTGAGATAAAGCTTATCAGTCAGAGAAGGGTACTGGTAAACAGTAAATCCTAACTCTTTGTTTGCTATTATTTATCAGAGAATAATGGACAATGTGGCATACATAGAAGGAAAAAACAATAACAAAGAAAGGGGCACTTCACCAGTGATATATACCAGTATCCCAAGAAATAGCTTGTTATTGATGTCAAACCAGTTACAGTCTTCAGGTCCAATGTTTCAGTTCAGCAATCATCTTCACTTCTCAGCCTAACTTATTAGATCACAAACAGAGCTTCAAGAGCCTTTGAACACTATTTACAAATATAAGTTTCGAACACAAGTATATTTCAAAGTTCTGCAACCAACAATTCCTCATCTTCTACAGAAGTATTTATAGAAGAATGAGGAGGTGGGATCTGATAAAAGATCTCCTGGGTCAATTAATATAGACTAATGACTTCTCAGCCTTTAAGAGTCTCGATGAAGAATTTTACATATGTTTATATGTATTAATTGTTTTAAATTAAATATTAAGCTCGGTGGGAGCTTTTGTTGACCTTTGAGGCTTCGTGTCATGCTATAGTAACTATGCAGATATTTTTATCATTAAATTCCTTCAGAAAAATTAACTTTTTGGTTGCGTTGAGGCTAATATCTTCTTTCTGATCAATAACTTTAGCCTTTGTCGAATGCTTGTGGCTACAGGTGGCACTGTGGTATCTGGGAGGAATAAATTTGCCTCTGTTTTGGTGGTGGAGGCCTTGTTGTCTGATAGATCTTTTGATTTTATTTTATTGTGTTTAATTTGGAAGATTAGGCTTTTGATAATCAATCTTAGCCATAATCCCCACAAATCTGTCTTCAATCTTCTGTTCTGTCATGTTTAAATCTTCGACACTGATACTCTTTGATTTGTGATTGTATTCACTGTATCTTGTTGATGTGCAGTGCTGCACAGGGCTCACAAGGCATCAATGCCCATGAAGCATCGACGAGATGTGGAGTTCAAACCCTGCGAATGGTTTCCTTTGATGAATCAAAGGCACAGGAGACATCTTTCCCAGACTTCGGCCTTTCTTTAATCATAATAGATAAACCATTAAATACCTACAAAATACAAAAATTATTAAAAAATCCTGCGATTTGTGGGTAAAATTCTTCAGAGGGCATGGGGAGAAGCATGGCCATTGGATGGTATCATCCAATGGTTGGGATTGATTTAGAAGAGTTTGAAAAGAAGAGCAGAGGGAGAAAAAGTCAGAACCATTGATCACGCTGAGATCAATGATGGGGATCAGTCGGGGAAACATAAAGTGGAAAGGTCGTTTTATAATAAAATGGGGGGAAAATGCAGAGAAAAAGGTTTAAAACCTTAGCTTTGGAGGAAAAATGGTTAAAAATTGAGTCAAGAGTTCGGGACGATCGTGGGCCGTCAGATGAGATTGGCCCATGAGATCAACGGTGGAGATCACACGTTGAATATCCCTTGGTGGCGGTGGAGGGAGATATGTAAGGCCTTATCAGATCTCGGCCATTGATCTGCAGAGATCAATGTTGGGAGTTGCATGCGACAAAACAGAATAGAAATGGGGGAAAGGTGGTTTCGGGGGGAAAACAACTATTTTCGCGCGACGAAAGGGCGGGGAAGTGGTTTTACCTTTTGGAACACGATATGTGTTCTTTCCCGACATGTGGCATTAGAAAATCACTTACATCACATAATTTTTAAGAATTATCTTTCATGCTCGAAATTGTGCGACTTGTGATGTGGGCTATTGGATCAAGGGTCTTTAGATCTGACGGTGGAGGATGAGCACGATATGTGACAGATGCGCAGGCGGTAAGAAGGTGGGTGGTTTTATTCTAGGCCATCAGATCAAGGATGAACGGTCGAGATCAAACGTGGGAGGAGACAGGACCCACAGGGGTCGGGCTCGGTGGGTTAAATGTGAGCCGTTGGATATGAAAGATCAATGGTGGAGATTGATCTGAGGTTTAAAAAGAAATAACACAAAGCAGAGAATTGGGTTAATGAGGGCCATTGATCTGCAGAGATTGAATGGTCGGGATTTAGCCTAAAAATTATAGGCAGGGGGGTGCATGAATTTAAACCAAGATCGGGAAATGCGATCTGGACCGTCCGATTTGGACATGTGGATGATCCAGATGCAATCGGAGGCAAATGCATCGGCAGGGTAGAGAATTTGGAGTGCGATGGAGTGATTGAGCACTAGCCGTTGATCCAAAGATCAGATCAACGATGGGGAGTGAATCTGAGGTATGGCCAATCGGGGGGACAAAAAAATGCACCCAATGAAAATTGCGATGCGATGTAGCATGGATCATTGATTTATTTCAGATCAATGACAGATATTGTTTTCAAAAGAGAACCAGTGAAAACCCTTTATAATGTATGAAAACCTAAAAAAATTAATAAAACAAAGGTTTAATGCTTCGGGGGTGGGATATATATATGAAATGGTTGGCGCCCGTCTGTGGGGCCGTGGGTTTATATGAAGAGCCATAGGCCCAAGGCTTTTATAATAAAGGGCCAATCGCATCGGAAGGTCAGGCCCGGTCTTTCAATCTAACCATTTTGAAATCTTTGCGATGCGATTGGCACCTTGGGACTTAAAATCTTGGTCCCAGGTGTAGGCTATATGGAATGAAAACTGGAGGGGGCGGAGTTTTAATATAGCGGCTCAATCACATCGGAACTTTTGATGCGGTCTTTCAATCTAACCATTTTTTATTTAAAAAACATAACTCCGGCGTGTTTTAGACCAAACTTTGGAAAAGTGGGTTTTACATCTTTAATAAATAAAAATATTAATCGGAGATGGTTTATACAATGGTCTGGGGTTTATATACATAGGCCAATCGGCATTGGAGGTTTCAAGGTTCACACACAAAGACTTGCGATTGCTCGGAAGTTCTGATGCAATAAGCACTCGATGGGTTTAGCGCCTGGTTCTTAGGGCGCGGACATGTGTGGGGAAGTGGTTAGGACTTAGCCCAAGGGGGCTTAAGTCTGTAATACAAAAAGGCATTTTTTATGGATTTTAAATGGTTTTCAAAAGGATTTGAGGGTTTCGGCAGAGTTCAAAAAGGAGTTTTAAACTCTGCAAAGGAGATTTATGAAGGGGGAAGTGGAACAAAGGGAAAATAGAGGAATTTTATGAGGAAAAAGAGGAGGCAAAATGAAGGTTAGTTTTGAGGTGGAGGGAAAAGAAAACTGAATTTTTGCAGCAGTCTTTCTCTTGTGGAATCAGCAGAATTTCTGATTTCTAAATGGAAACAACAGTGATTGAAACAAGGGCATGATGTCTTCAAGAGTCTTCAAGAGATAACACTTTTTAGCAGTAAAATTTGTTCCTTGAAGACTCCAAAAATGTTTTAGCCACCATTTGATATGAAAATTTTTATAGGTGGCTAATAGTGGCTCCACTTGGAGATGGTGCCTTCTTGAAGGCATCAAGAACTTCAGACTTGCATTCTCTGGGACGCTGATTAGTGCCTCATCCATTGGGCTATGGGGGATGACCTGTGCCTCATCCATTTGATTCTCTGGGGACTGACCTGTGCCTCATCCAATGGGTTGCCTTTCTTTACTTGAATGATATTCTTTTGGTCTAAAATCATATTATCAGCCATGGAAAACAATGGAACTTCATCAATATAAGCTTTCTTCCTACCCAATCCTACTAATCTAACATTTTTTCTTCATTAGAGTGCACTTGGATTGGCAAACTCTTTACAACATTTTATTCTTTTGAAAGAAAAAATCTAATCTAATTCTACTCCTTATTTCTCCCTAAACTTAGATTAGACAGTTGAGTTCAGATGCTTCTCTACCTAATCTACTAATCCGTTAGGATTAAACAGTCTAACAGATTGTTATTTCTCTAAATTCTACAACAAAAATTTAAAATCAGTCAAGTCAAGTTTAAGCTGTTTGACTTGTTGTGATCTATGGCATGAAAAAAAAGTTGCACATAGATATTATTTTGCAGAAATTTAAATCAAAATGAAAGGCTTAAGATCTGAAAGTTGAAGAACTTCCTTCACCTTTTTACAGCACCGTTTTGACTCTTGTTTGAGCTATTTCTTTCTTTGTTTCCCTGGTTCATATTTTGAGCTAATTAGAACCAGTTTTTCCTCTGTTTTGACTCAAAAATTTAAACAGATTTGAGTTATTCTCTTTGGAAACTTAGGTTCAGATTTTGAGCATGTTTGAACCTTTAATTTCTATCCTAATCTATCTACTAATAAGCCAAGATTAAATAGTTTGGAAAATCGAATTCACTATCCTATCGGCAGAAAATTTAAAGATAATTAGTCAAGATTAGGCTGTATGGCTAATTAGAAGTGTGTTTTTTCAGGAGTGGCATTTAAGCTTGCACACTTTCAGATTTGTTTCTCTTTTTTGGTATGGGGCTATACCTTTCTTGTTTTTACAATCTGCCCTCTTTTCTCTTTTCTATTGTTTTTGGTATTTTTTTTTTTCATTTTTTCTTCAAAACAGAAATCAATCACTAACTAAATGCTCAAAGGCTGAGCTTTATTGACATTCCTATCTAACCTATTTTAACTTAGAATATTTACATTATCATATGACACAAAAATGCCAATGTAACCAGTTGAGTAGTGTCCAGAAGAAAAAGAAATGCTGGCTATTGGTCAGAAGTAAACATATCACATTTTGAAGATTATTCTTCAAAACCAAGGCTATCACAGGAGGTGACAACTTTTCATGTCTCTAGCTCTTGCAAAGGATAACTGCTTGATAATTTGAGCCAGTTGGGATTTCCACACACTCGTCCAAAGGATCAACAAAGAAAGGATGAATATTCTCCTCCATTTGGTCCTCCATGTCTAGTAGGTTGTCTGCTTCCAAGACTTCAGCTTTGAGGACTATGTCTTTAGTATGTCCCTTGGAAGCATCATCATACTTAACCTGCACAATAGCAAACAATGAAATATCTTCTTTCTTTAAATATATGCTTGCTTCTGATATAAGTTCAGGTTATTTGAATGAAAAATTGACATTAGTGAAGGGAGAAGTCTCTTCTTGAAAAGATGATATATCCATAGTAGGATAGTCTTGTATTTGTTTTTCTCCTTCATCTCCCTCATCATCTGAACTAGAGGATTCATCATATTTGGCAGTTTTTTCCTCTTGTAACCCTAATATGACTGGATTTAGTGGCTTGAACTCTGTGAAGAGGTTATTGTATTCTTCATTACTTTTCTCTTCACCCTTTGAGTTGAAAGGCTGCTGATTTCCAATTCTATGAAAGCCATTTATGATAGATCGAAATGGATTTTTTTGGATTTCAAGCTGATGATGGTGAAACTCATAACACCAATCGAACGTTGGTTTCCCTGCATGATTATTTTCTGCTTGAAACTCATCATCATCATCAGACTGATTAAAATTTGGAAAATTTTCAGAATAAACAATTTCATCAGTCAAACATATTGGGTTATTAGTTTGCTCTTCTTTTCGTTGATCTACATGTTTGTTTTTTGTATCAAGACAACCAAATGGAGCAGGTGGATGAGTGGAAGTATTTGGTTCAAATGAAGGTTTGGAGGTTGGTATCCTATTCAATACTAAATCAATCTCTTCCTCAGTTAGAAGAGAAGGAGTTTTCTTTTTTCCTAGAACAGAGGTACATGAATCCTCCTTGTATTGTATTGGTTGATCTTGAGGCTTGATGTCATCTTGAGCCTCTTCTAGGGGAACTTCACTTGTGCTTGCAGGAAAAATTTGAGGATTTTCTATTGTTTCCTGATCTTCTTGTGTTTCAGAAAATTCCTCATGATAGTTATGATACTCAGTTTGTACATCGAGTTCATGAGTTATTTTCTCCTTGCTATCAGGATGTCATTGTTGTTGTATAAACTGTACTAAGTTATAACACAAGGGAAGATTTTCTATATGTGTTGGTGTCTCCTCAATTTCAAGTTTCATGTTTTCCAAATGGCTACTTATCTCCTCGAAGCACTGCTCACTATTATTATTTGTGTTTCAGTCATGAAGATCTCTTATCAGCATTGTACAAGACATAGGAAGGCAATTTAAACTTGGTTGACAACCTTCTTCATTGCTTTCTTCATAAGTTTTCTCATCATCTTCTATAAAGTTTTGATCATAATACATGTCTTGGTCACAATCTTGATCTTGAGGTGATTGGGCTTGTGTTTGATCAAGA
This sequence comes from Pinus albicaulis, assembly GCA_034641835.2. Classification (NCBI taxonomy): domain Eukaryota; kingdom Viridiplantae; phylum Streptophyta; class Pinopsida; order Pinales; family Pinaceae; genus Pinus; species Pinus albicaulis. The sequence continues at coordinate 1,568,357,081 of CM076579.1, read as the reverse complement.
GAAACTGTTGCTCGCTCGATATCATCAACATTCATATTAGCCATCAACCTATCCATTCTCTTTCCAAGCATGTACATCATCTTTTCCATCATGATTTCTTGTTTATTTTCTTTATAATCTTGTTGATCATACATGTCTCGTTGGGTTAGAGTTTGAGTTTGATTATGGAAAGGTATATGTTGCTCTAGATTTCTAGCATTAAAATTAGTCATAAACCTATCCATCCTTCTTCCAAGCATGTACATCAATTTCTCCATCATGAACATATGTTTGTCTTCTGGGCCTGTATCTAAATCCATGTTTATAAGTCAGAAAAGAGGTCACTGTGTCTGGTCAATTAGTTCTAGGTCTTCTACCAGTGGAGTCATTTGGTCTTTTGGGAGTTTCAGAGTGTGGAGTCGCCAGGTGGAAGTTTTTTTAACTCCTAAGGAGGTAAAAGTTTTAATGGTCCACCACCAATGTTTATTGAATACCAATTTGAAATATTTTTGGGTTTTCTGAGCTATTTTTTCAGTCCTATTGGTTGTTTAAGAGTATGCTAAATCTGCTTCAAAACCTAGCTATGGTTATGAGACAAAGACAGTGTACTCTTATGGCTAAGCCAACTGATTTTTCAAGGTTAGATAAACTCTTATGAGAACCCTAGGGTTTGCCTAGTTTGTCACTGATTCAAACAAGTTTTATCATGATTACCACTGCTTGGTAGTGCTTGAAAAGGATGCTTTTAACTCACGATGTTTGTATGAAATTTTAAGGGGAACCAGAGATTTTGGGTTCAGTCCCCAGCGGAGTCGCCATAAATGTTAGCTCCCTGTAATCAGCAAGATTGGAAAAAGTCCAAATGTATGGAGAACATCATTTCAACCACTTTTGGATTCTAGGATCCAGCCCTCCTGAATCCGGAGAGGGATCTCTCCAATAAGGTGCAAAGATTGGATTTGTCTTTGAAGCTCGAGTAATGATATTAGGCTAGTTATGAAGGTCGAGGGTTTATTTTGTTTTTGGATGGTTGAGCATGATTATTGAATTTGGGAAGAAAATCTGCAAGAAAGAAGTTCGAGGTGGCAAGTTGCAAACAACCAAAACAAGATTTGTATTTCAAAAAAGTAGTCTACTTTTGATTTTTTAATTAACGTTAGGCTGCTAAATTAATAAGGCTTTTAATTATACGACAATTCCAAGAGTGATCCAAGGGGAAAGTCATCTATATCACAAGATCATTGAGATTAAAATGATGGAATGGAAACAATAAAAGTGTTGGAGGGGTGGAAACAGATAATGATTTCAACTAGGATTCATAGTCTGTCCAAACAAGAAAAGCCTTTTAAGAAACTGTTTAAAACCAACCAAAGGGTAGGGCTCACCATAAACCTCTTTGGACAAGCTCGTAATAAAGATGACTCAAGAGACAAACAATCCAGTAATCCGAATAATTACCTTCAGAAAGGATGAAAAAACACATAAGGGAAACAAAATGCAACTTAAGATCAAATAAGGTACTTTTAAACCTATTCTGCTTTCAGCAAACACTTAGGGAAACTTTCAAAATGGCCTTTGGAGAATAGAAGCTAGAAAACAGGGCTCACCATCACTTTTCTAGTCTAACTTTAATAAACGAAACAATGTAAATCACATTCAGGAGCAATGTTTAAAGAAAAATTAAGACGAACGTGACATTCTATTTGTAGGCGTAACAGATCATTTAACAAATAAACAAATTGGAGGAAAACATTGAGATAAAGCTTATCAGTCAGAGAAGGGTACTGGTAAACAGTAAATCCTAACTCTATGCTTGCTATTCTTTATCAAATAATAATGGACAATGTGGCATACATATAAGGAAACAAAAATAACAAAGAAAGGGGCACTTCACTAGTGATATAGACCAGGATCCCAAGAAACAACTTGTTATTGATGTCAAACCAGTTACAGTCTTCAGGTCCAATGTTTTAGTTCAGCAATCATCTTCACTTCTTAGCCTAAATTATTAGATCACAAACAGAGCTTCAAAAGCCTTTGAACACATAGAAGTTTCAAACACAAGTATATTTCAAAGTTCTGCAACCAACAATTCCTCATATTCTACAGAAGTATTTATAGAAGAATGAGGAGGTGGGATCTGATAAAAGATCTCTTGGGTCAATTAATACAGACTAATGACTTCTCTGCCTTTAAGGGGCTTGATGAAGAAGTTTACAGATGTTTATCTATATTAATTGTTTTACATTAAATATTAAGCTTGGTGGGGGATTTTGTTGACCTTTGAGGCTCTGTGTCATGCTATAGTAACTCTGCAGATATTTTTATCATTAAATTCCTTCAGTAGAATTAACTTTTTGGCTACATTGAGGCTAATATCTTCTTTCTGATCAATAACTTTGGCCTCTATCGAATGCTTGTGGCTACAGGTGGCATTGTGGTAGCTGGGAGGAATAAATTTACCTCTGTTGTGGTGGTGGAGGCCTTGCTGTCTGATAGATCTTTTGATTTTCTTTTATTTTGTTCAATTTGGAGGATTAGGCTTTTGATAATCAATCTAGCCATAATCCCCACAAATATGTCTTCAATCTTTTATTCTGCCATGTTTAAATCTTCAACACTGATACTCTTTGATTTGTGATTTTATTCTATGTATCTTGTTGATGTGCAGTGTTGCGCAAGGCTCACAAGGCATCAATGCCCATGAAGCATTGACGAGACGTGGAGTTCAAACCCTGCGAATGGTTTCATTTGATGAATAAAAGGCATGGGAAACATCTTTCTCGGCCTTTGGCCTTTCTTTAATCATAATAGATAAACCATTAAATACCTACAAAATAAAAAAATTATTAAAAAATCCTGTGATTTGTGGGTAAACTACTTCAAAGGGCGTGGGGACAAGCATGGCCATTGGATGGTATCATCCAACAGTTGGGATTGATTTAGAGGAGTTTGAAAAGAAGAGCAGAGGGAGAAAAATTCAGAACCGTTGATCGCGCTGAGATCAATGATGGGGATCAATCAGGGAAACATAAAGTGGAAAGGTCGTTTTATAATAAAACGGGGGGAAAATGCAGAGGAAAAGGTTTAAAACCTTAGCTCTAGAGGAAAAAAGGTTAAAAATTGAGTCGGGAGTTCGGGATGATCATGGGCCGTCAAATGAGATCGGCCCACGAGATCAACAGTGGAGATCACACGTTGAATATCCCTTGGTGGGGGTGGAGGGCGATATGTAAGGCCTGATCAGATATGGGCCGTTGATCTGTAGAGATCAATGGTGGGAGTTGCATGCGACAAAACATAATAGAAATGGGGGAAAGGTGGTTTTGGGGGGAAAATAAATGTTTTCGCGCGACGAAAGGGCGGGGAAGTGGTTTTACCTTTTGGAACGCGATATGTGTTCCTGCCCGACACGTGGTGTTATAAAACCACTTACATCGCGTAATTTTTAAGAATTATCTTTTGTGCTCGAAATTGCGCGACTTGTGGTGTGCGCCATTGGATCAAGGGTCTTAGATCTGACGATGGAGGATGAGCACAATATGTGACAGATGCGCAAGTGGTAAGAAGGTGGGTTGTTTTATTCCGGGCCGTCGGATAAAGGATGAACAATTGAGATCAAACGTGGGAGAAGATAGGACCCACAGGGGTCAGGATTGGCGAGTTAAACGTAATCTGTTGGATATGAAAGATCAATGGTGGAGATTGATCTGAGGTTTAAACAGAAACAACACAAATCGGAGAATTGGGTTAATGAGGGTCGTTGATCTGCAGAGATTGAACGATCGAGATTTGGCCTAAACATTATAGGCGGGGGGGCGCATGAATTTATACCAAGATCAGGAAATGCGATCTGGACACATGGATGGTCTAGATGCAATCGAAGGCAAATGCATCGATGGGGTAGAGAATTTGGAGTGCGATGGAGCGATTGAGTGCTAGTCGTTGATCCGAATATCAGATCAACGGTGGGGAGTGAATCCGAGGGATGTCCAATCGGGGGGGGACAAACAAATGCACCCAATGAATATTGCGATGCAATGTAGCACAGATCATTGATCAGTTTTAGATCAATGACAGATATTGTTTTCAAAAGCGAACCGGCGAAAACCCTTTATAATGTATGAAAACCCAAAAAAATTAATAAAACAAAGGTTTAATGCTTCAGGGGCGGGATATGTATAGGAAATGGTTGGCGCTTGTCTGTGGGGCCGTGGGTTTATACGAAATAGGCCCGAGGCTTTTATAATAAAGGGCCAATTGCATCGGAAGGTCGGGCCCGGTCTTTCAATCTAACCATTTTTAAATCTTTGCGATGCGATTGGTGCCTCGGACTTAAACTCTTGGTCTCGGGTGTAGGCTATATGGAATGAAAAGTGGAGGGGGCGGATTTTTAATATAGGGACTCAATCGCATCGGAACTTTTGATGCGGTTTTTCAATCTACCCATTTTTTATTTAAAAAACATAACTCCGACGCGTTTTAGACCAAAATTTGGAAAAGTGGGTTTTACGTCTTTAATAAAGAAAAATATTAATCGGAGATGGCTTATACAATAGTCTGGGGTTTATATACATAGGCCAATTAGCATCGGAGGTTTCAAGGTTCACACACAAAAATACTTGCGATCGCTCGGAAGTTCTGATGCGATAAGCACTCGATGGGTTTAGCGCCTAGTTCTTACGACGCAAACATGTGTGGGGAAGTGGTTAGGACTTAGCCCAAGGGGGCTTAAGTCTGTAATACAAAAAGGCATCTTTTATGGATTTTAAATGGTTTTCAAAAGGATTTGTGGGTTTCAGCAGAGTTCAAAAAGGAGTTTTAAACTCTGCAAAGGATATTTATGAAGGGGGAAATGGAACAAGGGAAAATAGAGGAATTTTATGAGGAAAAAGGGGAGGAAAAACGAAGGTTAGTTTTGAGGTGGAGGGAAAAGAAAAATGGATTTTTGCAGCAGTCTTTCTCTTGTGGAATTAGCAGAATTTCTGATTTCTAAATGGAAACAGTAGTGATTGAAACAAGGGCATGATGTCTTCAAGAGTCTTCAAGAGATAACACTTTTTAGCAGTAAAATTTGTTCCTTGAAGACTCCAAAAATGTTTTAGCCACCATTTGATATGAAAAATTTTACAGGTGGCTAACAATAGCCACATGATCTCTCCAATATAACTTCCCATCTACAATCACATACTTATGAGCTTTTATTTTCAGAGCCCTGTATTTAGTTCTATTAATGGTAGGAGGACAACAAAGAAAACACAAGTAATTCATAATATCTTTATACCATTCAGAACACAAGAATTTATATTGAATTTTATCACCTAATTCAAAATTTTTTTGTTTTCCAACATCTTCTTTCTCTTCAACTTCATCAAACAAATTAATCCCCAAAGCTTGAAAATTTGTTTTTGTCAGAATTTTAGCCAAACCTTGACCCTTCAATTTTTTTGGTTTTTTTCTAATCATATTCCTATATCATGGATATTGACTTACATCTTTTACCTTTACATCACTCTAAACCAAAACATCCTTAACAACAGTATTTGGCACATATGCAACCACCTCAGACTGAAGAACATAAACTCTGAAAGCTTTGAGGTATTTTACAAAGGCATAAGCCTGCTTCTCCATAATATTATATTTCAACTCTGCATCTCTCGACACTTTACTAAAAAAAGCTATAGGTTGTTTTCTCAGCTCCTCATTCTTCTCCAAAAGTACAACTACAATAATACAGTCAGAAGAAAAAGAAAAAATTTGAAAATCATTTTCATAATTAGGACTTATCAACACTAGAGCTTCTTTCAAAGATACTTTAATTCCTGAAAAGAAATCCCTTACAGATGAAGTCCATTTCACTTCTGCCTCTTTCTTCAACACATCAGTGATTTCTTTGACAATTTCAACATAATTTGGAATTAACCTCATGAGGAAGTTAATTCTTCCTAGAAAACTCTAAATCTCTTTCTTGTTTCTTAGCAAAGGTATCTTACTTATTTCTTCCACCCTCGCAGGGTCTATCTTCACTCCTAATTTTGAAACAATATGTCCTAATAACTTTCCCTTTGTCAATGCAAAGTGTTATTTCATTGGGTTTAAATATAAACCATACCTCCTACACTTCTCAAAGGTTTGTTGTAGTTGTTCCAAATGTTCTTCATTTGATTTTGAAAAGACAGTTATATCATCTAGATAAATCACCACAAGCTTATCTATTTCGCCTACAAATGTTATATCCATAGCTCTCTATAATGTGGCACCAACATTCATCAATCTAAAAGGAATTTTTGCATACATGAATGTGCCCCAAGGCATTGTAAATGTTGTTTTCTTTTGATTCTCCTTCTCTACTGAAATCTGATTGTAGCCAGAGAAGCCATCAATCATGGAAAATCTATATGAACCTGTTACCTTTTGCAAAATGTGGTCCATCTCGAGCAAAGGATAATTATCCTTCAAAGATGTCCTCTTAAAATTCTTGAAATCCACACATAACCTCTTTTCACCATTATTTTCCTTACTGGTACAAGATTTTCCACCCAATCTGTATACCTTGAAGGAACAATTATGTTAGCCTATAACAATTTCTTAAATTCTTTCTCAATTGAAGGCAACAACAAGGGATTGATCTGCCTTAGATTTTGTTTAAAATCTTTGACTCCTAGATTCAATGGGATTTTGTGCTTGATGATATTAGTGTCATATGTCTTCAAGTATTCATATGACCATGAAAAATAATAATAAAACTTCTTAAACATGCTTATATATCTTTGTTTAAAATTTTAAGGAACATATTTAAATATTCTCAGCATCTTGGGTTGTTTATACGTACCCAAATTGCAATCTTCTAAATCCTCTTCAAGGTATGCTTTCTTTGGATTCTTAGCAACATCATGAACATTAAATAAATTTTCCAGAGGTACCGATCCTTTTGGTATTATATTATCCGACTTGTAAAATATTCTGATTACCAATTGAATCTTTAAAAGAAAATTCTCCCTCCTACTGCTTTCCAACATCTTCATCTTGGTCAATTTCTAAATCAGAAAATTCTCCTATCATCTCCAAAAAATCCTTAATCTGTTCTTCATCTTCAAAAACCTGCCAATGCTTCACATTATCAAGAATCAAAGGCCCGTGTCTGATTTATACTTCATATCTCAACCTTGGATTTAGAGGGGGTTTAAAAGTGATGGCTGCAACTGATAGAGAATCTGCCAGCATGTTCCCCTCCCTAGGGACAAATTTCATATTAAAAGAAAGGAAGAAACCTCCACTGAATCCCACACCTCATTCCTATAAGTTCTTAATATTGGATGTCTTGCCTGATAATTCTTTTTAATATGTTTGACTACTAGTTCAGAATCTCCAGAAAAAGATATATTTTGTACTCCTAATTGTTTGGCAGTTTTCTACCCAAGAATCAGAGCTTCATATTCTGAGATATTGTTTGTAGAATAAAATTCTAATTTATATGAAAAAGGAATTAAATGATATTTTGGAGTGATTAAAATAATACTTTTTCCAGTACCATCTTTCGAAAAAATCACCATCAAAATACAATTTCCAGACTCCATTTTTTGTCAGCTCTTTATTCTCAACTGCTAAAGGGAGTTGAACTTGAGTATCTTCAGAAATTTCTGCAACTTATTGCAACATGAAACAGGAAAAATAATCTTTTTTCTTGTTGTACATAGGAGAATTACTGGCATTCTCCTCAGTAACTATTTTTACAAACCTAGTTTCTCTATACAATCTTATCTCTTCTCCCCCCAAAACTAGTATTATGGCATAAGTGAAATACAATCTCAAAACACCCCCCAACTTGGCCCCCGAATATTTGGAAAGAAGCATCCCAAAATGATCTAGGATATCTTCCACCACCACATCGATCATAAGGCTCCTGGCTATAATTTTAGCCAATGACAACCATATCTTTAATCAACCCTACACACTTAACCTTTTTTGAATCAAATGAATACAGATCCTTATAAGGTTTGGTGATTTGTAAATTCAACTGATTCATTACAAATAATGGCATCAAATTATGACAAGCTCTCGAATCCAACATACAACTGTGTAACACGAAAGAGCGCACCAATAAAGAAACGTAAAAAGGAGAAGTAGATGAATCCACCTCTTCCACGTGAGGACCAAACATCACTACTAGTATATATTCTTGCAAATTCACAGTGTCTGCCAAATTGTCACCTTGAGAAAGATTAATAAAATATGAAAGTTGATTCTTATACATTGGAGTCTTGACGAACTCAGTTAGGGGAATTGGTATCCTTATCTTCTCCAATTATTTTGTCAAATTAAAAGGATTACTTGGTTTTATTAAATTCCCAGGATCTTCGTTATTCTTGTTCACATGTGAAATTTGTTCAGATGAAACAACATTTTTGTTTAAATTCTCACCTTTTGACTTCCTTTGTGAACTCTTCCCTTTTTGAAAAGTTGTTTTTGTTACTGAATCAACTTGCTTCTTCCCTCTATCAAGATGTTTTGATCGTTGTTGTGGAGTCGCCATCTGTTGAGGTGTTGGATCTTCTAACACCTCATCATTATTCAATGATCTAGATCTCTTCCTTGATCTCAGATCATATTGTTTTTGTAATTAAGCTTGCATATGATCATTCAATTGTTTACAGTATCATTCAATTTCTTTTTTCAGTCAAGAATTCCTCTTCTTCAACATTTACTTGCTCATTATCATCATCTTCTACTTCACCTGCATATAATGTTTATATTTGGTTGTCTTTCTTCTTTGCACTTTCTTCTTCTGCCTCTTCATTTCCATATTCTATATACAAAGGAGGTTGGATTGCATCTTGATATTTCTTTTCCCTTTGCAGGATCTGCAAGGGTTGTTTTCTAAATTGTGGATTGAAATTTCGATTTTGGGCTGGCTGCCCTTGTCTGGGAGGATTTTGTTTTCCAGTTCCAGTTTTACTAATTTATTTAACAAATTTTATATGACCTTAGTCATATCTTCCAATCTTTGGTAATGTGAAACTTCTTCTTTTCTTTTCCCCTTCTCTTGTGCCTGTTGATTTCCTTTAGATTTTCCTGCTGCAGTCAAATTTTCCTCAATATCCAAGGCATTTGTCTGAATTTTATCTAAAGTGGGAGACCTCCTCTCCCTCAAAGTGAAACCAAAGTCTGATTTAAAAGCTCCAGCAAAAACAACCTTTACTCCAACTAGTGGAGGTTTTATTTTTGCTGGAAGGCTATTATATAATTTATTAAACCTTTTAATAAAATTAGTGACATTTTCATCCTGTTTTGTTTTGATAGGATTGAATTCAACTAAGAAATATCCATGATCTTTCTTTTCACCCCATCTCTGAGTGAAGTTGTTCTCCATTTCTTCCCAATTATCAATTGAATTGTCCTAAAGTGTCTTGAACCACTTTCTAGCCTCTCCATCTAAATATTTCACAAATAACCTAAAAATAACAGCAATACTCAACATTAAAATTATCCTCAAAGGCACAAAAAGAATTGTTGAGACTTCTTGAAAATAAGGGAATGTAAAAGAAACTGGCTCAAAAGATTTTTCTTCCAAAGTAGGTTTAGGAAAGATTGAATGAGAGGACAAAGGTTGATCTGGATCTATGCAGGAACGCAACAGAATACACATATAGCCATAGATACAGAGATGCAGTGGAAATAATGCTTCATTTTATTAATAAAAGAATGACTAAAATAAGCTTACAAACATAATGGAAACAAGCTAGGGCACTAGTAGCGTATCTCCGAGAAGAGATGTGGCATACACAGGCCTATGAACTATGTTACATTGAGGCTCGAAGGCCTGTAACACTGTTACTGATGAAATAGGTAACCTGACCTCAAAATGGGAACTCTAGCCCAAGAAGACTCAAAAAACATGAAAAAACACCCCAAAAACAAAAAATGTGTATTCCAGAACGCACTTCGTTTTTTTTTAAGGTCAAATTTCAACATTTTATAAAATTATGGTAAAAACAAAATTGTTTCTTGAAAAAGGGATTGAAAAAACACCCTCAAAACAAAACCAGTTGATGCTGGAATAACAAAAAAAAAATTATGTCATACTTTTGGCATTTTTAAAAATAGAAGTAACATTTTTTTATTTTTAAAATTCAAACATTAAAAGAAAACCTAAAATTTAAGAAAGAAAATAAATTTAAAAAATAAAAACATTTAAAAGCTTAAAATTTAAAAATATATGAAGATAAAAAAAATAAAAATAAAAACAAAATAAAATTTTTAATTCAAACATTAAAAAAAACCTAAAATTTAAGGAAAAAATAAATTTAAAAAAATAAAAAATAAAAAAATTTTAGATTAAAATTTTAAAAAATATAGAAATTAAAAAATAAAAATAAAAACAAAATAAAAATATTAAATTAAAAAAAATAAAAAAATAAAAAACAAGTTCAAAAAAGAAGGAAATTATAAAAAATAAAACATAGAAATTAATTTTAAAAAAAGAAAAAGAAAATGCTTATTAAATTTTAAAAAAAAAAAAATTTAAAACAAAAAATTAAATTTAAGGAAATATATTAAATTTTAATAAATTTAAAAATTTAAAAAAAAAAAAAACATTATTTAAATTAAAAGTAAAAAAATGAAAAATTAATTAAAAGTAAAAAATAAAAATAAAATACAATAAAAATATTAAATTTAAAACAATATATATTAAAAAAACAAATAAATTATAAAAAATAAATTAAATTTAAATTATAAAAAATAAAATATATATATGAACTTAAATTAAAATATGTATATATATCAGATTTTATTAAATTTAAAAAAAAGGGTTAATATTAAAATAACAAATTAAATTTAAAAACAAAAATATTAAATTTTAATAAATAAATGAATAAACAAATAAATTTTGAAAAAAAAAAAACTTTAAAAATCAATTAAAAATGGAAAATTGAAAAATAAATAAATAAATTAATTAATTAAAAACAAATTAATTTAAAAAAATTAAGTTTAATTAAAAAAAAATTCTAATTTTAAATACACAATTTTCATTGAAATATAAAAATATAAAAATTTTATGTAATTAACAAAAAAAAATTAATAAAAAAATAAAACATTTAAAAAACAATATTAAATTCAAATAAATTTAAAAAAAATACAAAATTTATTAAATTTTATTAAATTATATTAAAAAACTAAACATAAAACTTAATAGTAAAGAAAAATGATGAATTTAAAAAAAAATCAATAAAATAAAAAAAAAATGCAAAATTTAATAAAAATTATTAACAAAAAAATAAAAATAAAAAATATTAAAACAAAAAAAATAATAAAATTAAAAAAAAAAAGAGAAAAAAAAAATAACAAAACAAATTATATTTTAAATTAAAAAATTAAATTAAAAAAAAAATTTGAAAAAAAAAAAAAATTTAAATTTAAAAAAAAATCAATTTAAAAAGAAAAGAAAATCAGCGGCGCAGCCGCTTGATCGCCCAGTGGCTGGCCTCCGCCGCTGCCTGGGCGGGAGGCCAGGTGGCACCGCCCCCACCACCACCACCGCCGTTTAATTTTTTTTTTTTCTAATTTTTTTTAATTTGATTTTTTTTTAATTTTTTTTTTTATTTCAAAAAAAATATTTATTTCTTTTTTTTTAATTTAATTTTTTTATTTAAAATATAATTTGTTTTGTTTTGTTTTGTTTTGTTTATTTATTTATTTATTTATTTATTTATTTTTATTTATATTTATATATTTTATTTTATTTTTATTTTTATTTTTATTTTATTTTTTTTAATTTTTAATATTTTTATTTTAATTTGATTTTTAAATTTATTTATTTTTTTCAAAAAATTTAAAATGATTTTTTTTTTTTTTTAAATTCAATTATTATTATTTTTAATATATATTAAATATTATAGATTAATTATTTTTTAAAATTTAAAATTTAAAATTTTTTTATTAATTTTTTTAAATTTTATTTTAATTTAATTGTTTTTTTAATTTTTTAGTTTATTTAGTTTTTCATTTTTAAAATCTATAAATTATTTCATTAAAAAAAAAAAAAAACTAAATTTATGTATATTTGTTTTTTTAATTATTTGCACGTGGTTTTTTTGTTTTTTAATGACAGTTTTTTTTATTTTAATTTTCTTCTTCAATTTTTTTTTTATTTGTAATTTTAATTATTTTTAAATTATTATTATTATTTTTTTTATATGGTTTTTTTTAATAAGTTAGAAAAAAATGTTTTTGATGTTTTTTTTTTTTAATTTTGGTCAATTTTTGTTTTTTATCTTTAAATTATGTGTTTTTTTTTCAAATTTTGCCATTTCCTTTTATATAATTTTCGAATATTTTTGTTTTATTTATTTATTTTTGTTTAAATTTTTTATTTTACGAGCTATTTTTGTTTTCTTTACATTTTTATTGGTTTTTTTAATTGTTTTTATATATTTTTTTTATCTAAGTTTTGTGTTTTATTACCAACATGAAAATCACCACTCTAAAAAAAAAAGGTTGATGCAACATCAATACGTTTCAAAATTAGCATGAAAATCACCGCTCTAAAAAAAAAAAGTTGATGCTGCATCCATACATTTCCAAATTAGCATGAAAATCACTAACATTTTAAAACAAATATTCATACTTCATAAATAAAAATATTAGTGTAAAAAATGTGCACAAAAAAAAAATGGTGATTTTGCATCACCACTTTTCAAAATCGGGTGCTTTTTATGCTACCAAAAAAAAGTAGGCAACATTGCGGTTATCTATTTCATCGGTAACATTGTTCTATTACAAACATAATAGAAACAGATGAGCTAGGGTGCTGGCAGCGTATCCCTGAGAAGAGATGTCATGGCTACCAACCCTTGAACTGTGTTATAGAACTGAAATGATGGGAACAAGTGAGCATGGGTACTGGTAGTGCTTATCTCTGAGAAGAGATGTGTTAGCTCCCAACCCCCTGAACTATGTTAAAATGAGGCACGAAGGCCTATTTATTGTTGAGAAACAATGTAAAACCCAAAAAATCCAAAAACCTAACCCTAAGAGATGAAGAGCCAAAACTGTGGGCCTCGTTTGGGTAAGTTGGTGTTTCAACTTCCAGGGAACGTAACTTTGGCATCCGATCTTTGTTTGACGCGCTTAATAGCTCAATAGAAAGATATATCCGAGGACTACAAATTTTGAGTGAGAAACATGGGTACATTGGTCTATGACCCATGTTGCTCCCTGTTTTCCCAAAAATCGTCGTTTAGGGCCTCAAAACGGCTTTGGAAGTTCAGGACCCAAAAAACTGCTATAAATAGTAAGTTATGCTAAAACTTACAAAATGAAATAACTGGTGGTGGGGGTTCAAATGGAATCGATGGGTGGCCACCAATATCCACTTGAATCATTAAGTCCCCAAAACAGCTCCAGGAGTGAAAGACCCAAAAACCTGCTAGAAATAGTAAGCTGGGTTGAAGCTGAAAAACTGAAAGAATTGATGTCGCGGGTCAAAATGGAATAGGTGGGTGGCCACCGATATCCACCTGGATCATTCCTCCCTACTTAGGAAGCAATGGTCTCCATTGCGTTAAGTTCCTCCATGGGGGGGGAAATTCTGTTGAACTTGGTGCTAGATTTGTCTAGGATGTCGCAGACCTGTTGGCAGACGTGCTAGATGTAGATGTGCCATTGGTGGGCAACCATTGAGGGATCTGGGAAAAATTATCCGTCATCGTGTTCCTCTGTTTCTCAAGGGCATCCTCGAGAAAGATTTTTATAGGATCTCCTTCTCCCTCATCTTTCTTTCCTTCTGCCATGGGGGGTCATTGGGGTTGCGAGGTTGAAATCCTTATACTCTGGCCGCGTTGGGGACATGAAAAGAAAAACAAAGAAAGAGAAGACTGCTCTGATACCACTGATCCAGATTTATGCAAGAACGCAACAGAATACTCATATAGCCATAGATACAAAGATGCAGCGGAAATAATGCTTCATTTTATTAATAAAAGAATGACTGAAATAAGCTTACAAACATAATGGAAACAAGCTAGGGTGTTGGTAGCGTATCTCTGAGAAGAGATGTGGCGTACGAATGCCTCTGAACTATGTTACATTGAGGCTCAAAGACCTATTACAGACATAATAGAAACAGATGAGCTAGGGTATTGGCAGCGTATCGCTGAGAGGAGATGTGATGGCTACCAACCCCTGAATTGTGTTACAGAACTGAAATGATGGGAACAAGCAAGCTAGGGCACTGGTAGTGCTTATCTCTAAGAAGAGATGTTCTGGCTCCTAGCCCCTTGAATTGTGTTACAATGAGGCTTCAAGGCCTATTTATTGTTGAGAAACAATGTACAACCCGAAACGTCCAAAAACCTAACCCTAGGAGATGAAGCGCCAAAACTGTGGGCCATGTTTGGGTAAGTTGGTGTTTCAACTTCCCAGGGACATAACTTTGGCATCCTATCTCCGTTTTATGTGCTTAATAGCTCGTTAGAAATATCTATCCGAGGACTACAACTTTTGAGTGAGCAACATCAGTCGACAACCCATTTTTCTCCCCATTTTCCCAAAAAGTGTCATTTAGGGCCTCAAAACGGTTCCAGAAGTTCAGGACCCGAAAAAATGCTATAAATAGTAAGTTGTGCTGAAACTTACAAAACGAAATAACTGGTGGTGGGGGTTCAAATGGATTTGGTGGGTGGCCACTGATATCCACCTCGATCATTAAGTCCCCAAAATGGCTCCAGGAGTGCAGGACCCGAAAACCTGCTAAAAATAGTAAGCTGAGCTGAAGCTGAAAAACTGAAAGAATTGATGCTGCGGGTCCAAATGGAATAGGTGGGTAGCCACTGATATTCACCTGCATCACAGGTCCCTCTTCCAATAATTGAAGTTTTATGACTACTTCTTCTCAGTGGAAAATTAGATTAGAATTGCTTCCTAGAGCAGAAAGGGTAGGACTGGGAGTAATTAGGGATTTGGATTTCCAAACCCTTCTTGATATTAGTTTTCCTAGGTCATATAATATTTGAAAATTCTGCTGCAAGGTATTTCACCTCGTGTGTGGTCTTCTGGAAGCCAGGTCTACGTTTATTAAAAAGACAACCAAATCACTTTATTTTTTCACCAATCAAAGAAATGATTTCTGAAAAAAAACCCATGGAAAAATAGCTTCGTTTCTTCTTTCCCCGGCATCAATGCCAAAAAAAATTGTTCCTTGGGAGACAATCTCTAGCTATTATGAGGTTAGTGCGCCAGACATTCACCGTCACTTATAATTAAATTTGTTTGTTGTCCCTTCATATGGTAACCCCAAAATTATATATTAACCCCTTTAATCTTTACAGATAACACAACTCTTCAAAGTTCCTTTAAATGATAAATGTGTATGAACATGAGAAGATGAAATGATAGTGAAAAGCATTAAAAATATGTTGTAAATCACATAACCTATTATCTTTGTTTATAAGAAAACGATTGCAAGAAATGACTTCATAATAAAGGAGCACATTAATAAGGAAATTTACTATAACTCACATATATAAATTAGACACCAACAACTTCATTACTTTAGTCCAACAAAAGAAACATACATAATATGGAATAAGAGGAACTCAACACATTCATCAATTGCCGGAAAATTCTCTGAATAGATTTATTAATTTCATAAAGACAAAGTAAAAAATTGGTAAAAATTCTGAGGTTCAAAGTCCAGAACCTCATTTATTCTTTGAAAGAGTATTAAATACATTATTACAAAATGGACAGTTATAGAACTGTCAACTTCCCAAAAAAAATTCTTCGATCATTACAATAAAAAGTAGAAAAATAAAACATCTACAGTAAAACAAAGTAAAGTAAATTTCAAATATCATTGGATCATGAGGTGGCAGCAACTTGAGATCCTGTAATGGAAGAAGTTCCTACGTCTGCCTCATTTTCTTGCAGGGACATCCATTCTTGTCATTTTCTCCACGGGTCTATATTTAGGCTAAGACAATTTGCAAGCCTGAAATGCACCATTCTAAAATCTGTGATCCTGTAATATGAGGGTCTTTCTGAAAACAAATTTTTCATCATCCATAATAGTTGGAAGTATTTATGCAGAAAATTCATGATCGTGGCTCCCTTCAGAATAACAACCTTTTCATGTGTGTTCCAAATTTTACTCTTTGCCTCAACCAACAATGTTTCAAATGTCTCCCAAGGGATAATATTTCCTTGCTAGTCCCAACAGGATGGCAAACTAGCTCTCATTATTTTATCTAACAACACATTGAATATTAAAACTTCTTCTTTGATCTCCTTCAAATTTTTCTCTGTATTCTTCTTGTTTGAATTATTGATGATCATCTTGTTAAACAGCAGCACAAATCGAGTCCTTTCTTCAATCCCGAAATCCTTCAACTCTTGAGTAGTTTTAGAATTAATAAAATCAATTAATCTCTTGGCATATGAGGCCATGTTTTGTAACTTCTCTTTATTGGAAACAATTAAATTTTCCAAGTCCCTCACAATACCATTTTCTTCCCAACAATGATTATTAAATCCCATATGTTCTTAACAACATCAATGTTGTCATTCCAAATAATCTCCCTGACTTGAATAAGGGATAAATTTCCCTTCACTTTCTCCTTTAGCTCTTTGATCTCCTGATAGGCATTTTGATAGTCCTACCTATACTTTTCTAAATTGTCCTTGGTCATATGCAACTCATTCTCTGTAACCCTAAGCACTTTATAAGCTCCTTCCAAAAATCTCTGTGTTTTCTCTAAATAAGTTTCTACCAATCTTAACCCAGTTGAGACTTGAGTTAATTGGGCAATAGGGTCTTTTGAATTAGATGAAATAACTACTGTACAAACATGAGAATCAATTATTTTTTGCAACATCTCACCTATCTCTTTCAGTTTAGCAATTTATTGATCCTTGGCTAGCATAGCTTGAAACAACTACTCTTTCCCTATCTCCACTTGGGCTACTTCAGTAGCCAAAGGATGTTCACCTATTGGAAGCTTCAACTTCTTCTTCAAACTCTGAATTTCAGTATTCAACAGACTGCAATAGTTTCTGAATTTCTGATTTGTCTTCAAGATCAACAACAACTTTAACAATTATTTTATTCAATTCCTCATCCTGTGTGGAATAATCTCTTGAGTTAGATTTTTCTAACTTCAAATGTTTGATCACTTTTCTCAACATGTTTTCGGCTTTAGAAGAAGCTGAAGTGGTCTTATTCAAATCATTAAAAAATAATTGTCCTGTTTGCATATGTAAATTAATATTATTAGGAAGAGGAATTTTCTTAGCATCCACTATTAAATTAACAATTTTGAAAGAAGAAGTAGAAATCACATTCATATCTAAGGGTGAGATAAAACTTGCTTCGTATGATCCTTTTCTAAGTCCATTGTTGTCAATAATCTTGTATGCTTAAGAGAAATTTGAGCTTCTGACTGAGACTCAATGTTTTCTCTTATCCTCATATTTCTTTCTTGAATCTATGAGAAAACTTGCTTAATGTTCGACAGAGAATCATGACTTGAAATCTCTCAAAGAGGAGATGAGGGAGTGAAAGAGATATCTCCTAGCTACAAATAATTTGTAGGAAAATCTGAATATTTTCCATCCTCCATGGACTTTGCTTTCTTGGATTCATTCCCTGTATCAATTTCCAAATCAGTTACTTCCTCTCTTACTCTTTTAGGTCCCTTTTCAGTAGGGCTAGGATTTTCCACCTCCATCTGCTTAGACACGGAATTTTGTCCTCCATTTTCCAACTTCTCCATCTCTGGCCTAGATTCATGAAAATATTCAGAATAGCCATTCTTCACTCTACGGTTTGAAATCACATGGTATGGGTCATAAGCCAATTTTCCCTCTAATGACAAATAAAATTCAAACAACATTTTGTGAGCAACTTCTAGGACCTGTATGGTGTTTACAATGAATGAACCTACTGTCCTAGGTTGTTTAAACATGTGACCTTTATTCAGTGGAAAAAAATGGACCTGGTCAACATTAAGACCTTTCCTGATGAACTCCAAGGCAAACAATCTCATGGAAACAAATACATGAAATTTAAAAGGCTCTATATCAGCTCCAAATAATCTAATTTTAGTATGTTCCCCATGAGAAAACTAATATCCATATCTCACATCTTTACTCAACTTAAAAAATGACTCAGATTTAGGTAATAATCTTGGTGCAGACACTCCATTTAAAATTGAATATACAACAGGAAGGAAAGAGGAGGTAAATTCAAATAGTCCTTCATTTCCCACCTCCTTTATCACAAGGTCTATCCAAAATACCAATAACTTCTTTTTCTTATTTACATCAAAAATATTCAACCCCAGCCGAATAAAGCTATCCACATTATTGTAAAGAAATAAATATGTGACCAAAGAAGGAAACTTGAAACTACCAGTGATTGAAAAACTCATAAACTGATTATTGATAACATTCTCTAGATAAGTGGGAATATCCAAAATTAATCTAGGATTCATCATCAAAGCAAACATTCCTAGAATTGACTTATCTACCAACTTGGCATCTTCTCTCCCTAGATTTTTGGCCAAAATTTGAATAATTGGTCGTACATATTCAACAAACGTACTCAAAGGAAAACTGTCTAACTCCAAGGAGAATTTTTCCTTTTCAGACAGGAGATAAAATAAAATTTGGGTAAATTCATTCCCTGCAAATTTTTGAAAATATGAAGAGAGGGATTCATCAGTGAAAATCACATAAGAATCTGCAAAGGGGTAAAAAAATATTTCCTTATCAATTGAGATGACACCTAGAAACGTTTTTCCCCCAATTGGTTCATGATAAAGCATTTATGAGGGTACATGGTAGAAACTAACCAATGGATAAACTCTAGAAAAATGTAGGTATGTGGAACAAACATTGACATGACTCTAGACTTAATCAAAGCAAAGTAAATTGGGGACCTTTCTTGGTTTAGAACAACATGATGATAAAAGGGAGGGTGATCTACTATGCAGAAAATATCCACAATATCTGTTTCTTTGTCCATTAGTGGGATATGAGTGGAATACCCGCAATGACAGTTTTCTTGATCATTTTGCATAATTTTACGAGAATAGTTACACAGGTTACCTCATTGTGTCGAAATGGCTGCTGATTTGGACACTGGTACAAGATTCGGAAGACTTTAGTAGCTCAGGAGGCAGACATGGATGCAAATTAGGACAAAAATTGATTTTATAGCGAAATAAAATGAATTTGTGAGAGAAAAACATACGAAAACAAATTAAATGATGAAGTGATTGATAGAAAGTTGGGGGTGATGTGGAAGGCGACGTGGAAGGTTACATGGAAGATGACCTAGCTCGCTTGTTGTCATCGTGGGGTCATCTAGTTATCATCACTGCGGGGGGAATCTGCAGTCTGGGCTCAATCACAGGGCAGTGTCCTCGTAGATTATTTGGGCCACACATTCTAGTCAACCTGCAGGGGTCAAAGATTCCAGCAGAGGCACCCCGCCAGTTAACCTATGACTACTTTTTGAGTGCACTCACACTCCATCATGGGTAGAATTTTCAAATAGTGACATCCAAGAAGTGAAGTGTTTTTCCTTTAACCCAACGCACCAAAGGTGGTCCCGCTATCTTGCACATAACTTCAAATACTGCTTAGTGTTTCTTTTTTCAAAATTTCATTTTGTGCATATATATATATATTATTTTCAAACATAATCTCCTATGTAAAACATACAAGAAATTTAAAACTAGCCACAACATCTGGCTCCACCTGGGGATAGTGTTTCTCTGAAAAGGAACACTAATAACTATAGATCAATGACTCTGCCTCAGGCATGGATTCAAAAAGTGACATACAAATTGCAATGAGTTACTCACCGGCCTATGTACAATTATCAAACCAATATATACAATGATACAATGAAACTTTAGTGCTGGAAATAATACTTCAGGTACTGCCCATTCACTGGTAATGGCATCATTTCACCATCCAAATTTTCCAAGAAAAAAGTGTTATTGGTTCTAGATTCATTAATATTGAAGGGACCATACCAAATGTGATAAAATTTCCCATGTTTACCTTTATATTCTCTTCTAACATCTCATCTTAAAACAATATCACCTAGCTAGAAAAGAACATCTTTGGCTTTTCTGTGAAAAATTGTTATCATATTCTCTTGATAGCTAATTAGATTTTCATCGACCTTATCTCTTGTTTCTTTCAACTCCACCAACCTGTTCATTCTTTTGATTATAGGACTTAGTTCTTCCTCTACATCTTGAATCAATGCTACCACAAGCTTAATCATATGACTAGGGAACAATGCTTCAGTACCATACACCAACTCAAATGGTGACTTTCTAGTTGATCTTTAGTAGTTACTCGACTTGCCTAGAGTGCAAAATTCAATTTTGAATCCCAATATTTATTATTCTCTGCTATTTTATTCTTCAAAATACTTAACAATGTATTATTTGAAGATTTTTCTAACCCATTTCTTGATGATGGAAAGCAGTTGAATGTGATAAAATAACATTGTATTTTTGGAAAAAAACAATTAGTTTGGTAGATTTAAACACTTGGGCATTATCAGTTACTAACTTGTTTGGACAATCCAATATACTTAAAATATTTTCTTCAATAAATTTCAACGCCACCAAGTCATTTTCCTTTCTTGTTGGCACTACTTCAACCCACTTTGTAAAGTGATATGTCCCTATCAGAATCCACCTACATTGACCACTTGATGGTGGGTTAATTTCTCTAACAAAATCTAGTCCCCATTGTCTGAAAGGGTCTTCTATAAAAACATGAATTAAAGGAAGTGGAGGCAACTTCTTCTTCACAACAAAAGTTTGGCACTTTTGGAAATTCTAAATTGACTTATAAACATCTGAAAATGAAGAAGGCTTGTAGAAACTAGCTTTCAAAATTTTATGAGCTGTAATCTTCCAACTATAATGACCTCCACACAGGCTATCATGGTATTCTTTGATTATCTCAACAACTTCTCCCTCTATCAGACAAAAACGTAAGATACCCTCATGATCTCTCCAATATAAATTCCCATATACAATTGGATACTTATGAGCTTTTACTTTCAGAGCCTTGTATTTAGTTCTATTCATGGTAGGAGGAAAACAAAGAAAACAAAAGTGATGCACAATATCTTTATACCATTCAGAACACAAGAATTTATATTGAATTTTATCAACCGATTCAGACTTTGTTTGTTTGCCAACATCTTATTTCTCTTCAACTTCAGTTAATAGATTAATCCCCAAAGCTTGAGAATTTGTTTTTGTCATAATTTTAGCCAAACCTTCACCTTTTATCACCTTTTTTGGTTTTATGTCTAAATCATATTCCTGTATCATGGCTATTCACTTACCTCTTTTACCTTCTACATCACTCTAAACCAAAGCATCCTTAACAATAGTATTTGGCACATATACAACCACCTGGGACTGAAGAACATAAAATCTGAAATATTTGAGGGCTTTAACTAAGGCATAAGCCTGCTTCTCCAAAATATTATATTTCAGATATGCATCTCTCAACACTTTCATAAAAAAGGCTATAGGTTGTTCTTTCTTCTCCTCATTCTTCTACAAAAGTACAACTGCAATAGTACAGTCAGAAGCAAAAGAAAAAATATGAAAAGGATTTTTATAATTAGGACTTATCAACACTAAATCTTCTTGCAAAGATACTTTAATTCTTGAAAAGGATTCCCTTGCAGATGAAGTCCATTTCACTTTTGCCCCTTGCTTCAGCACATCAGTGATTTATTTTAAATTTGGAACAAACCTCTCGAGGAAGTTAATTCTTCTCAGAAAACTCTAAATATCTTTCTTGCTTCTTGGAAAAGGCAACTTACTTATTACTTCCACCCTTGCAGGGTCTATCTTCACTCCTTATTTTGAAACAATATGTCCCAATAACATTCCCTCTGTCAAAGAAAAGTGATATTTATTTAGGTGTAAAGATAAACCATACCTCCTACACTTCTCAAATATCTGTTGTAGACGTTCCAAATTTTCTTCAACTGATTTAGAAACTATAGTTATATCATCTAGATAAATCACCACAAGCTTATCCCTTTCTCCTACAAATGTTATATCCATAGCTCTCTGGAATGTGGCGCCATCATTCATCAATCTAAAAGGCATTTTGGTATACATTAATGTTTCCCAAGGCATTGTAAATGTTTTTTTCTTCTGATCCTCCTCTACTAAAATCTGATTCTAGCCAGGGAAGCCATCAATAATGGACAATCTATATAAACTTGTTACTTTTTTCAAAATTTGGTCCATCTTGGGCAAAGGATAATTATCCTTCAAATATGTCCCATTCAAATTCCTTAAATCCACACATAACCTTATTTCACAATTATTTTTCCTTACTGGTAAAAGATTTTCCACCCAATCTGTATACCTTAAAGGAACCATGATTTTAGCATGTAACAATTTTTCAACTTCTTTCTCAATTGAAGTCAATAACAAGGGATTTATCTACCTTAGCTTTTGTTTAAAATATATGAATCTTGGCTTCAAAGGGATTTTTTGTTGGATGATATTAGTGTCATATGTCTTCCAGTCTTCACATGACCATGCAAAAACATCAAAAAAATTCTTAAATAGTGTTACACAGTATTTTGTCACCGTCCCTGCAATCCCCATCCCGAATATTGGAGGACCATTTTAGTGACTTATGTGTATTTTCATACATTTCTATAAGTATCATTGTGTTCCTTGGCATGTCAATAACATTTCCTCTATTGATCATTCCTCAAGTAGACTCTCAAAAAAATTTGATTTTGGGTCAGTGCTGGTAGACAGTTATGGCCTCGTGCCCACAAATAAATTAACATTGGGCCCCACACCCATTGGCACTCTATCGTAGTGTGGCACCCACGCTGAGTTATTTTTGGAAATTTTTTTAAAAATAGAAACAAAGTTTCCATGCCTAACAATTTCGTGAGTGGAGTCATCATGGTTTGTTCGAATGAATAACGTCGAAGTCCTCCCTTTGGCTTCTTGTTTCCTACAATTGTGAAACTCCCCAATGGGATAAGATCTCTCTTCCACCTTATGAGGGATCCCAAACCCCTATCTCTTCTCCTATAAATACTTCCTTCTCACATGGTTTCAACTAGCTGAACAGTCATTACTATAGCTGGTGTGAAGAATAAGGCAGAGATGAATCCATTGTTGAGAGAGAGCTTAGGCCTATTGCCTCACCAAGTCTAGTCCTTGACAAATGCTTGAGACACACTCAACTGAACCTATCGAAGTAGGCTGCAACATCAAGGCATTAAGGTTGTAAACTTATTTTCTCTATTATTAATACATGACTGGTTTTTTAGTTCCAATTTTGTGTTTAATCATATGAAAAATGGTTGATTCTCCTTGACCAATCAAATAGCTATAAATGAAAGTATGTTTTCATATGTTGTCACCGTTCACTTGATCCTTGTGTAGGTACACAGACATTATCATTGAAAGACCACAACGTGCGATGACAAAGATCAGGAGATCATTGCTGCAAGCTACGACAAGAGCATTGGACCAAGGTAGGTCATCTATCCCAACTTGTTTTCCATTTATAAGCTAGGATTTTGAAAGTCCAGCATGTTCCATTGTCGATAGACACCCTAGGGCTAGAGGGATAGCCTCTTTCTGTAGAGGGGATTTTCCTTCTCAACAATTTGGTGACCGTACTCAGGAGCCAGTGTGTTTGTCATCTCTCGTTGTTCATCTAGTATTTTTCTTGTATGTCCGACTTTGGTCGTATTACCACTTTTCTACTTTGTTTTTCTTTTCTAACTGTTTCCAGCCATCTTACTTAGTCTCAGAGTGTTACTTCTGACCTTTTATCAGTGGATTTTTATCCTTTCCATAGCTTTCTAGCTCGACACTACTGTTTCTTGAAAAATTCGCCGATTGGTGCTACTGTTTCTTGAACAGTCGCGCAGATTGGTGCTTGTTTCCTATTTTACAGGTGTGCCTTCCCCTGTTCAATGTGGATTACAGCTGAATAGTCATGCCAAATCCTGTAGGTTTGGATTTGGGCCTCTTCCATGAGTTTTCCAGTTTTTCTTGCCTCTTGATTGGTTTTTCCCTCCTGAATTAGTTCCTTTTAATTTATTTGACTCTCCTATCTTGTTCTTCTCTGTTGATTTCCCCTCATTCGATCAATGTGGGTCATCATCCTAGGGTTTCCAGGTGTCTTGTGCCGTTTTATCGGCCACTTCCTCACTGAGCCTTATGATTTGAGTTTGAGTCAGTCTGGTCTTTTATCTTTTCAGCTTGGTGACTAATTTTTTTATTTTTTCTTTCGATTCTACATGTTTTTGGGTTGTTGAACTGTCATTTTTGTGTATGTTCGACTTCCATCCATCACCCTGAGCATAGATCACATTTTTCACTGAATCGATTTAAAAGTCCTCTTTTTGCTTCAAGGAATGCGTCTCTGTTTTGAGTGTGTTTTACATTCACTTTGGATTGGTATATTTTTTTTTATCATTTCATTTGAGTGACTCAAAACTAGTACTCATTTTCTCTTTTAGTGTAACAGTGCATTTTTTCTTTTCATTCATATAAAAGAAAAAAATTTGCATTCTTTCTCTTGGTTTGAAAATGAAAACGTTCTTTTGAATTAGTAGCTTTTAGTGAACAAGGAAAGATCTTTTCATTTTATGCTTTGGTTGTGTTAGATGCATTAGGAAAAGTTCTTCTTGTATTTGATTGATTGTTGCTTCATTGTGAACTACTACCTTCTCTCAGCTAGCTATTCATTGAATTGAAATGATTTTATTTCACATGTAGTTGTGCATTAGGGATTCTAGATTACATTCGGTAAGGCCTTGAAACTGCAACATTAATTTAAGATCAACTTTAAAATGAACTCAATCAACCTAAGGAAGCATTGAAACTTAACGCTCATATTTAGAGGTCTAGGCTAGTGACATGTTCCAGCGTCGTTAAACCTAGTAGCTGTCTTTCGCCATTTGGAATTAGACAATGCTAGCATGGACTTTGCTCCATGTATCGTCACGTATATAAAGGGAGACCCTCATAGGTTGCAATCCTTTATCCATAGGAAGCCGAGTCTACCACCATGTAACCGTGATACACCGAACACAACATTCGGGGAGACTACCTGCACGTACATTAAGTCCTTGGTCATTTCTATTTCATTTGAGCACCAAGGTGTATATTGCAGCTCACGAGAGCTTGGTACACCCTCTTGATTAGATTTCCTGAGTAGTCACTTTGATCTTTTTGTGAATCCCTAAAATTGAAAATATCATCGAGCACTTATTGTTTCAACTTCATTCAAACTGAAAGTGACTAGAGTCACCTTTTGTACTTTTCTCGACTCTTAAAGCATGAAAAGGCAAATTTTTGTTTCAGTGTCTTAAAATTGACTGCCCATGAAATATTCCTGGTTACAGTTATATTCCTTAGTGATTCTTTAGGGTTGATTCCAATGACAAGGTGTCCAGAGTCCATCAACCAAGGAATCCCCTGAGATGGGAATCCTGGTCCTTTTCCTTCATTCGGAAATGTTTGTGCCCCATTTATGTCAATGTTGTCCCTCCCAAGATTAACCATTGGTCTACCGGTTTGGTTTTTTTCAACCCCTATGGTTTCAAATATACCGAATTTCTCTCAAGCGAGTTCTCCTCTGCCTGAACCATGTCAACCCCATGTTGATCCTAAGGTTGACCCCTCACCCTCTTTTCCTATTTCTTCACCTCGTTCTTCCTCTTCTCTTGGTGAAAGTCTAGATTCTAGTAACTAGGTGGCTAAGAAGAAGAAGAAGAAGTTTAAGAAGCTTAAGAAGAATAAGGGAAATAAGTTAGGGGACAAATGAGAAACTATTGCTACCCATGCTTCTAATATCGAGAAACCTCCCACTCCATCTCATAGAGTCAAATTCCCTTTAAATTTATACAAGGGTGATCATCTTCTTAGAGAGTGCCCTAGTATTCCCAAGGTGTTGTAAGTGTGGTTTGTTAGCCTGATTCTTCCTTCATCATCAACCTATGGGCATCATGCTAATGATGAGCCTTCAGCTAGATATAATGAGACTAGTAAGAAACATGGTAAGATCAAATTTCCCTATAGGTTTTGTGAAGGGAACTGTTAGAGTCGGTCCTTACAGCCCTCCGTCAGAGATCATTTTGCTTTTTGCATATCATTTTTAGGTGTCTCGCTCATTCTACTTTGTTGCATTTCGCTAGGGGCATGCCATTGACTGACGAGAGGGTCTGGAAATCTTGCATTTCCTCATGCTTGTACCTGCAGGGCTGATTAAAATACCTCAAAAATCACTGAAGTTCAGGTCGCGTCATTCATGGTCATAAATGATTATTTTTGTCTACAAGAGTCTTTAGTCCTAGAGTCTAGGGTTTTCAGTCTTTTGATACATGTAATAAAAGCCCTCAGGCCATGAGGATTGGTTTCGAAAAGGTTCCTATTTCATATTTTTATTCTCAAAAACATTTGAAGACATTTCTAGTCCAAAACTCTGTTTTGAACTAGAAACTGTCAATTTTATTTTGTAATAATTTTGTATTTGTTTCACCATAAAAAGTTCAAAGCAAGCTTCTGGTCTTTGCCGAAGCCAAAATTCCAAAATCCCTGCAAAAACAACCAAGTTTCATCAGTCCAAGACTCAGAAAAAACAGTGAAAAACCAAAGACAGAATTGCATTAAATGACAAAGTGCCAAGATTGCCAAACATTACAAAGCGGGTTATGGAGAAAATTAAAATCAAATCTGATTCTTGTGAGATATTTTCCAACCTATATAAAGCATTGAAGACAAATCATTTTCACAAATTTCCAAAGCAAAATCGATTTTGGAGGGTTGGAGAGCAAAAAACTCGTTTTCAGAGCCGTGGAGTTGAAGTGGAAGTGCACGGGGCGCATACAAGTGGCGCGCGACGCACATACACCAGTTGAGCGAGAGACCGAACTCATGCATGTTAACATTCATCTGGAAAAGTTGTTGGCAAAGGCCAATAGAGACAAGGACATGCTCCGTCACATCAAAGGTCATTATTGGGCTTGCATGCACGTCTGCAAAGCAAAAATGAAGATTCTGAAGAGGAGGTTGAGCAGATCACTAAAACGGAGGAAGAGGCCTGATCCACTCTGGATTTTGGCCGAAGCTTCATTGGCTGAGAATGATACATGATGGAGGGTCTTCGCTCCGAATTTGAGCAAATTTGGAGAAGTTTTTGTCATTTTGGAAAATTTTGGTCTCAAAACAGGTTTTTCAGCCCAACGCGTAGCGCATCACGACGCGCGCTTATGATTGGGACACTTGCTGGAGGAAAAATTTGTATTTTTGGATTTTTCATGGTAAGTTATGCATTCTCAGAAATGGCCGAAGCATTTCACCAAGTTCTGGATGATCAAAAGGGCCAAAAACATCATGAAAATCACCTTTCTGCCACCTTTTGCACCAGCAGGAAGTACTTGTGGGAAAATGAAGTTTTGGAGGGGAAAATGAGCTCCAAATTGGGACATTCCACTTGGTTTAGATAGCAGACATCTAGGGCTTTCCAAAAAGATATCATGAGCTTTATTTTGATGCCGGGAAGTACCCCAAAAGCAGGCTGAAAGGTGCGCGACACATAGAGCTCAGGCGCGCGGCGCATAGAGAAAATTGGTCAATTTTTCATTTTCCAGCTCAGGATTTCGGTCAGTTGGACCAGTTTTGATTGTGGATGTAATTTTTTAGTTATCTTGATGTAATTTTGTGGTTTTAATGTAGTTTTGATTCACTTTTACCTATTCTAGATGATTCACTCCCAAAAAAGTGAAAATCAAGTGAAAGAATCAGTTTCCTTCCTTTTAGAGGCAAGTTGTTTGGTTGCCTAGATTCTAGCTCCTTGTTTAGAATTAGTTGAAACTGCTCCTAGAAGGAGGAATTCGACCCCTAGAGGCATGGGAAGGGGTTATGATGGTCTATATGATGTAATTTCTGAGACACTATCAGGGTTGGACTCTTGGGAAAAGTTTGGCACACTATTTT
Organism: Pinus albicaulis; assembly: GCA_034641835.2. Classification (NCBI taxonomy): domain Eukaryota; kingdom Viridiplantae; phylum Streptophyta; class Pinopsida; order Pinales; family Pinaceae; genus Pinus; species Pinus albicaulis. The sequence continues at coordinate 1,568,329,062 of CM076579.1, read as the reverse complement.
ACATATTTTTCACATTTTGGCTAAGGAAAGATCAGAGGTTTTGCAGCACCTGTTGGGATTCTTGTGGCTTTCAGTTTTGATGGTGTGTTCTCTCAGTTATTTGTAAGTTATTTAATGTTTAATGTATGCCATTCCCTTCTTTTTCTTCTGAAACTAAATGAATGAGTAAATGAGGTTGAATCCATTGTTTCCAGTGCTCTGCCTTTAAATTTGTTTAGTTTTACATGTTTTCGCCTGTTTGGAGAGGATTCCTGTTCTCCCTTGCCCTCTTCAGCTCCTTGTCATTCTGATCCATCCATAAACCTAATCAAAAAGCATCAAGACTACTGCCTACCTTGCCCCAACTCGAATTCTGCAAAGATCTGGCCTCATCCCCGAGCCCAAAATTGTTTTTCCCATTTTTCCAACGAAAACCCAAAAATTTAAAACAAACCTGCCTATCTATTTACTAGCCTAAAATCAATACTCATTATAAGTCATCTCAGCCCCTTTGAAGACCTTTTGCCGAGATAGACCCGGAGAGAGCCCTCTCCTGTCCTCGTAGGGCTAGCTACGAGGCTGAGCGTGGTTTGATGTTGCCTTGAGTTTTACCTTATTTCAGCCTAAGGTAGATTTGAGCGCTAACATAGTGGCGACCATACTGGGGAATAAAATCTCAATGGTTTGCTTGTTGATGTGTTTGTTTCATGAGTCTTAGACGGAGTCTGAAGTCACGCCAGGTAGCTTTCGAAACGCTTTTGCCATGCATAAGCGGAAGTAGATAAACGCTGCTTCAGTCGATCTCCGGTTAGCTTGTGAATGCAGCGCTTGATTTGCAAATTACCCCAGTATACTTATTCGTTCTAGACTTTTGGATGATTGAGTCTAGAAGTCGATAGGCTGAAAATAATCTATTGTGTCCTTTGAATTTTTCTTGAATAGATCAATACACTGGCTTCAAAAAGGCATACCAGATCAAATCCTGATCCAAATCCGCCTCCAGTATATGAAAACCTCAACCTAATCCCAAGAATTTTCCGTCGAGAAGTTCCCATTATTCCTTTGGTCAAATCTCACTCATACCCCACTGTTTTTTAATACATTGAAGATATTGAGTTTGACGATCAGTTCGAGTTATCATTGTTTGAAACCAAATACGAAAGTGCCACTGGTTCCACCGTCATCAATCCTGAGTTCATCAAGTATCTATAAGTTGAACAAGAAAATAGATCTATCGATAATTATATTCTAAATCTTCAAAACTCCATTGTAGCAACCAACATTCCTGAATTCATTGAATCTGCTTCACAAATTCTTGGGCCATCTGAAATTGCATCCGGTTCACGAATTCCCACTGAACCTCCCTTTATCCCTACCATTCCCGTACAACCTGATATATTTGATCAGCAATCAGCAGTAGTTCCTCCTCCATCTCCACCGCATACACCTCATTCATCTACTGCTCCCATTCCACCTATTTCTCCAAGACAGCAGATTATAAATCCGCCAAGAGCCATGGCTGCTAGATTCACACCTCTTGTTTTACCTGCAAATTTGGATCCTATGCCCGTCGATTATCAGAGTAAGATTCCAATATTTGATGGCACTCCGCAGAGTGTGTCCGCTCAGCAACATATTGTTAGAATGACATATTTCTTGGACCTGCATGAAATAGATGAAGAGAATGTGTCCATGAGGTTGTTCGCCCAAAATTTTGGAGGTGAGGTTCGTAAATGGTTCAGAGCTCTACAGCCTGCAAGTATCAATACATTACAAGAGCTTCAGACACAATTCTTAGATCGATGGGAGATGAAAAAAGATCCGCTGCAAATTACTTCTGAGTATACTAGCATCAAACGTAATCCTGGTGAGTCCGTTCAGGATTATATTATCAGATTCAATACAGTGTATAATGCAATTCCAGATGACTTAAGACCGTTTAGAAAATCATCTCTCCTTAAATTCCCGGACGGTTTCGATCCGGAGATGGCTTATTCACTACGAGACAGAGATCCACCTACCTTGGAAGATATGCAGAAGATTGCTGTTAGTGTTGAGGCGAATCTGAATGATAAGAGAGCCCAGTTGAAAGCAGAGAAAAGAGTGGCCATAAAAGAAGAAGCTTCCACATCTGCATCAGAACAGCACTTGCTTCGTGAGATGGAAAAAATGTTCAAAAGAATGACACTTGATAAGCCAGAAACGCAGATTCGTAATCCCAACTACCATGGCCAGCAGCAGCCATAGTTCAGAATTAAGCAGCGTGAACAGAGAGCACAAGAGCCGGCAGCCCAGCAGCAAGTTAAAACACCTCTTTTGCAGAATTTTGTGAGTCAAGAATCAGATGATGACGATGATGTAGTAGGGGAGAAAAACCACTTCTTTACTCCCGATGATCTGCCCATTTACTCACTGAGGATGAAGAATATGGAGAAAGTTCAGCAGCACAGAAAGATGAGGATTTCATTTTAGCAAATGATACTGCTCTGGAGGAAGAATCAGATGAATACCAAAGAGGGTATATGAATGCTTTGTCCGCTTAGCAGAAGCAATACTCATTGAGAAACAGAGATGTGCCCATAAACCCAATTCAGAAGAGAAAAGAGGCTTCAGCACCTAATATGGATTCACCTATACCACAGAAGAAAGGAAAAGAGACAATTGATCCCGCAGCTAGTAAATCATCATCAGTAGAAAAGGCCAATCAGTCAAATATAATGAAAGATAAGGCTGAAAAGAAAAAAGTTCCGATCAAAGAGGTTGAAAGAGTTTCAGCTTTTAGTTTGGAGAATGAAATTTCCAAATTGAAGGTATCTATTCCTTTGACAAAAATTATGAAGAACAGCAGCTATCGAGGTCAAGTTTCTAAAATTCTGAATTTTTATCCAATGTTTGACACGGTAAATATTGAAGATGATCAGCCCGAATTGATATGTGGGCCTGCTTTAGATGGTGAGTCCCCTGACAGTGATTTTCCTCCCTTTTATATCAGTTTGAGGTTGCATGAATATGTATTGCACAATGCCATGTTCGATTCTGGTGCTTCACACAATCTTATGCCAAAGGCGATCATGGAAAAGTTGGGTTTAGATATTACAAGGAAATACCATGATTTGTATTCATTTGATTCCAGTCGCGTGAGATGTATCGGACTCATCAAAGATTTGGTTGTAAGTTTAGATCAAATTCCTGTGAAGAATGTCTTGATGGACGTAGTTGTGGCGGACATTCCTCCTCGATTTGGGATGCTCCTTTCTAGATCTTGGGGGGAAAAGTTGAAAGGTACACTATAGTTAGATTTCTCCTATGCGACAATTCCAGTCTTTGGTCAAATGAGAAAATTATATCGAGAGCAGAAGATGAAATACATGATAACAAGCAAGGAGAAACCGATCAATCATCCTGTAAATTATGTACATACCGACTTAGAGTCTTTTGTTTTGTTTGCTGATAGTTTTAATGATATAGATAGTCTGTTAGTTCAGGCAGAAGATATACCAGAGATCACTGAAAATTTTAGAGAAGTTCTGCATAAAGAAAGACGAGAAAAGCAAGCTACTGTTGAGCAATCAGCTAAAGACAATGGGCATCAAACAGGAAAAACAGAGCTGGCGCAATTTCAGCACTTAGAGGAGGATGAAGATGGTCTTTGGACCATGGATTTCGATGGCGCAGTGGGTAGTGATGGTGCTGGAATTGGTGTTTGGATACGCAGTCCATTTTCCGCTCCGGATAAGGTTCCAAGCAATGTGAGAATATGTTCCTACAAACTAGCATTTGACTGTTCTAACAATGAGGCAGAGTATGAGGCTCTGATTGCTGGCCTTAAGATTCTAAGAAAGCTGAAAGCGAAAATAATTGCAGTATATGGTGATTCAGAGTTGGTGATAAAGCAGGTAAAGGGTGAGTTTCAAGCCAATCATCCTCGCATGAGGGCTTACCGTAATGCAGTTTTAGACATTTTAAAGTTATTTTCAGATTATACCTTGACGTGTGTGCCTGGCATACAAAATGGTGTTGCTGATGGACTTGCTAAGGAAGCAAGCAATTTAAAAATCCCAATGAATTCTAGCAGCAATTTTGAGATCCATGTGAAGCACTGCCCCACCGTTTCGGACAATCAGAGATGTTGGCAAGTTTTTCAGGACGACGAGGAGATTAGTGATTTTCTGCAAAATAAGGGTAAGTTTAAATACACCTCCATAGATACAGAACATGATGATGGTAATGATGATATACAAATAAATCAAATGGAAGTGTTGCAACTTAAAGATAACATCATTCCTAAAGGATTTATTCCTTTAGAGGAACTCTTTGATCAAGACGATGTAGCCTGCAAACCGACATTGAGGCCGACTGAAAAAGGTGTTGAAGAAGTAAATATTGGGACAGCTGAAAATCCCAAGATGGTAAAGTTATCCAAGTCATTGTCACCAGAGGTAAGAGAGGAGTATGTGAGATTGTTGTCTTCATTTGCTGATGCTTTTGTGTGGGATTACTCAGATTTAAAAACGTATGACACTAATATCATTCAACATACTATCCCTATTAAACCAAATCAGAATCCTTTCCATCAGAAGTTGAGGAGAATCAATCCGAAGCTGCTACCGTCGATTGAAAAAGAGGTAAACAGGTTGTATAAGTCAAGAATCATTGTGCCTATCAGATTTTCTGATTGGATATCAAATTTGGTGCCCGTGAGAAAAAAGACAGGTGAGATCCGTTTGTGTATCGATTTTAGAAATTTGAATAAGGTATTATTAAAAGACAATTATCCGCTTCCAAAAATGGACCATATATTGCAGCGAGTAGTTGGAGCATCAAGGATGTCACTACTTGATGGCTATTCAGGATATAATCAAATTTTAGTGCATGAGGACGATCGTGACAAAACTGCGTTCACCACTCCATGGGGAACGTTTCATTATGCCAAGATGCCGTTTGGTTTGAAAAATGCAGGTGCCACTTTTCAACATGCAATGGACATGGCTTTCGCCAATGAGAAAGATGTATTTTTGGTTGTTTACCTTGATGATTTGACTGTGTTTTCAAATTCTGATGAAGAACATTTGTATCACTTGAAAGTTGTTTTCCAGAAGTGCAGAAAATATGGCATTTCGCTGAATCCGAAAAAGAGACTTTTTTCCATGGATGAAGGCAAGCTCCTTGGCCACATCATATCAAAAGACGACATTCGTGTTGACCCTGCACATGTTGAAGCAATCCAGCAAATTGAACAGCCCCGGAACAAGAAAGAAATACAGTCATTTAATGGTAAAATGAATTTTCTGCGTCGTTTCATTCCAAATCTTGCTGAGCATCTTAGAGAAATCACAAACATGCTGAAAAAGGACAGTCAAGTAAAGTGGACAGAAGAGGCGGTGAAATCATTCAATTTGGTAAAGTTAGCTCTTTCTTCAGCCCCTATTTTAATCAGCCCGGACTACACACAGGACTTCATTTTGTTTTTGTTTGCTTCTGAGCACACTTTGGCAGTTGTTTTAATGCAGAAAAGGGATGGATTTGAGAAGCCTATTTCTTTTTTCAGTCGGATTATAAGGGACAGAGCGTTGAAATACAACATTATTGAGAAACAAGCACTTGATCTTGTAAAGGCCTTGAAAGATTTCCGTGTGTATATACTGCATTCCCACATTATAGCCTACGTTCCTAATGTAGCCGTTAAAGATGTTTTGGTACAAGAAGATCCAGAGGGAAGACGGGGTATGTGGATCGCTGCATTGTTAGAATATGATGTGGAGATTAAACTGACCAAGCTGATCAAAGGACAAGGACTAGCCAAGCTCATGGCTGAAACCAATCTGCATGCTCTAGATATAAATTTGAATGTCTGATGAAGATGAGGAGAGTACATCATTTCAGGTATCTGATATTTTTGTTTCTTCCCCTTGGTATGCTGACATATTATATGTACTTCAGAATTTGTCTCCACCACCCGGGATGCCTAGAAATAAGAGTAGAACCTTGAAGTTGAGGGCTGCAAATTTTTGCATATTGAATTCTGCATTATATTGGAAAGACCCTGGTGGAATGTTATTGAATTGTTTGGTAGAGGAGGAAGCCAAAAGAGTTTTGGAGGACTTTCATAGAGGAGACTGCGGGGGCCATCTATTTTGGAAAACCACAGCGAATAAGATTCTAAGGGCAGGTTACTATTGGCCTTCTTTGTTTTCTGATGTATATAAGGCTGTTAAGAATTGTCATGAATGTCAAATTTTCGAAGGGAAGCAGAAACTACAGCCTTTGCCTCTCAAACCAATTGAAGTCAGTGCACCATTTCAGCAGTGGGGGTTGGATTTCATTGGGGAAATCCATCCGGCATCTTACGGACAGCATAGATGGATATTGACAGCTACGGACTACTTCACGAAGTGGATCGAGGCGATTCCCACTCGACAAGCCACGGATGCGGTAATCATCTCTTTTCTTGAAAATAATATTCTGTCACGTTTTGGGTGTCCTAGTAAGATAATCACAGATAATGCAGCGGCCTTCAAGTCAAAGAGGATGGTTGAATTTTTCTATAAGTACAACATCAGCTTGGGACATTCGACTGCCTACCATCCCCAAGGAAATGGCTTGGCGGAATCTTCAAATAAGTCTTTGGTGAATATCATTAAGAAATTGCTGGAAATAAATAAAAAAGGCTGGCACAAGAAATTAGTGAATGCACTTTGGGCTGATAGGGTAAGTCAGAAAAAATCTATTGGCATGTCTCCTTTCGAGTTGGTGTATGGGGTAGACACAGTTTTTCCCACTTCTCTTGCTGTCCCAGTAATCAAATTGCTTCAGGAAGCCGGTAGTGAGGAAGATCCTATGCAGCGAAGGATAAATCAGATGATTCATTTACAGCAGACACGGGAGGAGGTCTTTCAAAATACATTCAAGTTACAGGAATGCATTAAGAAGATTTATGACAGGAAGGCGAAAGCAGATAAGTTTCAACTGGATGAGGTGGTTTTGAAGTGGTATGCTCGAAATGAAGATAAGGGAAAGCATGGAAAATTTGAAAATATTTGGAAGGGTCCTTTTAAGATTGCAGCGTATCGTGGTCAAAACGCCTTTCTTCTCAAGAAAATGAACGGGGATGATTGTCCTGGAGGGCCGATCAATGGTCGGTTGCTCAAGCGATACCACTTCTGAGTATTTCTGTTGATTTCATCATCATTGTATATATCGTTTTACTTTTGTTTCATCGCAAGTGTGGACTAAACTCTTTTCTTCAGTCTGGGGCCCGAAGCGAAGGCTATAATTCTGGAGAAGGAGGTTAGTGGTTTGAAGTTTTTCAAGTTAGTTTTATCAGTCTTTTCAGTTTTAAAGTCGAGTCAGTTTTGCTCAGTTTTCAGTCAAAGTTTTTAGTCAATAAATGTGTCCAAGGTTTTGTGTTATCTGTTGAAATAATGACTCCATCGCCCAATGGATGAAGGCATTGCCTAGCTCTTCCAGAGATCTGCCGTTCTTGGCATATCCTTGGAGCCACCATCCCCATTGGAGCCAATGTTAGAGTCGGTCCTTACAGCCCTCCGTCAGAGATCATTTCGCTTTTTGCATATCATTTTTAGGTGTCTCGCTCATTCTACTTTGTTGCATTTCGCTAGGGGCATGCCATTGACTGGCAAGAGGGTTTGGTCATCTTGCATTTCCTCATGCTTATACCTGCAAGGCTGATTAAAATTCCTCAAAAATCACTGAAGTTCAGGTCACGTCATTCATGGTCATAAATGATTATTTTTGTCTACAAGAGTCTTTAGTCCTAGAATATAGGGTTTTCAGTCTTTTGATACATGTAATAAAAGCCCGCAGGCCATGAGGATTGGTTTCGAAAAGGTTCCTATTTCATATTTTTATTCTCAAAAGCATTTGAAGACATTTCTAGTCCAAAACTCTGTTTTGAACTAGAAACTGTCAATTTTATTTTGTAATAATTTTGTATTTGTTTCACCATAAAAAGTTCAAAGCAAGCTTCTGGTCTTTGCCGAAGCCAAAATGCCAAAATACCGGCAAAAACAACCAATTTTCATCAGTCCAAGACTCAGAAAAAACAGTGAAAAACCAAAGACAAAATTGCATTAAATGACAAAGTGCCAAGATTGCCAAACATTACAAAGTGGGTTATGGAGAAAATTAAAATCAAATCTGATTCTTGTGAGATATTTTCCAAACTATATAAAGCATTGAAGACAAATCATTTTCACAAATTTCCAAAGCAAAATCGAGTTTGGAGGGTTGGAGAGAAAAAAACTCGTTTTCAGAGCCGTGGAGTTGAAGTGGAAGTGCACGCGGCGCATACAAGTGGCGCGCGACGCACATACACCAGTTGAGCAAGAGACCGAACTCATGCATGTTAAAATTCATCTGGAAAAGTTGTTGGTAAAGGCCAATAGAGACAAGGACATGCTCCGTCACATGAAAGGTAATTATTGGGCCCGCATGCACGTCTGCAAAGCAAAAATGAAGATTCTGAAGAGGAGGTTGAGCAGAGCACTAAAACGGCGGAAGAGGCCTGATCCACTCTGGATTTTGGCCGAAGCTTCATTGGATGAGCATGATACATGATGGAGGGTCTTCGCTCCGAATTTGAGCAAATTTGGAGAAGTTTTTGTCATTTTGGAACATTTTGGTCTCAAAACAGGTTTTTCAGCCCAACGCGTAGCGCGTCACGATGCGCGCTTATGATTGGGACACTTGCTGGAGGAAAAATTTGCATTTTTTGATTTTTCATGGTAATTTATGCATTCTCAGAAATGGCCGAAGCATTTCACCAAGTTCTGGATGATCAAAAGGGCCAAAAACATCATGAAAATCACCTTTCTGCCACCTTTTGCACCAGCAGGAATACTTGTGGGAGAATGAAGTTTTGGAGGGGTAAATGAGCTCCAAATTGGGAAATTCCACTTGGGTTAGATAGCAGACATGTAGGGCTTTCCAAAAAGCTATCATGAGATTTATTTTGATGCCAGGAAGTACCCAAAAATCAGGATGAAAGGCGCACGATGCATAGAGCTCAGGCGCGCGGCGCATAGAGAAAATTGGTCCATTTTTCATTTTCCAGCTCAGGATTTCGGCCAGTTGGACTAGTTTTGATTGTGGATGTAATTTTTGAGTTATATTGATGTAATTTTGTGATTTTAATGTAATTTTGATTCACTTTTACCTGTTCTAGATGATTCACTCCCAAAAAAGTGAAAATCAAGTGAAAGAATCAGTTTCCTTCCTTTTAGAGGCAAGTTGTTTGGTTGCCTAGATTCTAGCTCCTTGTTTAGAATTAGTTGAAACTGCTCCTAGAAGGAGGAATTCGACCCCTAGAGGCATGGGAAGGGGTTAGGATGGTCTATATGATGTAATTTCTCAATCATTTTCAGAGGTTGGACTGGTTGGACTCTTGGGAAAAGTTTGGCACACTATTGTACATATTTTCTACATTTTGGCTAAGGAAAGATCAGAGGTTTTGCAGCACCTGTTGGGATTCTTGTGGCTTTCAGTTTTGATGGTGTGTTCTCTCAGTTATTTGTAAGTTCTTTAATGTTTAATGTATGCCATTCCCTTATTTTTCTTCTGAAACTAAATGAATGAGTAAATGAGGTTGAATCCATTGTTTCCAGTGCTCTGCCTTTAAATTTGTTTAGTTTTGCATGTTTTCGCCAGTCTGGAGAGGATTCCTGTTCTCCCTTGCCCTCTTCAGCTCCTTGTCATTCTGATACATCCATACACCTAATAAAAAATCATCAATACTATTGCCTACCTTGCCCCAACTCAAATTCTGCAAAGATCTGGCCTGATCCTCGAGCCCAAAATTGTTTTTCCCATTTTTCCAACGAAAACCCAAAAAATTTAAATCAAACTTTCCTATCTCTTTACTATACTAAAATCAATATTCATTATAAGTCATCTCAGCCCCTTTGAAGACCTTTTGCCGAGATAGACCCGGAGAGAGCCCTCTCCTGTCCTCGTAGGGCTAGCTACGAGGCTGAGCATGGTTTGATGTTGCCTTGAGTTTTACCTTATTTTAGCCTAAGGTAGATTTGAGCGCTAATAGGAACCATACCATTCACCTCTATCCTTATATGGATGAAGCCTCTAATTTTTTGGATACCCTTTCTACTTTTGAGTCATGTCTTCCCACCGGTTATTGGAATTTGTCTTCGAGTCCTCCGGTAATTGATCAACCCATTGATCAGGATTCATCTTCGGTCGATTCCACTCTCTCTGAAAGTTAGTCTCCAGAGTTCATTCCTGACCAATCATTGGTTGAGGAAACGGTCGACCTGATTCCATCTACAGTTCATCAGGTCTTTTCTATCAAGAGTGGGTCTCATCCCAGTCAAGTTATTTTTATTTCCTCTAATTCCCGAGGATCGAAGGGTGATCCTCATGTTTCCATGATCCAGGAGGGTGATCCTCTGACTCCTGTCACCACAGTTCCAAAAAGTGATCCTCATGCTCTCATTCCCAGAATTCAGAAGGATGGTTTTTCTGCTCGCGCAACACAAAGGGGTAATCCTCCTATTCTTATGGCATCCCCTCCATGTAGTTTGGTCGCTTCCTTTGATTGGAGTCGATTTACAGGATATTGTCTTCCTTCTTACGTTCCCTTTGATATCACTGTACATGCCTTCAATATGGTTGTACTGGGTACAGTTATAGATGAAGGTGCCTCGGTTAGTATTCTGTCCTTATGTAAATGGCAAGCTTTGGGTTCTCTGCAACTTGTGACTGTTACTCAGAATCTATTGGCTTTTAACAAAGGAACCAGTCAACCATTAGGGATCATTCTAAACTTGCCTATTACTTTGGGAGGGAAAACCATCTATATAGACGTTATGGTCTTCTAAGGCCCCTTGTATTTTAATTTACTCATGGGGCATGACTATGCTTATGCCATGGGTGCACTTTTCTCTTCCCTCTTTCGTGTGATCTGTTTTCCACATGAAGTTCAGATCGTGACCATTAATCAAATTTCATTATTTGGTCCTGATGTGACATCTAGTCTACCATCATCCCTTAATGGTCCCTACCTTCTAGTGATATCTTCCCAACCACGGGTTAATTATGTGGCCACCTGTTCCATGTCTGTGTGCACTGATAATTCAGTTAGTGAGGTAGTATGCCGTGTACTGGGGGTATTGGATCCTAAATTCCAGAGTGTTGTTCTTCTGTCAGATGAAAAAATCTTGGAAGCCATGACTTCTTATTCATCATGATCATTTCATTGAGCATAGTTCATTTCCTTGTGTAAATCTCCTTAAAAAATGATACAAGCTCGTCGGAGCATAGTTCATTTCCTTGTGTTAAGCTCCTTAACAAATGAAACAATCTTTCCTAAGGATAGTTCGGTTACTATGTCAACCTCATTAAAAAATGAATTAGATCTGGTGAGGATAGTTCTTTTAGTGTGTCAACCTCATTTAAACATGAAACAAGTCTCGTTTTTAGTTCAAGTCTTTGATTAGATCTCGTAAAATCCAAGTCAAGTCTTTCACTTGATCTTGTAATTGAACCTTCATTCCATCTACCTCTTAGTAATGAATAGTCTACTCAAGTGATTTCCATGAAGCTAGGGGGAATGTACCTCTAATTGATTCATCATGCTGGGGGCATGCAAAGTTATTTCAAGCATATTTTGTTTCTATTTCAAGCTTGTGTAAAAATGAAACCAACTTCAAGAAGAGTTTCCTGATTTCAAGTTTGTGTAAAAATGAAACCATTCTTATTTTATCTCTTGTTGGGGTTCCCATGTTTTGGCTAGGTTGGCAAGACCAAAAGATGAGACAACATAGAACCACTTTGGAACCTTAGGATCTAGCCCTCCTGGGTTCAGAGAGGGATCTCTCTATGATATGTCAAAGGTATAACTTTGGAGTTTAGTTTGAAGGTATTAGGCTAGGTATGAAGCACAGGGTTTTTTTGTTTGATTAAGAGTTTGGTTGTTGGGAATCAGGAAAGAAGAGTCCAATATAAGGCAAGGGTGAGCATAGAGTAAACTAGGCAAAGGTAGATAACTCAGAGAACAACAAGGCCATTGGGAAATGGAGTGAAGAAAGGGTTTACTTGTTGTTCAATGTGCAAGCTTTCAGTTGGGCTAGTCATCTAAATTATCTGGATCTTTAGAGATATTAGGTGGAATGGAAAATTAAGGACTGAAAATGAAAGGAGGAGAACCATCTAGTCCAATCTATAGATCAGGTCAGAGGTCATTTAAATCCAGACCTTCTTGGACCAAATCAGAGGCAATACAAGGGATCTTAGAAAGGCTAGCCGGTCGTGCAAGGATCCTAGTGGACAGGGTTAATACTAGTCCCCGGTGTTCCCAAACCTTCCAGCTAAATCCTAACCAGAACATCTAAATATAGATTTAATCAATTCATACATCAGAGAGCAGGCAATAACATCCACTACACTGGTTAAACCAATTGAAATCAATATTCAGATACACATAAAGGGCTGGGAGAGAAGCAACATAGGGCACCTAACAAGGGTGAATCCTATGCCAAACTTCTGATGCAAGCCAGTAGAAATGAAATGAAATGAAACATGAAATAAGAGAAAGTCAATCACAAATACAGAGAAAGAGGAAACATCACCAGCTGCTTTAGATCAGGATCCAAAGAAATGTGCTTGTCATATTAAAAACAAAACCAATCAGGTACAACATAGCCCATAGCTTGAACATTCAGTCTGAATACATCAAATCTCAGCCTATCTTACAATATACACAGAGAACTTGTCTCAAGAGGAGAATACTTGCATTTCACTGATATCTCATCAACAACCATTACAAAGTTTCCTTCTGTGCTTTATAGCAAAGGATGAACCTAAGATCGACTGAAGGAGTAGGTGAAAATTAAATGTATCATTAAACATAACAATGAATGCAGGGCCGAAACCCATTCTGCTTGACCTGCTATGTATTTAATCTCTGTCACCTTCCTTGTGAAAGAATGATTTGCTTTGGATATGATCTTGACCTTTTGGCTTGTTGTACTCTAGGTGATTTGAACAAAAATGAAATAAACTACTAGGAAGGTCTGTCTCATAAATGTGTGACTGTTTTTGAGCTGTAGTTAGGGCGGAAATTCTTTCAGGGATGTTATGTATAGTAAAAGTTGTATGGGCGCCCTGTACTTTGATAAAGAGAAACATTCTGCTGAAAAATAACCCTGATGGTACCTTTTACTTGTGCACAAGATCTTTAGATCGATCCTCGGGGTCTTCAAACTGCTGCTTTGCCTTCTAAACCTCTGATTAAAGGCTCTAGCTCTTCGTTAGCTTGTCTTAATCTTCCTGTTGCTCTGTACTGTAACACTCTGCCGCTCCATTTTGCTTCTGACAGGGTAGCTTGGGCTTTAATGGTGATGGGAGATTTTCAGAGTTTGGAAACCTGCTTTCCCTTAGTGCGAATCCCGCTAGCCGCTTTCTTTGACAATTTCATAACAGCGCCGGCCCTCGCATTTAAACCTGTCTGCAAACCTCTCCATTAAGATGGTACGACTGGAACATGGAGTTTTTCACCTCTAGCAACCCTGCAAAACAACAAACTGGATGAGGAAACAGGCCTATGGGTGGTGGACATGATGAATATGATGAGGGAGACCATGTAACTTGTCGAGGGGAAAAAATGCTGAGTTTTATGGTGAGGGTTCGACGACAGATGGTCTGAGAGGTGGATGCATAGTGGAGGTAGTTTGCATGGAAAAACCACTTAAAATGACTTCGGAAACAAATATATGCGGAGAGACATGCGATCGTATGGCAAAGATACGTGGAGGTGACGTGGCGAGGTGGGAGACCGTGGAACAGTCAACGATGAAAGAATAGATCTGGACCGTCGGATATCCAGAGAGATCGACGGTGGGAATGCTATGCACAATGGGCCACGGGGCAATGGACAGCAGGATAAACCATGCACATCTTCGGGAGACGTCCGCCATTGGATGAGACCTCTCAGATCTGATGGTCGACATGGATTCCGCTGCGCGTTCTGTATCGAAGTTTAATGCGCGAAATGAGGGCGGTTTAGAATTCGTACCAAGGACACGCGGCGGCAGCTGAATGGAATCGCTGGGAGATGGAAGAAAACTGCCAGCTCGCAAATGGTGGTGCGGAAAATACCGGTGGAATTGGAACAGTGCGCAGGGACGGGAGTGGGGACCACTGATCGGAAGGGCTCCGCGTCGTCGGATCATACATTAATTTGGACGGCATGGATCTGAACAGCACAGGGTTAACTCGGCAGCAAGTTTGAACAGATCGACAGAGTACGGGAGGTCGACCAGCGCGGAGGTTAACGGGATGTGTACCCCCCGTAGTTGACCAGTTGATTGGGCATTGACCGCAAATAAATGATCGGTAATGACTATGGGGCCTCACCTAATTTGATGCGTACGGGCAAATGGCAGCCCCCGTAACCACCATTTTTGTGGTGGCTCCGCCTATGCACCACCACATGCCGCCAGCGCGCCACCAATTCACCACCGCAGCGGGAAAATTCACCAATTCCTGCTCTTTAATGCACGTCCAGTATTCATTTTCCCGAGTTATTTTTCATAAATCCCGCTACTGAAAATGATCCTCTCTGATTTCCTTGTCCTTGCATCAGAGGCCGCACATTATGTTGGTCTTTTTATCATTTTAAAACCTGAAAAACACGAAAACTGTGAGTAAAACCATGGATGGGGTGGCAGATGAGGTGGAGGAGGTGAATGAAAGGAAGAAAGGGACTTTGACAAAGGGAGAAAAAAAGGGGGGAAAGTGGTATTTGCAGGGATATGAGGGGTAATATAGGCCTCTTTTGAGGGATGGATCAGCAGAGAGTATACATATTAGGCACAACACATAGGGACTTCAAGGAGGATGGGTTTTCAAGGGAAAGGCATTCCTTGAAGGCTCCCAAACAATCTAACCCCCAGCTTGCTTGCCAAGAATTTCATAGGGGGGCTAACAATGGCTCCACATGGGGATGGCTGCTCCTTGGAGGAGTTAAGAAACCAGATATGATCTTTGGAATAGGCCAGTTGCCTGCTGTCATAAGCCATATTTCTTCTTTGATTTCAGCTGCCACCATAAGATTGAAACATCACAGAAATATTCCCTCAACCAACCTACCTACCCAAACTACAGTTCTACAATTTTCCCTTGGGTGCATTTGAACTAGCAGACCCTTTACATTTTATTTTGCAAAACAAAAACAAACCTATTCTAAATCTATCCTTATTGCTCCATGAGGCCAGATTAGACTGTTGGCCTCATACAATTCTCTACCTAATCTACTACTTGTTGGGATTAAACTGTCCAACAGGTTTCTTCACCTACATTCTAAGACAGGAAATTTAAACACAGCCAAGCCAGGATTAGACTGTCTGACTTGCTGGATAGAAACTTGTAGAAGACAAAACTGTGAAGGCATGGAATTCTGCAACTTTGAAACATTCTTCTTTCTTTCTTGTGACTCAGGTTTTGAGCATATTTGAGTCACCTCTTTTCTTTGCTTCAGCTCTGGTTTTGGGCATATTAGAGCTGGTTCTTCTTTCGCTGCTGATCCAGATTTTGAGCTTATTAGGACCAGCTATTCTACTTCCTTTGGCTCGGATTTTGATCAGGTTTGAGCCATGCTTTTTACTTCAGAGGTTCATGTTTTGAGCATGTCTGAACCTCTCTTTTCATTCTGTTTTTTGGAACATTTTCTCTTTTTCTGAAAATGAAAAATTGCAATGGTATGTACAATGGAGATGAAACTGGAAATGGAAAATCAATAGAAGTAATGTTTGAGCATCCTGCCATTGACAGGACCCCCAAACAATTATGTGCCATCAATTTCTTGCAGAAAAAATGCATTAGGACCCACAGTGGCCTGGATTATGTATGGACCCTGCCACAGGCTGTCAAATTTGCCATGTTTACCTTTGTCCTCTCTTCTTGAGTCCCATTTTAGAACCTTGTCACCAATTTTGAAATTCGAAGCTTTGGTTCTTTTGTCAAACTGCCTTTTTATGTTTTCTTGGACTCTGATAGCTCTGTTATAAACCTGCTCCCTTGTTTGCTGAAGATGGATTGTTTCATTAATTCTCCTGATCATGCTGTCCTCCTCTGCATGAATCTCTTGGACCAGATTTACCACCGGTATCCCAAGGCTGGTAGGAAAAACTGCTTATGTACCATAAACAAGTTGGAATGGTGACATGCCAATGGATTTCTTTGTGGTGAGCCTATCAGCCCATAAGGCATGTACCAACTTGTTGTGCCAAGATTTCTTGTTCTCCTCTAATAGCTTTTTGATGATTGTCACTAAGCTCTTATTTGATGATTTAGCCAAGCCATTACCTTGAGGGTAATAAGCAGTTGAATGACCAAGCGTGATATGGTACCTGTGACAGAAATCAATCATTCTCTTGGATCCGAAAGCAGCAGCATTGTTAGTGATTATCTTCCTTGGACAACCAAATCGAGAGAGAATATGGCCTTCTAGGAACCTAATAATAACATAATCTATGGCACTCCTAGTGGGAATGGCCTCTATCCACTTAGTGAAGTAATCTGTGGTAGTCAGGATCCATTTATGCTGTCCAGAGGAGGCAGGATGAATCTCTCCTATAAAGTCTAGGCCCCATTGCATGAAGGGACCTTCTATGGTGATAGGTTGTAAAGGGAGGGGGAGGAGTTTTCTTTTGCCTTCAAAGATCTGACATTTATGATAGGCAAGTATCATTTTATGGACATCACTGAAGAGGGTAGGCCAGTAGTAACCAGCCCTGAGTATCTTGTTTGCAGTGGCTTTCCAACTCAAGTGGCCGCCACATTCTCCAGCATGGAATTCCTGTTTGATTATTTCAGCTTCAGTTTCAGACAAACATTTCAGTAGAAGGCCATTTGGATTTTTCCAATATAGACTCTCATTCATAATGCAGTAATTTCTAGATTTGAGTTTTATGAATCTGGCCTTTGTTTTGGACAGTTCTAGAGGGGCATTGAGACTAGTGAGCACATAAAGGATATCAGTATACCAAGGAGAGTTCTGAAACTGCTCCTCCACAGTTGGATGGGGCAATCCTTCCTGCTCATCTAAGGCATTCATCATGTTAATGTCAAGGGCCTGCAAGTTTGATTCAGCCATTAACTGGGCCAAGCCTTGACCTTTGATCAACTTAGTGGGTTTTATTTCAAGGTCGTATTCTAAGATGGTAGCAATCCATTTTCCCCTTTTCCCATCAGGGTCTTGGGACAAGATATCCTTGACAACTATATTTGGCACATAGGAAATGGTGTGAGAATGCAAAATGTACACCCTAAAGTCTTTTAAGGCCTTAATCAGAGCATAGGCCTGCTTTTCCATGATTTTGTACTTTAAGGGTGCATCTCTTAAGGCTTTACTGAAGAAGGCTATAGGCTGTTCATTACCTTCTGAATTTTTCTGCAGCAAAACTGCAGCTATTGTGTGTTGGGAAGAAAATGAAAAGATCAGAAAATATTTTGAGAAGTCAGGGCTGATAAGTATGGGGGCCTGAGTGAGTGAAAGTTTTACTGACTCAAAAGATTTCTTGGCTTCAAAATTCCACTTAATTCCTGCATCTTTCTTTAGCATTTCAGTCATTTTCCTAAGATGTTCAGCAAGATTGGGGATAAATCTTCTAAGGAAATTGATCTTCCCTATGAAGGACTGCAATTCCTTGATGTTTCTTGGATGTGATATTTGAAGTATTCCCTCGACTCACTGTGGGTCTATCCTGATCCCTTTCTCAGATATAATGTGGCCAAGAAGCTTACCTTCTTGCAGCCCAAAAACAGTTTTCTTAGGATTGAGGGACAGACCATACCTTCTACATTTTTCAAAAACTTTTCTCAGATGTTTCAGATGTTCTTCTTCAGTTTTAGAAAAGACAGTCAAGTCATCCAAGTATATAACTATGAAGTGTCCAATCTCATCTGAGAAAGCAATATCCATTGCTCTCTGGAAGGTAGCTCCAGCATTCATCAATCCAAAGGGCATTTTCACATACATGAAGGTGCCCCATGGAGTGGTAAAAGCTGTTTTGAGTTGATCTTCTGGGAGTACCAGAACTTGGTTGTATCCTGAAAAACCATCAAGCAGGGAGATTCTCTTAGATCCCACTACCTTTTGTAGGATATCTTCCATTCTAGGCAAAGGGTAGTTGTCTTTCAAGGAGGCTCTGTTAAGGTTTCTGAAGTCTATGCATAGTCTGATCTCCCTTGTTTTATTCCTTACAACCACTAAGTTTGACACCCAATCAGAAAAACTTACAGGGACTATTATGCCTGCATCATACATCTTCCTGATCTCTTTCTCTACTGCAGGCAATTGTTTTGGATTGATTCTTCGAAGTTTTTGTCTGAAAGGCTTCTGATTTTCTTTCAAGGGTATTTTGTGTTGTATGATTTTGGTGTCATAGGCCTTTAAGTCTTCATAGCTCCATGCAAACACATCAATGAATTCCTTAAACAGGTCTGTGTATTTCTTTTTCATGTCTGTAGGTATAGACTTAGCCAATTTTATCATTTTGGGCTTATCTTCAGTGCCAATGTTGCATTCTTCCACATCAGAATCAGCATGTTCAATTGTGGGCTTTTTTGATACGTCATCAAAGTCAAAAAGGTCCTCTAAGGGCCTCTGGGTATGTTCTTATCTTTGGCCTGCAGCACCTCTACTTCTTCTGTATCTGCGTTTTCACAATTTTTGGTTGGATTTCCAGTTTGCTCAGAAAAAGAATTTATTGCTATGCTACAGGGTGTTTCTTGCTCATCTGGGGGATCCTCTCTTGGGCAGCTATCATCAAAAGTTGAGTCTAAATCCGAAAATTCAAACTCATTCCTGCCCACCAGGAAATCTTTGATCTGTTTGTATCCCTCAAAGACTTGCCAATATTTTTCATTGTCTGGCACTGCAGGCCTGAATTTGGTCTGAATGATAATTTGTTGGCCAACTAGGGCCTTAGGATATGAGCTAGCTAGACAAGCTAATCCATTTTCAACTGCGTTTTTCCCCCTAGGAATGAATACTAACTCATATTCAACAAACGTTTTCAGCAGATCTAGAGTATCATTCCTGTATGCCCTAAGCCTGGGGTGTTTTGCTGAATACTCACCATTCACCTGTTTGATCACTAACTCAGAATCTCCTCTCACAGCTACCCTACGGGCTCCTAATTTCTTCAATAAATTTAAGCCCAAGATGAGAGCCTCATATTCTGCAATGTTATTCGTACATTTAAAATGCAGATTCACAGCATGGCTCTCTGCGTGGTCATTTCATGTGTTACGTAGCCATACCCCTGCTCCAGCATTTTGCCTAGTACAGGACCCATCGAAATTAATTTCCCACAGGGGTTCTTTGTTTAATTCGTTTTCATCCCCTCCCCTACAGCTGGGTTCGCCATTATGTTGAGTTGTAAGGTCTGTACTAGGAGAGGGGTTATTTTGTTTTTCATGTAGGGTGTCAGTTCGAACAGGGTGACTGATCAGCTGACTGCGTTTTGATTTTGTTTCTGGTTCACTCAGAGTTACGTTTTCTACATTTTTCCCATGGTCTCCTTCATCGTATTCTTCTAGAGTAGCCATTATGTTGAAATCCATGAGCTCTACGTTTGTGTCTCCGTTATCTGATCTCGGCTCTTCTGAGTATTGGTCATTGTAGAGAATGAAAGAGTCTAGATCTGTATGTACAGAGTATAACGGTGAATTTTCAGGCTTCTCGGGGCTACTGACTAAGAATTTCATCTGAGACTCTCTATACAGTCTTCTAAGTTGGCCAAATATAGGGATAGTGGCATAAGAGCCATCCATCTGCATTGTTCCCTGCAGTTTGGCTCCCCATGATCTAGATAGCAGCATGCCATACTTAGGTGGCACATCTGCCACCACAACATCCATGACCATACATTTAGCAGGAATCTGGGTTAAACTCACACATAAGTCTTTGATGAGGCCTAGGCATTTTACTTTTCTAGAGTAAAATGAATATAAGTCTTTGTAGGGTCTGGTGATTTCTAGGCCTAGCCTCTCCATCACTACCTTGGGCATTAAGTTGTGAGACGCTCCAGAATCATGCATTGCATTGTGCAAGATCTTGTCATGAATGTTGAGACTGATATAAAAAGGCGGAACTACCCCATCCTGAAACTTTCCCTCAATATTTGGACCAAACAACAGGGCGGGTTGATCATCACTCAGATTTACAGTGTCACTATTTACAATCAGACCTAATTCTTTCAAAATCTGGCCTTTATATATATCTTGAGTGGCCAACTCAGATAATGGTACAGAGATTTTAATTTTCTCAATCTCACTCTCTAAATTGAAAGTGGATTGGGTCTTTGGAATGTTCAACTCTGTCTTATTTGTTACTACCTTAGTAGCTGAATCAGTTTGTGATTTTTCACTATGTACAGGGTTGGGAACTGTTGTATCAGGAGCACTAACTGTGGTGCTAGTACTGCTATTTGGTTGACCTTGTTTTCCAGTGTTTTGGTTGTCTTTTTCTTTGTCTTTTCCAGACCCTTCAGCTGCTGATTTGGAATTCTCAGCAGTTGCTTTAGAAGTTTTGTCAAGCTTTTTCTTGATTGTAATATTAGGAGTCTTGGCTTTGGGAGTATCTTGGTTTTTCTTGCTCCTAAGTTCATATTGTTCCCTGACTTGCAACATGGCATTTTCAAATCCTAATCTATAATCCTCAGACTCAAACCACTCCTCATCACAACCAGTGGTGGAGGGCTGGTCTTCTTCTGAATCATAATTTAGGATTGAGTCTTCTGTTTCAAACATGTTTATTGCATTCCCTTCATACTCTTCTATGATTCCCTCATCCTCATCTAGAAATTTTTGGAAAGGGGGAATAACTTGTTGATCTGATTCTTTCTGTCTGTTGGGAGTGGCATTGTTGTTTCTTCTAAAGTTCTGGTTCTGGTTTTTATTTCTGTTTTGGTTACTAACTGTGACAACCATTTTCTCCATCATTTGTTGTAGCTTATCCACATTTTTAGATAATCTATCATAGTTTGGATCAGAGGTGGAAGCTACGTTGTCATCCCTATATGTTACCCTCTTCTCAGCTCTCAGTCTTGCTCTCTTTTCAATCAGGTTTGCCTCTATGTTAACTACTCCTTTTTGCATGTCCTCTAGTGTGGCATATTCTTTATCTCTAAGCTCATAGGCCATGTCAACATCAAAGCCTTCGGGATATTTTGCTAGGGCCATGCCTTGTGGAGGTTTCATATGTGGGGGGAGAGCATTATAAATGCTATTGAATCTTGTTGTGTAATCATGTACACTCTCTCCCAGATTCCTCTTAAGACTCAGGTATTCTGCTAGGAGCTGGCGAGGGTTTGCCCTAGTCTCCCATTTGTTTATGAATGTCTGATATAGAGCAGGAAGGTATTGGATGCTATTAGGAGGCAGATTTTTAAACCATTTCTTTACATCACCCCCCAGGCTCTGAGCAAATATTCTCATTTTGACTGTTTCATCATCAATTTCCATATAGTCAAAAGAGTCTTCCATTTTATCTACATGTGCCTGAGCTGTGATGGATTCTTTGGCAGTGAAGTGAGGGATTTTTGATTGATAGTCATTTGGCAGGGGGATAAGAGGATGAGGTAGAACTAGAGGTGCATACCAGACTACCATTGTGATGTTTTGATGAGGTAAAAGATTAACCTGAGCAGCTGGTATATGGATGACAGGGATATTAAGACCAGCAGAGGCTTGTTGAGCAGATCTAGGGTGAGACAACCCCGAGTTTTGGACAAAGTGTATATCATGTGGTGTAGATGGAGGGGTTTCTCTTTCCTTAGGGTCTGGCTGGTCTGAAACACTGAATGACCTAGTTCTAGGTAATATGTTTTGAAGGTCTGGGTCGAAGAAAGGGTCTAATAGAGCTGCAAGATCTTCTGGTGCAGAATTAGCTCTATGAATGTTGCTAGAAATAGTTGATCTCTGCTATAGGGTAAACTGCTTGGGTTGTTGGTTTTCGAATATCCCTCTTAGGGCTTTCCGGTGCCTGAGGCAGACAGTAAGATTAGCTATGCTGTTCACAAAGATGGCATGAGCATGTTCACATTAGCTTGAAATAGCTTGAAGGAATACAATAGAGAATTACCTCTTTGACAGTCTTGGAGTCCCTTGGAGAGCGCTGTGTAGCGAAGCAAGAGTCCTTCTTCACCGGCTCCAAATCTGAGTCCTGAAATCAGTCAAAGCACCTGCGTAATTTCTAACATAACAAGTATCCTATCAATTAAATCAATACACAATAAACATCTCGATTATACACATCTGAGCCATTCATATCATACTACGTAAATGTTCAAACAATAATGACAATATTAAGCATTGAATGGACAAAACGAACACAGTTCTATTGATTTTGAAAGAAGGAGGATTACAACCGTCGGTTGTACCAAGCCCTCCTCAGTCTCCCAACCTCTCTTCTCTCTCAAGTGAAGAAGTCCAAGTCAACAAGCTCTCTAGGAACCTCTTTGACTCTTGGCCTTCACAATGTCACACTACTCTCTATTCCACAAGTATACAAGAACCTTGAGTAATCCTTCAACCATCAATTAAGAGCCTTCAGCTCCTTCTTATAGGAGAGGGAGAAGGCCATTGTTTCCCTTCTCTTTCCACTAGTTTGGAATGGAAAAAGCTTAGATGTTTCTTTGATCTCTATGATTTTGCCTCTTTTGGAGTTCAGTCTTCTATGGCAACGACCAATAATGAACTGGTGCTTCTGCAGTTTCCTTTGTGAACTGACTCCTTTGTGAGGGAAAGTCGGAGATTCAAATCATTCTCCATGCTCTTTTCCCAATTCAAACTTAAAACATGGGTAACGCTCCCCTCCAGTGTAAACAGAGCGTTGCCCTAGCCACTAACGCGGCCAATGTACTAATTTCCTGCGTTATAACGCTCTTGTTCTATTCTGTATAGGCGTTACCCTGGCAGAAATAGGTTTAATTTAGGTCTTTGTACTTCTTCCATATTTTTCTTCACCTCTGAGCTGATGAGGAGGTATTTTGACTTGTAACAGATGCCCCCTGTAACAGAGTGCCCCTAAAGTGTGAAGCCCTAAAGTGTGAGGTCAGAGGTGAAGACAATGGCCGAACTACTTTATAATAAACATAGTAGAATGACAGGAGTTGGAGAACTGAGGAAAACATGAAACAACAACATATGTCAAAAATATAGTATCTATCTTGAGTTGGGCATTCCCATGCTCAGTAGCTATCTCAAAATGATTTCTCTAAAAAAGAGATAATAATCTTTCCACCAATAGGCAATAATGTAAGTGTCTCACATAACAGGATCGAAATAAGAAGCCGTCTTTCCATAAACAATATCGCAACTTGGGGGAGGAAACACAACTTTAATGATGTAGCCTTTGCCCCAAGGTCTTGACCGCCGATTCACTTAAACTGCATATTTCTCAACATGTGAAGGAAGGAGTTGTCGTCAAACATGTGAGAAATCATCTGATTACCAGTCGATAATGAAAATTGTTAACAGACATGAAGGTGGCCACCGATAATGATGATGGTCCCTAAGATGCACAGTATAATCTAGCGAGTGTGAAAAATGAGTTGAAGTCGAACAGTCGTAGAATCATTCGACCATGAGCCAATGATGAAGACCCCTGATCAAACACAAGACTACCTTCCACTGATGTCTGCAAGTATCTGGATACTGATGGGTTTCTGGATCAACCTCCTAGATATGATGTTGAAGTCGATAGGAAGGGATCTGTTGAAAGGTAGGCACTGAGGCGTCCTACATCAGTCAACACGCAACGGAAACCAACTGATTTTGTTTATGATTGAGATAATGAAGAGTAAATGGGAACGTTTGATGACAAATAATTTATGGCATAATGAGCGGTTTGGTTGATAACAGGAGCAGTAGATAGTGATATCTTCTTGAACAATAGAAGACACTCTAGCAGGGTACTAAGCAGCTGAAGCTTGATGAACACCAAAGAGTGTGTTATGATTTTACCAGTGCAGGGACACTGGGAAATGAATGCTAATACTCATAGATGGTAGGGTTCGGCTAACTACGAAAGAGTTTTCTGGGAAGTGCCATGTTCAAGAATTTTGCTGCCAAATCGACCTTTTTTGAAAATGTAATAGAGGTAGTATCCATTTTGTCCAAATTTTTCCCCGTCTAATTAAGTTTAACGAGTCCAGACGAGTAAACTCGGTGAATTTTTCATGTTTAGAGAGTCTGAAAAATGTCAAGAAAGACAACTCTGTGCCCCATCTGATTAGATTTAACGAGTCCAGATGAGCAAATTCGGTGAATTTTTCATGTTTAGAGAGTCTGAAAAATGTTAGGAAAGACAACTCTGTGCCCCATCTGATTAGATTTAACGAGTCCAGATGAGCAAACTCGGTGAATTTTTCATGTTTAGAGAGTCTGAAAAATGTCGTAAAAGACGACTCCATTGGGGTACCTTTGTCATGCCTTGATAACCGGGCACGGAAAAGGGATAATAGTAAGCCCGAAACAGTTCATTTTCCGTAAGTTAGTCCATCGAATCCGGAAAAGTGAGAAATCTATGTTCAATGGACGTCTACCTCATTTTGTTATGAGTATGAGGAGACGAAGTAAACTCAATATTCTTTGTGAAATTTTAACGAGTCCAACAAAGAAAAACTCGGTACCTCCGTGAAATTTTAACGAGTCACATGGAGAAAACTCGATTACTTTTTCTGTTTAACGAGCTTTGAAAAAGAGGAAAAGAATGGCTCCTTGTTCTCTGTCTTGATAGTTTAACGAGCCTGACAAAGGCGACTCAGGATTTTTTCGGTTTTATGAGCGAGAAAAATATTCCTAAAAAGAATGCTCAATACTTCTCCATAGTTTTTACGAGTCTAAAGAAGAAAACTCTAGGTTTTTCAGATTAACGAGCAAGAAAAGACCAAAAAAAAGAACGCTCGATGCCAACTTCGTATAAGTTTAACGAGTCCGAAGAAGAGAACTCGAGGTTTTTCGGATTAACGAGCAAGAAAAATACCGTAAAAAGAATGCTCGATAAAACATGAGTATGTTTGCTCATAAATCTTGATCCCTAATTAGAACATCAGTACCAAATCTCGAGAGTTGCGACATGTGTACAGCAAGAAATCACGACTTTGCCGACTGAATTAAGAGAGTTATGCCCCAGAATTTGCTATAAGAAGGTCAGAAGACTTTCATTTTCACTGTTTTGAGTGCTGTGAAGAAGCTCTGGAGTGGAAAAGGGGTGAAAATTTCAGCTGATTATTATGGTCAATCCGGGCAACAGTTTTCTATTCCGCAAGATCCAGGTAAGAGCTAGAACCTCCTGCTATCATTTAATTGTTGTTTTGTTAGTTTTTGTTGGTTCAAGATTAGGAAATTTTGAGGCCATAGAAAAATATTTGCGCCTAACGCGGGTCAGGAGTACAATAGCCACGTTAAACGCACAACCCGTGAAGGGGTTCCGCGTTAGAACCCTCTGTTTTGTACTAGAGCCAGCGTTAGGCGCACCGTGTTTCTAACAATTCAATTTTTCCATTTTGAAGTGGTCCAGGCAAGTTTTAATCGGTTGAAAATGTTGCATTTGCAGGTGTTCAGCTGTTAATCATGAGTATCTGGCGAGAGAGAGAACATGAGCGGGAAGAACGAGAGATGGTGACGGATGCGGCAAGCTTAGTGGCTCTTCGGAGGTGCAGATTGCTCAAGTATGCCCGTTTAGAACTGATGAGGGATCAAGAGGACCTCCTGAGGTGGCTGATCCAGCAGTGGGACGAACGGCATCATGTTTTTTGGATTGGGGGCAATGAGCTCGCCATCGAAAAGGATGATGTGTACTTTTTGACCGGTTTATCATGTCATGGGGCAAGGCCCAATTTGACGGGGTCCAGAGCTGACCCTCGTTCCACTACTGATCTGATCCATGCGCACTGCATACGTGGCACCCAGTCTGTGAGTAACCGGATACCTATTGCACAGGTGACTTTGAGACCACTGCGGTCTATACTATGGATGATTGTTCGCTTGGCTGGTGCCAAGAGTCAGCATGTGGCCACCAAGGCTCAGATGCTCTTAGCCTTGGATTGCATGCAGCCTCAGGTTTTCGACTGGTGTGACGGTGTGGTCCGTCGGGTCCGAGCAGAGCTTACTGCATGCAAGACCCGTACTCAAAGAGAGTTTGGGTGTGGTACACTGATTATTTCTTTCATACTAGAGTGGATACCACTGATGAGGCCCAGGATCCCTATAGCGCCATTGGGTCCATGTGAGCCGAGGCAGGCTCGGTGGGCCACTTTGCTTCCACGGACTGGAGAGGATCCCGTCCGTCACTGTTTTGATGACGGGTTTTTTGATTGGCTAGACTCCCAGATAATCATGATTGAGGATTATCCCTATGCAGGGATGAACTTCACAGGCGATCTGGATTTAGTCTTGCCCCCTGGCACCCAGTGGGGGCCTGATGGTAAGAAAAATGATCAGTGTTATTTCAAAGAAGTTTTTGTGTTTTTAGCTTTTGAATGTTTATGTAAAAAAAAATTTGTTGAAAAGGGGTGAAAATTAAGTTTTGACATGAAGCTTTTGCTTGCTTGACACAGATGTGGCACCTGTCCGTCCAGTTGGGGCCCCTCGCTATGCACGGCGAGGATTGCAGCTACCCGGGGCTGGCACACCAGTAGAGGATGCAGAAGCCGGCGACGACGATGATACCCAAATTTTACATGAACTCTCCAGGAACCTGGAGGGTCTGAGTATGGGTATACCACTGCTTCCTATGCGGGAGGTTCTAGTTCGTCTGCAGCGGCATACTGTAGGTGTGCCAGAGAGATACCTAGTTCCTTTGAGGAGGATAGCTAGAGCAGTTGTATGCTATTATGAGCATCAGGCTTAGCTGGTGGAGTAGATGTATTAGTATCAGAGCGTGGCTTAGTGTGGCCAAATTTTGGTAAAACACCCCAAGTTTTGGAAGATTTTTCTTTTCGATGTTTACTATGTACTGGACATGACATATATATATGTATATATTTTTTTGGTGATTTGTGCTTTTAAATTTTTATGTATTTTTTGATGTGATAAAAATATATGTACTCATGAGTAAATCTTTTACAATAAATGCGACAAATGCCAATATAACACATAATTTGCCAAAGAATTGGCTAATGCATTAAATTCTCTAGGAACGTGTTCAAATGTGATTGTTTGAAATTGACGCTCTAAAAGTCGCACTCGTAAAAAATAACGCAGCAACACAGGGTGGCGGACACGGTAATGATTGTTTAACTGCATAATGATGAGTTGGGAATCTAACCTGACCACTAAATCAGAGATGTCACGAGATGCCGCTTCCGTGAGGAGTTGGATCACTGACATGTACTCGGCAACATTATTGGTGGCGTTACCCAGGAAAATTCCTCTGGAACCAAGAAGGTCCGACTCAGGAGTATAGAGAACACAAGCAGCTGAAGCAATGCGTCTAGTGTGACGACTAGCACCGTCCGCATATCCGACGTATGATAACGAATGTGATGACATCTGTGTGAAAGAAAAAGATTACATGAGAAAAACACCTTAAACCAAAAAATAATCCAGAAGCATCAAAATAAAATAGGCAAAACTTATATACATAAAATTACAAAGCATATGCCTAGTGCGAAACTAGGCAAAATACTTCTTCAGATAGAGCCCGTTGCGGGGCTCCTCGAGTGGAATTCCATTACAGTCCTGGAGTTCGTAAGCTCCTTTTGAGAGGGTTTTAGTAACGATGTAAGGACCGAGCCACAATGGTTGGAGTGTTCCTGCCCCCAAGAGGTCGTGTTTTTGATCATAAAGTAGAACGAGATCACCCTCTTGGAAAGAACGAGGCTTGACAAATTTGTCGTATTGAGCTTTAACTCGGCGCTGGTGAGCTTCGAGTGCTAGTGTAGCATCTCGACGAGTTTCGTCCAAATGATCGAGTGAGAGCAAGCACTCTTCAGTGGCGGTGGTGCCAGGCAGGAGTTCAACAGCAAGTTTGAGTGATGGGATTTTGCACTCGATTGGAAGTACTGCCTCCAGGCTGAAAGAAAGTTGGAAAGGTGTGATATTTGAAAAGCAATACGGAATATTTTCCACGATACCTGTTTTGACCGAGGTATCAATGAGCAACATCTTGGAAAGATTACCTATGTTCCCCTCTGAATCGATAGTGTGAACGGTCATATAAGAGAAGGGAACTATCCCAGGTTTGTCCGAATATGGGATTTCAGTTTTTATTGCCTCTGAATCAATCGTCGAAGTGCGATGGTGAAACTCTCCCCAAGGTCGTTCTTCTAATGACATGATCTCTCGAATAGCTTCGTCTGTAGGGCAGACTTCATTGAGGAGATCCTTAGAGAGAACTATGATGGGAGGGAGGTTTGTACCTGTGGTCGAAACCATATCAGTGGAGGGTTCAGATGTGATTTGGATGGCTTGGTAAGCCAACTCGACCGGCGAAAGCGGCATCTGATCTCCATAAGAATCAATATCTGAAGGTGCCGGGATGATCCATGGGTCGATGGAGCCATCTGAAAAGGTGGATATCATTGCAACCGTGTTTGGGATCTGCGACGGCGGTAGAGGAAAACAACCCACTAGGGAAGATGCCTTCAGAAGACCGGTACCGATACTGACGTAAGAGTCAGTGACACCTCTTATTAGGGGTACAGTGCTACTTGGTAAAGTGGCATAATCAGGGGTGCAGAAGGATAGCTGGTCGACCGTGACTATTTTCCCATCCAATGGAAATAGGATGAGTCGGAAGACAGAAGACGCGATGGCGGTCATAGCATAAGACCAACTGCGACCGAGCAATAGATTATAGTCGAGATGATGCTCTACGACTTCAACGTCCACGTTTACCGTTTTCCCACTCAGAGTGATGGGAAAGCTAGCAAGGTATCCTTTTGGTAGGAAAGTGTGGCCATCGAAAGCTTTGAGGGAATTTGATGGCGGGGTTAGAGTAGGAGAACCTAAATGGAGCCAGCAAGCTTGTGACATAACGCAGGTCGAAGCACCTTCATCTATGACAGTGCGATGGATTGGTCTCCCTTTCAACACAACCTGCACCTGGAATGCGAGTTGATGTGAGAGGCGAGGTTTAGCCTTTTCCATATCAAAGATTGCTAGCATGGAATCCTGGGGCTCTATTCCACCAATGGCCGAAAATAAGGCTTTCCTTTGTGCTGGACAGGTTTGTAATACTTCAAGAGCAGACATAGCTGATGGTGCCTGCGCCAAATCTTCTACAATATTGTAGTTTTGGGTTGCACGTGTAGAGGTGTTATGAGTCATGCGTCGAAGTGTCCCTTTGGGGGGACGAATTATAGGTTCAACAGTAGGCCTTTCGATATGTAAATCGTTGGGCGGCGGCAGATTGGAACTAGTTCCAGGTTCCTCAGCATCTATGGTAGGATTTCCATAAAGCTTGGCACGAGTTTGAAGGTCAACACTCTCAATGCCATAAATGGCAGATGGTGCTTCGCCGGAAGGATACGAACCACCATTGCCCCGTTGATGGGGTTGTGGCGGATTGTCAACCATGTGTTGATGTTGCTGCGGTTGATTGGGGAAAGGATTGTGAAGAACGACAGGTGTTCACCCAGAATCCTTGTTAGCAATAGCCGAGGACATTTGTATGTCAAGTGATCCTCCGCACAGATTTTGCAAGGAAATTTCATGGGTTTATCCTTTCCTTTGTCATTTCTAGCAGCATTTTTCTGATTAGGGTTATTCTGATTATCCGACTTCTCTTCCGAAGAAGACGTTTTCTTCTTATTCTTCTTATTTTTCCTGCTAGGTTTTTGTGAGATTTGCACCGAATTTATCTCAGTGGGAGGAAGAGGAGTCGTTTGATGGGGGGTGGTGGTAGCCGAGGATGGCTGGGAGGTTTTCCCCCAAGACTGATTGGTGGCTACACCAGAGATCGCGCCAACGAGACCATCGGCATGAGCTCCAGTTTTCTGAGTAGCCGGAGGGTTTGGGTTACCAGGGGCATGGGGGAGCATATCGTAAAGCATGCCGGATTGTGAATAGATTAAATCCAGGTGTTGGGCACGATGAATACATTGATCTTCTGTCACTGCACCAGAAAGGCCAATGTATTTAGAGATGTGGGGTAAAAGATACTTGCAAAACCAATTGGCCAAGAGATGGTCCGGTATTGGCGCTTTGATGAGCCTCTTCCTACGTCTCCATTCATGAATATGGTCGGAGATGTGGTTGGCGGTGTCTTGGCGCAGCGATGTTAACAATTCTGTTCCAGTTTCCACTCTAATTGGCAGTTGGAAGTTCTTTAAGAACTCCATCGCTAAAGCGCCAAACGTATTGATGGCGGCGCGTGGCAACTCAATGTACCACTTGGCGGCATTGCCTATAAGGGTGCGGGGAAACAGTCGAAGTCAGAAACTATCATCTACCATGGAATTGGATATGGACCATAAATGGAAGGTAGTGATGTGTGCGGCCGGGTCGTGCCCATGTTTCCCGTCGAACTTCGGGATATCAGAAGGAATCCTATGCGGTATTGGAGGCCAAAGAGGGTTGTGGTTGATGGGGTCGTTCGTCAGCTTATGGATGTCGGGTATGTCCAAAGCTGCCAAGAATGGAAATTGTGGATTTTCCCCCGAGTCTAACCAAGGCAGTATGGGCTGACTACTTAGACCATAGGGTCCCCCCATCCACGTGTTACCAGAAGGGTAAGTGGGACTTTGATAAAAACCCCCCATAGGTGGAGGATTAGGAACATACGGTTGCTGTCCATAGGGCATAGTGTATTGCGGGGCAAACAGTTGGTTGCCCCCAGCATAAAAGTGCCCTCCCACTCTAGATGGAGGTTGGGGTTGGTTAGTCCAAATGGATGCAATAGAGTTTCCTAGAGGCATACTAGTACTTGCATAATTTTGCAACGGTATAGATCCTACACCTATGTTTGAACCACTTAAGGGGATAGTATTTACAATGGGTTGTCCCATTTGTCCTGAGGATTGCATAGGAAGAGAAATATTCCCTGCTACCTGTGTACTGATAACACTGCCCCCTGGTATAGTGGCCAGGGGGTTTGAACTCAACAGAGGGTTCCAACCGAAAGGGTTGTTAAAGGGCACCAAAGTAGTCGTGCTCGTGGGAGGAGCTACCGTGGTCCCCAACGTGGTCACGGTAGGAGTAGATGCCGAAGGGTTCGGTAAACTACTGACAGTTGTGTTGACCATAGGATTGGGGGTAGGTATATGTTGACTACTGGGGTTACCTAGTAATGGCATAGAACTGACCACCGGCGGGGAGGATGGTGGCGAACCAGGAATGGTTGCCATTGGTATCGACCCTGTGGATGCCGGTGGAGAAATAGATGTTGGTGTTGCCGCAGACATATCTCGGCGTGGTATAATCTGGATTATCACAGGCCCTAACGGATCAGTGAGTGGAGGATTGTAATTAGGTACAACGCCTTCAGTGAAAGGGTCCTCCGGTAGTTCCGGCTGATAAGGGTCTATGTGATAATCAAGATTAGTCAGAGGAGACTGCTCTTCCGTAGAAGGCCCGGGTTCACCAAGGTTCAGTTCTTCCTCAAGGTTGAGAGGAGGTAGACCTTGCTGTCATCGAGACAGACGGCGTGGGTCAGGGGACGCCACGGTGACCGGTTTAATTTTAACAAATTTTATTAAATTGTGATGTATTATAAAGTCTCAAATGACAGTAACCACACACCTAACAAAAAGAAAAAGGACTCTCTAAAATCAATCAGCAAGCAGCTAGAATAGGGTGCCTTGTCTGAGTACTACTGTTCACTGGTGATGAAATCCAATATCACAATAGTATATAGAGAGGGTTGGTCGAAAGTACAGTTACGGTCACCCTAGAGCTTCACCTGAACCTCAGACGATAGGTGTAAGCACTCTCGTGAAGACGAGTACCCTCCTAAAGACCGAAGACAGAGTGGGTCCATCTGTTTTAGGTACCGGGACAGCCCGTCCCAGTCACCTTGTGAAAGTCCCTAAAAGTATGGCCACTAAGGATACCTCAAATCACAGACATCATCAGGGGGGTCCACGGTCAAGGACAGTGTGCTATATGGGCAGAATACCTAGATCCCCGATCTAGTTTCGACATCCCCGAAGGGAACCCCAATATATAACACACCCATAGGATGCAATCGAAGGCGGGCTACCTTCTTGTGCACCCAAGTGTTGTCTCGCGCTGAGCTCCGGTAAAGGAATGGTCCCGATAATATGAGTGCAGCAGGATTTCACTCGTTAATGACTCTAGTTTTCAAGTTTTGAGATCTTGGGTAGTTTTCTCACTTTCCTAACCCAAGATCCTAGCCTGAACTATTTTTTGTGTGAGCTCAAAAAAGAGTTATTAGATTGATTTTAGTATCGCTTTATTTTTAGTGTACTTTATTATTAGTCTTGCGGAGGGGGAATGGACGTATGAAGTATAGTGAGACTCTGACTCAAGAAACCATGCAAAACATGCTCTAAATATTAAATTCAATGAAGAGTGTTTCTACAGGGAGAGGTTTCTTTTTCAATCATCCATGCACCAATATGTAAATAACACAGCTCAAATTTTAAAGATTCAGACTTCTATCTACCTCTTTTAACAATCTATGAACTAAAACTTTCAGAATAAACTCAGCTAGATGCAGAAAAAAAATAAAAAAATATATTTCTCTTAAAAAGTAAATGCTTTGCACACTAACTAAACAAGAGAAACAAATAACAATGCTAGCTTAGCAGACAAGCACAGGGATTCAGTCAGTGAAAGGTACTGATGGCCAAAAAACTCTACAGCTAAAACACAGTCACAGCAGTGAACAGTAAGGTTTTGGCTGAGTAACGCTCTGTCTGTGAGAAAATACAACGTTATAACGCACTGTATTTAAGCATAGACTGCGTTATAACGCACCAGATAGCCTGCATAGGTCGCGTTAACCAGGGAAAATCTCTTCAGTTGGCCAGACAGGAACAAGATTGAACTCTGCAAGCATTTGGTATGTCTACTGGGCATCAAAAATGGTCGGAAGGATATTTGAACAGAGGAGAGAAGAAAGGAAGGAAAAAATAGTCTGGAAACTATGGGGGAATTCCCCAGCGGAGTCACCAATTCTACTATAGGGTAAACTGCTTGGGTTTTTGGTTTTCGAATATCCCTCTTAGGGCTTTCCGGTGCCCGAGGCAGACAGTAAGATTAGCTATGTTGTTCACAAAGATGGCATGAGCATGTTCACATTAGCTTGAAATAAATTGAAGGAATACAATAGAGAATTACCTCTTTGACAGTCTTGGAGTCCCTTGGAGAGCGCTGTGTAGCAAAGCAAGAGTCCTTCTTCACCGGCTCCAAATCTGAGTCCTGCAATCAGTCAAAGCACCCGCGTAATTTCTAACATAACAAGTATCCTATCAATTAAATCAATACACAATAAACATCTAGATTATACACATCTGAGCCATTCATATCATACTATGTAAATGTTCAAACAATAATGAAAATATTAAGCATTGAATGGACAAAATGAACACAGTTCTATTGATTTTGAAAGAAGGAGGATTACAACCGTCAGTAGTACCAATCCCTCCTCAGTCTCCCAATCTCTCTTCTCTCTCAAGTGAAGAATTCCAAGTCAACAAGCTCTCTAGGAACCTCTTTGAATCTTGGCCTTCACAATGTCACACTACTCTCTATTCCACAAGTATACAAGAACCTTGAGCAATCCTTCGACCATCAATTAAGAGCCTTCAGCTCCTTCTTATAGGAGAGGGAGAAGGCCATTGTTGCCCTTCTCTTTCCACTAGTTTGGAATGGAAAAAGCTTAGATGTTTCTTTGATCTCTATGATTTTGCCTCTTTTGGAGTTCAGTCTTCTATGGCAATGACCAATAATGAACTGGTGCTTCTGCAGTTTCCTTTGTGAACTGACTCCTTTGTGAGGGAAAGTTGGAGATTCAAATCATTCTCCACGCTCTTTTCCCAATTCAAAATTAAAACACGGGTAACTCTCCCCTCCAGTGTAAACAGAGCGTTGCCCTAGCCACTAACGCGGCCAATGTACTGATTGCTTGCGTTATAACGCTCTTGTTCTGTTCTATATAGGCGTTACCCTGGAAGAAATAGGTTTAATTTAGGTCTTTGTATCCCTTCCATATTTGTCTTCCCCTCTGAGCTGATGAGGAGGTATTTTGACCTGTAACAATCTCCTACTTACATGTGTTCTCTTGAGGATTTTCTCAGGATTATCAACTATTTCAAGTGGTTTTGGATCAGGGCAAGCTCTCGTATGAATGGTTCTGTGAGCTAGAATGTTGTTCTTGAACTAAGCAGCTTAACCCTACTTTTAACTTCTATTGTGGTTGATATTGTCTCAGGGCTGGTCTCCCAGCGGAGTCTTCATTATGTTTTGGGTCTGGTCTCCCAGTGGAGTCTGATGCGAAACCAAGATGATCAGCAGGCCTACTGATCACCAGTGGAGTCTTTTAACGTTTAGGAGCTATGGAGTCGCCAGGTGGAAAGGTTTAAGATGTTTCCAAAGGCTACACTATCCACCACAGTGCTCAGGCACTATCACCTTTCAGGAATCTCCTCTAAAACAACAAGCTCCAACCAGAGATTGACTGGGAGGGAATTTACCAGATATGTCACCTCTGAAAAGAGGATGAGATCTGGAGGCTACCTGGCCCTTTCCAGGCTCTGTCTAAGAGTATGGTGGATATTCAATAATGGAGGTTGATTCAAGAAAGGGGTGACTTACTGTCAACCTAACCAGAGTTCTAAGTTTCTGAGGTTTTTACGAATTTTTAAGGTGAAATGTACTCAGAAGTCCCCAGTGGAGTCGCCATTATGTTGGGGTTCCCATGTTTTGGCCAGGTTGGCAAGACCAAAAGATGAGACAACATAGAACCACTTTGGAACCTCAGGATCTAGCCCTCCTGGGTTCAGAGAGGGATCTCTCTATGATATGTCAAAGGTATAACTTTGGAGTTCAGTTTGAAGGTATTAGGCTAGGTATGAAGCACAAGGTTTGTTTGTTTGATTAAGAGTTTGGTTGTTGGGAATCAGGAAAGAAGAGTCCAATATAAGGCAAGGGTGAGGATAGAGTAAACTAGGCAAAGGTAGATAACTCAGAGAACATCAAGGCCATTGGGCAATGGAGTCAAGAAAGGGTTTACTTGTTGTTCAATGTGCAAGCTTTCAATTGGGCTAGTCATCTAAATTATTTGGATCTTTAGAGATACTGGGTGGAATGGAACATTAAGGACTGAAAATGAAAGGAGGAGAACCATCTAATCCAGTCTATAGATCAGGTCAGAGGTCAT
Organism: Pinus albicaulis; assembly: GCA_034641835.2. Classification (NCBI taxonomy): domain Eukaryota; kingdom Viridiplantae; phylum Streptophyta; class Pinopsida; order Pinales; family Pinaceae; genus Pinus; species Pinus albicaulis. The sequence goes on along the minus strand of CM076579.1, from coordinate 1,568,293,751 downwards.
TTAACTCCAGACCTGCTTGGACCAAATCAGAGGCAATACAAGGGATCTTGGAAAGGCTAGCTGGTCGTGCAAGGATCCTAGTGGACAGGGTTAATACTAGTCCCCAGTGTTCCGAAAACCTTCCAGCTAAATCCTAACCAGAACATATAAATATAGATTTCATCAATTCATACATCAGAGAGCAGGCAATAACATCCACTACACTGGTTAAACCAATTGAAATCAATATTCAGATACACATTTAAGCAGAAAACATAAAGGGCTGGGAGAGCAGCAACATAGGGCACCTAACAAGGGTGAATCCTATGCCAAACTTCTGATGCAAGCCAGTAGAAATGAAATGAAATGAAACATGAAATAAGAGCAAGTCAATCACAAATACAGAGAAAGAGGAAACATCACCAGCTGCTTTAGATCAGGATCCAAAGAAATGTGCTTGTCATATTAAAAACAAAACCAATCAGGGACAACACTGCCTACAACTTGAACATTCAGTCTGAATACATCAAATCTCAGCCTATCTTACAATATACATAGAGAACTTATCTCAAGAGGAGAATAATTTCATTTCATTGATATCTCATCAACAACCATTACAATGTTTCCTTCTGTGCTTTATAGCAAAGGGTGAGCCTAAGATCGACTGAAGGAGTAGGTGAAAATTAAATGTATCATTAAACACAATAATGGATGCAGGCCCGAAACCCATTCTTCTTGACCTGCTATGTATTTAATCTCTGTCACCTTCCTTGTGAAAGAATGATCTGCTTTGGATATGATCTTGACCTTTTGGCTTGTTGTACTCCAGGTGATTTGAACAAAAAATGAAATAAACTGCTAGGAAGGTCTGTCTCATAAATGTCTGACTATTTTTTGAACTGTAGTTAGGGCGGAAATTCTTTCAGGGACATTCTGCATAATAAAAGCAGTATGGATGCTTTGTACCTGATGAAGAAATACATCCTGCTGACAAATAACCCTGATGGTACCTTTCACTGTGCCTAGGATCTTTAGATCGATCCTCGGGGTCTTCAAACTGTTGCTTTGCCTTATAAACCTCTGATTAAAGGCTCTAGCTCTTCGTTAGCTTGTTGTAATCTTCCTGTTGCTCTGTACTGTAAAAATCTGCCACTCCATTTTTCTTCTGACAGGGTAGCTCGGGCTTTAATGGTGATGGGATATTTTCAGAGTTTGGAAACCTGCTTTCACTTAGTGTGAATCCCATCAGCTGCTTTCGTTGACGATTTCATAACAGCGCCGGCCCTCAGATTTAATTCTGTCTGCACAGCGTGCCATGTCGATACATGACGATATTTTACCTTTGAAAACCCTACAAAACAACAAACTTGTGAAGAAATTCATGGGTGTGAATGACGGAGGAGGCGAGGGCACACTGTGGACGAGGAAAACAAGCCATGCAGATGGAGAACTGGGTAGAAATCATGACGGAATGTTGAAACAAGCACTGATGGGGGGGGTTGGCGGAACACAGAGCGACCATACATGAAAAATGAATGATACTCGTTAAAAGACACAAAAAGAGCCAATTATACGTAATGGGCAGGGAGGGAGTATGGAGTGTGCATGTGGAGCTGACGTGGCGAGGCGGGGTGACGAGGAATGGTCAACGGAGGATAAACAAATCTGGACCGTCAACCAGGGTGGAGATCGACGGTCGGGAGCAACAGGCGGTGGACCAGCAGGCACGATGGTCGGGCGTTAAGCAGTGCGCAGGTTCGATGAATGAGCGCCGTTGGATGAGGACTCCAAGATCTGACAGCCGTCATTTGTTCCGCTACCCGTCTATCACCCGAACAATAGCGCATGAAATGAAAGCGGTTTCAGGTTTGTATAGAGGACACGTGGCGATCGGCTAGTGGAATCGCTGGGTGATAGAAGAAAACCGCTAACTCGCAGATGGTGGTGTGTAATTTACCGGCGGGTTTGGAACAGTGATAAGGGATGGGAGTGGGGACCACTGATCGGAAGGGCTCCACGCCGTCGGATCATACATTAATTTGGACGGCGGAGATCTGAACAGTGCAGGGTTAACTCGGCAGCAAGTTGGCGGTGATCAACGGAGTACGGGAGGTCAAACCACTCGACGGTTAGCACGGAGGGTACCCCTCGTAGCTGACCAGTTGATCGGGCATTGACCACAAATCAACGGTCGGTAATGACTATGGGGCCTCACCTCATTTGATGCGTATAGGCAAATGGCAGCCCCTGTAACCACCATTTTTGTGGTGGCTCCGCCTATGCACCACCACATGCCGCCAACGCACCACCAATTCACCACCGCAGCGGGAAAATTCACCAATTCTTGCTCTTTAATGCACGTCCAGTCTTCATTTTCCCGAGTCATTTTTCATAAATCCCACTACTGCAAATGATCCTCTCTGATTTTTTTGTCCTTGTGTTACAGGTCAAAATACCTCCTCATCAACTCAGAGGGGAAGACAAATATGGAAGGGATACAAAGACCTAAATTAAACCTATTTATGCCAGGGTAATGCCTATATAGAACAGAACAAGAGCATTATAACGCAGGAAATCAGTACATTGGCCGTGTTAGTGGCTAGGGCGACGCTCTATTTACACTGGAGGGGAGCGTTACCTGTTTTTTAAGTTTGAATTGGGAAAAGAGTGTGGAGAATGATTTGAATCTCCGACTTTCCCTCACAAAGGAGTCAGTTCACAAAGGAAACTCCAGAAGCACCAGTTCATTATTGGTCATTGCCATAGAAGACTGAACTCCAAAAGAGGCAAAAGCATAGAGATCAAAGAAACATCTAAGCTTTTTCCATTCCAAACTAGTGGAAAGAGAAGGGCAACAATGGCCTTCTCCCTCTCCTATAAGAAGGAGATGAAGGCTCTTAATTGTGGGTCAAAGGATTGCTCAAGGTTCTTGTATACTTGTGGAATAGAGAATAGTGTGACATTGTGAAGGCCAAGAGTGAAAGAGGTTCCTAGAGAGCTTGTTGACTTGGACTTCTTCACTTGAGAGAGAAGAGAGATTGGGAGACTGAGGAGGGCTTGGTACAACCGACGGTTGTAATCCTCCTTCTTTCAAAATCAATAGAACTGTGTTCGTTTTGTCCATTCAATGCTTAATATTGTCATTATTGTTTGAACATTTATATAGTATGATATGAATGGCTTAGATGTGTATAATCTAGATGTTTATTGTGTATTGATTTAATTGATAGGATACTTGTTATGTTAGAAATTACGCGAGTGCTTTGACTGATTGCAGGACTCAGACTTGGAGCCGGTGAAGAAGGGCTCTTGCTTCGCTGCGCAGCGCTCTCCAAGGGACTCCAAGACTGTCAAAGAGGTAATTCTCTATCGTATTCCTTCAAGTTATTTCAAGCTAATATGAACATGCTCATGCCATCTTTGTGAACAGCATAGCTAATCTTACTGTCTGCCTCGGGCACCGGAAAGCCCTGAGAGGGATATTCGAAAACCAACAACCCAAGCAGTTTACCCTATAGCAGAATTGGTGATTCCACTGGGGAGATCCCCCATAGTTTCCGGACTATTTTTTCTTTCCTTCCTTTCTTCTCTCCTCTATTCACAGATCCTTCCGACCATTTTTGAAGCCCAGTAGACATACCAAATGCTTGCAGAGTTCAATCCTGTTCCTGTCTGGCCAACTGAAGAGATTTTCCCTGGTTAACGCGACCTATGTAGTTTATCCAGTGCGTTATAACGCGGTCTATGCTTAAATATAGTGCGTTATAACGCTATATTTTCTCACAGACAGAGTGTTACTCAGCCAAAAACCTTGTTGTTCACTGCTGTGACTGTGTTTTAGCTGTAGAGTTTTTTGGCCATCAGTACCTTTCACTGACTGAATCCCTATGCTTTTCTACTAAGCTGGCATTCTTATTTGTCTGTCTTGTTTAGTTAGTGTGCAAAGCATTTACTTTTTAAGAGAAAATATATTTTTTTATTTTTCTGCATCTAGCTGAGTTTATTCTGAAAGTTTTAATTCATAGACTGTTAAAAGAGGTAGATAGAAGTTTGAATATTTAAAAGTTGAGCTGCGTTATTTACATGTTGGTGCATGGATGATTGAAAAAGAAACCTCTCCCTGTAGAAACACTCTTCATTGAATTTAATATTTAGAGCATGTTTTGCATGGTTTCTTGAGTCAGAGTCTCACTATACTTCATACGTCCATTCCCCCTCTGCAAGACTAATAATAAAGTACACTAAAAATAAAGAGATACTAAAATCAATCTAATTAATATTTTTGAGCTCACACAAATAGTAGTTCAGGCTAGGATCTTGGGTTAGGAAAGTGAGAAAACTACCCAAGATCTCAAAACTTGAAAACTAGAGTCATTAACGAGTGAAATCCTGCTGCACTCATATTATCGGGACCGTTCCTTGACCGGAGCTCAGTGCGAGACAACACTTGGTGCACTAGAAGGTATCCCACCTTCGACTGCATCCTGTGGGTGTGTTATATATTGGGGTTCCCTTCGGGGATGTCGAAACTAGATCTAGGATCTAGGTATTCTGCCCATATAGCACACTATCCTTGACCGTGGACCCCCCTGATGATGTCTGTGATTTGAGGTATCCTTAGTGGCCATACTTTTAGGGACTTACACAAGGTGACTGGGACGGGCTTTCCTGGTACCTGAAACAGACGGACCCACTCTGTCTTTGGTCTTTAGGAGGGTACTCGTCTTCACGAGAGTGCTTACACCTATCATCTGAGGTTCGGGCGAAGCTCTAGAGTGACCGTAACTGTACTTTCGACCAACCCTCTTTGTATACTATTGTGATACTGGATTTCATCACCAGTGAATGGTAGTACTCAGATAGGGCACCCTATTCTGGCTGCTTGCTGATTGATTTTAGAAAGTCCTTTTTCTTTTTGTTAGGTGTGTGGTTACTGTCATTTGAGACTTTATAATACATCACAATTTAATAAAATTTGTTAAAATTAAACCGGTCACCGTGGCGTCCCCTGACCCACGCCGTCTGTCTCGATGACAGCAAGGTCTACCTCCTCTCAACCTTGAGGAAGAACTGAACCTTGGTGAACCCGGGCCTTCTACGGAAGAGCAGTCTCCTCTGACTAATCTTGATTACCACATAGACCCTTATCAGCCGGAACTTCCGGAGGACCCTTTCACTGAAGGCGTTGTACCTAATTAAAATCCTCCACTCACTGATCTGTTAGGGCCTGTGATAGTCCAGATTCCACCACGCCGAGATATGTCTGCGGCCACACCAACATCTATTTCTCCACTGGCATCCATAGGGTCGATACCAATGACAACCATCCCTGGTTCGCCACCATCCTCCCCGTCGGTGGTCAGTTCTATGCCATTACTGGGTAACCCTAGTAGTCAACATATACCTACCCCCAATCCTATGGTCAACACAACTGTCAGTAGTTTACCAAACCCTTCGGCATCTACTCCTACCGTGACCACGTTGGGGCCCATTGTAGCTCCTTCCGCGAGCATGACTACTTCGGTGCCCTTTAACAACCCTTTCGGCTGGAACCCTCTGTTGAGTTCAAACCCCCTGGCCACTATACCAGGGGGCAGTGTTATCAGTACACAGGTAGCAGGGAATATTTCTCTTCCTATGCAATCCTCAGGACAAATGGGACAACCCATTGTAAATACTATCCCCTTAAGTGGTTCAAACATAGGTGTAAGATCTATACCGTTGCCAAATTATGCAAGTACTAGTATGCCTCTGGGAAACTCTATTGCATCCATTTGGAATAACCAACCCCAACCTCCATCAGGAGTGGGAGGGCACTTTTATGCTGGAGGCAACCAACCGTTTGCCCCGCAATACACTATGCCCTATGGACAGCAACCGTATGTTCCTACTCCTCCACCTATGGGGGGTTTTTATCAAAGTCCCACTTACCCTTCTGGTAACACATGGATGGGGGGACCCTATGGTCCAAGTTGTCAGCCCATACTACCTTGGTTAGACTCGGGGGCAAATCCACAATTGCCTTTCTTGGCAGCTTTGGACATACCCGATATCCATAAGCTGACAAACGACCCCATCAACCACAACTCGCTTTGGCCTCCTATACCACATAAGATTCCTTCAGATATCCCGAAGTTCGACGGGAAGCATGGAGATGACCCGGCCGCACACATCACTAACTTCCATTTGTGGTCCATATCCAATTCCATGGTAGATGATAGTGTCCGCCTTCGACTGTTCTCCCGCACCCTTACAGGCAATGCCGCTAAGTGGTACATTGAATTACCATGCACCACCATCAATACGTTTGGCGCTTTAGCGACGGAGTTCTTAAAGAACTTTCAACTACCAATTATAGTAGAAACCGGCACAGAATTGTTAACATCGCTGCACCAAGACACCGCCACCCACATCTCTGACCATATTCATGAATGGAGACGTAGGAGGAGGCTTGTCAAAGCGCCAATACCCGACCATTTCTTGGCAAATTGGTTTTGCAAGTCTCTTTTACCCCATATCTCTAAAGACATTGGCCTTTCTGGTGCGGTGACAGAAGATCAATGTATTCTTCGTGCCCAGCACCTGGATTTGATCTATTCACAATTCGGCACGCTTTACGATCTACTCCCCCATGCCCCTGGTAACCCGAACCCTTCGGCTACTCAGAAAACCGGAGCTCATGCCGATGGTCTTATTGGCGTGATCTCTGGTGTAGCCACCAATCAGTCTCAGGGGCAAACCTCCCAGCCATCCTTGGCTGCCACTTCCCCCCATCAAACGACTCCTATCCCTTCCGCTGAGGTAAATTCGGTGCAAACCTCACAAAAACCCAACGGGAAAAATAGGAAGAATAAGAAGAAAACATCTTCTTCGGAAGAGCAATCGAATAATCAGAATAACTCCAATCAGAAAAATGCTGCTAATGAAAAAGGAAAGGATAAACCCATGAGATTTCCTTGTAAAATATGTGCGGAGGACCACTTGACATAAAAATGTCCTCAGTTGTAGGAATGCATTGATTTTATTGCTAACAAGGACTCTGGGAGAACACCTGTCGTTCTTCAAAATCCTTTCCCCAATCAACAGTAGCAACATCAACATATGGTTGACAACCCGCCACAACCCCATCAATGGGGCAATGGTGGTTCGTATCCTTCCGGCGAAGGACCATCTGCCATTTATGGAATCGAGAGTATTGACCTTCAAACTCGCGCCAAGCTTTATGGAGCCCCTACCATAGATGCTCAGGAACCTGGAACTAGTTCCAATCCGCCGCCGCCTAACGATTTTCATATCGAAAGGCCCACTGCTGAACCTGTAATTCGTCCCCCCAAAAGGACACTTTGACGCACGACTCATAATACCTCTGCACGTGTAGCCCAAAACTACAATATTGTAGAAGATTTGGCGCAGGCACCATCAGCCATGTGTGCACTTGAAGTATTACAAACCTGTCCAGCACAAAGGAAAGCCTTGCTTTCGGCCATTGGCGGAATAGACCCCCAGGATTCCATGCTAGCAATATTTGATATGGAAAAGGCTAAACCTCGCCTCTCACATCAACTCGCATTCCAGGTGCAGGTTGTGTCGAAAGGGAGACCAATCCATCGCACTGTCATAGACGAAGGTGCTTCGACCTGCGTTATGTCACAAGCTTGCTGGCTCCATTTAGTTTCTCCTACTCTAACCCCGCCATCGAATTCCCTCAAAGCTTTCGATGGCCACACTTTCCTACCAAAAGGATACGTTGCTAGCTTTCCCATCACTCTAAGTGGGAAAATGGTAAACGTGGACATTGAAGTCGTAGAGCATCATCTCGACTATAATCTATTGCTCGGTCGCAGTTGGTCTTATGCTATGACCGCCATCGTGTCTTCGGTCTTCCGACTCATCCTATCTCCATTGGATGGGAAAATATTCATGGTTGATCAGCTATCCTTCTGCACCCCTGATTATGCCACTTTGCCAAGTAGCACTGTACCCCTAATAGGAGGTGTCACTGACTCTTACGTCAGTATCGGTACCGGTCTTCTGAAGGCATCTTCCCTATTGGGTTGTTTTCCTCTACCACCACCGCAGATCCCAAACACGGTTGCAATGATATCCACCTTTTCAGATGGCTCTATCGACCCATGGATCATCCCGGCACCTTCAGATATTGATTCTTATGGAGATCAGATGCCGCTTTCGCCGGTCGAGTTGGCTTACCAAGCCATCCAAATCACATCTGAACCCTCCACTAATATGGTTTCGACCACAGGTACAAACCTCTCCCATCACAGTTCTCTCTAAGGATCTCCTCAATCAAGTCTGGCCTACAGACGAAGCTATTTGAGAGATCATGTCATTAGAAGAACGACCTTGGGGAGAGTTTCACCATCGCACTTCGACGATTGATTCGGAGGCGATAAAAACTGAAATCCCGTCTTTGGACCAACCTAAGATGGTTCCCTCTGATTACACGACTGTTCAAACTATCGATTCAGAAGGGAACATGGGTAATATTTCTAATACAATGCTCATTGATATCTCGGTCAAAACGGGTATCGTGGAAAATATTCAGATTGGGGCAGATTGCAATCCTGAGGAAATTGCATGCTTCACATCCCTTTGCAAAGAATTCCACGATGTGTTTGCTTGGGCTCACAAGAAAATTCCCGACATAGATAAGTCTATTGACGAGAAAGAGATCAAGAAATTCCGAGCATTCTTTTTATGGTATTTTTCTTGCTAGTTAATACGAAAAACCTCGAGTCTCCTTCTTCGGGCTCGTTAAACTTACACGAAGAAGCATCGAGCATTATTTTTACGGTATTTTTCTTGCTCGTTAATCCGAAAAACTTCGAGTTCTCTTCTTCGGACTCGTTAAACTTATACGAAGTTGGCATCGAGCGTTCTTTTTTTTTGGTCTTTTCTTGCTCGTTAATCCGAAAAACCTAGAGTTTTCTTCTTCAGACTCGTAAAAACTATGGAGAAGTATTGAGCATTATTTTTAGGATTCTTTTTCTCGCTCATAAAACTGGAAAAATCCCGAGTCGCCTTTGTCAGGCTCGTTAAACTATCAAGACAGAGAACAAGGAGCCATTCTTTTCCTCTTTTTCAAAGCTCTTTAAACAGAAAAAGTAATCGAGTTTTCTCCGCGTGACTCGTTAAAATTTCACGGAGGTAGCGAGTTTTTCTTTGTTGGACTCGTTAAATTTCACAAAGAATATTGAGTTTACTTCGTCTCCTCGTACTCATAACAAAATGAGGTAGACGTCCATTGAACATAGATTTCTCACTTTTCCGGATTCGATGGACTAACTTACGGAAAATGAACTGTTTCGGGCTTACTATTATCCCTTTGCCATGCCCGGTTATCAAGACATGACAAAGGTACCCCAATGGAGTCGTCTTTTACGACATTTTTCAGACTCTCTAAACATGAAAAATTCACCGAGTTTACTCGTCTGGACTCATTAAACCTAATCAGACAGCACATGGAGTGGTCTTTTATGACATTTTTCAGACTCTCTAAACATGAAAAATTCACCGAGTTTGCTCACCTGGACTCGTTAAATCTAATCAGATGGGGCACAGAGTTGTCTTTCCTGACATTTTTCATACTCTCTAAACATGAAAAATTCACCGAGTTTACTCGTCTGAACTCGTTAAACTTAATCAGACGGGGAAAATTTTGGACAAAATGGATACTACCTCTGTTACATTTCCAAAAAGGTCAATTTGGCAGCAAAATTATTGAACATGGCACTTCCCAGAAAACTCTTTCGCAGTTAGCCGAACCCTACCATCTATGAGTATTAGCCTTTATTTCCCAGTGTCCCTGCACCGGTAAAATCCTAACACACTCTTTGGTGTTCATCACGCTTCAGCTTCCTAGTACCCTGCTAGAGTGCCTTCTATTGTTCAAGCAGATCTCGTTATCTACTGCTCCTGTTATCAACCAAAATGCTCATTATGCCAGAAATTATTTGTCGTCTAACATTCCCATTTACTCTTCCTTATCTCAAATCATAAACAAAATCAGTTGGTTTACGTTTCGTGTTGACTGATGTAGGATGCCTCAGTGCCTACCTTTCAACAGATCACTTCCTATCGACTTCAACATCTTATCTAGGAAGTTGATCCAGAAACCCATCAGTACCCGGATACTTGCAGACATCAGTGGCAGGTAGTCTTGTGTTTGATCAAGGGTCTTCATCATTGGCTCTTGGTCGAATGATTCTACGAGTGTTTGAATTCAACTCCTTTTATTCACACTCGCTAGATTTTACTGGGCATCTTAGGGACCATCATCATTATCGGTGGCCACCTTCGCGTCTGTTAACAGTTTTCATTATTGACTGGTAATCAGACGATTTCTCACATGTTTGACGACAAATCCTTCATTCACATGTTGAGAAATATGCAGTTTAAGTGAATCGGCGGTCAAGACCTTGGGGCAAAGGCTACACCATTAAAGTTGTGTTCCCTTCCCCAAGCTACGATATTGTTTATGGAGACAGCTTCTTCAGCCTGATCCTGTTATGATAGACACTCCCACACTGTGCCTATTGGTGGACAGATTCTTCATATCTCTATTCTAGATAAATCATGTTGTTTAAGCTACTGAGCATGGGACATGCCCGACTCTAGGCAAATACTATATTTTATGACATATGTTGTTGTTTCAGGTTTTCCTCAGTCTTTCAATCTCTCTATCTCTACACAAATTGTAAAGTATTTCGGCCATCGTCTTCGTCTCTGACCTCACACTTTAGGGGGCATCTGTTACAGGTCAAAATACCTCCTCATCAGCTCAGAGGGGAAGACAAATATGGAAGGGATACAAATACCTAAATTAAACCTATTTATGCTAGGGTAACGCCTATATAGAACAGAAAAAGAGCGTTATAACGCAGGCAATCAGTACATTGGCCGCGTTAGTGGCTAGGACGACGCTCTGTTTACACTGGAGGGGAGAGTTACCAGTGTTTTAAGTTTGAATTGGGAAAAGAGCACGGAGAATGATTTGAATCTCTGACTTTCCCTCACAAAGGAGTCAGTTCACAAAGGAAACTGCAGAAGCACCAGTTCATTATTGGTCATTGCCATAGAAGACTGAACTCCAAAAGAGGCAAAAGCATAGAGATCAAAGAAACATCTAAGCTTTTTCCATTCCAAACTAGTGGAAAGAGAAGGGCAACAATGGCCTTCTCCCTCTCCTATAAGAAGGAGATGAAGGCTCTTAATTGTGGGTCGAAGGATTGCTCAAGGTTCTTGTATACTTGTGGAATAGAGAATAGTGTGACATTGTGAAGGCCAAGAGTGAAAGAGGTTCCTAGAGAGATTTTTGACTTGGAATTCTTCACTTGAGAGAGAAGAGAGATTGGGAGACTGAGGAGGGCTTGGTACAACCGACGGTTGTAATCCTCCTTTCAAAATCAATAAAACTGTGTTCGTTTTGTCCATTCAATGCTTAATATTTTCATTATTGTTTGAACATTTATATAGTATGATATGAATGGCTCAGATGTGTATAATCTAGATGTTTATTATGTATTGATTTAATTGATAGGATACTTGTTATGTTAGAAATTACGCGGGTGCTTTGACTTATTACAGGACTCAGACTTGGAGCCGATGAAGAAGGGCTCTTGCTTCGCTGCGCAGCGCTCTCCAAGGGACTCCAAGACTGTCAAAGAGGTAATTCTCTATCGTATTCCATCAAGTTATTTCAAGCTAATATGAACATGCTCATGCCATCTTTGTGAACAGCATAGCTAATCTTACTGTCTGCCTTGGGCACCGGAAAGCCCTGAGAGGGATATTCGAAAACCAACAACCCAAGAAGTTTACCCTATAGCACCTTGCATCAGAGGCCGCACATTATGTCGGTCTTTTTATCATTTTCAAACCTGCAAAACATGAAAACTGTGAGTAAAACCATGGATGGGGTGGCAGATGAGGTGGAAGAGGTGAATGAAAGGAAGAAAGGGACTTTGACAAAGGGAGAAAAAAAAGAAGGGAAAGGGGTATTTGCAGGGATATGAGGGGTAATAATGGGCCTTTTGAGAAATGGATTAGCAGAGGGACTATATTTTAGGCACAGTACACAGAGACTTCAAGGAGGATGGGTTTTCAGGGGAAAGGCATTCCTTGAAGGCTCCCAAACAATCTAGCCCCCAGCTTGCTTGTCAAGAATTTCATAGGGGGGCTAACATCTCTCATTATTTCCATTTTATCAGCCTATTTTTATAGATGAACCTTGGTTTTCTCATTCCATCGTCGCCATCTGCTTGGCCAATCATACGCCTTCCTTGATTGTTTTACCTATTCCTAAGGACCGCTTCAATGCGTGGTCTTGTTAGCCAGACTCTTAACCTTTACTTTTTCTAAGGAGTTCCACCATCACCAGAACCATTCGCTACCCTTAATACCACTCGTTCCTCCAGGAGGATTCAACCTTCAGCTCTTTTTTGACTATCAAAACATGAAAATATTACCAAGTTGTTGTCATTTTGAACTCGTTAAAGGTTGTGAAACATCATTTACCCAGTATACATTTACCCCTTTTCTGGGATAGGGTAAAATATTTACAAAAAAGGAATACCTTAACCAATCATGACTAAGAGGTTCTCCCAGATATTTTTTTCTACCTTTTCAGATCTATGAGACTACCTACGAAAAGGGACCTACTCGAGTTTTCTTTTCCGCTTCTTTTCAAACTCTCGAAACATGAAAAGATGTCGAGTTCTTCCTTTGTCAAACTCGTTAAAACCTAAATGAAATTGAAAATCGTCACCATGGCGTAATTGAGTTCCTCCTATAATATTCCTTTTTCAGGAAATTTCTACAACAATGGTAATATCTCCAGATATTCTAAAGTTGGAGCTCCAGCAATATGCAAGCACAAAAATGAAGCAGTAGCAACACTCAACTCGTATAAATGTAAGAGAAAATCATTGTCCTCTCATTAAATAATAGCAGCAATAAATACATACAATATCTTGAGGAAATGCTATGCAAGATAGGCAATGCTCAACCTCAAGAGACAAGTACATGAACCATAAGAAAGCCACTGCTACATATGCATGCTCAAGCTATGACGACGCAGTCCATGAAGGGAAACTGCTGCATAATAGTGTCAATACACAAATATGTTAATATGTGGCTCAAATACAATAGGGGGAGCAAGATCTCAACCCCTGGAAACAATAATGCACAATCCCTAAAAGGATTGGCTGCAAAACATACAACATGGAAATTCCATAGAAATGTCGGAGTTGCTGGGTAGCTGCAGTAACTCAGAAATAGAACTGGATGGAGATGGTTGAATCTGATGCTCAAACTGAATGTGCCTCCTCCAATGGACCTTTCAAGTGAAAGGTCGATCCCTTCACCAAATATTTCTCCCTCCAATACTCTGCAAGAGCCCCACTGCAAATGCTCCTCTCAAAATAACGCAGTCATTAGATGGAACTGCGTTGTAGGGCTATGGAATGAGTTGGCCTTGATGCCAAAGTTTGAAATCAGATCCGCGATGCCTCCAAACCAATATCCCAAAGGGAAGAGAGACTCCTCCTCTGAAAAATAGCTGAAGGAGATGGTGTAGTGAACCCTCACTGCAACACCCATTAACACAACATTAATCTGCTACAGAAATAACGTTGTCTTGATGGAGGATGATTGGCCTCAAGCCTAGATGTGAGGAAAACGAATAAAAATCCCTCAAGAGACCTCTCAAGAAGGAGAAGGAATCCTAAACAGGAATTCCTCTGGAAATTCTTGCTAAGCAGCAAAGAATGCAGAATTGTCTAATGGACAATTGAGATGAATACACATAAGCATGAGAAACAATGGTTAACTTGCCCTCCTTTTAAACTAATGAAAGCTCTTTCTCCATGGGCCCCATCCATTAGGGTTTCCTCCACCAAATATCCTCTCCCTCATTCACACTAATCTGGATTCCTAAGTAAGCCACTCCTCCTATGGCAGCACTATTGACTTGGTCAAACTTGACCTTGTCCACTTGCAAATAACCCTGTTCACACATGAGGGTGTGAAAACCAACTCCAATAATTATCCCCTTTTATAATATGAGGGATTTTATTGAGAATATCATTATGCATGGGCCTCCTTACCCATTTATTCTCCTCCTCAGCAAAAATTAATGTTCCAAATTATTGTCGGAAAATTTTGGAACATTACAGTCCTCCCCTCCCAATGTTGCTTGTCCTCAAGCAACTGCAAGGAAAAAACTAGAAAGCCTCCTCTCGGGGCATGGAGTCTATGAATTGTTTGAGGAACATATTCCTCAAGTGGATCCTCAATCCCCAACCAATCATCCATACAAAATGAGCTACCTCCCAACTAGGCAACTTCTGGAAACTGTCCTCCACCTTTGGCTCCGGCAAAGTAGGTGGGATGAAAATCTACTCATGGTAGAAAACGTAGCCTACCCCACACTATCCATCTCTCCACTCATGATAAGTGTAGAGAGAGTGTTGTTCCTGGGCTGCAAAATACTTGCCCTCAAGTGGCAAGATGAAGACTAGATCTCCAAACATCTCTCCTCCAACGCTGTAAATCATGCTGGCCCAAGTACCTCCATATATGATGAGTTGGAAGTCATCATTATATGGAATATCCTCCATCATATAGTTCACCTCATAAATTGACAAATGTTTTGTTAAGGTAACCATATCATGTCCCATTTTCCCCTTAGAACATGTAGTGAAAATTGTATGGGAGTTTCCTCCCTCCAAGGACACATTCACCCAATGTGTCTCTCGTCCAATCATGCTCCCAAGAGAAGCTCTAGCAATATCAGCCAAGGGAACCATAAGAAGAATCATGTTGGATTCCATGTGAAGTAAAGGAGAAGGGAAATGGTCCCTTAAGTGTAGCCAACGCAGTTTGACTCTCCACTTCCATAGAAAATAAAATGATGGGTGGCCTCCCCACCATCCTCTTGTTGCCCCAATCTCTTCCTAAGCTTGGAGAAGGTGAATGATATACTGTGCAATGTAAGTTTGTTCTCCATGAGAAGTCTCCTCCCCACATCCTCTTAGGGAGTGATCATCCATAATGGCCTTATGTAGACCATCAAATCTAGAAGGAAGAATAATCCTTCTTTGAGAAAATCCCTGTACATATATGGTTAAGAGATGCATATATATAGAAAAATCATCATGAAAATCAACAATACTCTCACCATATGTTTTTCTCATAAAAATGGAGTGGCTCCTGACTGAATTTCCCCTCATCCTCAAAGGGAAAAGAGTTGGTGGTGCTAACTCTTCCATCTTCTCATGATCCATGGAATGCCTCCTCAAGCTCTTCAAGCAGTTCCTCCCACAAGAAGGAAAGAAATGTAATGTGGCAATCATGGTTGGCCCATGGTTCCTCCTAAAATGTACAACATGTATAGTAAGGAGAATCATACTCTCAATGGGCATCCTCAATCTCAAGCCCACTCTCCCATAAAAATGAATATAAACATATCAGCAATACATGGAAGCAAAAACCAATAGAAACAAGTTGTCATATGACAACCGGAAAGTGGATCAAGGTCCCACACAAGGAACCAACGCAGTGCATCCCTTTCCTGCATCAAAACAAATGAAAACAAGTGCTCTCCCAACCACTTGTATGCTGCCACAATCATTTTACAAAACATAAACACGAAATTACAATTTGGTGCCAATGGTGCACACCAAGAATCATGTGGCCTCTCCCACAAACCACCAAAGAGATAGCCAATCTCAATGCTACAAATGGCTTCAAGTACATCATAATACAAAATGTAAGAAGTAACAGTCCTCCTTGGTACAATATGCTACTCATAAAAAGACAAGAAGTACAAAACATAAGGTGGAATTGTACATTCTCCATCATGTACTCGAAGACTTGAGCTGAAATGGCTCAACTGAAATTGCTCCCTTACTCCCAATGAGTAGGAAGGTGGCTATGAAATATTCTCCATAACCATCCGGGATTTTCATCTCTCCATATGCTAATATATGTCATGTTGGATGCCCTCCCAAGTGAACTCCTCCGTCAACTGGAAATATGCATCAAGGTGCATAGAAGAGGAGTCCTCATGTGTTGCATGTAGTAGCTTCTCCTTGAGACTAGAAGATCTAGTCAAGAAGATCCTGCCATAGGAATAGATGACCATATCATCCATCATGTATCTGTCATCTCCATATGGGTCATCAAGAATCATGCATGCACCAAGATCCTTGGAGTACTCTACCAAAAGTTGAGATCTCCAATAAGGATCAATCCTCCTCAGTGACATCATTGGTGATCTGGCATGTGAAGTTCCAATCATGTTTTTGCCTGCTACTTTGACATCCCCCATGCCAAATTTCTCCTTAAAACTTTTCACCTCTCAAAAATCCGAGTGGTGAACTCAAAGATGAAATGTCTCTCATCAGTGATAGATCTGGTGGCCTCCCTGGTGGAATGCCTCTATGCAGTGAGACATCAATGTCAGGAGTGGATTGCACATAGGGTTGGGCAACCTTGCCCTTTCTCTCACAGCGCAATACAATTTTCCTCCTCTTTGCACTGGCTCTCTGAAATAGAGAAGTGTGTGTGCCTCTCATCACATGATGTTGCTCTTCCTCCCTTCTTCCTCCTTCCAACTACAATGCTGCATAATCATGCTGCTCACTGATTGTGCTTAGACCTCCATGAATGAGATCTTGGGGAATCCCTTGCAAAGCTACAAGAATCCCTCTAGTTGGAGCAAGAGCTCCTCCTTCCTCTGCATGAGGTACTAGATCAACTATAGAAATGACAACGTTGTTTCCCTTAGCCTTCTCAACATGAGTGGGCAACATCTCCATGATTGGATCCTCTTTTGGAAAAGGGATCTCTCTGCCTCCTTGTTCTAGAATACAAGATGAAGGTCTTGCCTCCAGTAAAGTACCATGCAATATATCAGCCTCCTTCATAGCTTTCTGTAGTGATTATGAGTCTATGTTTTTCTTCATTACATGCAAGGGTTTTGTTTGTTTGAATGTGTTTGTTTCCTCTACATGAATTTCAGCATTCCTCCTACCAAATCTCTTCACCACAGTTCTAATGAACATTGCATAGGAAGAGGTATTTTCATTTCTCAAAGTAAATGACTCAAATAAACACCATGCATATACCTTACCTCCCAAGTGCAGCGCTGATACTCTGATGGCTTCATCTTCGGAAATCTGAACAAGTAGGGGAACCATCAAAGATAGATAGAAGAATTCTATCCTCATCATGTTGCTTGCTCCTCCTCACCATGATATTGCAAAACTCCTGAAAATTAATATGATCTCTAAACCTCTGGGTTTGAGATTCATACTAATGCAAGAAACCTCTAAGTGTTCCTCCCTTCGGCATTCCTTCTTCTCCTTCTTCTCTCATGGAAAAAATGGCCATGTGACTGCGCTGTATATCATAAGGTGTAGTTGCATGCTCACATTCCCTACAAGAAAATCTAGATTTTGACTCAGTTTCAAACCCTCTTGGAGATCCTATACCAATATCCCTCATTAGCTTCTCAAATTCTTCATGAATGCTCCGTACAGATTTTTGAAGAAGCTTTGTAAGCTCTTCTTCCCTCTTTTCTCCATATAATGGAGTCTTCATCTTCTCTCTCTTTGATAGCATGATGCCTGAGATCCACTGGCTGGGCCAAAGATCATGCTCTGATACCACTGTAATATTCCTTTTTCAAGAAATTTCTACAACAATGAGAATATCTCTAGATATTCTAAAGTTGGAGCTCCAGCAATATGAAAGCACAACAATGAAGCAGCAGCAACACTCAGCTCATATAAATTTAAGACAAAATCATAGCCCTCTCATTAAATAATAGCAGCAAAAAATACATACAAGATCTTGAGGAAATGCTGCACAAGATAGGAAATGCTCAACCTCAAGAGACAAGTAAATGAACCATAAGAAAACCACTACTACATATGCATGCTAAATCTATGACAATGCAATCCATGAAGGGAAACTACTGCATAATAGTGTCAATACAAAAATATGTCAATATGTGGCTCAAATACAATAGGGGGAGCAAGACCTCAACCCCTCGAAACAATAATGCACAATCCCTAAAAGGATTGGCTGCAAAACATACAAAATGGCAATTCCACAGAAATGTCAGAGTTGTTGGGTAGTTGCAGCAACTTAGAAATAGAACTGGATGGAGATGGCTGAATCTGATGCTCAAAATGAATGTGCCTCCTCCAATGGATCTTTCAAGTGAAAGGCTGATCCCTTCACCAAATATATCTCCCTCCAATACTCTGCAAGAGCGCCACTGCAAATGCTCCTCTCAAAATAAAATAGTCACTGGATGGAACTGCGTTGTAGGGCTATGGAATGAGTTGGCCTTGATGCCAAGTTCTGTAATCAGCTCCAGGATGCCTCCAAACTGATATCCCTGTTAGGAATATATAATTTTAGCAGACTGGTGAGACTAAAACTACAGAAGCAACATTATTTCAACCACTTTGGGATTCTAGGATCTAGCCCTCCTGAATCCGGAGAGGGATCTCTCCAATAAGTGCAAAGATGGATTTGTCTTTGAAGTTTGGGGTAATGATATTAGGCTAGTTATGAAGGCCAAGGGTTTGTTTGTTTTTGGATGGTTGAGCATGAATAATGTTTGAGGTGGAAAGTCCTAAATGCGAAGAGTTTAAAAGTTGTGAATTTGCAAGCAATGAGAGTAAACTTCGGCCAAGAAGATAGATAATTGCAGGTTTTAGTCCATTGGGCTATGGATTCATAATAGGGTTTAATTGGAACAGCAAGAGGCAAGAGTGGTCCATGGGGCAAGTCATATATGTCTAAGGATCTCTTTGAAGTTTGATTTATGGAATGAAATGGTACAATAAGAAGGAGAAATAAATAGATGCAGAACAAAGAGAAGCCCAGGATCTGGTAAGTACTTCTAAACTAGCCAGCCTTTGACATAAACTCAAGAAAAAAATAAAGGTAAACTAGGATTTGGTAAGTACTTTTAAACTAGCCAGCCTTTGATATACTTTCAATAGAAAACACTTTAAAACAAAGGGAAACTTGAAGGCAACTTTTGGAGAAGAAACTAGCGGGCCGGGCTCACCACAAATCCTCTCCTAGCTCACACAAAGATAACACAGAATGGCCTAAGATATGGTAAGTACTTTTAAACTAGCCAGCTTTTAACACATTCCAAGGGAAACATCCAGATAGTTGTGGGGATAAAACTGGGACTAGGGCTCACCATATATTCCTTAGTTCATCTTCACTAAACATATACTGAAAATAACATTTAAGAATAATCATTCAGCTAAGACAATAAGACGAGGGAATGCCAACATTCCTATGCTTGAACATAATTAAATCATTCCTAAATAACAAAGTTTAGAAGAAAACATTCAGATAAAGATTTTCTGTCAGAGAAGGTTACTGATGTACAGTAGGTCCTAACTCTATGCACGCTGTTCTTTATAAGAGAAATTGGAACACAGTGAAAACATAAATAAAATGACAAGTTACAATGAGAAAAACATCACCGTCAACATAGACCAGGATCCCATAAATCAGCTTGTATTAATGCTCCAAACCAGTTACAGCTTTAAGTCCAGTGCTTTAGTTTAGCAACCATGTACACATCTCAGCCTAACCTATCTATCACCAGAAGAGCTCCAAGAGCCAGTGAACACTATTTACAATCATAAATTTAAGCTCAAGTGTATATCAAAGTTCTACAACCAACCCCTTACTCATCTTCTACAGTAGTATATAAAGAAGAATGAGGAGGTGAGATCTGATAAAAAATCTCCAATTACAATTAATACAGACTTAATGGCTTCTTGGCCTTTGAGGGGCTCAATGAAGAAACTTACATGGGTGCACTCTATATTAAATGTTTTACATAAAGTTTAAGCTTGATGGGAGCTTTTGTTGACCTTTGAGGCTCTATGTGGCGTCGAAGTAACTCTGTAGATGTTTTTCATTAATTTCCTTGGCAGAGTTTCCTCTTTGGCTGCATTTTGAGACAAATATATGATCCTGATCAATAAATTCGGCCTCTGATTGAATACTTTGAGGTACAGGTGGCATTTTAGTAGCTGGGAGGAATCAATTTGCCTTAGATGTGGTGGTGGAAGCGCTTCTGTTGATAAAACCCTTAAGATCTTCTTTAAACTGTGTTTTAAATAAAGGATTAGGCTTTTGATAAACATTCTTAGTCGTGATCCCCGGAAATATGTCTTCCATCCTCTGTCCTGGTTCATTTTGATCTTCGTCACTAATACTCTCTAACTATGCCCGATTCATGGTTTTTCTGATATACAGGGCTGCGCAGGGTTATGTGGCATCAATGCTTCATGAACGATTGATGAAAACATGTTTTTAACACCCTGTGATGATTTTCTTTGGTGAATTGAAGGTAAGAATATCGTCATCCTCTGCCTTCGAATTTTCTTCAAAAATGGCGAGAAAACCATTTAAACCCTGAAAAATACAAAAAAATATTAAAAAATCATGCATATATAGGTTTATTGTTGCGGAGGACGTGTGGGGGAAGCGTGGCCATTGGATGGCATCATCCAACGGTCAGGATTGATCGGGAGAAGTGATAGAGAAGGCGGAAGATTTGTTTAAATAAGAGCCATCGATTGTGCAGAGATTGACGACCGGGAGCGGAAATAGAGAGTCAAAGCAGAAAATGTTTGACCGTGCGATGGAATATGGGTCGTCGATCTATAGATCAGATCGATGGCAGAGATCTATTGAATGCCACGCCATAGCCTAGTTAACTGTTGGGCTTCTTTGGTGAGCGATAGCTGTTGGATAGCCCGCCCCAGATCGGATGGTATACAACGATATCGCGTCGGGTTTGTTGCTGAATTTTAATGTGTGATGGGGGGGGCGGTTTTCAAATAGTACACGGGACACGTGTCGGCCAGCGTATGGAATTGCTGCCGATCGGGAAAAATCCACCCTTGCCCCAAAGGCGGTGTGATGAATACCGTGTGGTTTTACAATCAGTTAGTGGATGGCGGGGACCACCAGGGTGAAAGAATCCGCGCCGTCAATCTGCAGATCAGATCGACGGTGGAGGTTGACTGGGGTTTGAACCGACGAAAAACTTAGAAAATAATTAAAAACCCAAAATTTGAAAATAACATAAGGTTTTAATATTTTTGGGGGGGCGGGATATATGTGTAATATGATCAAGCGCCCGGATGCGGGGCCTTTGGGCGCGTGGAGAAATATATGACCAAGGGTCAATGAGAAAAGGGCTAGGACCCATATATGTCCAACATGTGGGTTTTTATGGTTTTTTAATGGTTTTCCAAGGAAATTGAGGGTTCCGATATAGTTTAAAAATGAGTTTTAAACCATGTAAAGAGGATTTTCACGAAAGGGAGAAAAGGAATCATGAAAACAAAGGAGTTTTATACAGAAAGGGGAGCAAATGAAAGTAAGTTTTGGAAGAAGGGGAAAAGGGAAATGGTGCTCGCAGCAGTAATCTCTCTTGGAAATCTGTAGGATTTCTAAATGAAAGATGGGAACAGTAGTGAAGTTTTGGACAGAGGATAGGCATGAGGCCTTCAAGAGTCTTCAAGAGCCAACACTTTTTAGTAATAAAATTTGTTCCTTGAAGGCTCAACAAGTCTTAGCCACCTTTTGATATAACAAATTTTATAGGTGGCTAACAGTGGCTCCACTTGGGGATGGTGCCTTCTTGAAGGCATCAAGAACTTCAGACTTTCATTCTCTGGGAGGCTGACCTGTGCCATATCCATTGTGTTCTCTGGGAGGCTGACCTGTGCCTGATCCATTGGGTTGCCCTTCCTTTTCTGGGATGATCTTCTCTGAAAACATATTAGCAACCATCAAAACAATGGACCTTCATCAATACAAACTTTCTACCTACCCAATCCTACTGATCTAACATTTTTTCTTCATTAGAGTGCACTTGGATTGGCAAACTCTTTTCACAACATTTTATTCTTTTGAAAGTAGGAAACCTAATCTATTTCTACTCCTTATTTCTCCATGGACTCAGATTAAACAGTTGAGCCCATATGATTCTCTACCTATTCTATCAATCTGTCAGGATTAAATAGTCTAACAGATTTTTATTCTTTAATTTCTACAACAGAAATTCAAAAGCATTCAAGTCAAGATTGAACAGTCTAACTTGATGCTCGTCTATGGCATAAAAATAGGTTGCACATAGACATTTATTTTGCAGAAAATTTAAAGCAAAAAATGGAAGGCTTGAGATCGGAAATTTGAAAGCACTTCCTTCATCTTTTTAACAGCTCTGTTTTTACTTTTGTTTGAGTTGTTCCTCCTTTGTTCTCTGGTTCATATTTTGAGCTAATTAGAACTAGATTTACATCTTTTTTGACTCAGAAAATAAAACAGATTTGAGTCATCTCTCTTTGGAAACTTAGGTTCAGATTTTAATCTTGTTTGAAACTTTAATTTCTATCCTAAACTATCTACTAATAATCCAAGATTAAACAATTTGGCAAATCAAATTCACTATCCTATCAGCAGAAAATTTAAAACTAATTAGTCAAGATTAGGTTGTTTGACTAACTAGAAGTGTGTTTTGTAGGAGTGGCATTTATTCTTGCACACTTTCAGAATTTGTTTCTCTATTTTGGTATGGGGCTATACCTTTCTTATTTTCATAATCTGCCCTCTTTTATTTCTTTCTTTGTTTGTATTTTTGATTTTCTGATTTTTCTTCAAAGCAAAAAACAATAACTACCTACATGCTCAGAACTGAGCTTTATTTACATTCCTATCTAACCTATTCTAAACATGGAGTATTTACATTTATCTTATGATACAAAAATGCCAATGCAACCAGCTGAGTAATGTCAAGAAGAAGAAGAAACTTTGGCTGCTTGTTAGAGGTATCCATAGAACATATTGAAGACTATCCTTCAATATCAAGGCTACCACAGAAGGTGACAGATTTTCATGTCCCTGGCTCTTGTAAAGGATCCATGCTTGATAATTTGAGCCAGTCAAGACCTCCACACACTCTTCCAAAGGATCAACAAAGAAAAGATGGAGTTTCTCTTCCTTTTGGTCCTCCACAATTGGTAGATTATCTACTTCCAAGACATCAGCTTTGAGGACTATCTCTTCAGTATGTAGCTTGGAAGTATCGTCATATTTAACCTGCACAATAGCAAACAGTGAAATATTTTCTTTCTCTAAACATATGCTTGCTTCTAATATACATTCAGGTTCTTTGGATGACAGTTTGACAGTAATGAAGGGAGAAGTCTCTTCTTGGGAAGATGGTATATCCACAGCAGGATAGTCTTGTATTTGTTTCTCTCCCTCTTCTTCATCATCATCTGAACTGGAGGACTCATCATATTTGGCAGTGTTGTCCTCTTGTAGCCCTAGTATGCTTGGATTCAATGGGTTGAACTCTGTGAAGAGATTATTATATTCTTGAGGGGGGGTGTATTCAATGGTTTCCTCTTGCTCAAAAATTTCTTCATTACTCTTCTCTTCACCTTCTGAGTTGAAAGGTTGCTGATTCCCAATTAAGTGAAAGATTTTTATGATGGATCGAAAAGGATGATTGCGGCTTTCAAGCTGATGATGGTGAAACTCATAACACCAATCAAATGTTGGTTGCCCTACATGATTAGTTTCTGCTTGGAAATCATCATGATCATAAGACTGATTGAAGTTTGAAAATTTATTAGAATAAACATTTTCATCAGTCAAACATATTGGGATATCAGTAGGTCCTTCTTCATTCTGATCCACAAAAGAACTTTCTAAATCTTTACAACAAAGTTCTCTATGTGAATGGGCAAGAGTGTTTGTTTTGCAAAAAGTTTCAGAGACTGACTATTTATAAATAGTATAATCTATTTCCTTCTCTGTCAAAGGGGAAGATGTTTCCATGTTCTTTTGAACAGAAGTACAGCAGTTCTATGTCTCTTGCGAAGACTAATTTTGAGGCTGGATGTCTTCGTGAGCCTCAGCTATAAGGGATGATGAATCAATATTTGAGTTTTCAGGGATATCTTGAGGGATTTTATTTATTTCTTGGATCATCTCTTCCTCAATTGATTCATCTATGTTCTTAAAAATTTTCAATAGGAGATTAAACTCATGAATGGCTGTTAAAATATCTTCAGGATGCATCTCTTCCAAAGCTTCCTCATTATCTATAATGTGTTGGGTGATGTTTTGTGATGGATCATAATATATCGCACCCAATGATAATGATGTAGTGTTTTCTTTATAGTTCTCATAGAACACATATTCAAGGTCCCTTAAAGAAAACAAACTACTAGATCTCCTCCATGATCTCCATCACTGTTACTATGTTTTCCTCCATGATCTCCATCACTGTTACAATTACTTCTCCACTTCCTCCATCATGTGTGCATTTAATGCACCACTTCCTCCATCATCTCTACAATTTCTTTTCCACTATCTCCATCATCTTCCTCATTAATGTTCTATGACCTCCACTCTTTCTTCATTATTATGCTACTCCACTACTCAACTAACCCACATTCACACTATAGAAGTGGATTTTATTCATCTATTGGGTTTATGGGTCCCTCCAACCTTTTATTTACTTAACTCAATAAGAAAAGTAATAAATCTAATATTCCAAATAGCTGATGGAAAATTTGGAATATTACAGTCCTCCCCGCAAAAATGTTGCTTGTCCTCAAGCAACTATAAAATTGGATGTTGCAGAAATCCATCTCCCTCCCAAGTGACATCCTCATATGGAAGGTTTCCCAATCTGATCCAATGTGATATGATTTCCCAACTCCATATCTTCCTCTCTAGAATGTCTAGAATGGCCTCCAATTGTGTAGCTATATGCCTCTCCTCATCAATGAGTCCCCATGTGGCAACCATCTATTGTCCAAGAGTGCCTTCTCTGCATGAGATATGTGAAGTGTAGTGGTTCCTTTCCCAAGTGGAAGGTCCCAACTCATAAACTATCTCTCCAACCCATGCTACATGGAGTGGGTTGTGTCTCTTCGTGCTCCAATCCTTGTCCCTGGTGGCCTTGCTTGCTCTAAGAATCACCTCAACACTGTGCAAAGTAGGAAATAGAGACATATGGATTGACATGTGAAATGTCGAACCATACTCTCCCAATAGCAGCCACCGTAGCAATGCCTCTTGCTGCCATACCACATCATCATCATACCAAGTATGGTAGCCATACTCTTTCAAGAGAAGCCACTGCAACAATGCCTCTTCTTGCCACATCACATCATCATCATACTAAGTATGGTAGCCACACTCCCTAAAGAGAAGGCAACGTAGCAAGGCCTCCTACTTCCAAAACACTTCATCGTGCCAAGTATAGAAAAATGACATCCCAATTGACATGTGGAATGTCATATGGTGGCCATACTCTCCCAAGGGTAACTAGTGCAGCCATGCCTCCAGCTGCTTCATATCATAAATATTATGCAAGGTAGGAAATGGTGATATACCAATGGACATATAAAATGAAATGTCTTGGCCATACTCTCCCAAGAGTAGCCAGTGCAACCATGCCTCCTCCTACTACATCACGTCAGTACTGTGTAAGGCATGCAACATACCAATATGAAATTTTTGGTGGTTCCCATACTCACCCAAGAGTAACCAGTGCTTCCATGCTTCTTTATGCCCTGTGTCATATATTTGCAAGTAGCTTTCCAGCCACTTGCTCATCATCTATATCCAACCATCCAACTGTGGGTGGTGACTTGATATCCACCCAATGGAGAAGCTCCTGCCAAAAATTGCTCATATAATAATTGTCGCCATCACTATCTATGGTCTTGGGAAGACTATGAAGCATGAAGACATCCCAGAAAGATAATCTGGTCATGTGTGAAGGGTTGTACTATGTGAAAATGTCAAATAAATGTGCATACATTGATAGTAGATCAATGTCGACAATACTTTCCTCCAAAATCTGATTACAATATTTGCACTCCATGATATGTCGAAGTGCATCCTCCTTGAGGTCTCTCCATGAGAACCTCTCTCCGATGGCCCGATAGAACATATGAGGTTTTGAATATGCTGCATGCAGAAACTTCTCTTTGAGTTGTGAGGTACTAATAAAGAAGGCTTTGTCCTCATAATGGAAGATGTTATCAATTACATGATGTCTACCATATACCATTTTCCCATCCAATGCTTCATAAGTGAAGTGGTCATCAGAATTCTCAAATAATAATTGGGCCCTCAAATCATCACTGCTCCTGAGTGACACAATTGCTAATCTCCATGATAGTGTATCTACTGTCTCATGGCCCTCTCAAATACACAATGTTGAACTCATAATTATGCATTATTCTGGTCCACCATTGTTACCTCTTATGCAGCTTCTCCTCCTCCTCAAAGAGATTTCGGAGAATATGCTGGTTGGTCTTCACCCGAAATCTACTTCCAATCAAAAATTGCTGGAATTTGACCAATGAATGCATAATGGCGAATATGTCTTTTTCGTAAATAGAATAAGACAACTCATGTGACAGTAACTTCCGGTCCTCAAAATGTATTGTATAGCTTTCCTGCATTAATACAATGCTAATCCCATTCCAACACAAATTGTTTTGTGCAGATAAACAATGGAAAATTGGGATAGCTATACATCTTCTCCTTGAACCAGTCAATGGTCCTCTGTGCAGTGGTAGTCTGCTGCTCCAAATCAGAAATGTGCTCTAACCCTTGGTCATGAAATTTCCTTGATGGCATGACCCCACAAACCTCAATCTAATGTGTTGAAAAAATATCAGCTGGAAGTGTTTGCATACCTTGGATCAGCTGATTCTTGGAAACATATTGCAAGGCTACAAGAGTTCCACCAACTGGTACAATTGTTTCTCCAACTGCTAGTGATGGTGATGGTTGCTCCTCTACTATTGCACCAACGCTGGTATCTACTTCCTCTTCCTCATGAACCCCCTGAATCATGCCTTGGAATCTCAATGTTGAAATATTCGGAATATCTTTCTAAAATGCAAGTGCTCCTCCCACAGATGCAAGTACCTCTACTACAGCTGGTGGTGGTGGTAGTTGTTCTCCGCCCGGAGTATCGGTGTTGATATCTTCCTTTTGTTCCTCATATACTTCCTCACCAATGTCGGAAAATGTCTCAATGGGAAGTGCCTCTAGTTTTCTTTTTTCAAACCTCTTTACAAGTTACCTTTGAGTGAACTCTGCATATACAATCACTCTTCCATGTTTCAATCTGTTGAACCACCAATCATTTGCTTCACCCTCAAGGTGTAGCGCTACAATCTTAATGGCTTCATTTTCCACTGCTAGGTGTAGCTAGAAGAAATCATCTAACCTCTCTATCCAATCCTTTGTCGTGCTTTTGGATGACCCATCGAATGTAGGTAGAAATAATCTATTCTGCATATGCCCTCTTCTTCTATTGTTTTTGTGGGGTGTCCGGTTCTCTTTAATCTGGGAAAACTGCTGGAAAGTCATATTCTCTTTGAATGCTCTAGATTGATATTTTTACTCTGCAAGATAATCACTAAGATTCTCATGCTCCAAATATCCTTCATCTCCATTCCATTCATTTCCCTCTTCAAGGAAAGTAGGCATAGTAGGCGTTGTTGAACTTTCTACACTGCCGGTTGCTTATACATCGGATAGGAAGTGGTCAGACCTTCTCCATTCTGAAACCCTCTTGAGGTTTCGTTTTTCCTTTCCCTTCACATTTATTTTATCTCCATGGTGAGATCCTGCATAGATATGAAGAGAAGTGTGGTAAAAATAAATCCTTCTGCCATCGTAGATTTATTCATTTTATGATTCCTCTTCTTATTCTTCTGATGTCATGAAATTTCTACAAGATAAGCTATAGATCATGCTCTGATACCACTACAATATCCAAAAACGGGAAAGACATGAATATAGAACATTTATAATGTTTTAATAAAGGAAATAACCTGAATGTAAGCACAAAACCGTAAACATTGGAAATGTTGGAATACAACATCAAGACATTAAAACATTAGCAGAAAAAATTGAGCCATATCATTATGTATCAACAACACTGTAAGTACACAATGTCCCAAAAGGAATGCACTCAAGCCACAAGATGGCTGAAATACACTAATGAAACTTAGCACTGGAAAGTATAAACTATTGTTGCTCGGAAGAAGATCTATGTGCGATAGGCTACTAGAGTGCTTAGAAATATACAAAATTTTAACCACGGACTCTAATAGACAAACCCAAGAAAACCCAGAAATGGTTTGGCGGGATTTTGAGTTTGGAATTTTGGCCCTTTTTGGGTTGCACACTGCACCCCTGCTGGATGAGTTACGAAATCCCTAGAGGAAACTACTGATATGGGGCTGAAAGAATGATATATCTGCTGCAGTAGCACCCACTCATCTCACTAACTGAAGGGGTAGTCCCTTCTCCCGATTCCCAAACTCAAAACTTGAGATCTAGCTCCTCCACTAAATATGCAGTTGCTGCATGCACAACTGTCAGGAAATACTGCATTGTCTAGGAGGGATGATGATGTAGCCTGCTGATAGATAATACAATTATGATACCAAGTTACCGAATTGATCCACGAAGTGAAGAATTAATCCCTCATAGGATTCCAAGTTGAGTTGCTTGGAACTTCCTCTTCTCCTCAAACCCTCACTGCAAAATTACGCAATTTTTGCAGGAAATGTTGTTGCATATGAGAATTATATGGATGGACTGATGTCAGATATGAAAATGAAACTCCCAGAAGACCGCAATGGATCCACATTGTGAAGTTTTGATCCATCCACAAGTTTCTCAGTTGAAGTACTGAGAACAACCTTCCAACTCTGAAACCCAAGTTCAAGAATGCGTAATTCCTATAGCTAGAAATGAAGATGAGATTGGATGGAAGTAGCACTAATTTTCGGATGATGAATGTTTCCCAAGAAAAAATTCCCAGAGTAGGCACTCAAAGTCTCCCGTTGGTAAGGGTGGGATTCCCACTCGGGAACATCCGGTGCTAAACATCACAACAAACTTAGCTAAATAGCTAAAGCCTGTAAAGAAATTTCTTACGACACTAAACAATAAAAATCTAGACTCCCTTCATTTGGTGCCCGCATCTTCCTTTTATGGTTGTGAGCCTTCCTAGCCTTGGCCCACCTCATAACTGCACTGCACATGTGGCCACTAGCCTCCATAAAGACTGTGTTTTCCTCCATGATCTCCATCACTGCTGCAATTACTTCTCCACTTCCTCCATCATGTGTGCATTTAATGCACCACTTCCTCCATCATATTTTCAATTGCTTCTCCATTATCTCTATCATATTGAACTTATTCCTTCACTCTCTCCATCATATTGCATTTATTCCTTCACTCTCTCCATCATCTTCCTCATTAATGCTCTATGACCTCCACTCTTTCTTCATTATTATGTTGTTCCACCAATCCATAATGCTACTCCACTACTCAACTAACCCACATTCACACTATAGAAGTGGATTTTATTCATCTACTGGGTTTATGGGCCCCTCCACCCTTTTATTTACTTAAATAAATAAGGAAATTAAGAACTCTAATATTCCAATTAGTTGATGGCAGATTTGGAATATTACACCATGCCACCCATGGGAGCACCTTCTTATCCTCCTTGTCTGACCAAAGGAAACAATTACAGGTACTCCTTATTTTGTTTATAACTCCTTTTGGGACACATGCTAGAGAAATCCAATACATCGTATTTCCATCAGGACTGATTTGATTAGTACTAACCTCCCTACCCTAGAAATCCATTTATAGCTCCATAGGCTTATACATTTCTCAATTTTTGAAGCTAACCACTACTAATCCTATTTCTTGTATGTGTCATGTTTTAAGTAGAACCCCAAGAATTTGATGTTGTTTCCCAACCTATTTTGGGTGAAAGGTAGAAAATTTGAAGCCCAAGCAAGGTTGGTATCTGAAATACCCTCATGTGTCAAGGATGATTTCAGGTTGTTTATAGCCATACCGGTTTCCTTCATAAATAAATCCAGAATGTTTTTCAACCTTTGAACCTTCATCTGGTTCCCATTGTTGAACAATATTATATTGTACACCAATGATAAGTGAGAGATATGCAAGTTTGTTGCCACCTCAATGCATTTTAATTTTCCTCTTCTCCTTGCATATTGTATCAATTGACTTAATCCCTCAGCAGCTAGCAAGAACAATAGAGGTGATAGGGGACACCTTTGTCTGAGGACTCTATGATTATGAAATAAAGGAGACATAGCCGCGTTGATAAGGACATCAAAGGACACATTTTTAATAAATCCATGATCCAATTAATGAATTCGATTCTAAACCCAAGATGGGTTAGAATACATCTTAGATATAACCAACTCATTCGGTCTTAGGCCTTTGATAAATCAATCTTCAAGATCATACATTTTTCCCTTGAAAACTTGATACTATGTAAATTTTCCTTTGCTACCCAGATAGCTTCATGGATCTACCTGCCATCTAGAAAACCAAATTGTTATTTAGATATATTGCAAGATAAGAGGGGTATTAATTTGTTTGCGATCGTTTTGGAAATGACTTTATAGATACAATTACCCAACAATATGTGTCTAAAGTCATCAAAATATGAGGGAGAATCCCTCTTAGAAATGAGAGCAAGGAAAGTCTACTTGAGAGGATTGTAGATACTTCCCTTCTTTCGAGATTCCTCCACCACATTTGTAATAGCCTCCCCCATTAGATCGAAAAAGTGTTGAAATAATTCCACTTTCCACCCATCTGGGTCTCAGCTCTTGTATTTTTGCATTGTTTTAAATATCATTTCAACCTCTTTTTTCTCCACAGGAGCCAAAAGACGGTTATTTTCCTCCTCATATGCATACCTAGGGCAGATTTGTGCCACCTTAATCACTTCCCCAATTTTTTCTCCCTCCTGAATTCCATATAGGTTTCTGAAATGATTTTTTCCCATTGAGGAAAGCTCATGAAATTTTTTGGCAACCCCGCCCTCTGGTTTATCGAGCTCCCATATGGTATTGGAGTTTTTTCTTCCATTTTCATAATTTTGAAAAAAAATAGTATTCTCATCACCAGTTGTAAGACAAATAGATTTCCTTTTTAATCTCCATTGTTCTTCCCTATCTAAAATTATTTTCCTTCTCCTCGTCTCTAAGCCCTTTGTCCTTCCTCTCAACTCCTCGTCCATGTAGCCCTTTGCCCCATGGATGTTACTCTGGTATAATGCCTACGCGATAGCCCTGAGCTCCATGGTGTCCTTTATAGCCTTCTCTTTTTCCCATTGCATGGTAGACTTCTTAATATTTTTTATATTTTTACAAATGCATGAGAAAAAGAAAATTTCTCTCCCTCATCCATTGGACACCATGTGTCAACTACCATCTTTTGATAGCTCTCCTCTTTAAGCCAAATTTCATTGAATTTTAACAGGGATCCTAGATATTTTTTTGGTCTAACCAATTCCAGAAGGATTGGGGAGCGATCTGATTCTCCCCACAAACCTACCCATTGCCTGAAACCAGAGATTCAACTAGCTAGGTCATCATTTAGGAGGAAGCGGTCTAGTCTCTTAGCCACCCGAGCCTCCTCAACTCTTGTATTCCTCCATGTTGGGGTAATATTGATAAGATTTGACTCAATAAAATTTCCTTATCTTAGTTTTTTTTAGAAATAAATCTGCTAGAGGATCGGCCCTAGCATAAGGACCCCAAGTTTTTGACATCCCAAGTGAGAAGTTTAAATCACCCCCCACAACCAGGTTTGGTCCATGCATGAAAGATTTGGAAAGACGGTTATTCCAAAAAGTAACCTGGTCTAAGCATGGGCCATACATGTTGAATATTGCAACAAGAAACAGTGAAGGAGGCATCCTGAAACATCATTCCTGATCCTAGTTGGAAAATAATCACCTAAACTAGGTGGGGCCCACACAGGTGATTTTTGGCGCAAAGTCTATTTTTAGACTATGTCTATTTTTAGACATGTCGATCATATTCTATGAGTTGCAGGATGCTATTTGTGGATGGTTGGTCAAGTTGGAAAAATAGATGAACTTCTATTTTTAGAAATATTGGGTGGAATGTATTTTTAGATTGCCAGTCTAAAAATAGATATGTCGAATATTATTAGCTCTTAATAATATTTGGACTATAAACATTATCTTATTCTCTTGGAGCACTTCAGTTAAGTGCACAGATGTGGCACAGGAGCTGACAGAAGGAATTACGTAATTCCTGAGGGTTAAGTGGAGCTATTGCATGGAGACTTCAGTTAGAACTCATGTGACAGAGTTTGGTGGAGTTATTGAGGTAGTTGGTGGAGTTGTGTTTAGTTTAACTTAGTTAAACATAGTTGAGCTAGTTGTATCTAGTCTAACTAATTGATACACTAGTGAGAGTGGTGTGAATTAATTATTAATTAATTCACTAATTATTAGCTCATTAATCAACTAAATAATACATTAGCTAACTACAATGCATGGATATTTTTAGTGGAGACCAGTGAAGAGGTAGGTTAAAGAGCAGTGTGACTATCAGTTGTGACTATAGTGTTGCATTATTTGCAACACACAGTGGTTAGAGATGCCTATGAATATTTTCTGAGCAAGGCTGGGGAAATTGGAACTCATCTAGAGCCATTCTTCAACAATGATTGCAAAGTAGAGGCAGGCTAAAGGCTGGCAAAGATCGGTGCATGGATTTGCAAGATCAGGGCTTGATTAGTGTGTAGCAATTGGAGATTGTACTGAGAGCTTGTGAGGAGATTTGTATGATGATTGTTACATGATCTCTATGACATATAATATACAGATAGTTGGGGGTTTTCAGCTTTAATCTTTCCCATAAATTACTGTGTTCATATGTGTGAATTTTTATGGTTTTAATGTGTGCATGCAATTGATTTTATTTCTGCAAGTAATGATCAATGGTAGAAGAGATTTTGTATTGTTCATGAAGCCAAATAGTGTGTGATCAGGAGAATATCGGATGTATAACATATCAGTTATATATAATTTCTACATGGTATCAGAGCGATATTGATCATTGGAGCAATTACAAAACATTGAAGCGGTTGAGTTTTGTGCTGGTGGAATTCGAAATTGCTGTAGTGTTTTCTTGGTGTCGAAGTTGAGCATTCATTGAAATGTATTTCAGCGGATTGAGATTGGAGTATGCCCTTGAGGTAAGCTCGAATTATATTGCTCAGAAAGCTTGAATTGAAGTAAGCTTAAATATTTTCAGTGACTTGGTGGAGAAAGATCTCCAGTTGCATGTTGAGTTGGGCGATAATGGATGATACAATGTGACCGGCATTGGTACCATTACCTTTCAAATGGAGTCAGGTAAACTCATTCTTTTACAAGATGTAGTGCATGTTCCAGGTTTAAAGAAGAATTTAATCTCAGTCGCAATGGTAGAGGATAAAGGCTATGATGTTGTCTTTAGTGAAGGAAAAATTTTCCTTCGACACAAAGCAACAGGGCAAGTCAAGAAGGTTGGGATTTTAACCAAGAATCTCTACAGACTTGAAGTACATGGGATTTCTACGGAGCTTCCTACTGTTGGGAAGTGCAAGAAAGACATGCAATTGATGCTTGAGTGGGAGCAAGTTTTGCATGTGGGTAAGAGTGAACCTCGGGATGTGGAGCAGCCACAAGATGAGGATCGTGGAGTGGGAGCAACCACTCATGCAGAGAAATATTGTGCTAGATGGGCAGAGGGAGTGCATGCAGCTATACCACCAGGTGAGAGGTGGGGCGACATGCATGATTAATCCCAAAAGGATATTTCTGGGCAGGATTCATGGAGATGGTGTGGATCTCATGAATTGAACCTGGCTACGAGGAGCCCACAGAGTAGCAATAGCATGATCATTTGGATTGATGCAGGCATATCAAAGTGATAGTGTCGGATACTAGAGCGCAGTTCAGATTTGACAGCAAGTGCAGAGTGCATGGGTGCAGAGTTCAATAACGTAGTGGTTCTTGGAGACATGTGCAGTTGGTACCAACATAATTCAAAGACTTTGATGATAGATGCATCATATTGATTGAGTTTTTTGGAGTCTATTCAACTTCAAAAGAGTTTCAAAGCAGATGCATGGAGTTGCATGGCGCTTGCAAAGGTTGCAGGGCAAATGCATGGAGTTGCATGTCGCATGCAAAGACAATCCTTTCTTGTTGAGAGGAAGTGTTGAAGATTGCAACAAGAAACATTGAAGGAGGCATCCTGAAACATCATTCCTGATCCTAGTTGGAAAATAATCACCTAAACTAGTTGGGGCCCACACAGGTGATTTTTCGTCGCAAAGTCTATTTTTAGACTATGTCTATTTTTAGACATGTCGATCATATTCTATGAGTTGTAGGATGCTATTTGTGGATGGTTGGTCAAGTTGAAAAAATACATGGACTTCTATTTTTAGACATATTGGGCGGAATCTATTTTTAGATTTCCAGTCTAAAAATAGATATGTTGAATATTATTAGCTCTTAATAATATTTGGACTCTAAACATTATCTTATTCTCTTGGAGCACTTCAGTTAAGTGCACAGATGTGGCATAGGAGATGACAAAAGGAATTACGCTATTCCTAAGGGTTAAGTGGAGCTATTGCATGGAGACTTCAGATAGAACTCATGTGACAGATTTTGGTGGAGTTATTGAGGTAGTTGGTGGAGTTGTGTTCAATTTAACTTAGTTAAACATAGTTGAGCTAGTTGTATCTAGTCTAATTGATTGATACACTAGTGAGAGTGGTTTGAATTAATTATTAATTAATTCACTAATTATTAACTCATTAATCAACTAAAGAATACATTAGTTAACTACAATGCATGGACAGTTTCAGTGGAGACCAGTGAAGAGGTAGGTTAAAAAGCAGTGTGACTATCAGTTGTGACTATAGTGTTGCATGATTTGCAACACACAGTGGTTGGAGATGCCTATGAAGATTGCGTGAGCAAGGATGGGGCAATTCAAACTCATCTAGAGCCATTCTTCAGTAGTGATTGCATAGTAGAGTTAGGCTAAAGGCTAGCAAAGATCGGTGCATGGATTTGCAATATCAGGGCCTTATTAGTGTGTAGCAATTGGAGATTGTATTGAGAGCTTGTGAGGAGCTTTGTATGATTATTGTTACATGATCTCTATGACATATAATATATATATATTTGGGGGTTTTCAACTTTAAGCTTTCCCATAAATTACTATGTTCATATGTGTGAATTTTTATGGTTTTAATGTGTGCATGAAATTGATTTTATTTCCGCAAGTAATGATCAATGGTATAAGAGATTCTGTATTGTGCATGAAGTCAAATAGTGTGTGATCAGGAGAATCTCGGATGTATAACATATCAGTTATGTATAATTTCTACAATAAATATTAACAAGATTAATATATGATCCAAGTTCCATGGAAAAAACTTCCACACCAATTACGAGCTCAGAAGTCCAGGAACTATTCAGCTTGATAGTGTTGTTTTTTAAACCAGTGGTCAAACCACCTGACTTTCCCCTGACATTGGATGTTACAAAATTCCACCCCAGGAGGAAGGAAGAAAGAGTTTTTGACACTTGATCCCCCTATCGCAAAGTCTCTTTAAGCAGCATAACATCAAGCTTACAATTTTTTATGAGAGCTTTTAGATATAGTTTTTTAGGTGCACTAGCAAGACCTCTACAATTAAAAGATAAAACAATCATTTAGTCACAATGTCAGGGGAACATGCTTCTATAAACACCCCTTTTAATGGTTGATGTTTTCCATCAACTATGTCAAGCATGGCCCTCAATTGGGCTTTTGAAATCTCTATTTTTCTTCCTCTGATCATTTTTTATTTTTCAATTTGGTGGATTTTCCCTAACCCCCCAAACATATCTATTTCTATCAGTTTTGTTTCCCTTAGTATGATGTTTTAGGGGATAATATCAGTGGAGAGGTTGGGGATTTTTGTAATGATGTTATCCATGGCCATTGAGAGATTACTAACACACAAAGAATCATTTGAACTCAGCCTGGAGGGACCAGGCATCTTCATACGAGTTAACTAATTATCAAAAGTGTTTAAAATAGGAGATGAGGGGCAAGGATAACTACCCACTAAATCTGATGCTGGATCGACAGGGACTGGTACTATATGCTTCTGGATGTAATCCATCTCATTTCCTTTATCCATTGATCTTTCCTGGTTCTCAATTACCTCTATTTTTGCCAGATCCTCCAGCTAATGTGGTGCCTCTTCTTGCTTATCTCTCAACTCTTCTTGTGTCTCCTTGTCTCTGTGGTGCCGAGAACCCTTCTTTGTACCACCTTTGTGTTTCCTACTTTTATTAAAGCCCAGTGGGAAATTTCATGCAAAATTCCCATATTTGTGGAATATGTGACATTGAAATGGAAAGTGTTCCTAGTCAATCCGCTACACATATGAATGCCCTCCACATTTAGAATGATTTTAGCTATCAACCCCTCCCTTGGAGAAAGTTTCACTAGAATACAAGCAATTTTCCTTGCCCTCATCTCCAGAAATGTCATGTCGACATCAAGGTATGTACACAAACTATTCCCAATCACCCAAAATACATCAACTCTCCAGAAATGGGGAGGGAGGGCATGTAGTCGCACCCACACTGGGATTTCATCCAATATTTCCCTGTTATAATCGAACAAAGGTGTGCATATTTTGAATAGGATCGGGGCAATGCAAAAACCCCATTTCCTTTCCGTTATTCTTTCGAGGGTAGCGACATTATTTAATTTGAGCATAAACCAACCTTTTGACAATGTAATGACTTCCACATCCTTATCCGGAGTCAAGTCCCATTTTTTCCCTATCCATTCTGTAATATATTATGTCGAATAGTATTTCCTGCGTACCCTTCCCAAAAGTATAGAATCAGATGCTACTGTCACATTGTCAAAGTGCATATGGACGAAGAATACCAGGTTAGGGAACTCAAAAATTTCCTTAATCACTTCCCCTTTTCTCTTTTCACCCCAGTCTGTTGACCCAATTTCGCAGAATTTCTTGTTGTGTTTTCCCTATCAACAAAGACCTACTCTCATTTTTTTTTCAGCTGATTCCTTTTCGCCTCCTTGAGTCCACCATCAACGCCTCCTGCCCTCGATCTTACCTCCAAAACCTATTTTTCTGTTTTCGCCCCATAGTATCCCCATTTCACTGGTGATCTTTCAGAGAAGTTTTCCCCTGCTCTTTCCCCGACCTCCACCAACGGATCAACGTGTCCACCTGTTAGATCCCCAACAGTGAAACTTTCAAAACCCCCCTACGAACCCCAGTCATTAGAGGAAATTTCAACCTAAAAGTGGTCTCCTAAGGAAATATAATAAAATAGGAGTTATGAATTTTTTAGGGAAAATAAGTGTAGGTTTTAACCCTGTACAAAAATTATCTGGAAACGAATCTTTAAAACAAAAAATAAACAATAGCGAGAGCATAAAACATAAAACAAATAAATAAAGAGATTTTCCCCTACATCCCAAATCCGAACGACCAGCTTGATTTTTCATTATATTCCTTTTAGTGTTACAACACATATATATACATGCCGAAGCATACATAAATCCCAATCCACTAACCCTGGATTAGAACATAACCATAGTTCCCTTGATCGGATCTACAAAATACCAGGGGCCGAAAACCATCATGCCCCAAAACCATGTGCAAACCCATGCACAAAACCATGGGCGGGTCCTCCCACTGAAAAATAAGGTCCAAAAAAAAAATTCCTGGGGTGCTGGCCCAAACCCCAAACAGGGGGGGCTACCTTCCCCCCTGTTGCGCCCGCTGCAACGTACAGAGGAGGCTTTCAACCCCCCATGCATGACTGGTCGTGGAAAGAATATAACACATGCCCAAAATTCTCCCACTTGTTTTTTTCTTTCCGCAAGGGGGCACAGGAGAGATTAGTCATTAGTATAGCTCTGCAACACCCATTGTTTCTCTACACCAAGAGCACTTCTAAGTGCTCACAGACTTTTTCAATGCATCTACAACATTCTTCAAGGTTTCCACCTTTACTAGCAACACCCTTTTAGCCTCAACCATATCTCTCACAAAATAATATTGAACATCAATGTGCATTATCTTTGAATGATAAGAAGGGTTCTTAGCCAAGAAAATTGCACTTTGGATATCACAGTCTATCCTTATAGCTTGCTGCACCAACCCCATACTTGAACACAATCTCTGCAACCAAACTGCTTCTTTTCTTGCATGATTGATTGCTATGTATTTTGCCTCTGTAGTTGAAAGAGCCACTACAGAATGTCTTTTACTCATCCAACTAACTGCACCTCCAAATAGGCTAAACACATACCCACTTGTAGATCTTCTTTGTTCCAGATCTCTAGCCCAGTCTACATCAACAAAACCATGAATGTCCAACACTCTTTCCAATCCTAGTCTTCCCTGGGAGCACAAGCCATAATCACTACCACCATGAAAATATCTGAAAACCTGCTTCACTGTTGTCCAATGCTCCTACCCTAGGTTTGACATAAACCTGCTCAATAATCCCACTGCATGTGCAATGTCTAGTCTATTACAGACCATTGCATACATCAATCTACCCACTGCACTTGTATATGGAACATGGGACATATCCTCCTCTTCTTCTTGTGTCTTGGGACACTGTTCAACAAACAGCTTTACACCTACAGGAATCAGAACATTCACCGATTTACTATCCTGAATATTGAACCTCTGTAATATAATCTCAACATACTTCCTCTGGTTTAACCAAAGCTTCCTCTTTGCCCGATCTCTCTTAATCTCCATGCCCAAAATATAGTTTGCAAAACCAAGATCCTTCATGTCGAATTTGGAGAACAGCTGGGTCTTCAAATCTTGGATAATTTCTTTGTCATTTCCAATCAAAAACATATCATCCACATACAAGACCAAATAAATAACATGGTCACAAATTAATTTAAAATAAACATAGTGATCCTCCTTGCTTCTAGTGAAGCCAAGTCCTTGTACATAAGTATCAAATTTCTAATACCACATCCTTGGTGATTGTTTTAACCCATACATAGACTTATTTAACCTGCATACTAGTTCTTTCTTCCCCTTCACCATAAAGCCTTTAGGTTGTTTCATGTAGATATCCTCTTCCAGATCCCCGTGAAGAAATTTTGTCTTCACATCCATCTGTTCTACCTCAAAATCAAATGTAGTAGCAACAGATAAAAGTAATCTAATAGAAGTAACTTTCACAACAGGAGAAAAAATATCACCAAAATCAATTCCTGGCACCTAGGAATAACCTTTTGCTACCAACTGAGCTTTGTATTTCTCCACCTTTCCTTCTACATTCATCTTCTTCTTAAACACCCATTTTCTGCTGATGGGATTCCTTCCATCTAACAACTCCACCAGATCCCATGCCTCACTTTTATGCAAGAATGCCATTTCATCAACCATGGCCTCCTTCCAGAGTTTTCCATCCTCTGAATCTACTACCTCCCTGACAGTCGTAGGATCATCATCAGTTATAATTAAAGAAAATTTTTAACAAAAATCAGATGGAATATACCTTTCTGGTTGTCTTCATTCCTGAACTAATCTTCTCACAGCTGGAGTTTGTGGCTCTTCCTCTTATGAGTCTTCTTCTATTGTAGAGTCTGATTCATCCTCCTTAAGCTCAAACTCTATCCTCTCAGGTTCCTTTGGTAGGAATTAATGTTTAACAACATATTTCACCTCTCTAAACATCACATCTCGGCTATACAAAACCTTGTTTCTAGGTTCCAAAGCTTGTAACCCTTTAAACCATCCTTATACCCAATAAAGATGCACCTTTCAAATTTATTATCCAACTTGGTCCTTTTCTCCTTTGGAACATGTACATATGCATCACATCCAAATACCCTCAGATGTGAAAGATAGGGTTTCTTACCAATCCATACCTCATGTGGTGTCTTATCCTCCAACACTAAAGAAGGTGATCTATTAACCAAGTAACATGTAGTATCCACTACCTCTGCCTATAATTCTTGTCCTAACCTGGTACCACTGAGCATGCTTCTTGCCTTTTCCATCAACGTTCTGTTCATTATTTCTGCAACTCCCTTTTGCTGAGGTGTGTATGGAGTAGTCTTCTACAGTGCTATACCACACTTCTTACAGAACTCTTCAAATTCCTTATTGATAATTCCCCACCATTATCTGTCCTCAGCACCTTTATCTTCTTCTCGGTTTGGTTTTCCACTAAAGCCTTAAATTCTTTAAAACTTTCAAAGACTTTAGATTATTCCTCAAGAAATATATCCATGTATTCCTTGAGAATTCATCTATGAATGAAACATAATACACAGATTTACCCAGTGATGGAACCGACACAAGTCCAAACACATAACTATGAACAAGCTCTAATATCTTGTTCGCCCTCTTAGCACCAGAAAAAAAACTCACCTGATTTTGATTCCCATATACACAGTTTTCACAGAAATCGAAATCTAGAGAGCTATTAGACATAACTTCTACCATACCATTTCCATGCAGTATCCGAAGGCCCTTCTCTCCAATATTTCCAAGCCATTGATGCCATAGCATGGTATTTTCTCCAAAGACCGCTAGGCTTTCCATTCCACTTTTGAGAACCACATAAC
The DNA here is from genome assembly GCA_034641835.2 of Pinus albicaulis. NCBI lineage: Eukaryota > Viridiplantae > Streptophyta > Pinopsida > Pinales > Pinaceae > Pinus > Pinus albicaulis. The sequence continues at coordinate 1,568,253,111 of CM076579.1, read as the reverse complement.
TGTTGCACCCATCAATAACAGTGTTGCCCTGAAGCTTGTACAGAGTTCCAATCCGAACTCCCCACATTAATATTAGTGCTCCTCGAACCATCTTATAGGTATCTTTCTCGAACACTGTTTTTACACCTACATCATCCATCTTGCTTACATCAATCAAATTTCTGGCCAATGCAGGAATGTACATAACACTAGGAAGTGTTCTAATACTTCCGCCTTGCATATTCATCTTGAATTTTCCACGTCTGACGATTATGGCCTTCCTATAATCACCTAACAAGAAATCACTGCCATCATATTTCTCGTACTCGCAGAACCACTCCCTATTTGGAGTGAAGTGAAAATATGCACACAAGTCAATCAACAATGAATCATGATCTACATGTGCATTTGAAGAAGAAGCCAAATACACATCCCCACCTTCATCCGAGGTGGTTTTTGCCTCTGTAGAAGGATCATCATCAGATTCCTTTCCTTTCTCAAGAGATTTATATTTGCAATCCTTTTTGTAGTGCCCTTCCTTTCTGCATTTCCAGCACACCTTTACAAAATTTCCAGGATATTTAGATCTCCCTCTAGATTTAGATGTCCCACTCGAACCCTTATTCTTGTTTCTGTTCTGGGACCTTCCTTGTACAGATAAGGTATCTCCATTCTGACCCGCCATATTTCTCCGTCTCATTTCCTACGACAACAAGGCTGAGACAATGTCATCAAAATTCAAGGTAGTTGTATTGCTACCTATTGCTAACTAGATTGTCCCACGAGTCTGGTAGAGAACACAAAAAAATGATACAATTATCTTCATCTAAGATTTTAATATCAACAGATGACAGCTGAATTACCACAGTATTGAAGGCATTTAGATGCTCTGTCACCGAGTCTCCATCCTTTATCCTTAGGTTATACAGCTTTTTCTGCAGGAACAATTTATTCACCAAAGACTTAGATTGGTACAAAGTCCCTAGCTCGTCCCATAAGGTCTTCGCTGTAGCTTCCCCAGATACATTCAACAATACTGAATCTAAGACACACAATTGTATTGTGCTCTTTGCCTTCCGATCTAGCTTCTTCCAGTCTTCATCTAACATTATCGTTGGATTAGTACCCGGATCTACCACGATCTGTTGATCCTTATCCACCAGCAGATCCTCCATATTGAGCTTCCGCAACTCAAAACTCAAACCATAAAATTTCTCGATCTCTATCTTCCCACCCCTCGCCATCTTCTTTCACCACAAGAATCGATCTCGTAGATCTCCCATTGAACAGGGTCTACCTCATGCCCGAGAGAAAAACCCCTCAACAGCAAAGGTGTCCCCTTGAAGTTGAAACAACTCTAATACAAAATGTAGGTTTTAACCTTGTACAGAAATTATCTGCAAACGAATATTTAAAAAAAAAAATAAACAATAGTGAGAGCATAAAACATAAAACAGATAAACACAGAGATTTTCACCTGGATCCAAAATTGGGACGACCAGCTTGATTTTTCATTATATTCCTTTTAGTGTTACAACACATATATATACATGTAGAAGCATACATAAACCCCAATCCATTAACCCTGGATTAGAACATAACCATAGTTCCCTTGACCGGCTCTGCAAAATACCAAGGGTCGAAAACCATCATGCCCCAAAACCATGTGCAAACCCATGCACAAAACCATGGGCGGGTTTGCCCACCGAAAAATAAGGTCCAAATTTTTTTTTCCTGGGGTGATGCCCCGAACCCTGAATAGGGGGGGCTACCGTCCCCCCTGTGACCCACCTATTGCGCCCGGCGCAACGTATAAAGGGGGCTATCACACCCCCCCCGTGTGACTAGTCATGGAAAGAATATAACACATACCCAACAAGAAGAAAATTATTTTTTTTAATTGTATTTTTGTCTTATATCCTTGTAGTTTTACTCAAATTTCAAGTGTATACACCCATTGGACGCAAAATTAAATTACACATCCAACGACTACCCATCCTGTATACTTTTGAAAAGACCCACATTGATAAAAATTGTAGGTACATTTAAAAAACGTGTTCAACATGTTTTTTTAATTATCTTCAATTTTTATCAATGTGGGTCTTCTCCAAAGTATGCATGATGGGTACACGTTGGATGTGAAATTTAATTATGCTTCCAATGAGTGTCAACACTTGAAATTTGAGTAAACATATAAGGAGATAAGCCAAAAATACAATTAAAAAATTTAGTTTTTCTTCTTTTCCCTCCAAAAAATTTACATGTACCTCTTTTTAAATTTAAAGGATTTTGATTTGTTTAAATATTATGACATGGAAATTACGTGAAAATTTCATGGGCACTTTAAGTCTAAAATTTCCACCAATGCCAAACCCTTCAGACCGGCATTTTCTTTCTCACAAAACCCCGTAGTCAAGAATACAGAAATCCCACTGCTAGAGATTAGGTTTCCATGGGCATCCAACCACATCGCCACCCCAATCTTCCCCATAGTCTTAGAAAAACCCCCAACTCCTAACCTAGGATTATACCCTGCTTTCCTTTCAAATTCCGTCCAATAGACAATATCCTCCATGATCTGAAATGATTGTATTAGTTTTGTTGTGCTAAGTGTCTTTTCAGTTTAAAAATAGGTGCATAATCAATTCATTAGTTTGCATAGCGATTTAGGTGTTTTTCCATGAATTGTAGATGATTTTTAGTGAATTAGAAGCATAAAAAAAGCTTAAATAACACTAAACATTAGTGTAAAACAGATAAATAAGTCACCACATGAAATTTAAACAGCAGGCATGATGAAACAGTTCACCCCTCCTGGGCTACATTTGTTGGTCCAGCTCCCAATGGCATGTCCATCTTTCATTATGCTCAAAATTTTTCTATTGCATGTAGTTACAGTGCTCTATTAGATGTTTTCTATGCACCACTGGCTCTAGAATGCTCCAATTAGTCACAAATGACTCTTCATTCACTCAAAATGGGCGAAAATTGAGTCTCCTACTCTTTTTCCCAGTTTCACCTACAAAAGCTCCACTAAAAGTGGATAACTCCACTTAACTGGAGTTAAAATAGTAAATCTTGCCATTTTAGGTGCGCACACCAACCTGACTATCAAATAAACTGTTACATTAATTTTTGTGGTTAGGGTGGCCACATGCCAACCCCAAAACCCGCAGTTATGGTGATAATTATTGGAACTCGCAGCATAAATCACGCACAATTTTCGTGTTGACGGTTGCATGTGACAACCTTGCAGAACTGTCGGCAGGTTGAACTGTCTTCGATTAACAGAGACTGTGGAGGCGATAGACCATAGCCATGTGACAATGTAATGTGGTTGAAGCTGTCGGTTAACACTTATCCACAGTGGGTTGAAGTTTTATGCTTAACATGTGATGTGACACAACATTGCAGGGACCACTAGCAGGTTGGGACCACCAGCGATTCCCAAACCCAGAATTCAATTTTCAACACATAACAAATATAACCCGCCTACTATAGCTATTAAGTAACATCGTGCACCTCATGTGGTAAAGCCTGTGTGTGCCTGGTAGGAGGTCTCGGGGTCGAGCCCTATGGACCCAAAAAAAAATTAATATGTTGTTGTAGGGCCACGTGGCGGCCTCTAGGCTAGCCACGTGGAAAATTTTCATTGGCCCTCCAAAAATGTACAACCAATAAAACAAGGACACTTTTCAACCTGTGGTTGATTCTAAGGAAGGAATATTCCTCAAAATATTCCCTTTTTCTGATTGTGTATCTTTTTTTTGCTGATTGTGCATCCCAGTCAAACTTGGTTAAACTGTCAAAAATTTACGTGTATGGAATTTCGATCAGAACGCGATATATTCTTCACACTTCATCGATTTTTTGAACCATTCATAGCACTAGAATTAGGAAGACGAGATCTATGCAACCATTCTAGTCTCGACCCAATCCCGTAACTTTGAATTTTGAGAAAAATTTATGAACTCTTGATCATTCCTCCCCACAAGGAAGCTTTTGGACCCCCAAAGACTTGACTACCTATTCAGTAGATGAGGGTACAACTCCCTCACCTTTCCAACCTCCATCCATTTTTCCTTGCCTGGTTTAGTGCCTTTGAGCCCAACTCGAAGGTAGTCAACAATTCCCCTCTTGGATGCTCTTGTCCTCCTGTCGAGAATTGTATCTTCTTTGAGCTCATTCAGAAATTATGGCAAGAAATATTCAATAGAAGGTAGTTGAACATCACTTCCTTGATCATCGATCAAAGGTGGCTCATACAAGCATAAGTTTTCAACATTAACAATTGAATACATCTGCATATAAGAAGGAAAGTAAAGTTGGAATGCATTATTACCAACTTGTTTTTACCTTCCCCTAGCATCTTCTCTTTGCTAATGTGCAACCATACCTCATCTCCCTCTTGAAACTTGTAATCAACTCGATGTTTTTCATGCCTCTCTTTGTATTTTATTTGACTTTTCTGAAGCTGTTCTTGAACTTGTTGATTTATAATCTAAATTTTCTTAATGAAATTTCGAGCCTTATCAATGTCACTATGACCATCAATTGCAACATCCTTCCCAAAGATGAAGTCTAATGACGATTTTGGAAAATACCCAAAGCATACTTCAAAAGGTGAGGTTTCTGTTGAAGAGTGCTTTGCCCTGTTGTAAGCGTGCTGAATGTAAAGCAGTTGTTCATCCCACAACTTAGGATGTTTACTCCAATATCCTCTCAATAGATGCACAACGATTCTATTCACCACCTTGGTTTGTCAATTTGTTTGTGGATGAAAAGCGGTACTCTTTTTCAACTTTGTGTCCATCATTATTCATAGATTTGACCGAAAATTCCCAATGAACCTGGAATCCCTGTCACTAACAATAGAGGTTGGAAATCCAAAATGAATCTAAACATTTTGAAAATAAAGTTTAGAAGTTTGTTCAACAGTAATAGTTTTCTTACATGGCATAAGTATACACATTTTACTGAATCTATCCACAACTACATAATGATAATCATGTTGTTTTCTTGACATAGGTAGACCTCCAACAAATTCCATGGAGACACGCTCCCATGGCCTTGATGGTACCGGTAGTGGTGTGTACAACCCAAGCTTCCTATTACTAGGCTTACATGTTGCACACATAGAAAAGCCTCTTATAAAACATGACACACTATCTATCAAGTGAGGCCAATAGAAATACCTCTATAGATGCGCCACTTTTTTTCTTACCCCAAAGTGTCCAACAATAAGAGATGAATGAGCTTCTCTCATGACACTTAGCCTCTCTCCTTGTGGAACACATATCTTGCCCAAATGAAACAACAAATTGTTATGCACATGATAATATTCTTCTTCAACTTGATTCCCTTCACTCAAACTAGCATACACATCTTGAAAATCAATGTCATGTGCGTATGGTTCTATGTAACTCTCATGTACAACAGAATCATTTTTTGAGTAAAGTAGAAGCACTAATGATTGGTCTTGAAAGAATATCAACAACTTTATTGAAAATACCTTTCTTGTACCTTATAACCAAGTGAAACTGTTGAAGAAATCCCATCCACCTAAAATGTCTTGATTGTTGCAATTTTGTTTGTGACTACAATTACTGTAATGGTTGGTGATCCGTATGTACAATAGTCTCTTTACCCATCAAGTAGTGTTTCAACTTCTTGACACTTTGTACCAACACATATGGTCCTTTATCATATGTAGGATAATTAGTCACAACACCATTAAAAGTTTCAAAATGAAAAGAGATAGGCTTACCATGCTGCAAAAGTACTGCACCCATGACATAATCACTAACATCAGTTTGTATCTCGAATGACTGTCTCAAATTTGGTAATCCAAGGACTGGAGCTAAAATGATCTTGTCTTTTAAAGCTTCTAAAGATTTATGTTGTTTGTCTCCCCATTGGAAGCCTTTCTTCACACTTGTCACTGCATGCATAGGAGTTGCGATGGAAGAAAAGTTAGAAATAAAATTTCTCCAATATTGAGCTGCACCTAAGAAACTTCTTACCTCGGTAATCATTTTGGGTGTGGGCCAATTCATAATGGATTCCACTTTAGAAGGATCAATCCTCAATTCTCCTCCTCCTACAATATGTCCCAAATAGACCAAAGAAGTCTTTCCAAACTCACACTTTGACATCTTAAGAAACAAATTCTCTTTCTTCAAAATATCAAGCACTCTTTTCACATGCAAGACATGATCTTCTCTTGTTTTGCTGAAAATTAAAATGTCATCTAAGTATAAAATAACAAATTCATCAAGGAATGGACGCAAAACACTATCCATAACACGCATGAAAGTTTCTAGTGCATGACATAAACCAAAAGGCATAAATAACAACTCAAAGGGTCCTTGTTTGGTTTTAAATGCAGTTTTCCATATATCACTTTCTGCAATTCTTACTTGATGATATCCACTTCATAAAATTATCTAACTTAGTGAAAAAATTTGCTTCTTTCAGTTGATCAAGAAAATCATCTATTCTTGGGAGTGGGTAATGATTTTTTACCGTAATCTTGTTGAAAGCTCGAAAATCTACACACATGTGCCAAGTCTCATATTTCTTTGGTATCAATACTATGGGTGAACCGCATGGTGAGGTGCTTGGCCTTATGATTCCTTTATCCCGCATCTATTTGATTTGTATATTTATTTCAACATTCTCCATTATCAACCTTTGATACATACCGATGTTTGGAAGGGGAAAATCATGTTGCAACTAAATCTCATGTTGAATATCTTTTTTTGGAGGAAATTTTGTTGGCTGCTAAAACATCTCATGATGTCCATTAACCACATCATTTAAATATAATTTCAAATTAGGATCACATACCTCAAATTGTTCATGATTAATATCAGCTTTAGGCTTAATCATAATAAGAACAAAATTCTTACTTGCATTTACTAGCCTCTTTACCTGTCCAGAATTTACCATAGAAAAATTTTTCTTCTTGCGATGTGCTCTAACAATGAACTCCCTGCCATATTTGAATAAATGATACTTGTTCTCATGGCGACGAAAGATCGCTCTCATGTCATAAAATTAAGGACTCCCTAATACAATACTAGTTATGTCAAGCAAAACCACATCTAATTCAACTGTGTCAACAAAATTTATAGTGATTGCAAACATCAACATACATTTATTTGAAACCTGTAGATTTGCATCCTTACAAATCCAACCCAATGGATATTTTTTTGGCTGTGGTATGGTATCAAGGTTAATTTTCTTGACCAAATCTTTAGAGATTAAGTTTTCTTATGACCCACTGTCAAAAAATGTGTCAATATTGGTATGCTTGGATATGACTCTCCCATGAAACAGTTTTATTATTTCTTCTTCATTTAGAGTGTTTATGTGACAGTTTGATGTACTGGTACTGGATTTAGTTTCAATTTCTTTTCCCTTGATGTTCTTCAATCCCATGGCTATAATATTAGATTCATCACCTGAATCAGATCCTAGATCATGTTGAGTTGTAGCAACAGTTTTTTGTTTCCCTTTGTTATTGGGTTTCTATGGCCTCAATTCAGGATGTAATTCCCAACAATGAGTTTCATCATGGCCTTCTTTTGAACAATGTTTACAAACCAATATTTCTCCCTCGTTCTTAACAGATGCGCCTTTTGAGGTCTTTTCCTTGGATTTACCCTTAAAAGGTTTATTTCTACCCTCTTCAGAAATGTTATTCCCTCTAGCTTCTAGATGTGTGGTCTAAACACATACTTCATCTAGACTGGTGGGGTTAAAAATGAGAATAGTATGTTTTAAGTAGCTATGTAAGCCTCCTATATTCTTTAGAAAAGTATCTTAACTCTGTAAATCCACCCCTAATAAGAGAGCTCTTCTCCTAAATTCCTGGGTTTATTCTTGCACATTTTTTCCCTTTAATTGCCTAAAGTTCTGCCAGTTCTTGATGGCTTTTTGCAAATGAGCTAATGGATAATTTTTTTGTTTAATAGCAGTAATGAAATCTGACCATGATAGAATAATCTTACCATATTTCTTGATTTCCTCCTCTTTCTTGGCTTCCCACTAAACAAGTGTTGCAACTTCCATTCTTAATGAAGCTAATTTAATTTTGGTATCATCATCTTGAAGGTTCTATATTCTCAAATAGACCTTCAATTCCCTGCATTTACTTCACCATTAAACATAGGCAATTCAAACTTAACATCAAGTTTTAAAAAACAACTTGTACCAATGTTCTTTGTCTTGTGTGGCTGATGTACTGAAGAAGAAGTAGAGGATGATGATGATGAGGGTGAGGATGATGGCTCTCCATTGCCTCCATTTCCTCCATTTCCCTTCTTTGACTTATCTTCATCATGGTGACATCCTGAAGATCCTTGTCCTTCTTTGTGAATTTTAGATCCTTCTCCTTCCATTCTCTCATTCCTTTCTTGATAAAGAATTCTAACCATCTCAGTCATGTCAAGAAATGTTTTCCTGAACACTCTTTCTTCCTCCTTGGTGGATATTGTGGAAATATTGCTCTCCTTTGCTTTGGCTCCTTTTGGGACCCTTCTGCTTCAACCAATTTTCCTTCTCCTCTTTTGATTTTGAGCCTTGTAAGCATCTAAAACTTGCAAACAGTTAAACAATTCTTTACACTAAACAACACCAGAGAATAAACTCTAGCTTTGATACCAACCTGATTTGAAATGACTGTATTAGTTTTTCTATTCTAATTGTATTTTTAGTTTAAAAACATGTGCATAATCATTTCATTAGTTTGCATAGGGATTTAGGTGTTTTTCCATGAATTGTAGATGATTTTTAGTTAATTAGAAGCATAAAACAAGCTTAAACAACACTGAATAGTAGTGTAAAATAGAGAAATAAGTCACCACATGAAATTTATATAGTAGGCATGATGAAGTAGTTCACCCCTTCTGGGATACATCTGCTGGTCCAACTCCCAATGGCATGTCCATATTTCATTATGCTCAAATTTTTTCTATTACATGTAGTTAAAATTCTCTAATGGTTGTTTTCTCTGCACCAATGGCTCCAAAATGCTCCAATTAGTCAAAAATGACTCTTCATTCACTCAAAATGGGCAAAATTTGAGTCTCCTACTCTTTTTCCCAGTTTCACCTAGAAAAACTCCACTAAAAGTGGAGAACTCCACTTAATTGGAGTTAAAATAGTAAATCCCGCCATTTTAGGCACGCTCGCCAACCTAACCGCCGAATAAACCATTATATTAATTGTTGGGGTTGGTGGCCACATGCCAACCCCAAAACTCATGGTTATGGTGATAATTAGTGGAACTCGAGGCATAAACTGTGTGGAGTTTTCGTGTTGACGGTTGCATGTGACAACCTTGCAGAACCGTTGGCGGGTTGAAATGTCGTCGGTTAGTGGAGACCACGAAGGCAATAGACCATAGCCATGTGACAAAGTAATTCGGTTGAAGCTATCGATTAACACTTATCTGCGGTGGGTTGAAGTTTGATGTTTAACGTGCCATGTGACACAACATTGCAGTGAGTGATGGCGGGTTGGGACCGTCAGCGGTTCCCAAACCCCCAATTCAATTTTCAACACATAACAAATATAACCCGCCTATTATAGTTGTTAAGTAACATCGTGCAGCTCGGGTGGTGAGGCCTGTGCATGCCCAGTAGGAGGTCTCAGGGTTGATCCCTGCACACCCAGCAAAATTTTAATATGTTGTTGCAGGGCCACGTGGTGGCCTCAGGGCTAGCCATATGGAAACTTTTCATGGCCCTCCAAAAAAGTAAAACCAATAAAACAAGGACACTTGTCAACCTGCGGTTAGTTTTGAGCAAGGAATATTTCCCAAAATATTTCATTTTTCTGACTATGCATCTTTTTTTGCTGACTGTGCATCCCAGTCAAACTTGGTCAAGCTGTCAAAAATTTACTTGTTTGACATTTCGATGAGAACATGATATCTCCCTCATATGACATCGGTTTTTCGAACCATTCATGGCACCGGAATCAATAGGACAATATGTACGCAGCCTTCCTGGTTTCAACCCAATCCTATAACTTTTAAATCTGAGAAAAATTTATGAACTCTCGATCACTTCAGTCCCCCAAAATGAAAAATAGGTAAAACTAAGATTTCGGAGTTGTTTTGACTTACCTCTGGTATAAACGAGTGGCTGTAATTTTCTTCCTCCATCAGAGGTGCAGCTTGAGGACATTCTGATAGAGTTTGATCAGGTCCCTGAGCAACTTGTACCTCCAGGTCAACCCCTTTCAACGATGCAAACCCCTCCACTAGACTTCACCTCATCCTTTCCTCCCCATGCGTACCAACATGAGACCTTGGTGGAAGGGTGAACTTTACCAGGTTCTGCTTCATAGGCTCCATCTCCCATACTCACAAAATATCCTCTGTAGCTCATTCCAAATCAACAAACTCCTTCTCCTTTCCCGTCCTCTTAAACCAAAAAACCGACAACCCACTCACCACCCTGTAGAAATGTTATAAAATCACTGTAACCAACTCCCGAAAATGTTGTTGCCTTGAGACCCTTTCCAGCTATGCTTCCATGAATTTCGCAGCCCCGTTACCCAAACTAACCACCAACAGTAAAAGGAACAGTATAAAGAAACTATCTGGTCTGTAAAGTAAATTTTCACCAGCACTGTGAGGCCAGGCAAGAGACAACACTTACTCGTCTCTTCACCCTTCGTTTGACTGAGTGTCACAACATGAAACCCTCAGCATGCTAATGGACCAGACCAGAAAACATAAATGAACACAAAAAACAAAACTATATATATATATAATCATGATATTTCAAAATATATAATTAATAAAAAAATATTAAGTAAAAAATATATAATGAAAAACAGAAATATTTCTATTTTTACTTATATGTTTATTACTTAATATTTCTTTATTAATTATATATTCTCAAAAAAAAAAATAATATATATATATATATATATATATATATATATATCATTTTTTCATAAAGAAAAGTACTCACAATTTTATTTCAAAAACAAAATTACAATATAATAAAACAACAATTTGAATTGAATCAATTTATTTCTTTTATTACGTTATATTTTATTATTGTTATTTTTTTATTTAATTCTTTTGTTATAATCTCTATAAATTAAAATAATAATTCATATTTATAATTATATATTTTAAATAAAATTAAATTTAACGAAAGATTTATAAATGATTTGAGTTGCACACCTCTAATCAAGTTTTACGTTCAAAAAACATTGCATTTTGAGAAATTGAACAAGTTTTACATTCGTTTGAATTTTGAGAGATTGAATAGCTTTAAGCACTTTGTACATCTTGAATCTTCTTATTGAACAAGTTTTACATTCGTTTGAATTTTGAGAGATTGAATAGCTTTAAGCACTTTGTACATCTTGAATCTTCTTAAAAAAAAATTTACCAATCACCTCTTATCTCTCCTATCTCTCTCTCCTATCTCTTATATTAGAGGAACTAGATTGTAAAAAATTTTGCTAAAAAAATAATTGTAGTCGTTGTTATCTGATATTTATATTTATATTTATCAAATAAAATATAAATATTAGTAATTCTTCATTTCTATTCATTAAATAATACTAATTATAAATATATATTTATATATATCATACTTAATAATAATATTTCTTCTTTTGCCACTTTGAGCATCTTCTTTTATATTTGCATTTTGGGAATATCCATGGAATATGCAAATGGAATATCCATGGAATATGGATCATCTGAATGTAGGGTAAACGACTCTGGGAAAGAGAGTGAAAGCAATGTAGAGAAAAATGAAAAAAAATGAGCTATATTAAAAATTAATGTGATATTAACTAAAATGATATTAAAAATTAAAAATAGATATTAATATTGATTATAAATATAAAATATTAATATTAAGTATTACATTAAAATATTAATATTAATATTAAAATTAATAATAATATTTAAAGTGACATTAAATGAAATGATATTAAAATGAAGGAATGGACGCTTCCACAGTCAAATGGTTTCCCCAGTCCTGTATCATTTTACACATGATTCCACAGTTCTCAACTACATTATGAAACTCAATAAAATCGATATAGACGTATAAGCCTTGGAAAAAAAATAGTAAGAATAAATCAATGCAATTATACTAAGGTGAGGTCGTGGAACGCCTACCCAATACCCGAGCCGACCTCGATAGTCGTTAGGGTTTAGGAGACGGCGCATATTAAACCTACGAATTATATTTGAATTAAGAAACTAAAATAGAACTTTTTATGATTAATAAAATAAAAAATTAAATTAAATTACATAAAAAAATATTAAATTATAATAAATTAAATTAACAAACCTATGATAGAAAAATAAACATTTTAATTATTAATTAAATTAAGTTCAAACATCAATAAATTAATAAAAAATAAATAATATATGAATAATAATTAAATTAACAAAGCTAGGGCATTTTCCAAAAAAAATTACAATAAATTTAAAAAAAAAAACTTTGGAGAAATAGGAAGAAAAATAATGATTAACAAATTTATATATGGATTTATGGTTTTGGAAAGAAAAAGGTATAGGATTGTCTTTAGTTTCATTTTTTGGAGTTTCAGGTGTCGGAATCTCGTGAAACAAATTGAGGTAAAATTTTGATTTCTGTTATTTAAACTGACTTTTTGATTGTATATATGGATTCAGCACCCTAAAAAACCCCTACGGCACTTCGATTGTGCAAGGTTACCCATCAAATTTTTATTTTCACTAAATTCCTACCGGAATTTAGAGAAATTAAACCAGAAAACACTACCTTAAAAGCCTTTAAAAAATCGCATTATAGATTACTGCTAAGGTATCGGTCGCGAGGCCTCCTCTCCTAGCACAAGAATGGAAAAACCTATGACAAAAAAACTTGAAAGACCAAAACCCTAAGAAAAAAAAAATTGAGAGACCAAAACGCTAAGAGGCCATGACACTAAAACCCTATTTTTATCCGATGAGAGTCGTTCTCGTTAGAGTCATGAATTTGCAAATCAAACCATGGTGGCAAATGAAACCCCAGAGCCGAAAACTATTAAAGATATGTAAAGTTCATAGGTGAAAGCTATTAAAACTAGGTATAGCCCATAGCTGAAAGGTATTAAAGCTATGGACGCAAATGAAGCCCCAGAGCAAGCACAACAAAAACTTTATAAAAGCCTGCATTTACGAAGGGCACAACTGAGCTGCAAAGATGGCTTCCTGAATAATTGAAAATTTGCGGGCCAGAATCCGTGAGTTGAAACCCCAGAGTCGTTGAGACGAAGCGCTCGCGAGCAGATAAAATTGCAAACGAAACCCTAGAGCGGTAGTCGTCACGTGTACTGGTACCTGTCCGGAATCATGTACACCGTTGGATTGAGTTATGTTGGAATTTTCAGAATTCCAAAACAATAAGACTGCCCTCTTCAACACAGAGAATAATTCAAAAAAAATTTCACTCATAGACAGAGTTCTCAACTCAGAAAAATTTATATTCAATATAAAAAAAACTGCTGTTACAGACTTCCTCAAAAGAGGGATTTACAAACAAAATTCTGACTGCTACAAACACAGTTCAGAAATATCACTCTGTCATTCACAAATGACACTCTGTCTTCCTAAAAAATATTCACTGCTGGAATACTCTGTTTTTCTCAAAACATACACTCTGCTGTGTATTAAAAAACTCTGCTCTGTGTTTTTACAATACGCTGCTGTGTATTGAAAACATTACAAACAATATGGCTCTGTTCTGTGTATTAACCAAAAAAATATCTCAGAAATATCTCAGCGCTGTTTTAATGCCATTCATTGGCACAACCACTAAATTCACCACTTGAACAAATCTTTAATGGCTGTATTTACTTCTGTCAGCACCGCTTCAATTCTCATTGATGGAAAATTGACTTTCCGGCACTGTTGTTCTTTCTTCCCCGCACTGCTGTGCTGTGTAATAACATTACTGTCTTTTCCCTTTTTATATTTACACTGCTGTGTAATTAAAATAAACTTCACGGCTTTTTACAATGTGCTGGGCAAATAAATATTAAACCCAAATTTAAAACAAATAACATAAAACGAATGCCGTGATAAAAAAACATTTAAAACCAAATTTTGTTTTAAATCTGTGCGATGGGAAAATTAAAATTTAAACCCCGCAACCTTTATATGACATATAATATATGGCATATGGGCCGTATTATCTATGTGGGCCCCCAGCTCGGTGATGTCAGCAATCCGAGGGGGTAAGGACCTCCGCCCAAATCTTTTCATCGACCCCTGCGGACTTTGCTTGCCGCTGTCCTCTTCACTGCCGCTTGCAATGTCTGGCAGTTGGAATTAATTCCAACACTCCCCCTTAATTTCAACTGCTGGGTTTTCCTGCATACCCATGCATGTTCTGAAATGTTCAAAGCTTTTCTGCTGTAGTGGCTTTGTGAGGATGTCTGCAAACTGATCCTCCGTTCTGCAATGCTGCAAAACAATCTCGCCATTGCTTACCAATTCCCGTATGAAATGAAACTTGGTGTCAATGTGTTTTGTTCTTTTATGAAAAACAGAATTTTTAGACAATGCAATAGCTGAGCTATTGTCACAAAATATCACTGTCCCTTTTCCTTGTTCTTGACATAAGCTTCTCAACATTTTTCTCATCCAAACTGCTTGACACACTGCTGCTGTAGCTGCCACATATTCTGCTTCTGCTGTAGACAACGCTACAACGGGTTGTTTCTTAGAAGCCCATGAAATGGCTCCTGAACCCATATGAAAAACATAACCGGAAGTGCTCTTCCGATCATCTACACTTCCAGCCCAATCACTGTCCGTGTATCCAACTAAATCTGAACGTTCTGAAGTAGTATAAAAAATACCAAATTTCTTTGTACCTTTAACATACCTCAAAATCCTTTTTGCTGCTTGCCAATGTGCATCTTTTGGCTTTTCCATGAACCTGGAAATCAAACTAACAGCATGCATTATGTCCGGCCTAGTTGCAGTCAAATACATAAGGCTGCCAACTATGCTCTTGTACAAACTAGGATCAAAATCCTTACTGTTGTCCTCTCTGCTGAGTTTTAATCCCATCACTGTGGGAGTGATTGCTGCTTTGCTTTCCTGCATGTTAAATCTTTCAAGAACTTCATTAACATACTTTGCTTGTGAGATAAAAATCCCATTTTTATCTTGCTCTACTTCTATTCCCAAGAAGTATCTCAACAAACCCATATCAGTCATTTCAAATTCCTCCTTCATGACTGTTTTAAAATGTTCAATAAGGCAATCATCATTACCTGTGAAAATAACATCATCAACATACAAGACTACAATCAAAATTTTACCGTCTTGTTCTTTGATGTAGAGGGTGGGTTCTCCCTCACACTTTTCAAAACCATTTTCCAGTAGATAGGAATCTATCCTACTGTACCACGCTCTTGGCGCTTGCTTCAGCCCATAAAGAGCTTTCTTCAACTTGCACACTTTGTGCTCTTGGCCTTTCTTTTCATAGCCGAGAGGTTGTTCAATTTAAACCTCTTCCATTAACACTCCATTTAGGAATGCTGACTTCACGTCCATTTGGTAAACTTTCCATTTGTTTTGTGCTGCTATGGACAACACTGCTCTCACGGTTTCCATTCTTGCAACCGGTGCGAAAGTTTCCTCATAATCTATCCCATGTTTCTGTTTATAACCTTTGACGACAAGCCTTGCCTTGTGTCTCTCTATTTTGCCTTCAGCATTACTCTTGGTCTTGTAGACCCATTTAACACCTATGACATCTTTACCTTTTGGGAGTTCAACCAAATCCCAAGTTTTGTTCCTCTCTATGGCATTTATTTCCTCATCCATAGCTTCTATCCATTTCCTATCCTTGATAACTTCTTCGAAATGAACAGGATCATCAACATGACAATATAAAGCAAACAAAGAATTGATACCTTCATTTGTTATATCTTGTTCATAAATTTCTTTCAAACTTCTGAATTTCTTACCTCTTTCAGTAGGTGTACAAGTACTTGAAGAAGCACTTGAATTTCCTCCTTGTGGTGTGCTTGGAGAAGCACTTTCATTTCTCCTCAAGGGTGTGCTTTGCGGTGTTGGTGTTGCTGTTTGGGGGTGTATTTCAGCCAACTCATCATCATTCTCATCATGAGATAAACAGTGTTTAACATTCACTGTTTTCTCTATGCTTCCATCCCAAACTTCCTCTTCAATGAACTGAACATCCCTGCTCACAAGAAACTTCTTGCTGGATGGGTTATATAACCTGTATGCCTTGGATTCCTCACTGTATCCAATGAAAATACATTTCTCCCCCTTGCTGTCCAACTTCTTCCTTAGCTGATCTGGAATGTGTGCATAAGCCACACATCCGAAAACCTTCATATGTGTGACACTTTGCTTTGCGCCACTCCATGCCTCTTCCGGCACTTTGTTCATAACTGCTTTTGTAGGGCACCTGTTCAAGATGTACGCTGCACAATGTACAGCTTCTGCCCAATAATCATTAGGAAAATGCTTTGCCTTAAGCATACTCCTTGCCATGTCCATTATGGTTCGGTTTTTCCTTTCGGCTACTCCATTTTGCTGCGGTGTATATCTAGTTGTAAACTGTTTATGTATACCATTTTCTCTACAAAAACGTAGAAAATCTTTAGATATATACTCACCTCCTCTATCAGTCCTTAAGACCTTGATATGCAGCCCACTCTGATTCTCAACAAGTGCTTTGAAATTGCGGAATTTTTCAAACACTTCACTTTTCTTTTTCAAAAAGTAAACCCAAGTTTTTCTTGTAAAATCATCCATGAATGTTAAGACATAGTGGCTGCTTGCAAGTGATGGAGTTTGCATCGGTCCACACACATCTGAGTGGACAATCTCTAAGGGTGCTTTTGCCCTTATGCTTTTCCCGGAAGGAAAATTTTCTCTGTGTTGTTTCCCAAGAATACAACCTTCACAAAGGCTGTCCGGTTTCTCTATCAATGGTAAACCACTTACCATTCCTTTTCTGTTCAACAAATTAAGACCTCCAAAGTTGAGATGACCAAATCTCAAGTGCCATAACCAATTATCATCCTTTGGTTCACTTTGGAAAGTCTCCTGTGCAACTGCTGCTTTCTCTTCACCATTCTTCAAGTCTGCTCTCATTCTGAGAGGGAACATCCTGTTCCTTGTCATCTTCACTTCAGCAATACACTGTTTGTTGGGTGGTTTATCCATGATGGTACAAACATCATTATCAAAGAAAACATTATATCCCTTATGGACAAGCTGTCCAACACTTAAGAGATTACACTTCATTCCTGGAACATAATAAACATCTGCTATGGTTTTCCTTGCACCTAATCTTGTTAAAACATTTACATCTCCTTTTCCCATAACGGAAACTTTGCTATCAGTTCCTAGTGTGACTTGTGACTGCACACTTTCATCTAACATAGAAAACATTGCTAAGTTTCCTGTCATATGGTTACTACAACCAGAGTCTAGAAACCATATATCCTCATTCTTTTCTTCAGCCATATTACAAACTAAAAACAAATTACTTTGGCTGTTATTTTCTTTTGTGAAATTTGCACTAGTTTCACTTCTCATATCATTCTGCTTCTTCTTTCTACATTCATTAGCATAATGACCATATTTTTTACAATTGTAACATTGGACATTGGATTTGTCATACCTTTGTCCTTGTGCATTCTGCTGACCATTCTGCTGGCTGCTTCCTTGGCCTTGATGCTGATTTGGATTGCTGCCCCTTCCTTGAGCATTTGCTGGACTGTTCCTTCCACCTCTGTTCTGGCTTCTGCCTCTTCCTCTCTTGTTTCCTCTGCCTTGCCCTCTTCCTCTTCCGAAAGACATCTGGGCCTTAAAGGCTTGCTCAAGAGATGAGTTTTCACTCCTACCCAATCTCTGTTCATGAGTAATCAGTGATGCATGTAGTTCATCAACTGAAAACTTTGTGAGATCCCTTGTCTCTTCTATGGTGGTGACAATCACATCGAATCTTGAGGGTAAACTTCTCAAGAGTTTTTCCACAATCCTCTTGTCTTCAAGAGTCTCTCCATGAGATCTGATTTGTGTGACCATTCCTATCACATGAGTGAAGAATGAGTCAATGTTATCTGACTCTTTCATACAGAGAGTCTCAAAGTCTCTTCTCAGCAACTGAAGTTTTGCTGTCTTCACTCTCTCCATACCCTGATAAGTTGTCTTGAGAGTTTCCCATGCTTCACTGGATTTCTTGGCTGCTGCTATCCTAGGAAACACACTCTCATGCACTGCTTGATACAAGAAGAAAAGAGCCTTGGCATCTCTCTTCTTATTGTTCTTCAACTGTTCTCTTCCTACTTGATTTAACATAAAAAACTTTGCTTCATCTTTTGGCTCTTCAAAGCCATCCTCAACTAATTCCCATAACTCTTGTGAGGTAAATAAAGCTTTCATAGTTATTGACCAGTAGTCATAATTTTTTCCATTGAATTGTGGGAGATGGATACTTCCCAAACTCATACCTGTGCTAGAACCAGCCATTCTGCACTTCTAACTATGATTCAAAAAACACTTGACTGTGTGTTTATAAATTAACAAACTGTTCTGCAACAGTGACACAAAACTGTATAGAGAAATACCTTAAATCCTTTATGGCTGAGTCTTCACCTTTCTTTAAGAGAAAACAACATAACAAAATTAGTTTGTATTTTATTTGACCTTGAATGTGCTTTGGATTGGCTTTGATACCATGTTGGAATTTTCAGAATTCGAAAACAATAAGACTGCCCTCTTCAACACAGAGAATAATTAAAAAAAAATTCACTTACAGACAGAGTTCAACTCAGAAAATTTATATTTCAATATATAAAAAAAACTGTTGTTACAGACTTCCTCAAAAGAGGGATTTACAAACAAAGATCTGACTGCTGCAAACACAGTTCAGAAATATCACTCTGTCATTTACAAATGACACTCTGTCTCACTAAAACCATTCACTGCTGGAATACTCTGTTTATCAAAAATGCACTCTGCTGTGTATTAAAAAACTCTGCTCTGTGTTTTTACAATACGCTGTTGTGTATTGAAAACATTACAAACAATATGGCTCTGTTCTGTGTATTAACCAAAAAAATATCTCAGAAATATCTCAGCGTTGTTTTAATGCCATTCATTGGCACAACCACTAAATTCACCACTTGAACAAATCTTTAATGGATGTATTTACTTCTGTCAGCACCGCTTCAATTCTCATTGATGGAAAATTGACTTTCCGACACTGCTGTTCTTTCTTCCCCGCACTGCTGTGCTGTGTAATAACATTACTGTCTTTTCCCTTTTTATATTTACACTGCTGTGTAATTAAAATAAACTTCACGGCTTTTTACAATGTGTTGGGCAAATAAATATTAAACCCAAATTTAAAACAAATAACATAAAACGAATGCCGTGATAAAAAAAACATTTAAAACCAAATTTTGTTTTAAATCTGTGCGATGGGCAAATTAAAATTTAAACCCCGCAACCTTTATATGACATATAATATATGGCATATGGGCCGTATTATCTATGTGGGCCCCCAGCTCGGTGATGTCAGCAATCCGAGGGGGTACGGACCTCCGCCCAAATCTTTTCATCGACCCCCGCGGACTTTGCTTGCCGCTGTCCTCTTCACTGCCGCTTGCAATGTCTGGCAGTTGGAATTAATTCCAACAAGTTATGGACATGTGTAACGTGCATATGGATAAACTAGTAGATATTTTGCATGGCGGCTGAGCTGGAATTTTGGAAAGCTTCGAGATATAGATAGGAATTTAAACATATATTAAAATTAAAACCTAATGGGGAAATCTGTGTTGGGATCGTGTTTATATATACATTTTTTACGCCTCCAAATGATTTTATATATATAACTCCCTGAAATGATTATTTTTATGTATGGGTTGGTCTAGCAAAGGGTTTGCAAATATATATTTACAGTGTTTAAATGTTTTATTGGGTTAATCTACCAAATGTTATTTTAGTTATGTTTTAGTATGATTTTAATTTCATTGTGAAGTTATGTTATTTACGTGTTAAAGTTGTGTGATATATGTTATTTTGATTTCATATATATATTAATAATAAATAAATAAATGTAAATTGAAAAATAAGTTAAATAATAAATTAATAAATGTAAATTAAAAATAAATTAATCATATATATAGAGAGAGAGGGGAGTGGTAGGAGGAGATGGATTATTATTAATTTGGAAGGAATCATAGAGGATTGAGAAAGAATACAAATAATCACGTTGATGCTTATGGATTATTCCTCAGTCTCACCTTGGATTAAGAAGAAACATGGATATGAATACACTAGGGATCTCTCTTATGATCAGAAAGCATATGAACCACAACTCGACAGCTCAGAACAATAAATTGAATCAAATCCTCATGAGAGCCCAGGGAATGCTACCTTACTTTCGACAATTAAAGTTTTTTCACAGCCTAAGAGGTCAAAATAAGGAAGCTGACCTTATAAGTTTTGACAAGCGACAATTAAAGTTTTTTCACAGTCCCACACTTCTGCATTTGGCGAAGGTTTAGAAATTTCTATATAAGGATGCATAATTGTTTGACCTTCTACCATAAGAGTGGATTTTTCTCAATCTTGGTGGGAATTAGCTCAAGGACTCCATGGCAAGTTCTGGGAATTTAGGTATCCAAGTTTTTTTCATGTTAGTAGGATCAAAGGGAAGTAACCCTTGGGATTGTGAACTTATATCTCCAAAGGGGGTCCCCATCCAACTTTTTCAACAAGTTCCTCCTTGACTTCTATCATATTCACAACATTCTTTGGTTTGGCCAAAGTAGGTTTCCTCCCCCTCCCCTGGTTCTTCTTTCCAATTCCAGCAATCTCCTCTCGAGGTGCCTCTAGCTCATAATATATATCAATCCAATCATTGAAATGGACCATCTTCTCAAAAATTCGACCAGCTTTATCCTTTTTATAGTCAGATACGCCCTCCTCATACAAGACCTTAAGAGATTTTGCTGTAGCATCTTTCTCTTCTATAATTGCTTCCGCCCTTCTTATAGATTCAACCACTCCTTTCTTGAAGACTCCAAGCGTGTCTTGAATCCACAAGTTCTCCCTCATATTCCTTATCCATTGTAAGGCCTCGAAGGCTTTCTCTTGGAATTCTTCCCAAGTTGGCATGTATTCTTTGTATCTTTAGCCCTGAAAAATGCCTTTCTTCAGCCCAGGTCTCAAAAGAAATACAATAATACAAGTTCAGCTTCAACAACACCTGCAACCCTGGAATTTCGTTCCTACTTCTTTCAATGATAAAAAGCCCCAAAATGGTAGCTCTGATACCACTTGTCACGCCCCTATACCTGTGGTAGTCTCCCAACCACTCGATAGATAGGTCTGACACTACCTAATTGTTCTTTTTCCAAATACTCCACTAGTAGACTATGAAGATTTTTCAATTAGAGGATGAAATTGATGCTTTATGAATGCAAATTGAGGACCTCCAAATCAAACTAGAAGAAAAAAACTCTCGATCCGATGAAGAAACCACTAGAATTGATCTCAATTTTCCAACTATAATAGAGGATTAGCCAACGCCTTGTGTTTTTGTTTTTTGATGACGAAATATAAATGCATTTTTCTATGGAATCGGTTCTGTAGGGTATATAGAGGTAATCAAGTAGATATGTGGTTTTTTGTAATTTTGGAAAAGAATCGGGTCACGATGAACAATATGCAAATTCTCCCACCCATGGATGAGATTGTACTCAATCTGTAATTCTCCGAGTTTCTTTACCGCGTACGAGTGCAAATTAATATAATTCTCCTACTCTTTACTCTTTATATATATATATATATATATCCTACTCTTTACTCTTTATATATATATATATATATAAAGAGTAAAGAGTAGGATATATATATATATATAAATATAAAGAGTAGGGAGTAAATGATATTAATCAAGACCGGCACGCGGTGTGTGTGTCCGGAACCGATAGATTACACACCCCATCCAAATTCTCCCACCCATGGATGAGATTGTACCAATCCTATCTCCAAGTTTTTTTACCGCGTACGAGTGCAGATTAACACTCTCATACTTTTATATATATATATATATATATATATATATATATATATATATATATATATATATATATATATATATATATATATATATATATATATATATATATATATATATAAAATATTTTAATAATAAATAAACAAATGTAAATTAAAAAATAAACTAAAGAAATCGATGAAATTAAAATATAAATAATAAATAAATAATAAATTTAATGATGATGATGATGATGATGGCTAATGTCCACTAAGTCCAAACTTTGGTCTATTGGACCTAAAGAAACAAATTATTTAGTTTGTTTTAAAATTGCACTCCTATGCTCAAAGAGCTTGGAGAGACGCGTCCCGAGCTCACAATAATTTTGACATGTTAAAAGGCTAGGAAGGTAGGTATTGAAAAAAAGATTATTAAATTGAGATCTAATGTGGACAAAGATTATGAAACTAAGATGTAATGTGGAAAGATCACATGAAACATCTTATGCTCCCATCATTACATCAAATCGACTACAGTGAGAGTCAAACCCATGACCTTTTGATCCGAAGTCAAACACACTAATCCACTGTGCTATGCAGTCCACGATTAATAACAGCTTAATAAATTTATAAATAAATATAGAAATAAAATATTTTTAAATACTTAATTATTAATAAATTAAATAATAAATAAATTTAATTACTAAGAGAAAAATTAATGAAATTAAAATATATATATATATATATATATTTAAAGAACGGGTATGGTTTTTATATTAAAATTCAAAGTCGTTGGATTCCTGTCCAGTTGCAAAATATTACATGTCTATCAAGCCTTTCAGACACAAAGCTTATTACAAAAATGATACCCATAATTGCTTCAAAATTGCATTTGCTAGCTACTCGAGGAGTTCTAAACTTCCTAGATATACTATAGACCTTATGGAATACCCCTAAAATAAAAATTGCAAAACACTGCATTAAATAAACTTAATGGAAATGGTTATAACCCGATACATCACGAAAATTCCCTTCTGCTTTGGCAGTGCGACATTGATGCTGGCTGCTGAGCTCACTGATGCTTGGGTCTGCTCCAGTCTGTGTACGTGAGTTAATTGTTCCCAGAAGGTTGTGGGTCCACTTTCCTTTGTCATCTTGCTCCACCTGCTGATAGATACTTCAAACTTCACTCCTTAGACAGGTCATCCATTTTTCTTGCTCTGCAATCCTACTAGCATCATCCTTTCTGCAATGGCTTTGTCTTTGTCTCTAATATTGAACAGTAAGTTGTTCAAATTGATGTGTAGGTGTGCCAATTGAGCCTCCTCCTGATTGAAAATATCTTCCATTGTTGGGGGTGGGTAGAGGGGGAGTCCAGAGTCTGCTTCAAAGGGTCCATTTCATTCCAGTTGTTGTGGCGACGACTTCCAATGTTACCTATACCTGATTCTCCTGTGAAAGTGTTGGCGTTCCCTCCTTACGATCCTGAAAACATGGTAGGATCTCTTTGCCAATTTTGTTCCTGAGCACAATTCAGAAGCATTTCTCGACCTGAAGTCTCCCACTCCAGAATGACGCCCTGCCTTATTCACCCTTCTATGCACTGGAGGAATGGTTCTGATGGAGGGGGAAGCCATCCGTTATTTTATTTCACAGGATCAGCATGTCATAAAATCTTGTCCTGCCTTGGTCGTACATTCTCCCGAGAAAATTCATTACTTTGCAAACAGAATCACTCTCGCATGCTTACGTTTGAAGCCAATTCACAGTGGTGATGCTCTCTGTATCCATGACGCATGTGTTTCTGACCTCCACCGACTTGATGTGACATGCCTTACCATCAGTTGCGTGTTGGGTGGTTCATCAGGGGTGAGCTAGCTCCACCATGTGTCATGTTGATTCAACGCTCTCTAAGTGGTGGCAGGTGAATGGAACCCGCGACATATGCCATGGTTGTTCAAGAGCTCTTGGATCTTGTGGCAGTTTCCCTTGGTGCTATTGCGATTTATTTCCATTGTCACTAGGGAAGGTTGTGGATCTCAATTTCTCCCCCTTGCTTAAGGTGACTTGGGGGTAGCCCCATTCCCTGATTTTCTTGTTTGTCCACCATGTTGTTTAAATCCCGCTTCACATGCCAAGGAGTGAGGGTTTCGAAATGGAGGAGAAGAATTTCTATGTGACACAAGATCCCAGGTTTGTGCTTCATTATGCCTTTTTGCAGGGCTAGAATGCTCCTGATTTCCCAAGCTGAGTCTCCAATAACGTGGAGATCTCTAATGTTATTCCTTAGAGCTAGCTCTAGCCCTTTCCAGAGAGCCATTGCTTTAGCTTCTTGGTTTGTTTCCGTTCCTATTCCCCATGCAAACTATGTTCTATTTATTCCTTTGGGGCTATGCACCACCCCTCCTACTCTGGTTGTCCCAGAAATTAAAATATTAATAAAAAGAATTTTGTTATTACATATAATATTAAATATTAATTTTTTTTTTAAATTTAAAGAGATATTAAATAAAATTAGTAAATAAAATTAGAGTTTTAATAAAACAGAAATAAAAAACAATGCGTAAACAAGTTATAAATTATTAATATAACATGGATAATAATATTAATAAATGTATATGTTTAATACATTTAATAAATGTATATGTATATGTATATGTTTGATAAAAGAATATAGTTAAATTTATTATATAAATTGCATTTATGTTGAGATTAAAAAATTTATACCAATTATGTAAACATTTTTTCATTTATATTAGTTTTAATTTAAAAAAATCACTTTTAAATTAGTCCAACGTCATCCAATTAAGAAAAATTAAATAATAAAAAATCATAAAGCCAAGCTACATTAAATATTTTATATACAAAAGTTAATATAATATAATTAAATTAATCAAGATCAAATATAGTCATGGAGAATATAGAAAAAATTAAAAAAATTATGTGAATTACAATTTTTTTATCATGCTAATAAAAATAGAAATTAAAAAATAATTACACAAATTATATATCTATATATATTTACATTAATATATATATATATAACAATAAAAAATGAGATATAATAGACAAAAGGCACATGGAATATCGGTATATATTTTTATATAAGATAATGTTTGAATAATTAACAATAGAGTGACTCATTCCATCCAAAAATAGATGTTGAACTAAAATAAGTTATAAATAATTGCATATTATGAATTTTAAAGGAAATTTATATATAAAATAAAGCTACGGCTTAAACAAAAGCTAAAGCTAGAAGATCAAAAATAAATAAAAATCTAAGGTATAAAATTAAAATAGATATTTTATTAACATTAAAATAATATAGAATAATTGGATAGTATTTTTGTTCAATATGTTTATGGTCCAATTTATTAGATATAATTATTATTTTTTTAGAGATTAATTATTAAATGAAATATATTGGTCCAATTTATTAGATATAATTATTATTTTTTTAGAGATTGATTTTTATGAAATATATTTTAATATATTTCATTTAATAATTAAGATCTCTAAAATGAAAAATATTCTTTGACATTTATTTTCTTTATAGAATATGTAATATATTTTTTTTTAATAGGAAAGTTGTTCATTTTCCTATGGATATAATTATTTGAAAGGTTCTACAATTTCAGATTATTGACATTATATTTTATTGGTTTCTTTTATTGACGGTGATAAGAGTTGGATTTGGTTTGTAGTGTGAAATTTTTTACAATATTTAGCATGGGTAAAAAAAAACCTTTCTTATGGTGAGCATAATGTTTGTGAAAATATTGATAAATGTTTGTGAGTAAATGCATAGGTGTGGCTCCTTCTGATTCCTGATTCATATGTTGTGTGTTTTTCTTTGCAATAAAATAAGCATTATTTGGTTTTTTTTTGGGAAAGTTGTTTTTTATAAGATGGATTCAATTATTTGGAAGTTTATGTTATTTGAAATTATTGACCTTATATTTTATTGACTTCTTTTATCGATGTTTGTGATATTTAAGTTGGTATGCAGACAATGGTGTGTCTTGCTGCAAAACCCAATTTTCCTAGCCAGTTGCAATCCGCTGACAATGAATTTGGTTTTACTGCTTTGTCATCTCTTTTGGCGCATGGGTGTTTCATTGCAACGTGACTAAAAGGAAAACATCTTCCATGCCTTTTCCTTTCCTTCATTCTCGATACATAATTCATTTCAGAATGTATATTTCCCCAAAATATGAATGGATTTTGGTGAAACGTGTGTTGAAAAAGATGGGTTCACATTATCTTATTTCCAATAGTGTTGACATGGTTTGGAAGAGGACGATACTTACATGTGGCTATGTCAAACTCTCAGTCCCAAAGGAGGTTATCTACTGTAAAAAGAAGTTTATTTTGTCTATATTTAAATATAGATTATGAATATTACCCTGCGTAGGGTTCCATGATTGGATCTTTAAAAAAAACAAAATTTTTCGTTTGTTCCTATTTCCGATATACAATGTATGTCATTAGGATTGTTCAGGAACCATATTGTTTAAACTTTATGGTACTAATAACATTTCTACGTCTCTTTGGTCACTTCAAGAAATAAAAAACTTTGAATCTGGTCAACTTCCAATGAACGCAACATGGACGATTTTGAAGATGAATGGGGTTCAAATGGAGGTGGCTTGATACAATTTTTATGGATATTAATATTAAATTCCCAGGGTATATTCTTTGTTGGGATGGACAGAATTGCAATTAAAGGTTTATGACTTGATGACAGGATTATGCATAACACCAATTTCTGGTGAAATGTCCAGCTTCGTAACATCTGGCTTCCATCTGCAATTGGTTCAAGATCTCAATGATTTAATAGAAAATGGAAATGTTTTCTCGGTTGTACCAAAGATAGATTCTATTGCTGGCATACCTCCGCTACCTATGGATATTCAATTTATCCTTGGAGGTTTCCAAGAGTTCGTTGTTTCACGTTGTAAGAGATGTTATGATTATTTCAACTGTTGAAATATTGTTTGAAGATGATTCTAATTCGAATTTTGCGAAATTTTCATATGTTGTTATTGCAGTATTAGTTTGTGTATTGTGATATGTGAAAATGGAATTGCTTTGGACCAGCTTTTTTGAAAGTAAGATTTTCTTAATAATAAACCGCAATATTCAAGGGATGTTATTGTTTGAAATTAAACGCTTCAAAGCATTCAGTTTTAGATATTTGCATATGCAATTTCTTTATACTTTTTTTTTCTCATTCTTTTTTGTTCATAATTATTGTCTGATCTTGAAGAATCTGTTCGAAAAAAAATCCATGTATATTTATGTTATGTTTCTATGTCTTTCTTGTAGCTTACTGATATTTTTTATATGCGAAAATAAAGATGGTGAATGGTTTTTTATGAAGTGTTTCAAATTACGAATGTATGTACATGTCTTCAAAACCTGAAGACTTTGTTCGAAGTACTTAAAGTTATTTAATGTCAAAGTTATATGGTTTCGACGTTTAAGTAAAAGCTCTGAGGTATTTTAATATTGAAATTTCAATAGAGATTAAATTTTGTTGTAGAAATTTCGGGTGAAGGAAGAGGCAAACGTGTTATGAAAACGACTCGCTCTCTTAGTTCACGTGAGAGAGCAAATGAATATCATCGGCAATCGTATCAACAAAACAAGGATAGGATGCTATTAAAGCAAGGAGGAGAGATTCATATCAACAAAAGGAAAGAAATTCAACAAACCATCATGATGATGAAGCTAATAATGGTAAGTATGAAAACATGACTAGTGAAATGGGAAGAACATTTCCCTGAAATGTTCATTTTCCTTCATGTTGAATTTGTCCAGAAATTTATGTCTTCTGTATCTTTTCTAAACATAGTGTTATTTCGGAACATTGTGTTTACAAAGAGAGTGTTAATATAAGTTAGATACATGGGACATTTGGAAACAACGGAAGAAATGCAACATTGGAAGGTGGGAAAAGTGATGCCAATGAACAATTTGCAACATGTGATCATTTTCCTAATATTGATATGGTTTCTGGCATGGTTGGAAATTTGGAACATTCTGTTGGGAATGAGGCGTCAGCCATTCCTTGTGGAAACTAAGTCCTCCGGAGTCTGTACAGACAGTGTTTGTTGCAACAACGCAGGAGCCTGAAGTATTTTTAATTCGATTATACTTTTTCCATTTTGGTAGTGATTGTATATTCTTCTATCATTTATTTGTTTTGTATTTTTATTTTTAGAAAAATGTGACAATGAATATTGGCCTTGGAATAAATCCAACACTAGTACAATATTTGTCTATTCCTTGAGTTCACCCTCGATCATTAGATTGCGTAACTTCTATAAATGTCCAAATTGATGGTTTCCTAGACCGTAACCTTGGTTGTATCATGGGAATAACATTTCGTTGTAATGGTTATTTCCATCGATTTTTATCACCAAATATGTTCAGTTGTTGTGAAAATTTTTGTGACATATATCTTCTTGGGAATGTTCGTTGTGTTTAAATAGGAAGGTTTCATAGAACTAAAAAGCACTTGTGGTCTAGGAGTGACGGAAGAGATGAAATAAGGGATGCTAGGCATAGTGACGCGATTGAGAAAGTTTTGGCATCTGATGTTCTTTCCGATAGTGATATGTTTTCTAGTATGGTTGACAATTTGCAATAGTCTGTAGGAAATGTTGAATCTAGCGTTTCTCTATGAATCTATGTAGATAAGTTGGTCCGAGAGAGTTCCTGCATACTTGTTACGCCGATAGGCGTAACCCCATGTCGGAAGGAGCATGTTTTGTGATTAGACTAATTAATTTTTTTGATCTGATGGTCAGGATTGGAAGATGCCAGTATATTCTGGTCGTCGCCACTAAATCGATGGATGAAATCTACCCCACTAACTTCCTTGCATATCTAAATCAGGTGTTTAAACCGTACTTAAATTAATTTTTTACAAATCTGGATTAAAAATTTACTGTGCCATTTATTAATTGACACCTATCAAGATTAACCTTTCGAATGAAACTGAAAGACTAACGCTTGTCCAAATGTGTGACACTGTTATGCCAAGTGTCTGAAGGCGCCCGCGGACAAGGACACGTCGTGAGAAGAAAGGTTGTGGGCGCCCTGGTCGGTCGTTTCAAAGCGGATAACGGTTATGCCAAGTGTTTGAAGGCACGAGCAGACAGAGATTGGTCGTTTCAAAGCGGATAACGGTTATGCCAAGTGTTTGAAGGCGCGAGCGGACAGAGACACGTCGTGAGAGGAAACTTCATGGGCGCCCTAGTGGTTTCAAATCAGAAATCTCCTTCTGGAATCTCTTGAGTTTTATATGAAACTCGCCATTGCTGTCATTGCGTTGGTGGGGGCATGGAGCTTCTGCGTCAAGGGAAGAAATAAGAGGCTACCCCCGGGGCCGTTCCCTTTGCCCATCATCGGAAATCTCCATTTGCTGGGACAGCTTCCACACCAAGCACTGGCAGCACTTTCTCTGAAATTCGGACCTCTCATGTCGTTCCGCCTCGGCTCTGTTCCCACCTTGGTAGTCTGTTCACCCGATATCGCCAAGGAGTTTCACAAGACACATGATCTGGTTTTTGATAGCAGACCTCCATCCGCAGCCACTAATTGTTTTTGGTATAATTGCACTGATATCGGGTTTGCTCCTTATGGCGCTTACTGGAGGCAAGTGCGTAAGGTCTGCGTTTTACAGTTGCTGAGCTCCAGACGATTGGATGACTTCGGCTTTATAAGAGAAGACGAGGTCTCTGCCATGATTCATTCTATTGATGATTCAGATCAGCCTGTAAACATTAGCAAAACCGTGTCAACCCTACTCACTGACATAATGTGCAGGATGACCTTCGGTAGAAAGTACTCTGACCAAGAGTCTATTGGCGGCAAAGGAATCAATTCAGTGATCAAGGAAAGTTTTGTGGTAACCGGTGCCTTTAATGTTGGAGATTATATACCATACGTAGCCTGGATGGATCTACAAGGTCTCAACCGACGCTTCAAGGAATTACATCGCATACAAGACGATTTGCTAGAGAAAGTAATAGAGGAACACGTTGCCCAGAATGACCCCAACGTCACGCGAGATCTGGTGGACGTTCTGATTGCAGCTTCTGCAGATAAAGATATGAAAATCCAAATTACACCAGACAATATGAAGGCCATCCTCTATGTATGTAAAAATTCAACGTATTCTGTATTTTGAATAAGCATATATGATGCACCATAGTGAGAAGCTAAAATTTTCTCCAGAAAATAGTGAAATCTTAATGATTAGTAATATTTAATGCAGGAATTAATTGATGTCTTAATGATAACGATGATGGCAGGATATGTTAGGCGCTGGCACGGATACTTCATCTACAACCATAGTGTGGGCAATGTCCGAATTATTTAGAAAACCGCTACTGTTGAAGAAGGTTCAGGACGAGCTGGAACGTGTAGTTGGAATGGAACGCATGGTGCGTGAATCTGATATTCCTCAGATAGAGTTTATTTCTCAGATAGAGTTTATTTCTGGATGGTGTAATAGTCTTTTGATTTTTGATGATATTTCCTTTAAAAACTCCACAGAACCAAAAATGTTAATAAGTGCTTTCTTTATGCACTCTCAGCTACAGATTATATTATAATTACAATGATAATTTCAGTGAAACCGATTTCTAAATTGCGCCAATCATTTTAGGAATCATTTAGCTGCAATTGTACGAGAATTTAGTTGTTTTGATCCATTCCTCTAACTTCATGGAATATGTCAATCAGGATTCTGGAGAATAACACAGTTATCACCTGTAATGAAACTTTGCCAATGCACATATGTAAGGCAGCAACCATGGCATTTATATCACCTATTCATTATAGAGCTGCAATGTTCGTTCTCTGTGGTGCGAATGTTTAGCCTAGATGTCTTCAGCAATATTATCCTGCGAGTTGAACGTTGATTACATGTTACTGCAACCCGAAACAAAACGTAATTAAAATAATTTGAGGCTCACAAAACAAATACATTTTAACCAAGTTCAAAACTGAGGCATAATCATGCAACGTTTAATGCAGGTGCATTTATTTGATGCAACGTGTCGTGCTTGGAGTGATGAACTATCGTGGAGTGGCTTCGATGAGTCTAGAGCCAACATGGAGGGTTGTTTGAGCATTTCCATCGTCGAAGTGAAAGCATGGAGTCCTCCATTACGATAAGCATCGATGATAATACTCCCTTCACATTAAATTATTTTGAAAGTTTCCTTTGCATTAAATTAGTTTCATTTTGAATGTTTTTTTGGCATCATAAAACTTTGAATCATTCCCTTTTGGTACATGTTTAGGTGATTAAATTTCGTTGAATGTATGATGAATGACCATTTGTGGTTGCTTTTTTCTTTTTATATATTTTATTATTATATATATATTTTATTCAATATATATACTTAAAGTCACAACATGTAAATAATAATAAATATAAAATATATACAACATATTATATTACATGACAAAAAAAATATGAAGATTATTAATATGAATTAATATTTAATAAGTTCATATCAATAATAATATATATTAAAGTCATGTCAACAAATATGTTATTCTTAACACATATATATACATGCTCACATGTGTTTCAGTTATGGGAATGTAAATTGAGGTGAAGGCTAAAGCAAGACTTAATAAGCAATTTAGGGAGAATAATCATTCTAGCAAGGTGCCATAAAAATAATCAAATTTATCGATTTGCCAGCGAGACGACATATTATAACTTAAATTATGGTGAGTTCATAAATATTTTTTAAAACACAATTATGATAAGTTGAGAAATATTTTTATACAACTAATACTTCCTATCAAAGTTTTAGTGCCATTGAAATGCCTTCAAATATTTTCTGAGGATAAGGTAGAATTCACAATTAAGAAGTTCCCACGCCAAATTAGTCTGTAAGGAAACAATGGTTCCTTAAAATGTTTATGGTAAAGATCGAGGCTTACGAAGGAATAAGTAAAAAAAGTGGAAGCGAGATTAAGAGAATTAGTTACATCTGCTTAGGCAGCAACTCCATTGAAATGTTTCATTATAGTTCAGTATCATCTCTGCACTATTCACTATGCACTATTGATCAGGTCTTTCGACTGCAAACGATTAATGGCGCACACTTACAACCAAGCTGTAAGGATTTCCGACCAGGCAGGGACTTGTATATAATAATGAGATTTATATCATCTTATTTTAAAATGTATTATTATATATAACAATAAATCTCTGTAAATTACAAATTAATTGTATATCAATTATATCAAGTTTTGAATTATTTTGACCATACTCTTGAAATTTTTTTTTTATTTTATAATATGAACTTTGGTTTTTTGTTAGTATTTTTTTTAATTAATTTTTTTTTTTAAATTTATCATGTAATGTCTTTTTTAACATTTTAATTGGGTAAAAATATAATAAAAAAACATAAAATTAATTATAATTGAATTAAAAAATTCATTCTAGAGTATGAAATGACTTGTAATTCCAATATAGATTTCACATATGTTTTGTAATTCCTCCAATGTGAATTAAATATAACTTATATTTACAATTTTAAATTATAATATTTTAAATATAACTTATATTTAGAATTTTTAAATTAACTTAAATCTATTTTTTAAAAGTGATAAAAAAAAATTGATCTGTTAATTATTTAAATGTACAAAATTTAACTGGGTTAACAAATTAAGAAAAATAAAATATAAACAAAATATAAAGTTAAAGTTAAAGTTGATGTTAATATTAATATTAATATTTTGATAATAATATATTAACGATTATTATACTTTGTTATATATATATATATATATATATATATATATATATATATATAACTCTAATAATAATTTGTATTAGTATTTGATATTAAATAATTAATATGTAGGAATATACTAATATTAATAAACAAATAAGTTTTACTATTAATATTAATTAATTTGAAAATAAAAATGCTATTTTTAATATTGTTAATATTAATATTAATAAATAATATTAGCAACATTTAGCATTAACATTTAGTATTAACAATAATGTTAACAAATTTTAATTTACAATATTATTTATTATTATTATTTTAATTTATTAATATTTATATATATTAATTTTAATTTTAATAACATTAAAGAATATTATTATGGTAAATAATCATGGTCACATTGTGGAAATAATAAAAATGACATTAATAACATTAACATTCTAATATACAATTAAAATAATATTAATAATTAGTATTTAAATAATGATGATTATGATTTATACTAAACACTTAATTAATAATGAAAATAAAATTTTAATTATTATTAAAAATATTATTATTAGTAACATTAATAATAATAATAATAATATTAAAAACATCATTAATACAATATTCACGATGTTTATTTAAAATTAATGTTCATAATTGTATTAATAACAATAAGTTTCAAACATAATTAATGTTTATTAAAATTATTAATAACATTTAAATTATAACAATAATATTAATAACATTTTATCAATAATATTAACATGATTAATTACATTAATTACATTAATGTTCATAATTGTATTAATAACTATAAGTTTCAAACATGATTAAGGTTTATTAAAATTATTAATAACATTTAAATTATTAATATGAATAATCGATCAATGTCATCCATGATCAAATGACACATTATGAGAAACATTGTCTCAATATCAAAATCATCCATCGCCAACCATGGTCATAGTTGGTCCAACGTTGCATTGTGGCAACCATTGTCTCAATGTTTAAATCTATTCCCTTGGGTTCACCAATTCCTTTTGGTTTATAATTTTTTGGGTAATGATTTTCCCTTGGGTTCACTACTTGCTTTGGTTTATAATATTAAACCCTTGGGTTTATTAGTTTCTTTAGTTTATAATATGAATAATCGATCAATGTCATCCATGATCAAATGGCACATTATGAGAAACATTGTCTCAATATGAAAATCATCCATCGCCAACCATGGTCATAGTTGGTCCAACGTTGCATTGTGACAACCATTGTCTCAATGTTTAAATCAATTCCCTTGGGTTCACCAATTCCTTTTGGTTTATAATTTGTTGGGTAATGGTTGTCCCTTGGGTTCACCAATTCCTTTGGTTTATAATATTAAACCCTTGGGTTTATTAGTTTTTTTGGTTTATAATATGAATAATCGATCAATGTCATCCATGATCAAATGTAGCATTCTAACAAACATTGTATCAATATGAAAATCACCCATGGCCAACCATGGTCATACTTGGCCCAACGTCGCATTGCAACAACAATTGTCTCAATGTTTAAATCAATTCCCTTGGGTTCACCAATTCCTTTGGTTTATAATTTTTTGGTTAAGGATTTTCCCTTGGGTTCACCACTTGCTTTGGTTTATAATATTAAACTCTTGGGTTTATTATTTTTTTTGGTTTATAATATGAATAATTGATCAATGTCATCCATGATCAAATGTCACATTCTGACAAACATTATCTCAATATGAAAATCACCCATGGCCAACCATGGTCATACTTGGCCCAACGTCGCATTGCGACAACAATTGTCTCAATGTTTAAATCAATTCCCTTCGGTTCACCAATTCCTTTGGTTTATAATTTTTTGGGTAAGGATTTTCCCTTGGGTTCACCACTTTCTTTGGTTTATAATATGAATAATCGATCAATGTCATCCATGATCAAATGTCACATTCTGACAAACATTATCTCAATATGAAAATCACCCATGGCCAACCATGGTCATAGTTGGTCCAACGTTTCATTGTGACAACCATTGTCTCAATGTTTAAATCTATTCCCTTGGGTTCACCAATTCCTTATGGTTTATAATTTGTTGGGTAATGGTTGTCCCTTCGGTTCACCAATTCCTTTGGTTTATAATATTAAACCCTTGGGTTTATTAGTTTTTTTGGTTTATAATATGAATAATCGATCAATGTCATCCGTGATCAAATGTCGCATTCTAACAAACATTGTATCAATATGAAAATCACCCATGGCCAACCATGATCATACTTGGCCCAACGTCGCATTGCAACAACAATTGTCTCAATGTTTAAATCAATTCCCTTGGGTTCACCAATTCCTTTGGTTTATAATTTTTTGGGTAATGATTTTCCCTTGGGTTCACCACTTGCTTTGGTTTATAATATTAAACCCTTGGGTTTATTAGTTTTTTGGTTTATAATATGAATAATCGATCAATGTCATCCATGATCAAATGACACATTATGAGAAACATTGTCTCAATATGAAAATCACCCATGGCCAACCATGGTCATAGTTGGTCCAACGTCGCATTGTGACAACAATTGTCTCAATGTTTAAATCAATTTCCTTGGGTTCACCAATTCCTTTTGGTTTATAATTTGTTGGGTAATGGTTGTCCCTTGGGTTCACCAATTCCTTTGGTTTATAATATTAAACGCTTGGGTTTATTAGTTTTTTTGGTTTATAATATGAATAATCGATCAATGTCATCCATGATCAAATGTCACATTCTGACAAACATTATCTCAATATGAAAATCACCCATGGACAACCATGGTCATACTTGGCCCAACGTCGCATTGCGACAACTTTTTATAACAATGTTTAAATCAATTCCCTTGGGTTCACCAATTCCTTTGGTTTATAATTTTTTGGGTAATGATTTTCTCTTGGGTTCACCACTTGCTTTGGTTTATAATATTAAACCCTTGGGTTTATTAGTTTTTTTGGTTTATAATATGAATAATCGATCAATGCCATCCATGATGAAATGTCACATTCTGACAAACATTGTATCAATATCAAAATCACCCATGGCCAACCATGGTCATACTTGGCCCAACGTCGCATTGCGCCAACAATTGTCTAAATGTTTAAATCTATTCCCTTGTGCTCACCAATTCCTTTTGGTTTATAATTTGTTGGGTAATGGCTGTCCCTTGGGTTCACCAATTCCTTTGGTTTATAATATTAAACCCTTGGGTTTGTTAGTTTTTTTGGTTTATAATATGAATAATCGATCAATGTCATCCATGATCAAATGTCACATTCTGACAAACATTGTATCAATATGAAAATCACGCATGGCCAACCATGGTCATACTTGGCCCAACGTCACATTGCGACAACAATTGTCTCGATGTTTAAATCAATTCCTTTGGGTTCACCAATTCCTTTGGTTTATAAATTTATTGGGTAATGATTTTCCCTTGGGTTCACCACTTGCTTTGGTTTATAATTTTAAACCCTTGGGTTTATT